>CM053572.1:130967405-131044433 GCA_028646485.1 Cryptoprocta ferox
CAGTTGTGCGTCCAGCTTCAGCTCAGGTCAAGATCTCATGGTTTGTGGGTTCGAGCCCCGTGTCAGGCTCCTGTGCTGACAGCTAGCTCAGAGCCTGGAGCCTGTCTTCGGATTCTGTGTCTCCCTCTCTCTCTGACCCTCCCCTGCTCATGCTGTCTCTCTCTCTCAAAAACAAATTTAAAAAATTTAAAAAAAGACCAGGTTTTTTAATGAAATAAAATCAAATTGTAAATGTTTACTTTTCTGTATATCATTAAAAGAAATATAAATTTACCCTGTTGCAAATCTTAATTCTTTTGACTTCTGTGGGATTTCAGCTCCTTCACCAGATTCTGTAAGAAAAACAACTGCACCTAGAATACAGTAAAATTGGAGTAGAATTGTTGAAGGTTTGTTTCAACAGGATCCCTAGGATTCCACTAAAAAAAAAAAATCTTCCTTGAACTATCTCTTGTCTTAAGTGCATGCTTTCCACCTGCAGCCAGCCATTTGTGGCCACTTTGTCATGGCCCCTGTACCATTGTATCCCCTCCAGCTTTCCCTCTCTTTGCTAGGCAGCTTGTCCTAAAGTCCACAGTAACTTTAACTATTTGTGAGCTATAGTGGTAAACTATATAAATTTCAGAAGCCATCACAAAAACACTTAGACTACCATTTTTTTACTGTGATTAAAGTGGATTTAAAAGCTTGGCACTGAAACCCCCAAAGTTTGGAATTTATAGGAATGCATTAGGTTGCTCAGGATTTTTGTAACTAATGTAAAATTCATTAAAATGGCATTATTCACAGGATGAGAGTGCACTGAAGGATTAAATTAAAGCATAGATTTATTTTTAGGAACAACCCATCAGTAAAAAAAAAAAAAAACACACCTATTGGTCCTCAGCCTAAAACTTAATCTAATGTGCAAAACTTAAGTAAATGTCACTTATTGTTATGAGGAACCATCTCTGGGAATATGCAGTTTCTTTACTTAAAAAATTTAAGTTCCTTAAATTCATAAAATTTACAAACCTGAAATTGTAATATCAAAGTAGAAGCAAAGTGAACTAGTGTTTACTAATAATAACCAAACTAACAGGTTGCAACTCACAGTAATTGTTTTTCAGTAAAGAAAGAAATGGAAATACAGAACGTTACAGATTTCTTAATTCATGGTATGATGTTATTTTCTCTATATTAATCTTATTCCCAATTCAGTCACCCCACTTTGAAACTGCAAAAAATCCTTCTAATTCTTTCTTTGACTCAGGAATTGTCAGCCTGGGACTTCGAATTTTTTTGGTCTGCTCTGTGGTCTTTTATGGTATATTTAACATATGATATCTAAAATAATAGTAGGGTACTCTCCATAATACAATCTGTTATTAAATCCTTTAGATTTAAGGATCTAAAATCTTAAAGTAACTTAGAAAAAAATGAATAAACATTCAACAAAATTCATGTATTCGGGCCACATGTCAAAAACTTCCGTGAGAAAACCATACAGGATTCAAAGCCCACAAGTTAAAATGTGTCCCCATGCCCTCCCTTTGCGGCATCTCAACCTAGAACTAGAACATTTGAGATATGAGTACGACTTTTAATTTGAATTTAAGAGCCCCGACTCAATAACATGGATACTAAATATGAGCAGAAATAGTTTTTCAGGAAGTAACAAGGTCGATCCCCAATGAGTGATGGTCTGCAAAGAGGAGCCACCATGTCCGTGGAAACCTTGAGCCAGAATGAATAGTTTGACCCCAAAAAGCTTAATTCATGACGATAATGTAAGTATCAAAACTAGTAAAAGAAGACTAACTTAAACCCTGAACATGACAGAAAATTTCTGTTAACCACAAATTTGTCATTCAGAAACCAAGATGTCCATTAGTGGTATAAGGTGGTTGTGTCTGCACATTTGCACTTCACGTAGCTAGTGGCTCTGTTACACTCTGACTTTTGTCCATTTTAATACGTCTTTCAACTCTTTTCCAGCAATCCAATTTCGCTTCCCTTCCTCAACCTAGCCTAAGTAGACTGGCCTGGGCTTATGCTCCAGGTTCTCTTCGTTCACCCAAAGGTCCCAACAATGAGTAGTTTTGGGGGGGACCTGCTTCTATCTTGGGAAGGAGTTTGTCTCTCCCTGGACTCATGAGGAACCAGTCAGTGTCTCACTTTTGTCATTTAGAGAGCAATTTGTAGTTTCTGACATTTGAGTGTTCTGACAGTAGCAGTGTTTTCTAGGACATAGTGATTCTGGTTTACATGGAGATCTAGCCAGTAGAGGCATCAGATGAATCACTCACAGGTGTACTAAGAGAACATTTTAGGGGGCGCCTGGGTGGCTCGGTCGGTTGACCATCCGGCTTCGGCTCAGGTCACGATCTTACGGTTCGTGGTTCGAGCCCCACGTCAGGCTCTGTGCTGACAGCTAGCACAGAGCCTGGAGCCTGTCTTCAGATTCTGTGTCTCCCTCTCTCTCTGACCCTCCCCTGCTCACGCTGTCTCTCTCTCTCTCTCTCAAAAATAAATAAAACATTAAAAAAATTTTAACAAATCGAGAACATTTTAGTGTTTGAGGAGGAATATCAGGACTACAGGGTCACAGAAAGCCCTCAGTGTAGGGTAAACAAATAGGTACTTACAGTAGTACTACTGGTAGGAACCTAAACAGCTTAAGCAAAAATAGAAATATACCGATTCATGGAATTGAATGAAACAATAAATAAACAGATAAACAACAAATAGATAAAATAAGAAACTGGGAGTACAGGTGGTAATTCCATAGGCTTGTTCGGCGCGGGGTGATCCCTGCTCCTGATTTCTGCATCTCCGTGTTCATTAGCCTTGTTCTCCTTCCCTGCAGGCGGGCTGCCTTCACACCAGAGACACGGCTCCTGACAGCTTCCGAGTTCAGCTTCTTTCTGCTTAGTCCCCAGTACAGGTTTAAGTGACAGACCTCTCATGCCAACTGTGAATAATAGCGATTGCTTTACCAAGTTTGGCTGGGATGACGCCGAGATTTTCCTGCCATCTCATTTCAGACTTCTGGCGCACATGTGCAATATATTTTGTATCATTGCCCTTATTCGATTATTATGCTAGTTACTACAAAAACAAGATCTATTCTTATATATTGGATTTTACTCATGTTTTATGTCCCTTAGACAGAAGAGCATAAAATTCCGTGGAATCAAACATTTGATTATAAGTTGAATGTTTTAAATCTTGTTAACTTTACATAGAGGTAAATAAATAATACCTTATTATTTTTCTATAATATTGTATTTTCTATTTTTATATAATAATTTAATACGGACTTACTTTTTTAATGTTTATTTATTTTTGAGAGAGAGAAAGAGAGCAGGGGAGGGACAGAGGATTTGAAGCAGGCTCTGTTCTGGCTGCAGGGAGCCTGATGTGGGGCTCAAACTCACTAACCATGAGATCATGACCTGGGCCGAAGTCAGAGGCTTAACCAACCAAACCACCCAGGTGCTCAATATGGATTTTCTTTTTAACTGAGAAGCTTATTTAGAGAATGTGAATTTCATCATTCCTTAATGTTTCCTTTTTCTGTCATTACCAACAAAGAAATCATTAAAAATAAACATACGGTTTTTCTTTTCAGTTTATATTTTCAGAAGTAAAATAGACTTTGTACCATACTCATGATCTGGTTTCCTTTTCTGTTGATGAGTCTCAAGTTAAATTTAAATCAATGGGACCTCTGGAGATTGGAGCTGAAGTTAGTGCTGATTTGGTCTTGGTGTTGACTCGGTTGTATTCTCGAGCTTCTGTATTCTAATGAAGCTATACTGGTAATCATAATCACAAGAAGAATTATATTCATGTAATTTAAGTCAAGAAATACACTCCTCAAACTTACTCTTCATGGCCTCCATCACCTCAAACTTCCTACTCACTTCTTGGTGCCCTAACTTTGCAGAAAAACATCAAGAAGCCTATCAATCATTGTATGCCGACCTCTAGAATTTTAATTTCTAGGGGAAAATAATGCAGATTTCTTACTACTCTTGCGGGAATCACTTTATTAGTTTCTCTACTAATTTTTCTTAAATAAAAACTTACAAGAGGGAGGAAATAAAATGGGCTAAAATATTGAAGCTTTGTTTGGTATTAAGGTTCTAAAAAATTCATTCATGTTATATATATTTATAGGAGGATAATTCAATCAGTGTTATAGATATCTCAATAAATTGTGTTTTGAGAGTTGAAAAGTCTCAAATCATATGAGAAACTGATTATCTACCAGACTCCCAAGGGGGCAAAGAACACATGTGGAGACCATAAACGGAGTGGGCATCTTCTCAGTGCTCCTCGCCTCAGACAGCAGGATGGTTTTACTGCTGCAGAAAAAAAGAAGCCTACTGGCCAAACACAGACAGATTCAAGAACATGCATCATTTTGTAATGCACATATGTGTTTTCTTTTCCAATTCTATCTACCTCCCTCCTACCTAAATGCAGCTCCATCATTCTTATGGGAACAGAGACACACTTGATGGGAAGTAATTCAAACAAATCAACAATGTTTTTAAATCAACAATTTTTCTAAGGACATCAAAAATGGTAACTCTCAGTGGTTTCTTTTTTGTTTTTCTTGTTTTTAAGTTTTAGCTGTACTAAGGTATCATTGACAAAATTGTAAAATCTTTAAAATATACATCATGGTGATTTAACATTTATATATATTATATAATTATATAACATATAATTATATATTATATTATGTAATACGTATATATATGGTGAAAGGATTCTTCCATCTACTTAAAACATCTGTCACCTCACGTTCCATTTTTTTCTGAAAATACTAATGAATAAGAGCTCTGGCCAATCAACCTTACTTGGCTGGTATCTCCACTTTCTCTGAGTCAAGTCAAAACAACACATGTGCTAGGCATCTTTTGGGTAGAAATAGCACTTTCAGGAGTATCTGCCAACTGAAAACAAAACCTTCATAGGTGCCCAAAGATCATTGTATGGATTCTTTCTCTAGTAGAATATATTTTAACATTCTTCTGAAAGACAAAAAGGATTTTCCAGGTTTGTTATTAAATTGTTTTTATAATTTTATTTTTTAATGTGTATTTATTTTGAGAAGGAGAGAGAGCAAGCAGGGGAGGGGCAGAGAGAGAAGAAGAGAATCCCAAGCAAGCTTCTCAAAGTCAGCACAGAGCCCTTATGGGACTCAATCTCATGAACTGTGAGATCATGACCTGAGTCAAAATCAAGTATCTGACGCTTAACCAACTGAGCCACCCAGGCGCCCTGTCATAAAATTCTGTTTTAATGAAACATTATTCTGAAAGATAAGAATTTTGCGCAAGACATTGTTTACAAAACCAACTGATGAAAATGCTAAGGCAACAACAATACCAATGAATGTACAACAATGACTGGGGGAAAAGATACAATCAATTCCTATTTTGAATGCTTGTTTTGAAATGCAAATTTTGTTCCACCACAATTGATATGTTAGGGGAAATTTGAACATAGCAAGAATCTTGAATTTCTCAGTTGCCTGTGGTTTCATCTGCAAGAAGCACTATGTGAACGTGGAAAAGAAAACTACACTAAACTGAGCTGAGTGGAAATACAGAAAACTCACAAACGAGAGCATCTACCAGCTACCTCAGTCCACTCATGTGTTAGAGCCACGCCCGTCCACATGTGGTGTCAACCTTCCTGTGACTCAAGAGTCACTCCTCCTCCACTTCACAACACACACGCTGTAACAAGTCCACAAGCAAACTTCAGATTAAAGAGCCATGTTTATTGTATTTATGTACTGTATATGTACTTATGTATTTCTTAACCCTTTGTTATATATAGGATTATGCTACCTGCTTTATTCGGTTGCCATCCTTTTACGTGTCAATGACAAAGGTTTTGAGTGTTAAACACCTAAGCTTCATTTTGCCCACAAACTCTGTCTTTTCTTTTATGTGATTCTTTAGGGGTGACTTTTAGGATCATGCATGTCATTGTTGTAGCAGAACTGATTGTACTTGGGGGCACCTGGGTGGCTCAGTTGGTTAAGCATCTGGGTCGGGTCATGATCTCATGATTTTGTGGGTTCCAGCCCCAAGTTGGGCTCTGTACTGACAGTGTGGAGCCGGCTTGGGATTCTCTCTCCCTCTCTCTGCCCCTCTCCCACTCTTACTGTCTCTGTATCTCTCAAAATAAATAAACTTTTAAAAAAAAGGGAACTGATTGCACTTGTACTTTTCATAAGTAAGGGAAGTTTAACAAGATTAAAAAAAATCAAATGACTCAACAGCATGCTGTAGACCACTCACTTATTTCATTGAGAGATCTTGTTCTACAATGATCATAAGAAAATTGGATCCATAGCTTGAGCCCAGACTCATTACGGCAAGACTCAAATGTAGCCCTAAATGTCATTGTGTTTTTCATGATTAAGGTAAGTCTTCTACTTTCCTGAAGAACTTCCTTGAAAAAGAATTTTTACTATAAACATCAGGATAAGAGCAGAAGGGTGGATTGGTGAAAAAAAGGCTTAAAATCAATTTAGTGCCACTAAAATGAAATTAAATGGCTTGATTCACATTTGATTACTGACCAAACAGAGCCATTTGCAAATAGCCCATTCTCATATATTTGCAGAATTTAGTGCCCAAAATCACACTGTATGCAACACAGCACTGTTAAAGTTGGGTTCTGGAACAGCTTCTACCACTGTAATGTTGGGGAAAGGGGGAGACTGTTTGTTTTTGTTTTATATTTTCTGCTTCTTTATCTTGGGTACAAGAGAAAAAAACTGGCAAACTAAACAACTTGTCTATTTCTTGTCTTGCTGAGAACTTAATCATGTCTTGGTTTGAATTTACAAGACAAGACAATGGTTTATTATTACTGTAGGACAAAGTTTGGGTTTGTGAACAAAATCTATCTGAAGCCAGTGATACAGCTAATTACTCTGAAAGCTAATTGTGTTTTTATCTTTGTTTGGGGGGGAGGTGTAGTGCTTTTCAAAATACATTAAATTTTGTTCTAACTCTGTCAGAATATGGCATAATAAAAGAAAAGTATTGGTATGCCTATCAGTTAAGATTGTCGTTAAACCTTTAGAAGAAAAATGCTCCTATCTTCCAATGTGCTCCCTTTCTATTAGAAAGAAGAGTAGATTAGACAACAAAAAGCAAAGTGAAAATTTCATCTTCTCTGCTAGTTCCATCAAATAGGATAGGACTCGGTTTTCCAGAAAGAATTGTGAGGATCCATTAAATGTGTCTGGCCTTTTCTCCAAGCTTAAGGCATCCAGGTCTTTCGTTTATATTAGGTCTCACTCACACCATCTTGTTCTGAGCAGAGCAGACCTATCACCCATTTGCATTTGTATTTATTTGCTCACAACTGTGGATTTAGGCACAATGTGTATTGAGGTAAACTCTTTGCACCAATAGACAGTATACTACCACCATCCCAGCTGAATCAACACCAGCGATCTTCTCCCTAAGTGTCCCCACTCCAAACTCAGGCTGGATTTTCCTGTGACTAGAAACCTCTCTTGATTTCCAATGTCTTTCTTGAAGACCTTGTCATTCAATAGACAAAAGTACTCAGTCATGCCACCACAGCTCCCACCACCACCAATGACTAGGATTTGTCTCCTTGTTTTCCACAAGCAAAAATTAAGTACTCGTGAATGAAGCAGGAAAAGAAGAAAACACAACTATTTCTAAGAAGTCATCACATTTTGTAAGATCACATTAAAGGCCTAAACCTAGAAGATCTTATGAGGATTCGGTAGAGTTCATTCAGAAATCCAAAAGAATATAATGCTCCAAAGTGGGCTTGGTGAGTTACAGAAGCTGTAAAGAAGAAACCAAAAGGTATATATAAGCAACTCATCAAAGCATTTTAAACAAGCAACAAGCCTAGCCAGCAGACCCAGAATAATAGAGTCCATTGTCAGGATCTTTCTTGTGTTGGTGAAAACAACAGACTAATTTAGCCTATCACCAGGAAACACTGCAATACATCAAACTAAAGCCCTAGGATCTGATGCAAGTTTCCTGATCAGAATTTGACTTCCCTTACAGGCTGACCTATAGGGAGAGAATGTACTCGTGCTGAGGTTTTGAGTACTCTGATTCCTATGATAGTTACAGTCTCCATGGCAAATGGATAAATTTGCATTCTATGTCCATATATCAGCCTCAAGGTCAATTAATATGAGCCTGAGCCTTAGAGATAGATGATTCTCAATTGCCTGACAAAATCAAGCTTCCAAGTCTGTAAGCCTAAATACCTTAATAGCTCTCTAGGGTAATGCCTCCTTGGCAGGTATCTAGGAAAAAAGAGTGTAGACATAAAGTTGTTTGAATGGGTGAGTTGTTTCTTACTGAGATTTGTAAATTCCAACCAGCTCATTTGTAGGATCCATATTGCTACTGACTCACCTGATGGTACAGGAAGGGCCATTTGAACTTTCTGCTGTACAGACATCTACTCACTATCACTACCACTATCACCATGTTTGACTTCTCAGTCACCAGTGTCTTCTGAAATCAAATATAAATATATTCACTGATATAACAAAAATCTATTCCTACTTGAGAATATCCCCTGCAACAGGGTTGGTTCTCACTTCTTCACCTGAAACCAACCCCCTTCTCTTTTGGTAAAATTCTACATAAGATGCCTTACAGGAATAAATGGCTTTTTTACTTCTTTTTTGGGGGGTAGGGGACAGGTCATATCATCAGAGGAGAGGCAGAGGGAGAGAAAAAGAAAATCTTAAGCAGGATCCATGCCCAGTATGGAGTTCCATGCGGGGCTCAATCCCACGACCCTGAGATCATGACCTGAGCAAAAATCAAGAGTTGGATGCTAAACCAACTGAGCCACCCAGGTGTCTCTAAATAGCTTTAAGACAAAATTCTCTAAGATGTGCTGCCCACCTGCCTGTAGCCCTTTCTAGGTGGAAAATATTGATTCTACTAATCATTATGTGTATCCCACTAGTGTCTGTAGAATAGTACCTATAGAACATTATAAACATGCGAAATAACTTAAATGGGAAGGTTGAGTTCATTAAGCATGATAACTGTGACAATGGAATATACTCTAAGTGTATCAGACTCAAGTTCCTCCCAAGGGACTGATGATTATTCTCAGCCTGTTAGAGATAACAAAAATGTTCTGGAACAACCTGGAAGTTTTCAGTGCATACCTTATTACACTTGTCCTGTAACTATCTACCACTTACTTCAGGAAACTTATTGAAAAGTCTTAGACATATTAATATACCTGATAAAAATATTACTTTGTAGAAGGGAATATTTACCCACAAACTTTAATGGAAGGGTTTGCTTCTCTCGAAGATGATCACTCAATGTTAGCTTTGGCTTTACCAACCTGTTTCTAAAACCCAAATAATTCCCGTTCCTTTCTTTCATTCTCTTTCACATTAAGGTTTTCTCAAACCCAATCAAGTTTCCCCTTTGGGATTAGCATCCCTTCTACTGAATCGACACAGCACTGGGCTGCCTATGCAGGTAAAAAGAGGTAAAAAGTTAAGCCCTGCCCTCGATAAGCTTCCAGTAGACAGGGATATCAGGCAGAGTCATGTAAAACAATTCTATCTCAAAAGAGGAAATAAGTCAGTGTCAAGAGATTAGTAATAAATAAAAAGCACCTGTAATAGAAGAGATATATTATTTTGGAGTAGAAAGGCACTTAAGATTTCTTGGAAAAGAAAAGTTTGATTTGCAACTCAAAGGATGTGTAGGTTTTAGATGAACAAAGATAAAAAGGAAGGAATGGTGGGGGCAAAGGGGAGGTTGAGAGGAGTGACAGGGAAATGGGATATGTCAGATATGTACAAGATGTGGTAAAAATAACTGCCAGAATCCATTTGTTGGTAGCCCCCCTGATGAATTCTCTAATTTTGGCACGTACCAACTCCAGCACAGACATGGACTCAAGCATTGCCAAAAAGACTTTTCCCAAATGCATGACTGAGCAAGATGAACTTAGCAGGAGATTTCGTAGGGAAGATAAGGAGTGAGGGGTAGTGGGCTCCATGATATAATCATGACTATAGACCTCTCTTCAAATGGTTTCTTCTCTGGGAAATTTTACTGCCAGAGAAGCCAAGATTCTTTCCTCCTGAGACTGTATCCCTGGGGCTCTACCTTATGGCACCTCTTCCTCTGTCTTTTCTTTGTTATGTAGAGGAACTTCCCTCTTTCTCTTGCTATCTGAGTGTCTTCCTAAGGATCACTTCTCCCTTTGGGAAGGACTCACCAAGACCTCTTCTTCAAACAGTCTGCCATTCTGGTTTCAGATGTTAAGAAAATGGATTCTGCCCCCCCCCAAGCCCCCATATCCCCATTAAGTAGGCAGGAAGGGCATTTACTTAGTGAAAGCATGAAAAGTAAGAATGGAAAGTCCAATTTTAGCCAAAAGGTAGAATGCTCGTGGAATTCAAACACTACTAGGGACCATCCTGAAATGTATAAGCAGGGTCACATGATGAAAAGAGTGTTTTGTGGATTCAGGGGCTGGGACCAGCTTCATGGGTATGCTGCTGCCGGTGCTGTCAGCCTCACAAGCCCTGGGCTCAGAGAGCCCCACACATGCTCTAATGCCCTGTTCTTACCAGGTTAAAATTCTTAATTATTTCTGTACTGGGGGCCCGGTGCATTTTCATTTCTCAATGAAGCTCAAATATGTAGCTCCTCCTGCCAGAGATAGGCTGGTACCCAGCCTCTAGCAAAACACCTGGTACCTATAGTTACATATTTGTTAAATGAAAGAACAGGTATTTTTTAAATAACTTGTGCACAGGAAATTGAAAAGGGAACAGAATGCAGAGGCTTTTTGCAGATGTCCCAGTAGAAGGTAATGTGGCCTGACAGACAGGAGGCTGTATGGAGTAGAGGTCCAGGTAGAGACCTGAGTATCAGACATGGTCTCTAAAGCAAATTTCGCACTACAACCCAGGTCAGATTTCTGAGCTTTGATTTCCTCGGGTAGCAAGGATGACCTCCAACCTTACTGGGGACTTTTCTTTTCATTTTTTTAAGGTTTATTTATTTATTTTGAGAGAGAGAGAGAGAGAGCAAGTGGGGGAGGGGCAGAGAGAGAGGGAGACAGAAAGAATACCAAGCTGGCTCCACACTGTCAGTGCAGAGCCCAATGTGGGGCTTGATCCCATGAACCCATGAGATCATGACCTGAACCAAAACGAAGCCAGACACTTAACTAACTGAGCCACCCACGTGCTCCTGAGAACTTTTCTAATGAGTATACTCGCTGAAAAGGATAACTGTGGAAGATATTGCAATGTGTATATATATATATATATATATATATATATAATATGTACGTGTGTGTGTAGTCACTTAAAAATATATATAATTTGAGAAATAAAGAGGTGGGACTCACAGAAAGAGGAAAGAAACTGAATTTGCCATGAGAAAATAAATAAAGCTTGGCGATCAGGTCAAGTCCTACCTAGTGAGCAGTTGACCCAACCCAAGAAGTATCCAGCAGAAAAAAGACACTCACTAAATTGTTCCTTGAACTAAACATTTCTTTTTTCTTCAAACGTTTAACAAAAGCTGCAGTTACAGTTTCTGGTCACAGTTAACAACATGCTTTCTTTCTCCATTTATAAATCCACAGCAATCTATTATTTATGGTTTTGGCTTATTTACATTCAGCTCACTAAAATGTTATTTGTGAAGCGATATTTGATGCTCAAGAGGATTTGTGAGCCTTTTTAAAGAATATTTATTGTTAGAATTCATGGTGCAATGTGGTTCCAAATCTATAAACACCACAGATCTACAGTCTAAACTTAGTATCAGGTCTTTCCGTCTCAAAACGGCCTTGAAGTTGGCGAAGTGTCTGTCTCTGCCTTGAGTCTTGATTAACATCCAAAATGTCTTGAAGGGGATAATAAATATTAATATACACTCAGCAAAATTTTACTGTAGAGTAGATATTGAATTTGGTCTGTGGGGTTGGAGCCATATGCCTTATTAAAGCATGCTGAAATATCAACTTTGGTGCCTACTCCAGATGAAGTGTTCTGACCACGTTAAATGCACAGTTGACCGCAGAAACCCAGATGTATGCATATGGTTCCTAGCCTAGCTGTTTAACCAAATCCTGATATCCCCATATTTTGTTCATCTCAAAATACACATTCACAACTATTAATATTTTGTCAATTTTACCAATCTACTGAGTATGCTCCATAATTGTTTTAGAAACCAGCACTAAGTTTTACTTCATTTTAATGTGTCACTGACATGATTTATTAAAATGAAAGTTATTAGTTTCATACAATCAAATCAAACCTCAAAAGTGTAAGAACACCAAGAGTCTATTAAGCCCTCAAATAGGAAACATCCCAAGTAGCCAATTATCATGTTTTCTGCCTGCCAGTGAAATGCCATTTCCAATTAAAAAAAAAAATCCCAACTCTGTTTATTCCAGACCATGAATCCAGTATAAAATATCAGCCCATCTGTGTACTATATTATTGTTTGTATATTTCTAATGAGCATCGCTGCTTTACTCACCTATTTATGCCCATTTCTGGTAATTCTGTTATTAACGTCATTTCAAAAATATTCTCTGTGTTGGTGCCATTTCAAAATGTCCTAATTAATGCTATTTACTTAAGCATCTATTCATTAAAATGACTATAGATGTGAGGTTCAAGATCAGGATTAGAGGATGCAATTTGGAAGATAATTTTCCCCCAAATTACAATTTCCTTTGTCTAGCAATGTAAAGGACACCTTGCTCTTCTTCCTATATTATCCTTCCCCTTTCGCTGGCCATAGCATCCTTTGCCCTTATAAACAGAAGTCCTACATTACTTTGGTTTTCTTGACAACATTACCTTTCATGACAGGACTCTCTCAGGAATGAAAGCTGGTTTGGTAGATCTACCTCTTCTTTCAAATAACTGAGAAAATATTTAGAAGCCAAGAATAGGTGAGTATGGCAACAAACATGTTGAGTTTAGAAGAGTCAGGGAGCTTTCTAACCTCTACTATCACTTTCTAATCACTAATGATTGCAATCACTTTAATAAAGGAAACAGCTTTTATTCAACATTTAGGTGAAAGCTTACATTGTACTATGCTGGGAAGGAATAGCACGGTGTCTTCGACTCACAGGAGAGAGATTATTATTACCATATATGCACAGTGCCAGGTCCCATCACTCTAGCGTGAAACGAAAGGCACCCGCCAGAAAGGAGCTAAGTGCTGCTTTTAGGTAGCAATTAGAAAAATTGCGAACTCCCTCAAACCTGACTGGTTTTGATGAAAGCCAGCCCTCAGAATGAACATAACATTCAAGTTGAACCCAGATAAATGGACACGGTCTTACAGCGTTTGCGACTACACTACCCAACCCAGAGGCCCCCTCCTCATGCCCTAGCTGCATCAGCTTGACTGTGCTCAGAACAACCTGGTTCATCACGGAAATCACAAGACTCATCAAGCTCACCATAGGCCACAACTGAACAGAATATTCTATATGCTTAATTCTGTATCCACATGCCCAAATGGACAACAATATGATTCAGTGTTCCATGCACCACTGTAAGTGGGAAGCCATTAAACAATAAAACCTTAGTGAAGCAGAAAACAGATGGCCTTTAATCTCAGCCCTCAGAGCCAATAGGATGTTTGACCTCCAGAGTGGGGGATCACCCCAGAGTACACAAAGCAATTTGTGGGACTGGAAGGGAAAAGCACAAGAACATCTGTTTTTATTTTTATCTTGACCTTTCAAACTTTTAAAAGTCTTTTTGTAATATACACAGTAATACATGCTTATAATTTATGATTACATATACAATAACTATATACATTCATACATATATGTATGAGTGAGTCTATAGATATGTGATGATAAGGTGTGGGGACCCAAGCCCATGGCATAAGAGTTCTACACAAAAATACAAGTTTTCCAGGCAAACTTCAACCCAAACCTCTTTTCCTGTCAAAATTCAAGACATTTGCAAACCCGCTCCCACCACAATATTTCAGGGCACTTATGCACATTTGGGGGAAGAATTCTCCTCCAGTTGTTGCTGTTGGTTTTTTTTTTTTTCCCCAGAGCAGTCTCAGGGAGAATATGTCAAGTTAGAGAAGAATGACACTCCGAGCTTTCCACAGGATTCTGAACTGGCAGATAAAAACAAAAATGGAGCAGTATAAAAATGGTTAGTGGACAACTGTATCAACAGGTACGTATGATGGAAGAGAGAAGGAGAAAAAATTCAACATCTGTGTCATCATAACCACGGAAAAAAATATGTTAGGTATCAAGCTGATATCAATAATACCGGGAATCTACCAGATTAATGTGGGACACCGACACAGCCAAGGTGTATCAGAAGATGATTCAAACAACCAAATATACCACAAAAACAAAAAAACAACTAGGTCACAATCAGCACAAATATCCTAACCTAGACATTCTTTTCAGGGGTGTTCAGCACTAACCTCAGTACAGTGCTATCAGAATATCACGCCCTAGTTCCACGCAGGACTCATAAGGGGTCGATGTTGACGTTATTAAGTCCATCACCTGTGACTCATTTCCCAGTAATATCAGTTCTGATAAAAAAAAATGTGATCAGATTCAGAAGAAATTTCAAGTGCAATTAAAAGATATTTGAACCTGTTGGCTCCAAGTGATATGTGAAGTCACATTTTTGTATAGACAAGTGGCACTTTTTGGTGAATAATTTCTGAAGAAGGTTCATCAACATGTGATAGAGTCACATCTTAGAGAACAGCCATGAAACTTGATGAAATACTTGATAAACTTGATAAAATTTCATTTTAAAATGAAAAACATTTTAAAAATGTATTTTGCTTTACTTGTCATTCTATACTCTGTGCTGCTAGGCTGGTGTACATACTATGTATTTTTGTCATAATTGGGCCACATGCAACCCTAGAGCTTTGTCATCTCACGTCATCATTATTTTTTTTTTAGTTTAAATTCAAGTTAGTTAACATACAGTGTAGTATTGTTTCAGGACACTTTAACATTTCTTTATGACTTAAACCAGGGGGTTGACAGACCAATGTTGTTCTGTCACCTGTTTTTATATGGCCTGCAAAGTAAGAATGATTTTTACAGTTTTTTAAGTTTATTTATGAATTTTGAAAAAGAGAGAGAGAGAGTTCATGTGTGAGCAGGGGAGGGGCAGAGAGAGAAAAAGAGATGAGAATCCCAAGAAGGCTCTGCGCTGTCAGCATGGAGCCCAACAGGGGGCTTGATCCCATGAACCATGAGATCATGACCTGAGTCGAAATCAAGAGTCGGAGGTTTAACTGTCGGAGCCACACAGGCACCCCAGTCTTTACATTTTTAAATGGTTTGGGGGGGAAATCAAAAGAAGAATATGTCATCATACGTAAAAACTATATAAAATACAAATTTGCCAGGGTCCATTAATAAAGTTTTATTCAACACAGCTGTGCCCATTACTTTACACAGTGTGAATGCTTTCACACTACAACAGTTAAGTTGAATTCCTGTAACACAGACTGATGGCCTCCAAGCCTAACATATTTACTCCTTGGCTTCTTACTGAAAAAGGCTTCTGACCCCCAGACTAAGTGGACTGGAATCTGAGATGATTTTTCACCTCTTATTTCAAGTCTGGCTGCACTTGCCTTTTTAAAGTCTATTTGAGTCTTTTAATAATTTTTCAAAGGAGGTTAATTCAGAATGGCTTTACTGTGATTAGGCAGGAAAAGAAAGGTAGATTTATCTTATATAGCTAGATCTATTCTAATTGCCCGCATGGGTCATTTGTTCTAATGCCCGCCTTTACCTTAATTAATCTTAGTGGGTAATTAGGGTGCTAATGTATCCCACATTTGTTGCTCTGCAGCACTTTATCTGATACATCCACAAATGTACCTGAGCCAGACCTGCTGATTTAAGTCTTATCAAAATGAGCTTAAGGACATATTAAAATAGAATTAAATTGGCAGAGGAGATATTTTGTCCTCCTCTGAGCACTGGTATGCCTCCCTTTTCCAAAATAGTATTCACAGGGGCGCCTGGGTGGCTCAGTCCGTTAAGCCTCTGACTTCCGCTCAGGTCATGATCCCAAAGGTTGGTGAGTTCCATCCCTGTGTCGGGCTCTGTGCTGACAGCTGGGAGCCTGGAACGCTCTTCGGATTCTGTGTCTCCCTCCCTTTTCCTCTCCTTCACTCACGCTCTGTCTCTCAAAAATAAATAAACATTAAAAAAATAGTATTCACACAAGGGTTGGGAAGTCCTATATCGAGGGCACGTTCAGAAATACTAGTAGCATGAAGTTATTCCAGAAAAAAACATGGCTCTTCATATCGCACATGATCTAATGGGACAGCAGACTGTCACACAGCAACTCCATCTTCTTAGAAAAAAATCACAAGGGACAAAAAATGGCAACAAAACAAACAAGATGTGATTAAACATGTAGCATAGATGTGGGATTTGTGTCTTTTCTCTTTATGGTTTTTCTCTCGCCTTTGATTTTTCTCTTTCTAGAATGTCCTCTTCTCTTTCTCTCCCAGCCAAGTGCTGCTTCAGGCCAGAGCTCACGTCACTGCCATAAAGATGTCTTTTCTCTGTCATACCAAAGCACACTGCATATGTCTTTATGAAAGCACTTGTCATGGGATATTACAGCTACTTTTTGCTGTGTTGCATTTTTAATTTTTCTGTATTTTTAGTTGGATGATTAGTTTTTTGAAAGAGCACCCATGTTCTCTCAACACCGGCCCAGTGTCAGGTGCCTAGTAAGTGCTCAGTAAAAAGTAGTCAAAGCGACTTAACTTTCTTCTTTTTGACAATTTTAAATATTTCTTTCAATGATCAGTCATTCTTCATAATCATTCTCACTCGTGACATATTGATTGCAACCCTACACAAGGCAAATATTCAGGCATAGAATGGAAAACCTGATGTGTTACAATGAAGTAATTTATCATTAAAAGATTAAAATTATACTCATAGTATCACAGTGATTCAGTTAGAGGGAAAACCATAGTGCTTTCTCCCCACCACTCCATCTCCCAAACCCCCTCCTGAAGTAAATACCTCAGTAGGAAAGCCCAAGACATCCACAGCCCTTTCATATAACACCCAGTGCTGCTTAAGAATGACCTTTTTCCCCCAAGCTATGTATCTAGGGAAAGACTGTGCCCACACACCACAGATGCGAGACTGTCTACCCCCAGCTCCACACATCCAGTGGAAGCTGGACAGACTTTTTCTTTCGAGCCCTTGACTCTCCAGGGAGTAGCACAGGGTTTGGAGATGGAATGTATGCTATTGGCCATCGTGACCGTGTCTACCCTGCTCCTGCCAGGTGACTCCAGCTGTAGCTCTTGATCCCAGAGTTGTGGCTTCCCCTGGATCCTGGCAATTTTCCAGATCTGGACTTCCAGCCTTGCTCTGATTCCTTAGCATTATTTGTCCAAAAAATTCTTAGGGTGACAAGTGTTGCCTTCTCTGGCTCACAAAAAAGGTCCTGAATGATAAAGGTGGTATCAGACAAGGTTATGCAGACTATGCTCAAATTGAGCTGAGTCTGGGAAAATGTCAATATATTTAGAGAATAGTAATAAGAACAATTAATTTTTAATACTTATTATTTATTATTTTGTTTTAGTTTATTATTATTGTAGTTTATATATAGTAACCCTATGTGGCATTTAATCCTCACAAAAACCCTTTCTTTTTTTTGAGTGGGGGGCCTCAAGTGAGCAAGGGACAAGGAGAGAGAGATTCAGAGAGAGAGAGAGAGAGAGAGAGAGAAGCAGGGCTCACCGGAAGTGGGGCTCATGTTTACCCTAAGTAAGACTCATGCTCACCCAACATGAAGCATGAGTCACCTGAAGTGGGGCTCGAGCTCACCCAATGTAGAACTTGAACTCACAAACCATGAGATCATGACCTGAGCCAAAGTCAGATGCTTAATGGGTGAGCCACCCAGGTACCCAAATCCTCACAAAAACCCTTTGACGTAAAGCAGTTCCCATCATTATCATCTTCTGTGGATAAAAAAATGAAGACAAGGCAGAGAAAGGATAAATTAGTGGTGTAGGGTCATATGGCTCATAAGTGATGGAGGTTGGCTCCAAATCTATGCAATTTGTCTTTATATTATTCATTAATAATAATAACTATTACTATGAATACTTGATATTTGTTATGCTTTCACTATTTATAAGCACTGATAACTTATTCTTCACAATCTTACATACCTTATGAAGTTCCTTCTAATCTTATAATGTATAATCCTTGTTTTACAGAGAAGAAAACTGACAAATAATAATATTAAATGACTGACCCAGTTTGCCATGCTAATAATTGGTAGAACCAAGGTCTGAGCCAAGCAGTCCCCACCCATACACAACCACTGACAGTGACAGACTCTCAGACAGTTTTGCCACTGTGGAGACTCAAGCTCTAAGCCTACACTTGTGTGAACTAGCTACATAACTTTAAATGTAATTTAGTTTCTTCACCTGTGAAATGGAAATAATATTAACAACAGCTAATATAACTTACAAGGTGTTTGTTTATGAAAGAACAATAAGATGAGAGGTTCAAGTGTTTTGAAAACTGCTTTTTGTGTCAACAGTTATTAGATTTTTTTTTTGACCTGTATGTTTAGAACCTTGGAAAGCTTTGCCACACTGTTTACAGTTATGGGGTTGGGATTATCTAAAAGAAAAATGTATGCATGGCAAGACCTATTTATGAAACATCACTGAGTGCATTTTAGAGAGCTAGAACATTCCAGAATGCATAGGAAAGCTCTCACAACAAAGAATTATCCTGCACAAAATGTCAATAGTGCCAAGTTTGAGAATCCCTAGTTAAGCTTTTACATTGTTGTCATGTAGAACTTTGTTCCAAAAGAGATTTTTGGCTGAGAACAGTGCATTTCTGTTTTGCTTTGTGCTTTTGTCCTAAAATGGCATCTGGAGATTTTAAAGGACACATAGCCATTTGAGCTGCATGTAGATAATTGGGAATTACAACATAATTGCTTTCATATAAGGCTCCTTGCCCAAATGACTAGATATAAATGCTACAGATGAATCACTTGATACATAATATCCAATTTCAATCAGGCAAATTGAAAGGAAATTCAAGTGGGAAAATTATTGTTTCTTTCTGAAACATTAGAACAAACACCAAAATATTCCTTAATGACTCCAAGATGAAGGCGGGGGTGGGGGGGGTGCAGGGACTAAGGTGGAGGGAGAGGAATGAAAATACTTCCCAATGTCAGCCCTGAAAAGCAAGAGAGGAAAGTAAAGCTTGCTCAGTCAGTAAGATTCCACTCCTAACCCAAGAGCAACCGCTTTTTTTCCAACCCTCATTTTTTTTCTCTCAGTACATACATTCCAAATAACCAACCCTGTGACTGAAACTCAGAGACATTGTGTATCACACTGACTTCCTATTCTCTGCCCTACATGTGATACAGAACTGCTGTTGAGATACCAATGATGCCACCGCTGTCCTTGGTACTGAGTATCAGTTTCTCCATCCTCATCCCCAGAGACAGGATTGGCCCCAAGGCCTGTTTCAGACCTAATGTGTGTTAATGCCCGCAACTATTTAGACCATTAGCAGTTACCTACTAGGGCTGGGATCCCAGAGACTTTCTGAGTATAGATAGAATGAGCCCACAGTTCACTGGGTACACATACCTCCACTAAAAACATACGAAAGCAAAAGAATTCTTCCATGCCTTAAAATCGGTAACTACATCATGTAAGTGTCAAGATAAGCATCAACATAATTTGGAAGCTATGTCAGAGATGAACGTTGTGTGATTAACCTCCTCATTATCCATCTGTATCATATCATATTGTATACCTATAAGATGGGTTAAAATATCTTGAAGGCTTTCTTAAAAGAAACATGTAGATATTATTGTAGATTTCTACAATAGGAAAGATATAGTATAATACAATATCTTAAACTTTATTTCGAAATATGATTGTAAAAAAACACATTTTTTAATTTCTTTTTTCTAAATAAGACTCTGCCAGCTTTATTGTCAGATATTAGCTTCCATGTAACTATTTCTTAGTTCTGTGGAATCATTCTGTAGAATAATATGACAGTTAGTAACAGGGGCTCTGCAGAAGACTACCCCTCTTCCAGCCCAGCTCTGACATTTCTTAGCTATGCGATCTTGGATTTTCCTTAACCTTCTGCATCTTAATTCTTTTATCTGCAAAATAGGAATAATAATAGCAATTCATAGGTTGTCATGAGGATCAAGTGAGTGATTTGTGAAAAGTGATTAGAACCATTCCAGGCACATAGGATTTAACCATAGAGGAGGAGGAGGAGTAACAGTATTATTACCATTCACATTAGCATTTCTATTTTCCATTCCAGACATCTTTTCTTGCAGTCGGACCTTTGTCTCTGCTGCTAATACCTCTTATAAGATCAAGTTCATCATACATTGTGTCCATATTCAGTGAATGCTATAGGAATAAACTGTCTCTCCCATGTTGGTCTCAACCTGAACATGGAAACAGGCTCTTTTTCATTCCCTATTTACAAGTGAAATCAAGTGACAAATTTTAATAGGCTGCGCTGGAGGTCACAGACCATAGATGGGGTACAGAATAGGAGGGACAATTTATGGCTCAAAGACCTGGCAGCCACCTTAACTTGAACAGTGATATCACTGCTCCATGTGATTCATTCCCTGGATCTACTCCAGACATCTTCATGCTTTAGAGTCTAGTATCAGACTCACTCCTCACCCCCAAGTGAAGAGATGCTTTTTACCTCACCACTGTTTTATGTCCTTCTCTCCAGTCCATCTTTCAAAATGACTGGCAATAAAAACATTAAGTGCCCATGGGTAGCCTGGTAGTGGAATGGCTTAACCCTATAAACTCAAAAGTACGGGTAACATTTCCTATTTAAACTCTCGCTTTCCAAATCTAGAATAGATTCAGATAAAACTGACAAAATGGGTCAATTTAGGAGAAAGAAATACTTCACTTTCAAATTCTTACTACTTGGTATCCAAAATTCAGGACACAAAAAGATTGAAATAATTCACACTGGTCTGTGTTATCTGAACTTACTACTGGAACTCTCACTATCTCACCTTAGAAACAAAATAGATTTTAATAGCAAGGGATAAATGCATTATAATAATAGCATAGTTTAAAAATTGGTATATTTCCTAGAATCTGGATTTTCCATTCTTATCTATGTTCTCCTCACTAAGGTAGACTATACAAAATTACTTAATGAAGTTGGTATACTGTAATATAGAACTCTAGAAAAAAAAGGAGCACACCAGAAGGAGAGAGAGAGATAAAGGAGAGGAAATATTAAAAATAACAGGTCCCTAATGCTTGTTGTTTTTGGTTAAATGAGCATAATTTTGAACTGCTACTTTCTTGTGAAAAAAGAAGTTTTTGGCTTTTTTAAGCCAAAAGCAATCAAATATGTATGTCATAATACATGCTCCGATTCTTTCAAATGCTTGTATTTCCTTCATTTCCTAAGAGAATAAAGATTAAAAACTTAACATAACATCTGAAGCCAAAAAATCCTTAATTAAGAAATCTTTCTAGTTAATTTTATTTTTCAGATTATATCTTTTATCAGGCTCTATCAAAATTAAGGTTTGGATTTATGCCATGTTTTGGATTCTTTCAATGTGATTATAAAAGTACATTGATCTAAGAATGAATATGGAAGAGCCCCATTTGTTGGAATCAGCTAAAATACACACCATTTAAATATTTTTAATAATTCTTTTCAGTAGTTAAATCATAAAACTAATGTATATTCATGTCTGCATGAGCCTTGGGACAAGAATAATTAGTAGTACCAACAGAAATCATGGCCACTGCAAACCTTCTGCTCTCCCCTGAGCCAAGTGATTCTTAGGACTCAGCCCCTTGAGTAAGTAGGAGGATTGGCCAGCTTAAAGATAGTGAGTCAGATGGGAAATAAGGATTCAGATCCCTGGGAAGGAGCACAAACCATGTTGAACAGATGCTCACACAGATGGAGGAATAGGGGACCGCCAGTGACCAAAGTATTCAAAGGGCTTTTGGGTTTCTTGGACACAGTAAGCTAATTGAATACAGCATTAGAAAAATAAGCAATAGAATAGAAGCATAACACCTATGCAACCATAGACAAGTTGTCTAACGCACACAATCCCATTTTCTCGCTAATTCAGTAAGGAAGTTACACTAGATAAACTGTGAACCTCTTTTTAATTCTAAAATTTAACAATTCTGTACAAATCACTTCCTTTTACTCATTTGTACGTAAAAACTGTCAACTATATTGGTTAGTAGAGGAAAATAGTGAAGTACAAGATAACAAATCATCTATAATGAGCTTTAATTGCCATGTATGGGCATTTACAACAATAGTTTCCTATTATGTTTTAACAACATTATTTTTTGAATTAACAATTTCATACCAAGGATGAATTGAAAAAGATAATAGGCGACCCAGAGACAAATGAGTAAGAGAAACTAAAAAGAATAAACAAATCTATGTTTGTATAGCAAACTTCTCATAAGGCATTACAAAAATCCATAAATTATGAGCTGCTTTATCTTGAGCCATTGACCTTTAGAAGCTGCCCATTCTGTGTTGATAAAAATTCATTCATTTGTAAATAAGCCACTATTTCTTGAAGCATCTTGCCATTATTGCTTCATTAGCAATGAAGTGGAAATGAAGACGATAAAAGGATTTCTTATAGAAAGAACATAGTGTTTTCTTACTTCCCACAAATTCAACCTAAAGATATAGTTTCAAGATCATAGAGTAAAGCTAAATGTGACATCAGTTTAGGTAGAAGAAAATTATAAATATCAGATCCATTTATTTGAACTCAATTTATTATGTAACCAATATGCTATTAGTCTACTGATCTTCTGTCCTGAGGTCACACAATGTGTTTACATTTGTGCCATTTAAAGAACAAAGGTTAGTCTTTCCACTTTTATAAAGGTTCCTGTAGAATTATTTGTTCTCTGAGTCTCAATTTGTTACAAATTCTTGAAAGCAAGTTAGATTACACCAACTCTTGGTTTTCGTTGGCCGTACCAAAGTAGTCATATAGAATGTGGGCTCTTTATGGTAAATTGCAGTAAAAAGAGTTGTCTTTTTCTTCTTACTTTTCAGTAAAAATGTACATATTATTAATTGAACTCCTTTGACATTGTACTTTATGTTATTTAAACTGTTATCATTTTGGCACGCGGCCTTCTCCTAAGCTGGCTGACTGATTCCACTACTTCATTTTTATGAATGTCAGAATATCATTTCGCTAAAGGAAATCTCATTTTTATTACCTGATTCCAACAAATGAAGTGGTTGCAAATGTGTTATGTGCAAGCCGTGGGTGCTAATAAAATTCATTTTCTGGAAGGAATGAAAGCACGCATAATAAGTCATCGTTTCTTTACTGGTATTAGAGAATGAGGCGCATATCCAAGCAAGGAAAGAGAAGAAGGGCCAGTTGTTAGGCAAATAATTTTCTGGAAACTCAGAGTGCTCCTTTCAAAATATAAGTAAAAGGGCAAGACTTCTGAAGAGACAAATATATTTCAACCAAGTCATTTTCTTCTGTTCCCTTTTCAGTGTCTAGATGACTTAACTAATAAGTATGTTTTTCTTGGTCTGTTCTTTAGTATTCCTGCAGTATTAATGTTACAGGGACTTTAAGCAAAATGTTTAGATTTTCATATAAATCTGCAAAATTTCTTTTTACTTTGTCACCAAATAAATATCTACTATGTACATTTAGATCCCAAGAAGTTTGTGGATAAGATTTTGGAATGTGTCCTTTAGATAGGTTCAGGAAAATCTCTTTCCCATCCTTTGCCTGACCTCACTTTGAGCCCTAGGCTTCTTCCACATGTAACTGCTTTTAAAAGTTGTGGAGGTTTCTTTTAATCATGGCAACAGAATATTCTTTCCAAATATCCTTCTCTGACTTTGCTCCCAGAGAAAAAGGTGTCATGGTAGATGAAGCATAAAAAGAAAACTTCTTTTGAAAATTCTTCAAATGCCAAAAACCTCTTGCAAGTTTCATCCAAAGGTAAAGAAAAATAATTAGAGGTATAATACAACAGTTTCTCCAATCATGCTTCTAATTAGCAAAGTCCTTTCCCTTCTGGTGCTACTAAAGGAGGAAACTCTATTAAGTATTTGTTGATGCAGGATACACTGGTGGGAGCTGATCAGAAGCCTTTCATGAATATGGGGAATATCAGATTTTTTTTTTAAGACATTGCTCATCACCAAAAAAGGAGGTCGATGAGGGCTACTGGGTCTCTCTCTTGCAATGGTACAATCATAAGATTGTTTACAATGAAAGAAGCTACAGATGGAA
This sequence comes from Cryptoprocta ferox, assembly GCA_028646485.1. Lineage (NCBI taxonomy): Eukaryota > Metazoa > Chordata > Mammalia > Carnivora > Eupleridae > Cryptoprocta > Cryptoprocta ferox. Next base: position 130,991,854 of record CM053572.1, read on the forward strand.
CTCAGTTATGCATACAAGAAGGCAAAAAGTTACATATCCATTCACACATACAGTTGTGTACCTCTGCTGCAAACCAAATCAATCTTTGACCTTAGAGGCACACAGACCCCACTTTGCCTAGTAAGGTCATTCAAAGCAGATGTGACAATATCCTGGTAGCAGGATTCAGCCAATGGGCAAAGGCAGAATCAAACTGCAAGATCCACCACACGCAGCTGCCAAAGAAATGATGGGAATCCTAAGGCTACAGCACTTCCCAGATCTGTCAGGCTCACTAGATTCTTACAACCTGTTTACACAAGGGTGCTCATCACTGCATAGGACTCTTATGAAAATTCCAATGGCATTTTTTTACAGAAATTAAAAAACAAAGAACAAAAACCACAATCTTAAAATTTGTGTTGACCCACAGAAGACCCTGAATAGCCAAAGCAATCCTGAGAAAAAAAAGAACAAAACTGGAAGCATCACATTTCCTGATTTCAAACTATATTACAACCCTACAGTAATCAAAACAGTATGGTGCTGGCATAAAAATAGACATAGACCAATAGAACAGAATTAAAACCCAAGAAATAAACTGCATATACAGTCAACAATATTTGACAAATAAGCCAAGAATACTCAGTAGAGAAAGGGAAGTCTCTTCAATAAATGGTGTTGGAAAAACTGGGCAACCACATGCAGAAAAATGAAAAGAGACTCTTATTTTTCACCACTCACAAAAAAATAATTCATACTGGAGTAAAGGCTAAACACAGGACCTGACATCATAAAACCCCTAGAAGAAAATCAGGAGGAAAGTTCTTTGATATTGCTTTTGTCAGTGTTTTTAGATATGACACCAAAAGTACAAGCAACAAAGAAAACAATAAATAAGTGGAATTATGTCAAACTAAAAAACTTCTGCACTTATGAAAAGGCAACTACAGGATGGGACAAGATATTTGCAAACCATGTATCTGGTAAGGGGATAATACCCCCAAAATATAAAGAATTCATACAACTCAGTAGAAAAAAAATATTTAAAAATCCAATTTAAAAAAGAGACAAAACTGAATAAACATTTTTATCCAAAGAATGACCAACAGGTACACGAAAAGATGCTCAACATCTCTAATCAGGAGAATGCAAATCAAAACCACACTCACACCTGTTAGAATGGCTGACATCAAAAGACAAGCAGTAACAAGTGTTGGCAAAGATGCGGGGGAAAACCCTAAGCATGTTGGTGGGAATGTAAATTGATGCAGCCACTATGCAAAACCGTATGGGAGTTTCTCAAAAAAATTTAAAATAAAACTACCATATGATCCAGCAATCCCATTCCTGGGCATTTATGCAAAGGAAATGAAAACAGGATATTGAAGAGATATCTGCATTCCTATGTTTACTGCAGAATTATTCACAAAAGTCAAGATATGGATACAAAATTAGTGTCCATCAATGGGTTCATGGATAAAGAAAATGTTTTATATATATATATATATATACATATATATGTATATATGTGTGTGTGTGTGTGTGTACACAATGGGATGTTATTCATCTATGAGAAAGAAGAAAGAAGGAAATCCTGTTATTTGTGACAACATGAATGGACCTTGAAGGCATTATGCTAAATGATACATAAGGTCAGATAAGTCAGATAGAGAAAGAGAAATACTATATGGTAACCCTTACATGTGGAATCTCAAAAAGCTGATTTTATAGAAATAAAGTGAAATAGTGGTTACCACAGGTTTGGGGTCATGGTGGGGGCAGGAATGGGGAGATATTGGTGAAAGAGTACAAGCCTTCAGTTAGAAGATGTATAAGTTCTGGGGATCTAATGGACAGCATTGTGATTACAGTTAATGATATACCACATTATATTCTTGAAAGTTGCTAAGAGAGTGATCTTAAATGTCTTCACCACAAAAGAGAAATGGTAATTATGTGATGTAATGGTGATGTTAGCTAACACTACAATGGCAATCACATTACAATAGATAATTATATTAAATCAACATATTCTACACCTTAAACTTAACACAATGTTATATGTCAATTATATTTCAATAGAGCTGAAAAAAATATTTCGAGCCAGTTCACATATTTTGAACATAATTATTTTACCAACATCTACTTTGCAAATTTTTTAACTTTCTAAGATTGATGAGGAAAAAAGTTAGGGGGCACACTTTTATTCAGCCACCTCTGGAGACATCAGGCTTTGATTGGTATTTCAATTGCTAACCAACCATTTCTGGAGTATGTATTTCTGGTTAAAATACTACAAATGTCAATTAACTGATCCAAGGGATAGAATATACCCTGTGTTTGTGTATATTCCACTGACTATGCCAGAGTATTTCAAAATAAATCACATTCAATATAGTCATTTTCAGAGATTCAGAATGAATCCCTTACTCAGCACAAGTTATGGGTTCTCTGAACATTGCCCTAGATCTGACCTGAGAGATGTGAATTAAGGGTCACAGAATTAGTCCCCTTTCCCCCCAAATCCACTACTCCAATTACTGTAAATGTCAGAGAAGAATAATCAACAAACATGCCTTGAATTAAATTGAATTGAATTGAATTGGATTGAAATAACTTAGGAAGAAGACAGTCTTCTCATACTTCTTTAAGCTCAAACTCCAGAAGAGCCAACAACCCTTATGAAGGGTGAAGATAGCCCTCATCCCAGGGCTTAGGCTTTCCTTTAAATAAGATTTCAGTTTTAGAAAATGCCATCAAATATTTTATGATTTTAAAGCTTCCGATACTATGTATTTCTTCCACCTTATTTTTTCTCTGCTCCTTAAAAAAATGTTTTAAAAAACTGCTAGGATTCTGCTAAGAAAAAAATATATATGTTTTTCAAGGAGAAAAAACGATTCACATTTGATAGCTCTTGATGTAAGGATGTTCAAGAATCTGGAACAACCTCCCTCCAAAGCTCATTGACTTTTACTGCTGGCAGACAATCGAATGGTGACAGGTCCTTAGTATTTAGCTTGGTGGGACATTTCTGTTCAGCTCCCAAACTATGTGACTCCTGGGAAACCTGCCAAACTTGAACGTTTCCTGCCAGATCTAATCAATTTTACAACTAACCTCTTCTTAGTTGGAGCTCTATTTCTCATCCCTGACTAGTGAGAAGGGCCGTGGTTGGAGACAGAAGCTTCTTTAGCCGCTCGTAGTCAGAAGGAAAAGAGATGAAATTCACCTCATCCTGGTCTTTAGCAGCAAAAGCAATTTAATTTCAAAATCAGCATTCACAGTGCATGGTGTTTAGTGTTACCGTCGATATTCAGATATGAGATAGGGATCACCTAACACTGCTACACAGATCTGTAACCAACCTTCCAGTTTTTGCTGACCCTAGCTTCTTTCCTACCTTGCTTGAAAAGATCACCTTTAATCCTACTTTAGCTCACATCATTCTCTATGCACAACACTAGCATTAAATAGCAATAATAAATGAAATTATCGTCAAGTTATTCATGTCTGCTCAACTCTCCCACAAGCACACAAACTCTTTAAAACCAAAAGATTCATGATTGTATCCTTACCACTTAGCACTGTGCCTGGCATGTTGTTGGACCCTTGATGGGCCCCAGGGGTCATTGAACATTATGCACTTATTCCTATCCCTGCTAGACAAGTTCTCAGTCCAATAGATTAACCCCTTGACTCCTTAGGCCCCAAGGCTATAATATCCAAGCAAAGGGATAAATTCCTCACCAGCAGGAAAAAGGTGGCTTCTCTCTCTTCAGGATTTAAATATCAGAAAAGAAGAGCAGAACAAAAAGGATGGGTATTTCCAAGGTTCTGTATTAAAATGGCATGAACATGCCTAGATAGATCAGAAATGCATTTAAATTTGCTGCCAGGTTAAGAAAGGTGCCTGGCAATTTAGAGCAACTAGGCCAATAAAAGGAGGAATGACACCAAGACAGAAGTCACTAAATGTAATGTAATGTTTTAGGTTGGCTCTGGCATTTAGATACCATTAGGAAAAATTTGAAAGCAAACAAAATAAAGAACCACTTTCAAAAACAAAACGGCAAGTGAAAAATGTAACAAAATCAGATTCCCTGATCTGAATAGAAAATGTAAATCACTACAGTTAATTCAGGACAATTTTCTTAACTCTGCCACTATTTGAATGCTAGATTAGCTATTAGCCAGCCAATTAATCATACTACAAATGTGAAATATGATAGATAGATAGATAGATAGATAGACAGGCAGACAGAGAGATAATCTACCATGATTTTAAAACACATAGTGGAGTCTACAGAGTATTATGCTGAGTGAAATAAGTCAGAGAAAGACAAACACCATATGATTTTACTCATGTGAGGAATTTGAGAAACAAAACAAACGAGCTAAGGGGAAAAGAGAGAGAGGGACAAACCAAAAAACAGACTCTTAATTATAGAGAACAAACGGGGGGCCGGGGGATGGGTGAAATAGGTGATGGGGATTAAGGAGCGCACTTGCGGTAATGAGCACTGGGTGTTATATAGAAGGTGTTGAATATTGTACACCTGGCAGTAATATCACGCTGTACGTTAACGAACTGGAATTTGAATAAATACTTAAAATTAAAAAAAAATGATTCCATGGACCAAGAGAGAAAAGTTGCTCGAAATTGAGCACTTTAATGGCTCGTGAACAAGGTAACAAGGAACATCCAGCTGTGATGTGGAGACCTGATTTCATATTTTGGTCTCCTGTGGCTTCCCTTTCAGTTCTTACCTGTCACAGGAAGGAGGTAAAAAGATGAAGGCTGACCCCTGTTTAGCCTAATTTTGATGCTCTAAAAATCCAGAGAAGGAAAAAAAAGCACAATTTTCAAAGGACAGAAAAAGAGGTGCATATCCAATTAAAAGAAGCTGTTTTATTCAAAGATGCAAGAGATAGCATTTAAAGAAATCTGTTTGCAAAATCACTTCCTATTCAAGACATCAATATGTGATTTTCATTAATGTGTCGAGACTAAAGCGCTGAGGCTGACAACTAAGACAGAGGATGGGAATTAACCTTCCCTAAACCTTGCGTCTTCACAGAGTGCAGAGTTAGTTGTCAGGTGACACTCAGTACACTCAGCTAATTTATTTTTTATTTTTTTATTTTTTCAGGGACAAAGAGAGGAAAAGCACAAGCAGGAGAGAGGGACAGAGAGAGAGAGACATTTAATCGTAAGCAAGCTCCACCCTGAGCGCAGAGCCCATCGCAGGGCTGAAACCCATGACCCTGGGAAAATGACCTGCGCCGAGATCAAGAGTCCGATGCTCAACCGCCTGAGCCACGCAGGTGCCCTGGACACTCAGTTGATTTTGAATTTCAGATAAATAATGATTTTTTAGGATAAGTCCATCCTAAGTATTTCATGGAGTATTCCTTTTCTAAGAAATTATTTGTTGTGTATCTAAAATTCAAGTTTAACTGTGCATTCCATGTTTTCATTTGCTAAATCAAATAACCCTACCTGTGTGCCAAGCTATACCTGAATTTCTAAACACAAAAAATATCACATAGCTTGTCACAAAATTACAGTCAAATGCTCAAATTCTGACAGATATTCAGAGGTCGGTATGATTTCCTGTCATTTGGAGCAAAAACTGAACCATGAACATGACCTGTATTTTAAATTCATAACAACAAAGAATATTAAAAAAAAAAAAAAAAAAAAAAAACTCAGAATTCTCTCCCTCCAGTACCGGAAGTCCTTGCCCGATGTTTCCCTGGGTTTTACTAGTGGGTCAGCAATGAGGCATAAAGTTGCCTCATATAATTCTAAGGCAGGGAACAGGATGAGGAAACTGGGGTATTCACCTGAGTGCAAATTTAGGGGAAGGTACCAAAAAACTCAGTTATCAAACTAAATAACTTTCTAATGAATCATTTTTTAATGGAACAATAGAAAAATTTCATGATGAATAAAGTATCAAAAATTTAAGGGAAGACAGAATCCTACCGCACATTTTAATGATTTGACCCCACTTTGCCACCCCCTAATCACAACCCTGGTTCTTAACCTTCAAGGCACTGACGGATGCCTATGTCCACCCTGAAGCTTTTCCTGGCTGTTTTGTTGGTAGTAGAGAGCTCTCTGCTCAGTTATGTGTGTTGTTATCTTTGCAAGCTGCACTGAGATTCCCTGAAACCACCTCAGGTCACCCGTATATCATCAGACTGGGCAGTGCCCAGTGGGGCCTTATCTAAGGGGACCGCATTTTCACTATAGCCAGTATAGATGAGGACAGTTTTCTGTTTTCTAATCTGTGCTCTACGGAGAAGCACTGACTCCAGGGTTTTTAATATTGAGTCTTAAGTTGTAACGCACATTTAACCTTTCAGCCAGAAAGTGCTGCCTTTCAGTGTAAAAATACGGGATGTTTGCCGACCCTCGTTTCAAATGCAGATAGATCTGCTTTCCGCATGGCAGCGTAGGCAGCATAAATAACTGTGCAAAGTGAAACCAGGCAAAGTGATCTCACTGACCAATGCGAAGAATTACGATTGTTCCATAGCTTTCAAAAATTGTTATCAAGATATTAAAACTTTTTGACTGTTGGTTATAACTATATAGAAATGGAAAAATTGAGTAAAATTAATATTTATTTAAAACCTGAACTTAGTACATTAGAAACATGAAAATTAAAATATTTTTATTTCTTTGTTTAAAAAGAAAAACATCATCATGAGTAGTTGGAACGGCGCTTGCTTTGTCCTCATCAGGTAATTTACAATATGGAGTGAGTATTTTGTTTGTTTCTGTGAAACGTCATACTCTTCTCTGTTTGGATCTGTTTGCAACATGTTTTCCTTTACGTGTTTAAATGTTGTGAGATATCTCTGAGAGTTCCTCTACTATGAAATTTTTGCTGGTGTCACTTCCTCTGAGACATCATCCTTTGCACCTCACCGGCTTTCCCCATTTGTACGGGTAAGTTCTCCATCACTAAGTTACTCTGGCTGCACACCCAGGGCCTCTCCACTGGTGGCAGCATCGATGTTCTCGCCGTCAGCCAGTCCTCTACCTGCATGGAACTCTCCATGTGAATTTCACTCTCGACATTATCATTTTGTGTTTCTTCACTAAGTTTTCATCTTTGTTGGCCAATTTCCTCTTCCCGCTATCTAGTTTTGTGAAATATCATGTGGGCTTATTACTGAAGTCAAAGAGCAACACAACTACATGCTTTGCTCCTGGGGTGTGCATCAAATAGCCCATGCCCAGGGGGCAGTCACCAACAGACTCTGTAAGTGACATGGTCAGATACTGATCATGACACCCGTCAGTTATTTATGTGAAGATTTGTGAAGGAAAGAGATGGCAGTGAAGTTTCTACTTTACGCAATCGCACACAGTTAATATACTGTGGTAACCAAAATTCAAACCACACCGTATTATTTAACTCGACTGTGGTAACTGAAATTCATGCACATTGGAACTCGGCAAAGTGAGGACGGCCCATATTCTAATCTCTCTCTTAATACTCCTTCTAGAATTAAAATAGAATTGTCTGTATGTAAGCCAAGTTGCATAACTGAATTTAACAGATTTTTCTCCTATTCCCAATCAAAATATATTTTATACAAAGTATATTTTCTTCGTTTCTCCACCAATTTCCTCTTTGGAAATGATACATTCTAATAAACTCGTCCCTACTAACATACTCATAAAGAAGGATAAAGGGGAGTCCTAGGGCCTTGTCTCCCTCCTCGACAACATGTGCACATTACTGTCTAACCTCTCAGCAACTATGCTGAGGTCACCTCCATTCCAACCTCCTTATTATAAGATGGGGCCTGAGAATTTCATAGTCTCCCCTGAAGGCAGATTCCGCACAAGAACCAGCTACTAAGCAGATACAGTTACTGAGACTTGACGTCAGTACTAAGAGCCTCAGACTTGCCAGCCTGTGGTCCTCTGTGGTGGAAGCAGCAGAGGTTTTCAGTCCCTAGTGCACTGAGTCCCAAACAAGAAGCAGTCACAGCCACGGCAGTAGATTTCCACTTGGAAGAGTCACACTTGGTTGTCCGGCACTCCTGGAAATTATATAAGCAGCCATACATCCCATAGTAAATCCTTTCTGCTTTTAACTAGCTAGACTGGAAATTATTATCTGCAACAAGCATCCTGAGACATACAAGTGTGAATTTGCCGACTAGCTCAAATGATGCTACATAGCCAACTGCTTTCTTTCCTGTGTAAATTTTCCAGAGATAAAAACAATTTAAGTGAGAGGGAAGTTATCTCAGACAACAAATAAAAATTGTTCCACCCCAATCCAGGGAACTATATATATATATATATATATATATATATATATATATAAAATGTATATATATAATCTTCAGTTCATCAAACTTTTTTTAATTTTTTAATGTTTACTTATTTTTGAGAGAGAGAGAGAGAGAGAGAAAGCAAGTGGGGGAGGGACAAAGAGAGAGGGACACACGGAATCTGAAGGAGGCTCTAGGCTCTGAGCTGTCAGCACTGAGCCGGACACAGGCTCGAACCCACAAACCATGAGATCATGACCTGAGCTGAATTCGGATGCTTAACCAACTGAGCTACCTAGGTGCCCCTCATCAAACTTCTAAAGATTAAATCACTGAGCCAAAAGATTCAGACATCTTTAAGTTCAAATGTGTTTTGATTTTCCTATTTAATTGAAAATTGGCTTCCTAAGGGCGCCTGAGTGGCTCAGTCGGTTGGGCGTCCAATTTCCACTGGGGTCATGGTCTCACACTTTGTGAGTTCGAGCCCCACGTGGGGCTCTGTGCTGATAGCTCAGAGCCTAGAACCTGCTTCAGATTCTGTGCTTCCCTCTCTCTGCCCTTCCCCGGCTTGTGCTCTGTCTCTCTCTCTCTCTCTCTCTCTCTCTTTCAAAAAGAAATAAACATTAAAAAAAAATTTTTAATTGGCTTCCTAAACACCTAGATTTCCAGTTCCTACCATGATGATTCGCTCTTAATACTAGGACCCATATCTTCCACTAATGGCTTACTATACAAAGCAAGTAACTCAAAACAAAGGATGGAGGTGAAAAAGACAGCAGTAAGAAACTGACTGGCCATAATTAGTTCCACAAGAGCAGATAATAAATAAACTTCTTTAAAAAATGTTGTGGAGACTTTTATCTCCAGTAAAAGATTAAGTTTATTTCTTTAGCCTAGAGTATTGAAATCATCTTATTCTTCACCATTTTCCCTATGGTCATGCTAACTAATGCTTCAAATCAGAGTTGACCAATAGAAAGTCTGACATTTTTATCCAAGTTTTGTTACCAACTACCTCCGTGAGTTTAGGCCAGTCGTTGAATCCTGAATCTCTATTTCCCAATGTACAAAATGAGTTCTGCTGTCTAAATGGCCTCCAAAATTTCTTCCAGTGCTAACTTGGTTTGTTTCTACAATGCTGAATGTAAGATTTAGATATGCCAAAGCCAAAAAATTGTCATTGGGACTATGAACTTCTTGTATGCCCTCCAATGAGAGAAAATAGATACCGTAAGGACAGAAGCATTCAGTTCTCTACAGGATTCCTACTAACAATATAGTTCATTATGGATTATAAATTTAATTGTGTTCTTTTTATCAAAAACATGTGTTCAGTTAAATGAGTTATTTTTAACTAATATTTGTTGGGTAATTGCTAGCTATCAAACATTGTCAACACCCTATGCGAATGAAATCATTTGTCACAACCCTATGGGGCATTGTCCATTTCTTACAGACCAAACAACTGGAATAGAGAAAGACAACTAAGTTGATGCAGGAAACAGAATTTCTGAATAGAAAGTTTGGGACCCAGCCCTCACACTTAGACTCCAGAGTCCACATATTTAATGCCAACACAAGATTCTTTATTCCTCACTAATGATAATGTATGAAAAAATATAGAAACAAGTAAATAAAAATTATAGGTACGTGCATAATTTGAAAGATTTTTGGCATGAAAGGCTAACATCTTACAAACGCTTTAGAATAAAAGCTTTTCTTTTTCCCTTTGAGACTCAAAAAGAAGACATAAAATGACTTAGTCAACTCAGATAATTTCTGACATTCCTCTTAGCTATAAATATCTTTAGGTTAAGAATCTTTAATAGCCTTTCTTTACCTATTAATTTCCAAATTCTGTGGTGACCTCCGGTTAGAAAACACCTCCTATCTAATAAATTACCTTCTTACCTTGTCTTCATCTTACAGCCACTATAGTGACCAAGAGAGGCTTTTCCTTCATACAATGACAATCTTTAAATCTCCAAGTGACATATAATAAACCCTCTCCTTAGATGTTACCTATTTGCCTGGAACATAGATGACACAATGGTGAAAATCACCGATTGCAAGCAAACAAGGCAGAAAGAGTGTGGCACCCTCACACCATAGACCTCTCAATATGGCAGCCATGGACTCTCTGAAGCCACCATAATCTGAGATTTTCTGTCACATGCGGTATAATTTGGCCTTAACTATACACACAAATATTTACGTATGTTTTTAAAATATTTAAGTAGTAGAAAATTTGGGGCTGCAAAGTAATAACATGCCTTGATGATCTTTACAGTACAAGAAATATAAACTTACTTCACCCTTTTTAATGACTGCATCTGTTCACTTAAAAAGGTGTGTAGAATGAGTACACCCATTCAATGTTTTTTTAACCATCCCTCATTCCTAAAGGTTGTTTCCCAGGTTTGGCCATTATGAACAAAATCCCCATCAACATCTTTGACTGTTCGTCTTTTTACACATAGGAAAGTGTTTCACTAGCAACCATTCTCTACTGTAACTTCTGAGTCCAAAAACATTCACATTTTCATTCCTCATAGAAACTCCAAATCGCCTTTCTAAATATCTTCCTAGTTTGTTCTCCAACCAGTGGTATGCCACTTTCGAGTGATGTGTATAAATCAGATCTGCCGTTTTTAAACTGGAAAACCCCCCCTTAAGCTTCTCTTTTAAAGACTAAAATTATCCTATACCTTTTTCTTTACTGCATGGCATTGTTTTCAGACTTTCCATTGTCAAGGTAGCTCACATCAATGTCTTAATATCCTTTCAAACTATGCCAGTCAAAACTGTTTGTTTACCACAAACCAAGAGTTGACAGCCTTTTTGATGAAGGGTCAGATAGTAAATATTTTAGATTTTGTGGGCTAGATGATGTCTGTTACAACTAATCAACTCTGCTACCGCAGCACAAAAGCAGCCCTAGACAATATATAAAAAACTGAATGTCTACGTTCCAATAAAAGTTCATTGGAAAAAAACAGGTAGTTGGCTAGATTTGACTCATGGGCTGTAGTTTGTTATAAATTATACTCTTACTATAATTTACCTTGATCTGTAAAACAGAACTGATAGTGAGGAATTAGGTGTGTCTACAGGAAAATCAGATTTAATATAGAGCCTAGCATACTGTGGGTGCGCACTAACTGTTTATTAAATAATAAATGGGACAGTTATGTATGAAGTCTGGGAATAGTCCTACACCTCACCGAAAAGGAGAATACGTCTGAAAAAACTATACTGCAGGAGAAAAAATTAGTAAGAGAATATCTTCTCGGTGTTCTCACTAAGATGCAAGAATAGATGTGTTATATAAAACTGAAGTGGGAATTCATAGAAGAAAATATGTCAAGATGAATACAAAGATGAAGAGGAAGCTAGCTAAAGAACTCAAAATGCAATCACAAAATGTAGGTCTACTTTCAAGGCAATGAGGGATAGAAAGGAGATGTATCCTATCATAGAATTCTGCATTTTGTGATTACAATTGAGGTTGATCCTTTTCTTTCTAAATGAACATTTATTTATAGTTTATCAAAGATTAATATTCACTCATATAAGCTTAAATTGAGTGCCTGCCATCTGCCAGACACTGAATAAAGAACTCCCCATCATTGTATCCTTCAATCTCAACAACCATATGAATTGAGTAGGGTTTTTTCTCTGTTGAACAAATTATGAAATGATAGCTGAGGGGAGTTCAGGTAACTGTCACAATGTAAGTGTACTACTCAGAGAAGTGCTCACTGCTTAAGAAAAATGGACTCAAAACCCCTTTGGTGCATATTAAAAGCCACTTTTTATTCTCTCATGATTTTATACATTGACTGGCAGGTTCTCCTGCTTCCCATGATCATTACTGAGGCTACAGTCATCTGAGGATTTGACTGGCCTGGCACTTTCACCTGCTGAAAATTTGTGCTGGCTAATGTGTGGGAGGTGAGCTGGACCTTTCAACCAGAGATACTCAGTTCTTCTCCATGTGGAATTCCTATGCTGCACAAGCTTCTTGCAGTAGGGCATCTGGGTCCCAAGTAACAGAAAGTAAAAGGTGCTAGACCTCTTGCTTCCTGAGCTAGAGCATCTTTTCCACTGCATTCTATAATTCCAAGCCAGCCAAGACTAACACAGATTCAAGAGAGGGCAAATAAGCTCTACCTCTTGAGATAAGGAGTGACAAATGTATACCAAGAACAAAGAAATTATTGGTGGCCATCTTTGGAGATAAAAATCACACAATAATTCATAACAATATATAAGCAAGAAATAAACATAATACAAATTCTCGCTTGAATGACAATATGAAGTGAAGGGTTCCTGGCCATTAGGCAACTCCCCTCCATGCAATAATTCAGACACCAAAGCCTATCACAATTTACAGACTCACAATCATTTTTATCTAGCAAAAGGAGGAAAGGAAAAAAAAAAGACATGGAGAAGGCACCCCACTGCTTAAACACCTCAGAGGAAGTGATATACATCACTTCCAATGACAACCCATAATCAGGAAGCACAGAACCATAACCAAATATGTGAAGGGTTAGGAAATATTCTTAGTCACTGTCTGGACAGCCATTCCATACATCTTGCTCTCCTCCCCTTAAAAACATCAGCCTGGCTAACCGTCTTTCCCAGCACTAGTAAGGGCAAAAGCTAGAATCAGAGCCTAGATGTACATCATTCTAGGACACACACTGTCTCCATTATGCCTAGAAGAAAGAGGATGCCTGCAGTAAAAGACTTTGTGGGAAGAGAACAGATAAACTAAGTAAAACATATGCTATCTTAATTATTGCGATTATGATATACATTAGGTACTATGGGAGGAAAATGTGGCATTAAAAAAATAGTGGCAAAAGATGAGGTTAGAGAAATAAGAAGGCAGGTGGGGAACAGACGCTATATGTGATAATGGAAAACCACAGAAAGATTTTAATAAAAGAATGGCATGACAAGACTTTAGAACTATCACCCTGTCTACATTATCCAACATAAAGATTGAACAATGGGTCCTCAATGGTACCTTAAATTCTTTTCTCAGAGCAAAGGTCATGTCTCTAGGGGATAAGATCTTCTCACGAAAAGGATTTAAATTATCTCTTGTGTTGATGGCTTGTATATCATTTTCATTTCTCTTACAACCTGTCTCTGGTATTCTTTCCTGTAGAAAGATCATTCTTCCTAGTAGAAAAGGCAGAAGAAAATCAGACTTGAGAAGTGTTTTTGTGTTTGTGTGTGTGGGGGGGGGGGGTTATGAAAAGACAGCTCGTTCTTTTTGTTTCAGACATAATTTTATGTATCTTTTTAAATAATCACATTTTTTAACATTAATTCTAACTGAAAGGACCAAGTAAGATATCACGAAGCAATTGAGATAAGTTTGGAAGAAGAAGCTAATGGGCTGATAAGGAATGAAAGGCACACAACCATAAAATTCCATGCCATCTCTTTGGAAATAGTGGGGAAGTTAATTATGAGAGGCAAGGGGGATGAAACTAACCTTATCATGGTAATCATTTCACAGTATATATGTGCATCAAATCATCACTTTGTACACCTTACACCTACATATTTTACACATCAATGTTATCTCAATAAAGCTGAAAAAATGCAGAAGCACTAAAGACTTTGTGGAAATTCATCTTATCCAAACAGTGTTTTAAGAAGGTAAGGAGTATGATTTGGAAAAATATGAGAATTAAAATGAAAGTACTGTCTTAGTCATTTGGGCTGCTATAACAGAATACCATAGAATGGGTGGCTTATAAACAAAAACAATTTTTTTTCTCTTAGTTCTGGAAGGAAGGCCAAGATCATAACTCTGGCAGATTCGGTGTCTAGTGAGAGCCCCCTTCCTGGTTCATAAAGGGCATCTTCTTACTGCGTTGCCACGTGGTGGAAGGGATGAGGTAGCTCCCAGAAGCTCCTTTTATAAGGATTTGAGTCCAATTTATGAGGGTTCTGCCCTCAGGATGTAATCACCTCCCAAAGGCCCCACCTCCTAATACACTGGGAATTAAGGTTTGACACAACCTAATTAGAAAGACACAAACATCTATAGTAGGTACCTAGACCCTCAGTTATGAATTTATTAGTTATGCAGGTAAGAGATATGCATGAAGGGCTGGACTAAGCGGTGGCAGAGAAAAAGAGAAAAATCTGAGCACTACAGAAGAAGTTGGGGAAATAGAAATCACCAGTGGATTTCCACTCAGTGAAACTCAAAGAATGGTAAGGCCATGAATCCCAATAGTCACGCTTGCATTGTTTTCAGCAATTTGAAATAGAGGTTTTGACACAGTATCAGTATAAATGTCAAAAAAATATATAAATTCACATCTGGTGACCACGAAAGAGATTATGGTTTTTTTGAGAACAAGAATAGTTGGTCCTAGCTACTGATACTAGTTTCTTAGCTACTGATTCCTAGAAACTGGGTTTTGGCACTATTTCTAAGCACGACTTAATAAAATTTCCCACATATATGGAATTTATTCGCTTGAGATTTTAAGTATAGGCAGTGTGTGTGTGTGTGTGTGTGTGTGTGTGTGTGTATGTATGTGTTTACGTGTCTAGGTTGGTGAGTGTGTATGCATGCACAAGCACGTACACATACATACACATATGCATTCTTTTCTTGGCTGATGTAAGAAAAGAAACTAATCAGAAATAAACATTGTAAATATTATTGACTCAAAACTTTCCAACTTACTAGTTTAATACCCCAGGACCCTCAGAATAATAACAACTGAATAGTTCATAGCAAGGAGAATGTATGTTCTTTCACAGTAAAAATTGCCACCTAACAATTTTTTTTCTATTGCTGTCGCTTGACATTTACTTGTACTCCAGAGGATTACCGCACAGCAGAAAAAGCACATAGTAAACTTTTTCCATCCCACAGTCACAAATTCCTACAGATCAAAGCTCTGACTACTGAGTAAGAAGTAACATTTGGACATGATCATAAAACTAAAGTCCTTTAAACTCTTTTATGAAATTTGAAGTTAATAAAAGTCACATGAACTAATCCCCTGCATGTAGAAACCTACTGATTTACATTTTAATGAAAACGGAGCAATACTCAGAAAAAAAATAAACTTTAAAAAGCCTGTGAAAATAAATTCACTTCAGAACCCAGGTCTGGAGTTCTGGAAATTCTTCGGGTCTTTGAAAACACACTCTCAGAAATTCTTCTGAGACCTAGAATTCGTAGACCTACTTCGTTCTTCCTATCCCTACCCCTTATCTCTCATTTTTTAATCCTAATTTCCAGCATTTGTCAAGCCCAGATAGGATGAAAGTAATGTAAACAGGCAGCTATGGGCAGATTCTGTTGTAAAAATAGAAACTAAAGGCTTGGAGCTGTATCTGAATCTCATTTGCTTGGCAGTGATGTAGATGTTCAGACAGGACAAACTTGCACTGGAAGGTATGGCTATAAATAAAAATGTTCCAAAGACAAAGTAACAAAATGGCATCTCTTCCCCTGTGAGCCAACAGTGGACCTGGATCCTTTCCTCCTCTCTGTTATTCAGACTCAACTTGGGTTTCCTAATGGCTAGATAAAAGACATTTAATAAGTCCTACTTATAACCTGGAGCAAAACCCCTCACTATTAAGATGAACTGACCCATTTTATAAGTAGTCAGGAATTTAAGGAATTTAATTTAAAAGTAGAAGAATTTAAACTTTTTTAATGTTTATTTATTCTCGAGAGAAAGAGAGACAGAGCGCAAACAGGGGAGGGGCAGAGAGAAAGGGAGACACAGAATCTGAAGCAGGCTCCAGGCTCTAAGCTGTCAGTGCAGAGCCCGACGTGGGTCTTGAACTTACAGACCAAGAGATCATGACCTGAGCTGAAGTCAGAGGCTTAACCAATTGAGCCACACAGGCACCCCCCCTTTTTTATGTTTATTTATTCTTGAAAAGTAGAGGAATTTAAAGGCAATTCATTTTTTAAAGTTCATTTATTCAGTTTGAGAAAGAGAACACAAGTGGGGCAGGGGCAGACAGACAGGGGGACAGAAAATCCCAAGCAGGCTCCACACCATCAGCCCAAAGCCTGATGCAGGTCTTGAAGCCACGAGTTGTGAGATCATGACCTGAGCCAAAGTCATATAATCAACTGAGCCACCCAGGCACCCCTAAAGGCAATTCAGTTAGTAGTGGGTGCAACGAAGGACTTGGGGACCAAAAAATAACCTATTGGCCCAGGACCCATCTCTGTCAACTCTAGCTCACACAGGGTAAATCACTGGCCTGCTCTGTGTTCTAGCACCTTGGCCATCTCCCCCATGGCAATAATCATTTCAACCCATTTTTACCAGGGTAAAAAAAATCTTTTAGATAACTGACCTGTCAAGCGATTTTTAGGGGCATCCTTGGCTAAAAGAAGTTATAAATCATTAAGAACAAATAACGTTATCCCTCTTTCTTGGGGAGAAGACCATTCTTTTCAACTGGAAATATACATGATCCATATATTTAGAACTAGAAAGCTGAATGATGACAGATGGTGACACAAGAAAGGAGAAGTAATATCAGAGGTTGATGGCAGATTAAGGCAGCAGAGTCAGGATGTGACCAAAAACTCCCATTATCTAGATAAACAGCACATTGAACTAGCCTGGCGCAGATGAGGAAGTTGACTGAGAGAGTCCCTTGTTTTGGCCTCCAGCCTGGGAGCTCTGTAAGCGATCAGAAACCAGCCTCCTCACCCAAAGCTGCCTTCCCAGACTTTCAAAAGGCACACTCCCTTCCACCCCTTTTATGAGAATTAAAATCTCATATCCTTTCTTTTTAAATACAGAAATATGTGCAAATAAAGGTAGTTCTTCATTTTAGGAATATAAATAACATACTTAATGTAATGCTTCTTTGCCCTTCCATGAAGGTCTTCCAATATGGAGAGGTCAGTGGGTGTGACCTTCCAGATGATTACAGGTGCTAATTTAACTAGCAGCTATGCCACTTGAGCTTACCAGGAAAGGTAGATTGGATGGAAATTCCCAACTACAGATTCTGACTGGGGATTCAGCCCCACAGGCACTCATTTCTCCGCCTCACAGCTGACAGAATTCCCATCTCGCCATAAAAACAAATCTGATGCCATCACATACCCACTTTTACATTTTCTTTGATGTTTATTTATTTATTTTGAGAGAGAGCATGAACAGGAGAGGGGCAGAGAGAGAGGGAGAGAGAGAAACCCAAACAGGCTCTGCGCTGTCAGCGCTGAAGCCCGATGCAGGATTCGATCTCACGAACCGCGAGATCATGACCTGAGCTGAAATCAAGAGTCGGACAATTGACCGACTGAGCCACCCAGGCACTCCAACTTTTATGTTTTTTTTAAAATAGACGTATAGTTGATATGTAATATTATATTAGTTTAAGGTATACAACACAGTGATTTGACAATTGTATATCCTACAATATACTCACCACAATAAGTTTGGTCTGTCACCAGAAAGTTATTATAAAATTATTGAGCATATTCCTTATGCTGTACTTTTCATCCCCATGACTTATTTATCTTATAACTGGAAGTTTATAGATCTTAATCCTCTTTATCTATTTTGACTATTCCCCCACCCCTGGCAACCACTATGGTTATGAATCTGTCCTCTTACTGTTGTTCGTTTGTTTTGCTTTGCTTTTGCTTTTTAGATTCCATGTATAAGTGAAATCGTATGGTACTTGTCGTTCTCTGTCAGATTTATTTCACTTAGCGTAATACCCTCTGGGTCCATCCATGTTGTCTCAAATGGCAAGATTTCATTCTTTTTTTATGGCTGAGTAATAGTCCATTGTCACATTTCTTTCTTCTGTTTTGTTTTTGCTTTTTTTGCTTTCTTTTTTTATTGAAGTGTAGTGGACACACAACATTACATTAGTTTCTGGTGTACACAGCAACGATTTGACAAGTCTATGTGTTATGCTATGCTCACCACAAGTGTAGCTACCATCTGTCACCTCACAATGCTATTACAGACCATGGACTGTATTCCCTCTGCTCTGTCTATTATCCCCATGAATTACTCATTCCATAACTGGAAACCTGTATCTCCCCCTCCCGTTCATCCATTTTGCCCATCTTCCTATGCCCTGCCCCTCTGGTAACCATCAGTTTGTTCTTATACCATGTCTTCTTTATGGGTTTATCTATTGATAGACACTTAGACGGCTTCCATACATACCCACTTTTAAATCTTCATCCTTCCTGTTGCCTTAAGGATGAATTCCAAAGTTGATGCTCCATATGTAGCTCTTCACAGCTGACCCCAAATTGCCATTTCCACCTCACCTCCCAAAACTCACATCTTTGTCACCAAATGCAGGCTCCAGCTAAAATGACCCTCCCCTTCCATTCATAACGTCATCTGTACTGTCATCGCTACTAGGAATAAAATAGACTTTGCTCCTTGCGGCAGAACACGTGCTCCTTTGTCATGTCCCTGCTCAAAGTTCGTATCTTTTGTTGTGACCTCCCCAATGACTCTGAGCAAAAATAGTTAGCCTGTCCTCTACTCCCACGATATCTATCTATAGCATTGTGGCAAAGCTGAAAGTGGGCTTTACATACCCTAATGTTCAGGGTTTAAGATCTTCCCATTTATCATGTACAAAGCATTGTGCTAGATACAAAAGGAATACCAGGATAAGAAACACACAATTTCTGTCCTTAAGATCCCAAAAGGTTTGTACATAAAGAGCTATTAATGTAGGCATAACATAATAAGAATCTCCAAAAATGTAATCAATAGAGTCCAATGATGAATATAGTTATATCTTACTGGGTGGGGGGGGGGGGTCAGACAAAACTTACAAGAGGTAAGCCAGGAAACTTTGAATTTGAGGTAAGCCAGGAAACTTAAGTAAACCTAGTCAAGGTGAATTGGGTTAAGGGAAAGGAGGAAATGAGTCTGGGAAAAATAGAGTCCTCTCATGGGCCTGGAGCATAGAAAGGTTAGGGAGATGAGGCAGAAAACTTTCTGAGCATGGTCATGCAGTCTTAAGAAATTTATGTCTTATTTCCATAGCAGCTGGAAACCTTTAAAAGCTTTGGAGCAAGGATATCTCAGGATCAGAGCCTCCTTAAATTCAGGAAAAGGTTCCTGTGAAACTTTCAGGGATTGAGAAATTATCTGTGCCAACTTTAAAAGGCAGAAGAAATATTATGAGCACCGATTTATATTGTTTGATTCAAATTAGTTTGTAGCTAACAAGAATAATTGTCCCCAAATGATTCCACAAGTTGATTCAGCAGAGGTAATATAAATAGAAAATTAAATTTTTTTAATTGTACTATTTGACCATTAAAAGTGGATAAAATAACATATGTGCATGTTTGAATTAAGATAAACAAAGAAAGAGGCTGTTGCAATATTATGTCAATACAAACGGTATATTGAGTTGGCATAATTAAAAAATCGGTTAAGTAAAATGAATTAAGCAAACCAATTAACACTAAGTTAGTGAAGCAACTGGTTCTATGAAACTTTTTTTATTAAAATTTCTTTTGTTTAATTTTCAACTGGAAATCATGGTTAAGGAGTCTCTTCAAGCTCATGGTGTTAGAAATACAGCCAAATGCAAAAAATATACCTCCAAATTTCTGCTTTAACTATTACACCCTTAAATTAAATATTTATAGGGGTGCCTGAATGGCTCAGTCAGTTAAGTGGCCAACTTTGGTTCAGGTCATGATCTCATGCACGGTCCGTGGGTTCTAGCCTTGCGTCGGGCTCTATGCTGACAGCTCAGAGCCTGGAGCCTGCTTCAGATTCTGTGTCTCCCTCTTTCTCTGCCCCTCCCCTGCTCATGCTCTGTCTTTCAAAAATAAATAAAAAACATTAAAAAATTTAAAAAATTTTTAAATTAAATATTTATATTCAAAATAATGGTTCCAAATAATATTTTAATATATTTTATTCTGCAGAAGTTAACATGGTAGTTTGTTCTAATATATCTTAAACATAATTCCCTTCTCAAAAGGGCAAAGTAATGACTTTTGAACCCAGTGGGAAAGCGAATCTTCAGATAGAAAGCAAAGATTAGGCAGATGGACTTTATCAAAAAAGAAATAGAGGCCTGAAAGAATGATGAAGACTTCTCAGTAAACAGGAAGCACTTTAATTTTGCAAGTCTTCAGCCGATAATTTTACTGATACCCAGTAACATACATTTAGTCACAGGGTTGTGGAAAATGACTTTTTTCATTCAATTAATTGCACTTCAAGCCTTGACCAGCCTATTTTTAACAGTAACCACAGCTGCTTATGTTCATGATCAATCTAGAAATAAACCTAGTGCTATGTCAGCTCTTTGAGTTATAAATATTGGTTTCCGCTATCTACAAGGGAAAAGTAATTGTATTAAATCATTGGTGCTAAAGAAAACAAGACTAAAAATTCTACTCATTTTCCTCCTGAACTCCAGGAACATATGTCAGTCCTAACCCAGGATTAAACTAGAAAACTTAAAAGCGAGCAAAAAATGTTCTATCACTTCACCTCCACTGAATTTTCTCTGGTTAAGAAGGCAAAGTAATCATTAAGGGAGGGACGTTTGTCTCCTGAAGGCATGGCTTGGCAGCCATTAACTCGGCATGCCATTATCTCGGGCAAGAGTTTGCAGAGAGTTATCTAAGATCTATGTATGCATTCACACTTAGACATATAAAAACCATATAAATATGCACCAAACTGCATACTCAGAAATTTAAAGAAGTCATACACAACTGAAATGGCCAAAAATATATAATTTAATAGTGTTTCTGTAAGAGGTTTTTTTAGAACAACATCAGTTGGCTCTATCATACCAAGATCCCCATCAAAACAATTTCCAAATGGACCGTTGAACAGAAAATCACGTAGACACAGCAAGATGACTGAGAACTGAACGAAAAACACTGAGTGCATTATGTACACGGCATTAAGAAAGGCTGTTTTTAATGATCAGTAATATGAATATTATTACAATGAATATTACAGTATGCTTCTGGTGTTAATGACCTCTTCCCCAACAATGTCAAGGTCTTCACCTGGAACAAAAGAGTATCATCTGAGTGAGATCTTTCCACAAAGCCTGCCGGCTCTCTACATTTCATTGCTTATTTGTGTATCCTTCACTCCTTCACACCAAACTGATCACTTCCTTCTATTTAACCAATATACTGAATGCGTGCTGTTATTATCTGTCGGAATTGCTCAAAGTCCAGTTTTTAAAGGATATGCCTTCTGCCTCAATCACTAATAGCTCTTGCTTTCTATTTCCATTTGTCTCGACACTGCCTTTTTTTGTTTCTGATTGCAACAATTAGAAAATCCGTGCAACACTGAAACAATGGGCGGTACCTGAGTAACTTGCTTGGAATGCAAATGTGTTTTGCTAATGCGTTCCGCTATGACTGTCAAAGAAGGAATTCTTTATTTTTTCATAACTTCAAAATCATAAAATAGATATCTTTTGAGGATAACTTAAAATATCTTTCCAATGGTCAGAAAACTTTTCATCTCTCATTGTGTCCTATCTTGAGTCGTAGAAGTGGTTGAAGTTAAAACCTATTCCTTATGATGTTCTTTCAAAATCCCAAGTCTACTACGTATAGATAAAAGATTAAAATATTTTCTTTGGGAAGGGGACTATATTTGTTAATGTGGCAAATATCTGTTGCATAACAAATATAACATCAACATCTGTTCCAGACCTATTACCAACACACCTTTGTTAAACAACCATTACACAATGAGCAACAATTATGCATAAATCACTGAGACCTTACACAAAAAAAACGCAAGGTAAGAGCTGTTCCCTTATAAAGTTGCTAATCTGTTTGTAAAGATAAGAAACAAATTCACAAAAAGATAAACAACATGAATGCCAAATGAGGAGTATCAAGCTTTATATGTACAGAGCGCCATTATCATTGTTAACCTCATAAGATAAGCAGCTCCATATTAAAAAAAAAACAAAGTAAGGTCCAGAGACATGAAATCAGTTGCTCGAAGGCATAATTGATAAGCAGCAAAGTTGGGATTATTTTTAAGTTCTTTCTTTGCTAAATACAGAGTTCTTTGCACTATGTCTCTCTACCAGTTAGGGTCTAGTGAGGGAAATAGAGACAATGCCAAGAAGTCCCATAGAAGGAATTTGACTTGGAGTTACTGATTGCAAGAGCTTAAAGGTCAACTGGAAAGGTGAGGCATGCCTGAGATTAGCAACAGCCAGCATCCCACTAGGTCTGGAAGGACATCGAGATGGTGTAATGATGTTGCCACCACCCAGTTGTGTAGCCCAGGGCTGTCTGGAAAGAACTAGCCCGAGTGAGAGATGCCTGTTAGGGCTGGGACTATGAGGAATAGTCATACTGGAGGAAGCAAGAATCTGAGAAGTCACCACCTGAAGCATGTGGCAGAGAATGCAGAAGGAATAAAAAGAAAATAAAACAGTAGAACCAAAGAATGAAAACTTAGCAAGTTTACTTCCAAGCAGTTAACCCGATACAACACAGAGGTAACCTTCTGGGGAAATCAGATCAGGAGTTCTTAGGACATCTCAGTGATTAAGCCATTCATTCTCAAGCTGGTCCTCAGACATCTTTCACCAAAGCCTACACAATTTGAGCTACCTCATGAATTCTCTTGCCAATTATATTCTCCTAAGTGATCTCTTCACTTCTCCTGCATTAAATTTTTTGCAGGTGGCATTAAATTTTTTTCTTTATAAAGGTAACTTAAATTTCATACTCCAGCCTGATTTCTCCTCTGGGCATCAGGATCTGGAAGGAGTGACAGTATTTTGAAATAGGAGAAGAGAGGGTATTCTAGGGATGTGGTGGGGAATTTAAAGTCAAAGAAGAAAACAAAAACTAGGGCAACAAAAACAATGATGGATTCTGAACAGTATAAATGATCTTTCATATACTTCTAAGTTGTGATAAATATTATGAGGAAAATTAAAAGGGGGAGAAAATAATATATGGAAACCTACATTGTTTAGACTGGTCAGAAGGGCAAGAAAGGTCTTTCAGAAATTCAACTGAACCTGAGAGATGAGAAGGGGCAGATTCCAAAAGAACAATGTTTGGACAAAGGCAAGAAGAGAGAGTCAGGTGAAAAATAAATATATTTCAGACAGAAATGCAGCACATATGAAGGCTCCAAGATGAGAAGTCCCATGGTAGGCTTAAAGGACCAAAAATTTCCCATGTTAGAGGAAACTTGTGGCACATGGTGAGGTTACAGAGATAGGCAGGGGTGAAATGATGAAGTTCTTGCAGGTTCACTATGATCTCTAGGCCCATTTATAGCTTGGATCTCGATGGTCCTTCACCATCTACCTCTACCTTGCAGTCTGTCACTCATCTTTCACGCACCAAACCAAACAGCAATAAGAGGCAGTTGATCTGTTCTCTAATCCCTCCAGTATAATACTTTGTTCATACCTGTAGTTTGATGCTTGCTGCAATGGATTTGTAATTTATCTTCTCTATGCTACTAGAATATGATAGCCTCTGGTTCCTTAACCATACATTATTCATCTTCGTATCCTCAATGCTTAGTCTTGGCAAATATGAATACATGTTCCTTGAAGAATGGAAATATTTGTAGACAAGAGATAAATATTAATGAGCTACAACATTGCATGTTTAGACAGATGTAAGGTGTATGGATTACATCAAAAAGAATAATAATAATCGAGTCCATCTTTCAAACTCTCTGCAGACAGGCTGAAATAATTTGCATTTCTCTGAGCTGAGAGACTCTTGTACTTTTTCTTGGCTACTACCTTAAGAAAACTAATGATTCTTTTAAGCCATTCTGAGTCTTTGAAATATTAACATAATGTCTTCTATTGCTTGCACTTGATTCCTGCTCTCCATTTGCCATTTTCATAGTCCTTCATATGCCTTCATTATTTGGATGATATTCAGCGAATGAGGAAAGCTGAGATGGTAGAGTAGACAGAACAGAGGCTATAGAGACAAAAGGCAAGTCTAACTGCTTCCTCCCTCCTTGGCAAACTACATGAAAAGGCAAAGGCTTTCATCACCATCCAGTTCCACCAAAATACTAGTATGAGAGGGGTTCTTCCACTCTATATAAATCCCTCTATAAGTGACAGGTAGAGCTAGCAGGTGACCTGACCATTGGAAAAGGGAGAATCCATAAATGTCAGCTTGGATGGAATTCAGAAACACAGGAGAACACAAGCCAAGAGCAATGCTGGTGAAAGGGTCATGCCAGACTCCATGAAAGAGAAGCTACATGGGTCCTTAACACAGCCAAGGCTCAGGAGTGAAAATGAGTAAAGGAAATCTCATTGAAAATGGAGTGAAGGGGGAACTTCCCTGAAGGGGGAGCTCTTGCACAAGTACCACTAGTTGCAGCCAGCAAAACCAGTAGGAAGAAGGAAGATAATTCTTATCTTGAAGAGGGAGGGCACTTTTCACATAGGAATTTTATCTCCTGCTTTTAAGAAGAAGAAGGAAGATCTCTTCTT
Source organism: Cryptoprocta ferox (assembly GCA_028646485.1). NCBI lineage: Eukaryota > Metazoa > Chordata > Mammalia > Carnivora > Eupleridae > Cryptoprocta > Cryptoprocta ferox. The sequence goes on from CM053572.1 coordinate 131,016,667, forward strand.
GCGTCAGCAACAACACACTAACCACTGCTTGTAGCCAATGAGAAACCGCCACAACCTCAAACTCTTGCTCTTCTCCAGTGAAATTTTGTTCAAAACAGCCCTCCCTAGGGGTGCCTCTGTGGCTCAGATGGTTAAGCATCTGACTCTTGGTTTCAGCTCAGATCATGATCTCATGGTTCTTGAGTTCAAGCCCTGCATCGGGCTCTGCACTGACAGCACGGAGCCTGGTTAGGATTCTGTCTCCCTCTCTCTGCCCCTTCCCCTGCTTGCTCTCTCTCTATCTCTCTTTGTCTCAAAAATAAATAAATAAACATTAAAATAAACAAACAAAAAACCCCTCCCTAATTTCTTCCTAAAACCTAATAAAAGTTGCTTTTTGTCTCTTTGGATTTGCCTGTAGTTTGTCATCGTTTGCTTTTCCCAAATTGCAATTCCTCTGCTATTCCACAATAAACTCATTTTGCTAGTAAAATAACTGGCTATTGTATTTTTAAGGTTGATACAGGCTTCCCTGGGATGGCAACAGGGTGTCTATAGCCATTGGCTGGGTTTTCATGCCCTCATTCCCCGGTGTTGGTTACAGAGGATGCAGAGTACCCCCCCACAACACTGACCGAACTCTCCTTATTGGCCACCAGGTATGGTCCCCACACCCGAAGACCCACAAATCTTTGGCAAGGCCAAATCCCATCAAACTCTTTCCTACTCCCAGGAAGCCAGGACACTTTAACCTAGTCTTTCAGCAACTCAGAGTCGAGATTTTTTTTTCCTTTCCAATTGGTTGTTATGACAAATTCCGTATCTTGCCACTTTCTGGGATCTTCCCTATTGATTCTCAAGAGCATTTCCTCTTACAACAAAATCAAGGTCTTATTAGACATTTACTGATTCTCTCTCACACATTCCTGGTACAACAATCACAACTTCACCCCCTCCCACCCCTACAAAGTGGAAACGTCCTTGGTCACAGGAAGGAACTGATATGAACAAGTACAGAAGTCAAAAGTACAATGATTAATAGATAATATTTCAAAAAATTATGCCCCGGTGTATGGAAGTTCTCAGCCTTATTACCTATCCCCAAAATGGAGATATTATCAGCCTTCTCTGCTTCATGAGATTGTTGTGACAGTCACAAGAAATAATGCCTGAAAATATGTAAATAGAGTCTCATCTTAGGCAGGGATTTGGTTCCTAAATAACAAAATAAAAACCCTATTTGTTTTTTTAAAAATTACCCTTGAAAATTTCTTCACTTTTCAATAAAGGATAACTGACAGTTTTCGTGCCTAAAACTCTGTGCCATCATTCTTAGGCACACTAAATGTTGAGAACCACTGAGCTAGATGGAAACAGAAAAGAAAAAGAAAATCTGTATGTAGATTTTCAGACATTCAGCCCATTTTGTATATAAGAAAACTATCAAGCTACAGACAATGACCAGAAAAAAGATGAAAATTTTACATGCTCTTTTATGCCTACCCGGCTTAGTCCAATTGACTTAATATTAAGCCACTGTATCAATAGACTGGCAGGGGAGGGGGGTTTGTAAAGATTTCAAAAACAAATAAACAGTCCATTACTTTCTATGATGGCCCACATATCAGGGAGACACCTCTGCAAAGCCTTAACACAGTGTGCCGAAGGAGTCAGCTCACAGTGTAGCCTTATGACGTAATGCCCAGTGACTGAGTTCAGACCAAGCTCATCAGCCAATATCACTGCTCCTCTCTGAAAGAGCCCAAACCAAAGCTCTGTTGTCAACAGCCAAGCCAGCCCTCTCACCCTGGGCTACACCTCTCACTATGTAAAGACATTGGCCCCAGCAGTTTAACAACTTCTTACTCTTAAGATCTAATTTTATCTAAGACTCAGACACCAATAACTCACTTCTTACTTTAGTGCCAGGCCAATGGTGACAGCCCATAGGAGCTCCTAGCAGTGTGGACACAGCTGGCAGGCGTTTTCGTCTAATCACAACCACCTGACACAGAAGACTTATGGAGTTTTCTAGTGCCTTTTATCCGGAATACTTCAGATGAGTGCAGGAGAGCTGAAAGTAAAACCTTCTTGGAAATTCTACTTTAAAGCACTGGTCAGACCTTTTAGAACTGGAGTTAACTCTTTCCATATCAGTGGTAAAATATGGTGATGCATGCCCTACATTTTGCAATCACTGCCTTTCTGCTGTGCTATGTAAACAGAGATCCATCATACACAAACCAATGAGTTCGCTTTACCTTAAAGTAAAAACCTGTTCACTGCAGATCTAATGGCCATTAGAAATATGGTTCTTCCAAATCTCATAGCTCTGAATTTTGTCTTAACCAATATAGGAAGGATGTAAGCTCTGAAGATCAAGAAATACGACTTGCACATTACCAAAACATAAATGGCTAAGAGTTTAGAGACATGGACAAGGAAGGTGGATGTTGCTTCAAGTAACATAAAGAGGTAAAGAAATACAGAGGTAAAGAAATCTTTGCGATAGTAGAACTGTTCTGTGTCTTGATTGAAGTAGTGGCTACACAAACCTAGTGGCTACACAAACCTCTGTACGTGATAAAATGACAAAAGCTTTATATACACACAACTGAATGTATGTAAAACTTGGGAAATCTGAATAAGTTTTTTGAATTGGCCTATTGTTAATTTTTTAGTCTTGATATTGTCTCTAGTCTGCAGGACATTACCGGGAGGGTAACTGGATGAAGGATGTATGAAAACTACATTCTAAACCCTAGCGGTCTTTATTTTTGCTAATTAGTAGTCATGGTTTACCATATTCAAATTAATTTCTACATTATCAGAAAGTATATGAAGAGCCATTTCATTTTGTTCGCAGAAATGCTTAAGACTTATCTCATTTTCTGCACAAAGGTATCTACAATAGTAAGTCTGGTAGATTTATAACCTTTCTACTTCATGCCTGAATGACTTTTAGTCCAGTAATATCCTATAGCAGTTGTGCTCCAAGTGTGGTTTCTAAGCTATCAGTACTAGGAATCTTGTTAGCAATGCAAATTATCTGTCTGTCCTCAAGCCTACTCTTGCAGGGCTGAGGAAGGGCAGGAATCTGTGTTTTAACAACAAACTCTCCAGATTATTTTGAGGCACATGAGGTTTGAGAACCACCCTGTACATTCTCATTGCTGTATGGTATCTGGCAAAGATTCATATTTAAAAAGAGAAAACAAACAAGGCTGCAATTTTAACCTCTGGCCCTCTCTCTCTATTGCACCTTCCTCCACAATCTTGAATTCCTGACACTCCCTGAAGACCCAATCCAATCATGCCAGTTCACAGAATTCCAACTTTCTCATTCTAGAATAATTCCTAGAGACTCCATCAAAAACTTGAAGATAGACCAAGTCGGATTCACTGACATCTGATTCTGTTCAATTAATGTTTGAAAACTGTCGTCTTGGTGATGGGAAGTGCTTTTCACGTCTTTACATTATAACCTTCCCAATAAATATTCATTGATTATACTTTTCATGCATCCCTGCTTGACTCTAGAATTTCTAAAGGAAAACTGTTGGTTGTCAAGACTAATGATGTACTCTGGCATGGATAATTCAAATCAAATAATCTCAGTGTTATTTCTGTTGACCCTAGAGTCAAGCGCAGGGTTTTTGTTGTTTGTTTTTTTGTTTTGTTTTGTTTCTGTTTTTGCTTTGTTTTGTTTATTTAGGAGAGAGTAGATTTTCTTCTTAATTATTTTCTTCTTGGGCTGATAGCAGCATGACTTCACAGTGCCAGGAATGGGGATAGTTAGCCTACAACATTCTGATGTTAACAAGAAAAGACAGCACTAAAATTGGCTACAATTAATTCCCAAAATATATTTTTAGATTTTCATTTTAGCCAATGTCCCACAGTGGGGAAGTCACCCGGTCATTTGCTTCAACCCACTCCCATATTCATAACAGATGTGTAATTGTCCCAGATGCTCTAATGTTAATTACTTAAAATCACGTATACATAGACATGTAAGCCTTTAAAATGTAGGGCTTTCAGAGAAGAAATAGAATAAGAACGGCTGTGGGCCCAAACTCATCCCTGTAGTTACTCAAAGAGCAATATTGCCTTTCAAATGTAATCTCAAGCTATCTCAACAGAACAAGAGAAGTAACTCATATTTACAAATTCAGACCTTAGAACTATGCATTGAGAAACACACTTGAAATTGTACTGGATATTTGTCTGTAGTGTAAAATAAACCACCACCACTGTGAAGGCAAAAATTAGGATAAAATGGTGAGAAATGGAAACAAGAATTTCACACAGTGAAGGTGTTCTCCAAAATGGGGATAGGCTTCAGGTAAATGAGACCTGAGCTTAATCAATTTGTTTAATAATTCATTTTCATTTTTTAATTACTAAATCAATATTTGCCCTTTGAGAAAAAAATTAAATTAAGAAAACTAGAAAATAAAGTTAAGCAAAAAATAAATGAAAATGCCCACAAAATCCCCAGATAGGAAAATAAGAATGTTCTTGCTACATCTTTCACAGTTACATGTCACCTGTGAGAAAATGTTGACCATGAGAGATGCCATGCTGAAAAGCAACTGAAAAAGAAGAATGCAGTTCTTGTTATCATAAAATTACTTTGCCACAAAGCATCATAGCAAAACAAACACAGGAACTCAAATAGAACATTAAAAATAATAACGGGGTCACTGTGTTCTGTTATTTATAACAGCAGAAAATTGCGTTTGGTATTAAAAAAAAAAAGCAATAATGGGCAGTGAAGGCAGGGTACTTGAGGCATGCACGTTCCCTAGTTCATTCCAAAACTGTGTACCACATGCCTTTGAAGTGCTGAGAATATAACAGTAACCAAGATATAAACTCCCTGCTCTCAGAGATATTACAAGCTAATAGGAGAGCTCAGAGGTAGTTTTACCCTGGAACTAAGGAAGCAAAGCTTTAGGGCCCCTCCCTGGTCTGATCTTTCCAAGAGACCTTATACCTCATTTTGTACTCATAATTTTGAATTATTTTTTCAAGGATCAGTAAATTGTGTTATCTTCAGGTGCCACAAAATCTGGATTCATCCTGGATTCCATAGATAATAAGCAAGTGAAGATAGAAACAAGATAATTTCAAGTACTGACAAGTGCTGTGCAGGAAATAGAAGAAGTTGATTTGATAGAGAGTGACAGGACTATTTTAATATGGGGGATCAGAGAAGGATTTGAACTAAGACCTAAATGAAAATGCTTTAGAAGGATTTGAATGAAAAGTTTTTAAACACTGCTTCACATTGAGTTTATTTACATATCTAACATGTATTAGATAAAATTTATTCTTGCAGTACAATGATATTAAATTTAGAGAGATTAATTATAACTTTGCAAAAGTTAAGCCTTAGTCATATTTTGTTTTCCACAGGTATGTTCAGTAGAATTCATGAGAATTGATCATATTTATGACTTCCAGATTTTGTAATAAATATATTAGTATTTGTTCCAGTTATTTTATTATGATATGATATTTTATTATGCAGGCGGCTCACCCACACGTGATGACTCTTCTCCAGGAAACATTTGAATGTTTTCAAAAGCAATGACTAAAATATATATCGTATATATTATATTTTAGCAAGCCTAGCAAACTAAATCATTCTGAATTAAAATATAATGTGTGCATTTGTATGTGTGTCTAGTTCTAGACTTATAACTGTCTTCATTATTCACTATTATCTACATGGGAAAATAAGTAAACAAAAAAATGTATTGAAAGTGAAGGGTAGAATTAATGTTCATAAAAATCTTTACATGACTTTTTTGTCTTGTGCTGTAGATGCAGTAATTAAGAAATAAGAAATAGTTAGGTTCTAAACACCGTTTTTCACCTCTAATAGCAATATAAAAATATTAACTGTAGTAGTTTATATTCATACTCATCAGGTAGTATTCTTTATATCTTTTCCTATTAAGAATTAGAGATATGTTGCTATAAGTCCTATGTCAGTGGTCTTTTTTTCATGATATTTTCTCCAGCATAAAATGCTTACACTACAACAGCTATACCTCTTCTGAGTTCTGAGTTCAAAGTAAATATTATTAAGATATTTCTTAATGTTAACTTTCAAATCAACACATTTCAAAACAGGATCTATGCAGAACATATCTATGTTGCTAAAATTTATTAATCAAAAACTAACTTCCATCAGACTCACACCTAACTCCATAATTACAATTCCATTGTATTAATGAGAAGCATATTGATGTTGCAATGAATATGTCCAGAGTTGAAGAGGAGAAAAATTTTTTAAAAAGAAAAGAAAAACACAGAAAGAGAAAAAGTCACAGAAAGAAAGGAGAGAAGGGGATTAATAGAGAGATGGAACTCCACAGGAAAGGAGAAGCTCAGGTTTGAGTAGCTATCAGCTCTCAGACTTTCTTTGGCTTTTCTTTGCTTGATGACCCAAACTCTACTCTCTGTTTATTTAAGTGGTCAAGTCCAGTGCTGGTGCCTCAAATTCACCCCTGAGATCAATGGAAGTCTTGTGTCTTTTCATGTCCTTTTGTACTACACAACAGCTACTTTTCCAGTCTCTTCTTGCAAAGAAACCAAGTCCCCAGCATACGATTCAACCTCTGGACTCCTCCAAGTCTTAGAATTTCTATGTCGTGAATCCTGTATGACTCCTCAGAATCAGTTCTACACTCTGCTTCCCTTGAAGGCATCTCTATTTAGTTAAAAGAACAGTACATGAGTACTAGTGTTGACATTATATTCCTCCAAATACAATAATTATATGTTGAAAAGGTTTGATAGAATATCATATCTCCATAAGATAAACAATAGTGCAATAATGTTACTCCCTTATCAACAGATCTATGTAGTCTCCATATAAGAAGGGAGACTCTTTACCATATAAAAGTTCTAATTATTGTAATATTTTATATCATAATTCCAGATAGTCTATACTTACATGAGTTCTCTATATATTAAAATAGAGAGAGAAAATGTGTCAAGTGTGTTTAAAGTTGGAAGTGTTGGTAACTGGATTTTATTGATCTAGGTGCTTAGAGAAACAAAGGAGTACAGTACCAAACAGGAAAAATTTAAAAGAACAAAGAAAGAAATTTGTTGATAGGAGTTAAGTAAAAGAATTTGGTTATTAATGTATGAGGAGAGAGATACAAAAAGAAAAAATCAACTTAGCACGTTAGAGTTGAATGAATTTTCTGAAATGCAGGAAAAGCGCATCCTGAACAAAGATAATGCCTCAGATTAAAAGCGACTAAAAAAGTTGACTTGTTAAGGTTCAGATCTTTGTTGGTAACTCTAGCCTCTTGCTATTCAAGGTGTGGCCTACAGACTAGCAGCACCAGCATCAACAGGGAGCTTGTTAGAAATGAGGAATCTTGGGGTCCACCCCACAACTACTGGGTCAACACTGGTATGATTTTTAACAAGATACTCAAGTGATTTATATGGATTTTAAAGATCCTGCAATATCAATGATAAATAAACTTGTACATACATGATTGGGTCCTGAACATATTTGGATAAGTAATAGTTAATATGACTTTTCATAACTGAGATCTGCCATACTGTTGATTTCTAGTAACCACTGAACAGAAATCCCTTGTATAACATCCTTTATATATAGCATTCAAATTATATAGTTCAATGGGCTTGACATTGTATAAGAAAACCATGTGAGCTAACAAAGGTCATTTATGAATTAATTTGTACATCTGAAATCTGGAACACAGAAAGACAAAGTGTAGGAAAAATAAAACTTTTGTTTTACAAATAAATTCTGGATCTTGATAAGAAACGACTGCTGTTAATAGTGAAGCTGTTGACATTTTAAGATACAAAGGTAAATTCTCAGCTCCTAAAGACACCTCTGAACCTATGACAATATAATTATCATACACTTAAATGTCAAAAGTTAGCCCTTTAATTTTTTAATATTTGTGCCAGTTTACATATGCCTTTCATCTTGGTTCAAAAGACTGTGATTAGTAGAATCAGTGTTTCCAAAAATAATAGCAAATATGAATCCACGATGGATGGAGTGATAATAGGCGTTTGTAGCTAGGCGACAAGGGGCAGGCTGGGGCAGGGGACAACATCCTTCTTAGTCAAACCAGTATGGAGGATACAGGGTTAAAGAAAGTTAAATAGATCATTTGTTACACAACTCGCTCTATATCACTTAAGATGCTAATGTTTGTTTCTAATCTCCAAAAGGGACTAAAGCATGTTTCACTTTTTAACCTTTTTTAGCTAGAGGACCCCCCCTTTTTTTTAACACCATGCCTGTTAAACATTGTCCAAAAAGCAATTCCACAAAGCATAATCTAGGAGCCAATTACTTTCTTAACCTTCAAAACTGCCAAAAAAAAAAAAAAAAAAAAAACTATCTGCTAGAAGGAAGGAATGAGATGGACAAATGGACAGTACACACAGGTTTTGTTTTGTTTTTTTCCACCAAGTCATGTTTTTACATTTGATATTTTTCCATGCACAATATATTGAGAGCAGAAAACCAAGTTTGATCTCAGCCAAACATTTCATTTATCCTGTTGAAAATAAGGAGTTTGCTCACACAATAAGTCAACATATTGTCCAATAATATTGTAGTACCTAACTCCCAGGTACAGTCATCCTATTATTTACAAACTGGTCTATCTAAAGCTATTTTCCTGTTAATGTCCATTTTCTGTCCTTTTACTGTGTCAAAAGTTTTGTCGTCAAGCCTTAGTGGCCTACTTCAAAGTAATGAAAAAACCCCTACAATAAATCAGCTAAAACCCCTATAACTGTTCTGGTCCCATCATTACCACTAAGATAATTAATAATCAATACTTAAAATTTGCATGAGATTTATTCAATAGGTATCTGTTTAAGGCATTTCAGTCAGGGCATAGAGATCCTAAAACAGATAATACTCTGTATTTCCCTCAAGGAGTTTATAATCTACTAAGTGGAGCAAAAACTCTATGCGGCGACTAAAGTATGTTTAAGGAAGTAGGAATTAAAAAAAAAAGAAAAGAAAAAAAGATTGTATAACCTCGTCAAAGATATCATTTTTTCTACTACTGAGCTGCCTTTCTTGGAGGTTAGACAACCACGCTGGAGGCCATACTAATGTGTTATGGAACCTTATCTTAAAAGGCTGCTATTGCTACCACTTCCTAAAGCCTACAGCTCACTTTTGAGAGGAGTGTGGGTATTCTTGCTCTTTCCATTTCATTGGGTTTTTGTGATCATCCTGTAAGATGCGATATGAAAGAATTTTAAAGATTTCCTAAATATAAGATGACTTTATGGTTATAACTAAAGATTGTACTTGTTTCATAATTTGTAACAATCAACAGAGCTCCAGGACAGAGACTCCCCCTTTGTCCTTCGAAATCCGGCTTCCCTTCTTCTCTGCATGTGACTGCTTACTCTCATTTGTAGTTCAAGGTGTCGCCACGTGTTGAAGTTCTACTCCCAGGCCTCGGTCTCAATTTCACGGGCGTACCTCACCCACAGTCTCTTCTCCTCAGTGCCCTGGCATTCTTTGAAACCAACATTGCCCCCACGGAGATCATGACACAAGGGGATGATGGGATAATGGAATGAAACCAATCTGGATCCCTGAATAAGGAACAGTGTGGAACACAGCAACTTGCCCAATGAGGCCTGTTCTGTGAGAGAAAAATAAACATGAACTATTGAGTTAGACTATCCAGAAAGAGTTCTACTATCCGAGTTTTAGCCCCAGGTTTGCCACTGCCTAACTGGATGATCTCAGACGAGTTGCCATTTCCTAATTTCTAAATTGAGAGCATCTGGCTAGATCAGTTTTTAACAACTGTGATTCACAGAACTCCAATTATCACATTTTTAAAATTATTTCAGAGGGCAGTTTTAGTGGAAGAAGGAAGGATGGGGGCACCCAAGAAAGTATTTGAGCAAAGAATTCTGCAATTAAAAGTATTTATAGAAAAACACTAAGCTATAAAATCCCAAAAATATATTTACATTCTGAAATGCTATGCTTGTAGGTGTTCAACATTGTTTCTCGTTAGCGACAATGGATTTTTCCTTGAAACATCTGTGTGCTTTTCCTCATTTGTCCTTTGTGATCAGTGACACATATTTCATAAGTGATCTAAGTTAGTCATAGAACCCATGATTATAAAATGCAATTTTCTTTGTGCAAATTAACTATGCTATCCAGGGATCTAAGATATGATCTTGACCTCATTAATATTGTACTTGAACCAACTCAGCTAAAAAAGTAGTAAGACATATCTTGATGCATTTAATGAGTTCATCAAAATCTGTTCGGTGTCTTTTATTTTTATTTTGGAAGAATTCTGAATGAGTGACAAAACGAATTGTTCCATCATGTTTTAATGGCTTTTTGATGCAATACCCCATCCCATGTCTCCTATAAAGGTACCCATTGCATGTCATTCTGTTATATTGGCAAAGTCTTTTGACTCATTGATGATCAAAATGTGATCAATCTGGATACCCAAGATTAATTCCAAGACATAACATTTCTTGGGGTCCAAATTTCATTCTTCTTGATTATACAATATAACACTCACTCATAAACTTATGCCTAAGACTCAGTCTTCACACTCATACACGTCCTATGGTTTTATTGTTAGAACTAAAGATTATGCTTGTTTCATAATATGTAAGGAAAAAATCTTATTTTTAACAATTTCTCAATACTCATTCTATCTTCAGACATCCTCAATTATCCTCCAATGTAATTATTTTAAAAAATCTAAACCAGAACGGACAAGGAACCTCAATCAAGAAGGGCAGCTCAAACTCCCAAAGCACACCAAGCCAATGCCAGAAGAGTTAATCCTTAATGATATACTATTTTGTACCAAACTGTTATTTTAAAAAGTCATGATCAAAAATACATGCAAAAGTAATGATGTTCACTTATGTCATGAATTAAATGTCATGGAATTTCATGTTCTTTAAAGCAGTAAGTATTATTTATATCAGTTGTCATAACTTTTTTTTAAAATACTCATTTATTTTTGATAGAGCATGAGCAGGGAACAGGCAGAGAGAGAGGGAAACAGTGGATCTGAAGCGGACTCTGCACAGACAGCAGCCAGCCCGATGTGGGGCTCGAACTCACAAACTGTGAGATCATGACCTGAGCCGAAGTTGAACACTCAGCCAATTGAGCCACCCAGATGTCCCCATTTGTCATAACTTTTAACCATAAGTATCAGAAAAGTTCATTAAGAGCAGATTAATTCAGGGGCTTATTTTCTCAGGAAGCCAGGAGTCTGGAAGTAGCAGCTGTAGCATTGGTTCAATAGCACAATTGAGTCAGGGTTGGCATCTTTGGACTTCATGCTGTTTTCACCCTGGGCACAAGAAGGGTGGCTCAGCAGCAGTTATCACATCCTTGTTCAAGATGGAATGGGGTAGAAGAGTCAGTGACAACGACATGTGATCTTATCAGATAAGCTTAAACTTTCCCATAAGACCTACTGCAGGCATGTGTATGTCTTTGGGGGAAGTATGGCAAAGGACCATCCTAGCCTGGCCAAAAAGGCCGCCAGAGACTGTTGCCTAAGCAACTGAGGTAATTGTGCATCCATTTAGGTTGTCTTTCTTTTTATAATGTTTATTTATTTATTTTGATAGAGAAAGAGAGCACAAGCAGGGAGGGTCCGAAAGAGAAGGAGAGAGAGAATCCCAACAGGCTCCACTATCATCACAGAGTCCGATGCAGGGCTCAATCTCATGAACTGCAAGATCATGACCTGAGCCGAAATCAAGAGGCAGACACTTAACTGACTGAGCCATCCAGGTGCCCCCATTTAGGTTTTCTAAATGCATCTTTATACATATGTCTTCTTTTTACTGCACATGTTCCCATTCTTATCATGAAACGTAACCTTTCAGAAACTCTGTAGCAAATGGAATTCTAACAAGTGACAAGGTACCTACGTCTAGGCAGAACCCAGCTCAGCCTGAGTGTCATTCCTCCGATGAGACTAGCAATCAGGTGACTGAGGAACTCCAAAGAGATTCTCTGCACTGGTCTGATCTCACGTGAGCCCTTTGGGAGGGTTGGGCCTTCCTGAAGTCACACAGATCCTGAATTTGGGGATCTGCATATGAGGGAGAGTCTCCCTTGTTGGCTTAAAAAAGGGACCCAGTGCCAGAACTCTGAGCCACATACTGTACACCCGTGGGCTTTCTTTTAAGGTGCTGAGTTTGTGGAAATCTGTTATATAACTAACCTCCACCAGCAAGTGCTTCACATCGTGAGAGGAAGAAGCCTCTGTGTGTGTGTGTGTGTGTGTATGTGTGTGTGTGCATGTACACACACACATGCATGTGCTCATCCATAAATATGACTCAATAGAAATACAACAGCAAATCTCCCCTCAATTTTGCTCACCACCTGCACTGTATGTCTCTCAGCCCATAATCACAGCCCCACAGTCACAACCCTCATCAGGATGGACAAAGCCAGCGCACATAAAGGTAGGGACACAGATGTGTCAGGTGAGCCACCCATTATACTCTTGAGCCCCAGGGCCAACAACATGGAAAGAATTCCAGCATGGACAGATTTCCAGAGGACTGACCAGGGGGTTTGAAGGAAACATCTAGCAAAGAAGGTGAGTTCAGGAGTTAGAAAAGCCCAGATAAGGGAAGAGATGAAAGGGAAAACTCCTCATGATTTCCTCCTGCAAGTGAAGAAGACTGATACTAGACACCAAAACAAAAACAAAACAAACAGGAAAAAAGGAAATGGAAAGTGGGTGAAGAAGTTCAAGGGATACAAACCCTGAGATGTGTGTGTGTGTGGACAAGGAACAGGTGAATTGCTCTGAAGTTTTGCTGGTCGGCATTCCTGAGACAATCATGAAAAGTCTGATCCAGACTATGGCTGGGACAGAGGTGTCTCAGAACTTGGCCATTGTCATGTCCTCAATGGCCAAGGTCTTGGTTAGAGAGGTGGTTGGAGAGGCCCTGGACGTGTGTGAGAAGTGGAGGGATGCACTCCAACTCAACCCAAGCATCTGAGAGAGGCTGTTCCGAGGTTAGGCTCCAAGGAGCAAATCCCCAACACCAAACACAAAAAGACCATGTTCTTCTCAGCCAAAGCCAGGAAGGGCCTATTGCTCAAAGAATAAGCACAGTCTCCAGACTTCCTGTCCCCTAAGACTTTGGGTGCTGCAGCTTCTGAATCTCAGGCTACCATGGATTTACCAGGATTTTAACATCTTTCTGAAAACTGTGATATTGGCCCCCCTAAAAAAGGCATGCAGCCTGTTTGATACCTTGACTTAATATGGGGACCTCTTAAGGAATATTGAGGCATTTACCTCTTTCTTAGTTAGGTCAGGGGGCCACACACTAGAACGCCAATATTACAGGCCCAGTGGGTTTGGTGCATTTGGGGAAAAGTTGGGCTTAAAAAATGTTGAATGCTGCAGTATATCCAGATAAAGAGGAATTTCCAAGTTAGAAAAAGAAATCTAGATTTTATTTTCCTGATCACATTAATTCAATGCACTTCTCATATTCTTAATGATTCCTTTGTTGCATTATCAGCCCACGTTAAATTGTTTCTGACATCATAAATACAGAATTATGGGAAAAACTTCTCTGATCGTAACTTGAGTGTGCACCCATCATTTCTCATGATGACAGTAGAAGTTTATTGTGGTGCTAATTGCTTTGAACATGTGTTTGCTTTGTATGTTTTGAAAGTCTGGACTCTTACCCCATTGGAAATACGTTTGTCAGTTCATAATTATCATGAAGTCTCAAATCTCAACGCTCACCTTCTTTTGCTGTTCTCCAGACAATACAGAGAGCATGATTTCTGAAAGGCAAGATCTGGTTCTTACTTCAAGGACAATAAAGAGAAAAGCTATAAGCCAAAGAAACGCCTGTGAGCGAAGGGCTAAGGATTCTAGAAATTCTAGAACAGGAAGGGACTTTCTCACTGCCTTCTACTTCCAAAGTGAACTGACAGCTGGCTCATTAATTAATGGAAGGTAAGCTATTATACTTTTCTTTTTATTTTCCCCCCCAAATCTATAATTTTTGAAGGATTCTTACTGCAATTAAGTTCCTTTGGTCTGTAGGCTGTCCCCTGACACTAACATGAAATTTCATAAGTCTCCTCCCATATTCAAGTAACTTATGAAAGTATTACATATGATCAGGACTTAGTTCATTTCGTGAAAGCCTCCCCATCATACACAGTCATGTAGCTTAGCACCCTGACTTTGCCCTCCTTCACAGCAAACATAAACCTGTCCATTTATAGCTTAAACGTGTCTACTTTGTGTACAATTTTACCTTTAGTTGCCACAGATCGTAGTACTTTTGAAGACTATACCCTAGATACTATGCCTTTGGGTATAGTGAAACTAAATTGCTTAAACTGTTTGGTCACGTGCTGTGTACTTTTTTGCTTTTTTGGAAGGCGGGGTAGAGTATTAAGCTTATCCCAGAGCAATAGTAAACTATTCAAAATTACTCTGTCAGGTTTAGTCTCTTTATTTGTTATGCATCATTTTACAAAAATAGTACTAACCAGAGACCACACACTCCCAGAAGGTCTTCAAATGTGTATGATGAGGTGTACTTTGAGAATGGTAATGACCCTCCAGGGGAAAGTTTTATTGTTAAAAACACACAATAAACCATTCATGAAACCATTCCACAAATTTCTCCAGGAATGGCACCAGATTATATAGATTTCCTTTTTGGGAATCACAGATCTATAATATTACATTTTTTAAATGTTTTATTTATTTTTTTGGTACAGAGAGAGACAGAGCATGAGAGGGGGAGGGGCAGAGAGAGAGGGAGACACAGAAGCTGAAGCAGGCTCCAGGCTCTGAGTTAGCTGTCAGCACAGAGCCTGATGTGGGGCTCAAACCCACAAACGTGAGATCATGACCTGAGCCGAAGTTGGAGGCTTAACCGACTGAGCCACCCAGGCACCCCTGTTACATTTTTTAAAAGTACCAGAATGTGGGAAGATACTGAACCTTTTCAGGAAAGCCATTTTTCAAATCTAAGAAAACAATGCTGCCATTTTGCTCCCGGGCTGGCTTTAGTGGTCTAGTTTTGTGCAGCCCTCATGGAACCCAAGAGTGCAAGAAGTGCCCAGAAGAGCAAGTCAGTGGTGCATCCAGGGTGACCATCACCACTATCTGCCAGATGGTGATCCCCACCTCCACTGCTTGGGGTAGGTTCCCCATGCTTCCAGCGTCCAGAACGCCATAGGTATGACTTGTCCACCCGGAAAACATCTTCAAAGATTTCCCCAACACACCTATGGAGAGGAATGAGCTGAGAGCAGCATAAAAGTTGGTAAAACTTGAATCCCTTACTCTTTTCCTTGCTCTAAGCCCTTTATTTCCTGAGACAATCCTCAGAGGTCCACAGACTCTTTAGAAAACCTCTAACCTCCATCTCTCACCTTGTTTCCTACTCTGGCTTCTTACAACCATTAATGTCAAAAGTGGGTACATGACAATTCTACAGATAGGATGGTGTGCAATAGAATTTGCTGATCTTTGCTACAGTTTGAAAATCTATTGTAAACAAAATTCCAAAACAATTATAGAGTCTGTGATAGGTCCCGCGTGAAAGGCAAAAAGTAAATGTAAGAAGAAGCAAAATAATATTTTGTGTGGAGAAACTTGGGACTTCAGAAAGGGAAAAATGGGGGTTATTATCCATTCAGCATTTGGGCTGCACTGTGGGGCCTGTTATGTCTTTTTTGCCTGTACTCCGCATTTCAGGGGGCACATGGAGAAATTAAACAGACTGAAATAACAGTACAGATATCCAAATTGTCCTGTGAATGTCAATATAGATTTGAGAGTAAATTCCAGACCTTTATTTTATAATGAAAAAGTACTCTTTGGGACAATGCATGCACAAGTAGAATATGGAGTAACTTTGCAACTACTGATAAGCTTGCTTAGACTCCTATTGACAACAATTTCCCTCCTGCTGCTGATTTACTCATGTTTTGATTTTCTAAGAGGACTCTCACGAAAATGACTAAAATCAAATATAGTCTAATACAATATTTTGAGATAAATTTTGTTCTTTCTATAAACACTGCCCATATCACAGAGTGTAGCAAACATTAAACACTGCGCAGATAAAGCCATACTATAATGGAGATTATTTTCCAAGTGGATTTGGGGGTGTGATTCTTTTCCCCTCTAGTCATATATGGTAATCCAAGACTATCAAGGCTATTGACTACCAAGACTACTATTAAATCAAGGCAGGTATCAAATAGGCTGGTTGCCTTTTCTAGGGGGAGCCGACATCAGAGTATTGAAATCTGGATAAATCCATGGCAGCCTGAGATATAGAAGCTGCATCACCCAAAGTCTTAGGGCACAAGAAGTCTGGAGACAATGTTTATACCTTAAGCAACAGGCCTTTCCTGGCTTTGGCCAAGAAGAAAATGGTCTTTCTGTGTTTGGTGTTGGGGATTTGCTTCTTGGAGCTTAACCTCAGAACAGCCTCCCTCAGATGCTTGGGTTGCCATTGAGTTGTGTCCCCCTCACCTCTCACACGTTCAGGACCTCTCCAACCCCCTCCCCAACCAAGACCTCTTTTTTAGTGATATTGTCCTAAAGTTTGCAATATCCATTTACAACTAAGTCCACTTTCAAACTGCACTACATCTCTTTATAAGTAGTACAGTTCCGTGATAATGACAGAATATTCCTTCCTCCCTACCATTCTTTGTATCGTTAGCATTCATTTCCCCTATACATAAATGATTACAATCAAATACATTGTTGCTATTGTTATTTGGAACAGACTATTCTCAGTTAGGTCCATTAAGAATAAGAAAAAGAAAAATCTTGTTTTATCTTTACTCAATCCTTTTTTTTTTTTTTTATGGACCCAAATTTCTGGCCTATGTCTATTTCCTTCCCTCTGAAGAATTTTTTCAGCATAGAGCAGGCAGGTTATGAACAGAAAGAAACTGTAGTTCCAGGGGTGAGAACCACCTATAAATTGAAAATTAATCTCTGAAAACCAAACAAATAAACAGAAATATGTAAACTTGTAATGGGGATCAACTATTCAGTGGTCTCTCACTATAATGAGATGGAATTTGTCTCAGCTCCTTTTTATTCTTCATTTTTCTCTTAAAAACAATGTGGTTCTTTTACCCACAAGTTAGAGACAGGCCTAACCTAATGGTCTCTAAAATGGAATGGTAGTAGAAAGCCATATCCCTTAGGAGGTTTGCACGATAATCAACTGAGACATGAGGAAAAAATATTAAAACATCGATTGGTGTTTATATTTATATAAAAATAAAGAATTTGACATTTACTAATATTGAATATACAAAATGACCTAGCACATGAACAAACAGTTAAGTAAAGAGATGTATGTTGATTATTCAAAAATATGTTACTGATGAGGTACATGTTACAAGAAACAGACATAACTAGATCAAACTCCAAAACTACAAACCTGAGAGATGTTAGTAAGCGGAGCCATCCCCCTCCCTCCCACATGGATTAGACAGCATCCCACATGAATTATCACAGGCGTGGGAGAAAGCAGCCCATATTTCACAGTGCTCCAGAGGAAAATTCCAGACACTTTGTTTAACACATTTAGCTGCTTTCCAAGCCTCAATGTCAAGATGAGTTTTGAAGTATTTTAAAAAGATAAAAGCACTTGACTTTTTTTCCTAAGATGTGGCAATGTTCTTGATCCCATTACTAGGATTCTTGCTCTAATATCCCTCATAATGTTTCTTTAAAAACATTACTTCCCTTTCTATTCTATTCTCTATTAAAATAAATAATAGAAAAAATTATGCTAGAATGTTCACAATTACCTTGCAAAATATTTTCAAAAGTATTCATACACAAACAGAGCCTTATTGGATGCAATTTACGGGGTCCTGGCTGTGGGGAGTGTTGGAACAGTTATTCCCCAAAAAGGTGATGTGTCCCTAATTTTCAAATAAAAGAAAAAGAGAGAAATAAGAAAGAAAGAAAGAAAGAGAGAGAGAGAGAGAGAGAGAAGGGAAAGAAAGAAGGGGGTAGAGGAAGGGAGGGAGGGAGGAAGGAAGGAAAAAGGAAGGAAGGAAGGAAAAAGGAAGGAAGGAAGAAGGGAGGAAGGTATTGTATAGCTGTCTTCTAGATATTTGACCTCCTTTTCTTAAGATTTATCCTACTACACACTCAAAAAACTATTTTGCAACAAATATTGAACACTTTACTACATGATAGGCATCATGGAGGAAATGGTATAAATATGTACACGATTCAAATCTTCCCTTCCTAGAGATCAAAAATCTGGTATTTTGAGGTATGTGAATTTTTTTATTCTAGCCATTTTGGGGAAATTCCCTAACTCCCACAGCCTTTGAGAAAACCAATCAATATCTTAATTGCCATATGTTTACCATGCATAGTCACAAACTTATACTTTCTACTTGGTTTGTGCTATGTGCTGCTCTATTATGACACAGGTACTTAATAAAGATACATGGTTGAAAATGTCTAAAGTAGTCAGAGACCATGAGCTTTTCTCTTTATTTTTACAGCATTTCTTGTTAGGTATAAAATAGGTATCAGCAGAAGTTAGAGCACTGTGATGATTCTAAATAACTCCAGGTTTTTAAAAAAAATCACTGTGCTTACAAGCTATTTTCATGGTTCCTTTTTTTAGCTCCACAATATGAAGAAAGAAAACTATTTTGAAAAGAAAGATGAGTTTCTTTCGTGGTAGAACATAGGGGCCAATGGTCTACAAAGACTCATTCCAACTTCTCATTCTACTAGATCTGAATTGATCCTGCTCTCCACTGGCCATCTCTACCTTTAAGGGAGTGTGGAAAGACTAAGAGAGAAGTAAGTAGAAGAGAAAAAAGAAAATAAGGCATGGGAGGAAACAGGAAAGAAAGGGAGGTATCTTCTAGAGTAATCAGCATGATCTTAGAGATGGAAACCCAGAATGCAAACAGTGCCCTGTACTTTCTGTTCCCAAATTCTTCCCATCCAAGCAATCCACCTCCTCTAAGCCACTGTTTAGAGGTTTCTAACAGTTCTGTGCAAGCTTTCCCCAGCCCTGTTCATTTTAAAACTCTCTTCCAGTTCTTTGGATAATAAGAATCAGCTGGAGGTGTCAGCGTCCACAGGATTTATATGCTTAACACATTTTAGCATTGGACGTGAGATCCAAGGAGGTGACAATCATAGCATACCAAAAAGCATGTGTGTTTATGCCTAGTGACTTTCGTGTTGTTGATCGTAGGATGTATTTATCAAGGACAGCATGGGAGGCAGTGACAGTTCTATCATAAATAAAATTTTCTGGGATATAGTAAGTCCAATTTAGATTTAACATCTTGGTTCGTTGGTTGATTTTTTATTTTTTAAATTTCTATTTAGGTAACATTAGTGGATGTTCCTAAAAGGGAAAAAAAATCACCAAGCTAAAACAAAATTAAGTGGAGGAAAAAGACACTAACAGATATGCCAGAATATATCTATGTTTAATTTTACCATTGTGTATTACCATTTATTCTTCTAGTATGCATTTAGCGGTCACTGAGATTACTATGCTATTCCTACCCTTCTCAGCCAGATAGATGATAGATAGATAGATAGATAAATCCATCTTGGACAATAAGGATCAGCTGAAGAAGTTTGTATCTACAGGATATCTATATCTATATCATCTATATCTCTATCTGTATAACTATATATATATATATATCAGCATATATATTGTATAAATGTTACATTTGATACATATAATAAAATAAACCATATTATCAGATGTAAGCTCATTCAGCTCCTACCCATAAAGATATCAACATCTGTACCCAGATTTTCCCCTCTCTTGTGTCCCAGTGACAGTTTCCCACACTCACCTATGAATTACTCTCTGCCCATGTTCTAAATCCCACATTACCCTAAGGACATCACTCATTTCTATATCTCTCTTCCCACACTTCTTCTCTCTATACTTTTATCCCATAAGCATTTCAATGCTGCCCAGTGTCTTCTATCTTGAAAATGAGTTAAGTCCCTTCTCCTCACATGCCCCTGTAGCTATTGCCAGTTCTCCTCCCACTTAAGAACGGGGCTTCTTCTAAGAGTTGTCAGTCCATACTACTTCCATTTTGTTAATCCTTATGCATTCCTAATCCTTCCAGAAACTTTTTCCTTCGCCATGCCATTGAAACCTCTCCCACTTCTAAGCAGCACTTGACAATGTTGGCCACTCACTTCCTTCTTTTAAAAAAACAGAGTTTTCTTCCTGGATCTTCTGGGTCTTCAAGCTATGCAAGGTTGTTTTCCCTCTCAACATACTTCTCACTCTCTTACTGCAGCTCCTTGTCTTCTTCCAGCTACCTGAAAGGGTGCCAGTGTTCCCTCGCTTTATCCCATCTTCCCTTCTTTCACTTGTTCTCCTGATAACCTCGTTCATTCTTGCCTGTCTGTTACTGTCTCCATACTAATATGGAGATATACCTCCCTGTTTCTGCTTCTAGTTGCAGTTCAGAAAATTTTAAAAACCCAGGAAACACACCCAAAGGAAGAATAAAAGATTATTCCACACACCATAGTTGTGGTCCCAAAGTTGGAATTTTTTTTTTTTCAAAACATTGTAGCAACTAAAGGTGCATTACAGGCTTTGGTTGGAAGGTCCCAACAGAAGCAGCATTCTCGTAGAATTTGTTTCTGAACTTGGAGGTTGAGATATCACCAAAGTACCCATTATATGTGTATTAATATGACCGCATCTCTGACATATTTCCCCGTATAGACTAAAATAGTCTCAGCATAGTCTAATAGTCCATGTTCCAATTTCACTAATTGTCCCAAAAGTTACCTAAAAAACAATTATTTACAGTAAATAATCCAGTCCAAGATCACATATTGCATTAATTTCTATGTCTCTTCGATCTCCCTCAATCTGAAACAGTTCTTTGGTCTTTCCTTGTCAGTCAAGACATTGAAATTGTTGAGTAACACAGACAAGCTATTTTCCAGAATGCCACTCCATTGTGGATGGTCCAACATCCCTTCATGAACACTCAGGTTGTATGAATACTGTGTCTTCAGGGAGTCCTATCTGGCAGCACATAATGTCAATCTGTCCTAGAGAGAGGAGAATCTTGAAGTCAACAACTGATGAATTTGGAAAAAGGGTATACAGAAGTGTCTTGTACTATTCTTACTTTACTGTAAGTTTGAAATCATTTCAAAAGAAAATAATTTTTTTAATGGAGAATGGGTAATAGTAGGTTCAGATGACATTGACCATAAGTTGGTAATGACTCGACCTGGATGATAAATGTGTAGGTGTACACTACGTAGCTTCTCTACGTTTGTATCTGTTTCAGTTTTCCATAAAGAAATAAGCTCAATTTTTACTTCTACCTTCATGAAGAGGGCATTCTAATTTATAAAATAAGCACAAGATTTCCAACCCCAAAGATCTGAACTGAAAATTTAACCTGATTCCATAACTTTTCAGTGAGACTATAGAAAAAGGGACTTTTTCATGTTTCCTAATTTCATACCTAAAAGTATTGTTGAAAGTGGTATCATGTAGACCTGTGCATAAAATATGAACTTCAGCAAGAGCTGACTGTGCATAAAGCTTTCTCCGAAGGTTCAAGAGTGGTAAGATGAACTGTGCTGCAGAGACTTTGAAACATGCACATGCTAGAACATTTAGGGCAAATATTTTGAATATCACCAACAAAAATGGCAGAGTAGGGAGCATAGCACAAACATTGTTAATTCTTAAAAACGTATTTCTGAATCAGCTTCAAAAAGATGATGAGTTTCGGGTGCCTGGTGGTTCAGTTGACCATCTGACTCTTGATTTTGGCTCAGGTCATGATCCCATGGTCGTGGGATAGAGCCCCACGTCGGGCTCTGCACTGAGCATATAGCCTGCTTGTGATTCTCTCTCCCCCCTGCTCATGCTCTCTCTCTGTCTTTCTCTTTCTAAAAAATAAAAAGTAAATTTAAAAGGTGATTACTTTGTATGCACTTTGAGAAACATTTATTTTAAGGGGAAAGGTACCTTGTATGTGCATTGCACATGTTCACTTGTATTCCCTGCTTGAATATCTCACATGTTCACATCAATACAGGTCCATGAAGTGGGTGAAGTGGGCTGAATGGTGAACCCCACAAAGATATGTCTATGTCCTAATCCCAAGAATCTGGGAATATTGCTTTATATGTCAAAAGACTGAATATTATTTATGTGTAAAAAGGTATGATTGAATTAAAGACCTTGAGAGGAAGAGGGTATCTTGCGCTATTCTGGTAGACCTTAAATATAATCCTATGTGTATCCTTATAACAAGAGATACAAGAGGTATGAACACTAACACACCTAGTTTCTCCATACAACACTTCTGACATTAAATGTGTAAGGAATATACCCCCCATGCCAAATGATTTTCCAACTCTCTAGACACCAACTGAGTGTCCTATAATTTAATTCAATTCTGACACTAATTACCCAGAATTAGCATCAGACTCTGCAGGTTTAGGAGCTCAATCCCATAGGACTGCCCTCCATTCAGATGCCAGTTGCAAGTAATAGGTCCCCAGGTACCCACCCTTCTGTCCGAATTGACTATGAAGTCGCAACCCCAATTCAGGTCCAGTAATTGCTGGAACAGCTCTCAAAATTCAGGGAATCATTTACTTACATTCTCCAGTTTATTTTAAAGGTTACAGATGAAGAGGTACATAGGGTGAGGTGTGGAAGGGTGCCAAGCTCAGGAGCTTCTGTCTCCATGAAGGAGGGGCATGCTACCCTCACAGCGTGTGGATGTGTCCACCAACCTGCAAGCTCTCCAAACTCTGTAGTTATTAACTCACTTTCCAGCCCTGCCATCCTTCCTGGAGGATAGAGGATGGAGCTGAAAGTTCCAAGCTTCTAATCACAGCTTGGTCTCTCTGGTGACCAGTGTCTACCCTGAGGTCGCATTCTAAGAACCCACCAAGAGTAACCTCATTATAGTGAAAGATGCCTCTATCACCCAGGAAACTCCAAGAGATTTAGGAGTTCTGTGTCTGATGGTCCTACCACTTCCATCCTTCAGGAAATTACAAGAGTTTTAGGGGCATTATGTCAGGAATGAGAAGCAAAGACCAAATATATAGTGTTTATTATGTCACAGAGATAACAGGAGAGAGACACACATAAGAGGTGAAGACAGAGCAGAGAGAAATGATGTCAAAAGTTGAAGAACCTTGGAACCACCAGAAGTTGGATGAAGGGAGGACAGACTCTGCTCCAGACGTGCTGGAAGGAACGCAGTTCTGCTGATTTCTGGATGTCCAACATCTAGTCTTCAGAAATGTGAGAAAATACATGTCCAGTGTTTTCAACCACTGGGATGGAAATTTTATGTGTCGATTAGTGTGGGCTGAGGAATGCCAAAATAGTTAGTAAAAGATATTTCTGAGTAGATCTGTAAAGGTATTTCTGGACGAGACCCACATTTGAATCAGAGACTGAGTAAAGAACTCAGCCCTCACCAACACAGGCAGGCATTGTCCAGTCCCTTAAAGACTTGAATAGAACAAAAAGATGGAGGAAGGGTCAATTTGCTTTCTCTCTTTTCTTGAACAAACATACCACCTTCTGTCCTCTGAATTCAGAGCTTCTGATTCTTGAGTCTTCAGACTCCAGAACTTAACACAATGGCTCCTCCACCACTTTCTTAGGATTTGAGCCTCAGACTGGGATTTATACCACTGGCAAATGTGGTTTTTCAACTTGTAAATGGCATATCTTGGGACTTCTTGGGCTCCATAATCACATGGGCCAAGCCCCATAATAAACCTCCTCTTATATATCTAAATCAAGAGATAGAGTGAGATAAAGATACAGAGATAGAGGTAGAAGGGGAAAGAGAGAGAGAGAGATCCTATTGGCTCTATTTCTCTGGAGAACCCAGACTAATACAGACACCCAGTTTATGACAATCTGTTACACAGCCCTAAGAAACTAAAATAATATCTTATTCTTCAAAAAGTCTTCTGTTAAATCTAATCTACTACACACCATGCTATTAGAATTAAAGAAAATTAGTGTATCTAATCACAAAATTAGACTTTAAGAGGATTTGTTCAAGATTTTATTTGCATGGAAGGAAAGCAGAAGTCTTGGAGGTTTCAATATTCATCATAACGGTATAAGAAAGCCCTTATTATTTGCGGTTGGTGTTTCAATATGGGAAAAGAAGTAAAGGCTTAACGTCTTCAGGTAAAACACAACATTGGATTAAACCCTTATGATCCAGGGGCACCTGGGTGGTTCAGTCAGTTAAGCATCTGACACTTGGTCTTCATTCAGTTCATGATCCCATGGTTCATGGGTTTGAGCCCCACATTGGGCTCTGTCCTGACAGCACAGAGCCTTCTTGGGATTCTCTGTATCCCTCTCTATGCCCTTCCCCTGCTTTCTCTCTCTCTCTCTCTCTCTCTCTCTCTCTCTCTCTCTCTCTTTCTCTCTCAAAATACATAAATAAACTTCAAACAAACAAAAAACCTATGATCCATACAATGATTGAAGCCTTGTTCTATCACTGCTAATATAATGGAAACTCTTAAAGCAGTTCTATGACCTTCTGCAACTCAGGATGAAGTTTGATGACACCTTTGAATCAGGACTACCTCGATAATTTACAGTAACAGTGAAAAATAAAAATACAGGGCTCCTTATTCAGAAATTATTAAGAATATCAAGACAGTGTAGCACTGAACCAAGGACAGGGCCCTTCTAAGTATGGAAGGCCCTTCCAGCCCTGCGTGGAAGTACTATCCAGTTCAAACTTCAGCCCGAGAAGAGAGTGTATCTCAGTGAAAACCTTACGATGTTACTCTCCCTGAAAAAAAGGCCGTGGAAAGAGCTCCCCTCCCCCAGAATGGCAGAGACTCAGGGGCAGAGCACACAGGCAGCGAGCAGAGGACACAGAGCCACTCAGAGCAGAAGGAGAGGGGAGAAGCCACAGCACCTCCCAAATAATTAGAGGGGGTGATAGGAAATAAATGAAACGGGAACTAGGCCTGCTGATGAGCATCAGAGGAAAGCAAGACCTCCGCATCAACAGGTCTATCACTAGCAAGCTAAAAAAAGCTTTTACACACACATATATATGTATAATATACATAAACATGCAAACTAATATATACTTAAAATATATATTAGACTATGATAATAATATAATGTTATATTAATACAGTATGTTGATTTGTATTTGCTGATATCTACTAATATATTAGTATGTAATATAATATATATGTTATATATAATATATTATATTAATGAAAGACCTGATGGGAAGCATTAAAAGAAGCATTCAAACCCATGAATTCCTTTTTTTAAAGCTTTTATTTTAATTCCAGTTGGTTCACATACAGTGCAATAATAGTTTTAGGTGTACAATATAGTGATTCAGCACTTGCATACATCATCCCGTGCTCATCCCGATAAGTGCCCTCCTTAATCCCCAACACCTATTTCACCCATCCCCCACCCATCTCCCTTCTGGTAACCATCAGTTTGTTCTCTACAGTTAACAGTCTGTTTCTTGGTTTGTCTCTCTCTCTCTCTCTCTCTCTCTTTTTCACCTTTGCTAATTTGTTCTATAGATTTCACATATGAGTAAAGCCATATAGTATTTGTCTTTCCCTGACTTATTTCACTTAGCATAATACTCTCTGGCTCTATCCATGTCATTGCAAATGACAAGATTTCATTCTTTCTTATGGGTGAATAATATTCCACTGTATATGTACACACCATGTCTTCTTTATCCATTCATCTATTGATGGACACTTGGGCTGTTTCCATATCTTGGCTACTGTAAACAATGTTGCTACAAACAAAGGCATGCATGTATCCTTTTGAATTAGTGTTATTGTGTTCTTTGGGTAAATACCCAGTAGTGTGATTGTTGGATCATAGGGTTTTATTTTTAACTTTTTGAGGAATCTCCATACTGTTTTCCATAATGACTTCACCAGCTTGCATTCCCATCAACAGTGAGCAAGGGCTCCTTTTTTTCCACATCCTCACCAACACCTGTTGTTTCTTGTACTGTTGATTTAAGCCATTCTGACAGGTGTGAGGTGATATCTCATTGTAGTTTTTATTTGCATTTCCCTGATGATAAGTGATGATAATCATCTTTTCATGTGTCTGTTGGCCATCTGTATATCTTCTTTTCAAACCAATAAATTCTAACATAGCTCAAGAACAGAGAAACAGTAAGAGAAATACATATTCAGGGCTTGAAAAAACTTGAAGAACATGAGAAACAAAATTGTAAGATAAATCGGAATAAAAAATTTTATGCCATACCCAACTGAGGGCTTTCACGAATTCTTTAATTAGGAGGCAAATGGAATGTACTATTATATGCAGTACTATTTTCATAGTTGTGTAAAATTAAGCTTACATTAATTTTCTAGTAAAATGAATGTGAATTATGTTACATGGTGTAATTCAGTCATCCTTAGCCAAGTTTGCAGTCATCTTCAAAACACCACAACAAGTCAAAAGGAAAAAATACATATATAGGTACAGTTACAGA
Source organism: Cryptoprocta ferox (assembly GCA_028646485.1). Taxonomy (NCBI): domain Eukaryota; kingdom Metazoa; phylum Chordata; class Mammalia; order Carnivora; family Eupleridae; genus Cryptoprocta; species Cryptoprocta ferox. The sequence continues at coordinate 131,043,302 of CM053572.1, forward strand.
GATGAGTCTAACTGTTCTATACATTCTGCCATCAGAATGAACAAATCCAAGGTCCTTTGTAGAATATTATTACGAGAAAAAGTTTGTTTCCATCTCAGCACTGTATAGATTTCACTAAGTTCAAGGAATGTGGAGTCAGACATGGACCTCGCCTCAAAGAGCTTATGCTTTAAGAATCAAACCACATACGGATGAATGTAACAGAAAAAGGAAAGCAATAAATTCCAATCATCTCCGAAATTCAGAAGTCAAAACAAAGAATTTAAACCATTCTTGAAACTCAAAATTGTCCATTTCCTCCTTCCAACCCAAGTATTACTGGTTGCCTATATTCTTTTGTCTGCCAGTATATCAGTAATTGTCATGGTGGAGTCCCCTGGCTCCCCACAACCCAGTTACATTTTCAGTAATTGTAATACTGTTACCCCTACATCTCTCAAAGGAAATCACCATCATTCTAAGAGCTAATGCTGACCAAACACTCTCCTAATTCCTTGCATGAATTATCTCATTTAATACACTTAATATCTCATGTAATACATGTGTGAGGGAGGTATCTCAATGTTCGTGTTTTATAATTGAATAAACCGAGGTGCAGGGAATTTAAGAAATTTGTCCAGAGTCACAAGGTAGTATAGGTAAAGGAGTCAGGATTCACGCCCCACCAGTGTCTGTATGCAGCCTCCTTTTTTATTCACTCTGCTGTATTGCCTCCAAATTATGGTCGGCAAACTCCCTAGTATGTGAAATATTGTACCACAGAAATCCGTCAGAGTAAGAATTACCTTTAGAACTAACTGGATGCAACATACACCAAATCCTATATGAATGCCAGAGCTTGCATTCTTGATACAGCTTCTTTTAGCTCTTCCTTATCCTCTCTTTTATGGATCTCATATAATTCCTTTCTCATGCAAATCTGGCCTCAAGATCTAGGTGGTTCTTCCATTGCATCATAAGGTTTGGGGGGATTTTATGGTAAAAACTTGATTATACAATTTTTCCCAAGACTTACTCAAAGCATTGGATCTTTATCTATGAAAGAATTGCTTCATCCATTATGCTGTCTTCCCCAGGAATAATACAGAGAGAGAAATTTTAGTCACATAGGTCTGCATCTTTTTTTTTCTTT
>CM053572.1:131044933-131174408 GCA_028646485.1 Cryptoprocta ferox
ACTGCTGGGGATTTACCCAAGGGATACAGAAGTGCTGATGCATAGGGGCACATGTACCCCAATGTTCGTAGCGGCACTTTCAACAATAGCCAAATCATGGAAAGAGCCTAAATGCCCATCAACTGATGAATGGATTAGGAAGATGTGGTTCATCTATACAATGTAATACTACCTGGCAATGAGAAAGAATGAAATCTGGCCATTCGTAGCAAAGTGGATGGACCTCGAGGGTGTCATGCTAAGCGAAATAAGTCAGGTGGAGAAGGATAGATACCATATGTTTGCATTCATAGGTCTAACAGGAGAAACCCAACAGAGGACCATGGGGAGGGGAAGGAGGAAAAAGAGTTAGGGAGAGGGAGGGAGACAAAACATGAGAGACTCTTGAATACTGAAAACAAACTGAGGGCAGAAGGGGAAGGGGGAAAGGTAAAGGGGGGTGATGGTCATGGTGGAGGTCACTTGTGGGGAAGAGCACTGAGTGTTATATGTAAACCAACCTGAAAATAAACTATAAAAAAAAAAAAAGAAACTGGCAATATGGATTCACAAACCAGAAAACTGGTGCTTGTATAAGTAAAACTATTCAACGACTGTAAAAAGTAAACCAAAATGTAATATGCTTAGCAAATCTATGAGCTACCTATCCTTTGTCTTTTAATTACATCGCTGTTTTTAAGACAGAGGTCTCAAACATCTCAGATATTCTTTCTCCAATATTTTTACATGAATGCATGATGCTGTCATTCAGCTTTCTCATTTTTGTGTTTTTTGATTTTTTTTTATTTTGACCATCACCTTAGGCTATTCCTTAAAATATTTCAACTCATCATATTTCAGACTCATCTAATTAAAGGTGTCCTATCTCCTGACACCACATCCCAAAGCAAACCAATATGGACACACATACACACATACACCGAGGTACTGAAGAATGAAAACAAATTCACCAGGCCAATCAATAGCAATACAGACACACTTAGGTACAAATATTTTTACTTTCTAGTTCAATCAGTGTTCTGCTCACTGAGCCATGCTACTTTAGTAGGACATCCAGTTCATTGTTCCTGATCAGCAATTGCCAAATGTTTAACTTCCAGTAAAAACAGCTTTGTGCCCAACCTGAACGATACCCAGATCAAAGCAAAACTCTTCCCAAGCACAACATTATTGTCCCCTCTATTGTTCCCAAATCCTAGGCCGTAGCCAGCCAACAAAATCAGCCTTTCTTGGTGGGCTTAATCACTTTTTTTTTATCACAGCCATTGCTCCCCCAATAAGAATAGCAATCCTGACTAAAGCAAATCACGATGTTGCCATTCTAGAAAGAAAGGCTTCAACGTAGGCAACTACTGGTGCCAATGTCACTTGCCAGGTGGAAACGCAGCATAGTGTCATGGGATTTCCCAACAAAGACATGTTTAGTTCTCTCTGGAAACAGAGGGTTAGATGTGACTCATTAGATATTTATTAAATTTTACCAGTGTTCTTCATTTCCTCTGCCTTCATAAAGCCATCTCTATCTGGAATTAGCAGTATCCACTTGACCTCCAAACCATCAGTTTATTCACTGAAATAGATGCAGTTGAAAGCATGTTCAAATGGTGTGCTTTTATTTTGGATGTTGGCATATATGCTTCATTCTTGTAACTGTTCTATCTTCATGACAGCGAGCAAAAAAGGGAACTTTGAGCAGAAAATAAGTTGATATTCCTAAAACTATGAAACCAGAAGGGCCTCAATTCTAAATTTTATAGAATAGAAAACTGAGGTTGAGAGAAGTTCAGAGACTCTCTTAACTCATTCAAATCAGACTAATATCTGAAACTGAGACCCCCAGAGTCCATGTAAGCACCTCATCTTCCATAATGTGCTGCTTCTTACGCATTATCAACATCCCGTAGCCACTACCTACAACCAGTTAAAGACTTCAAATGACTTCACATGGGAGTGTTGGCTTTTATTCTGATTATTGGCTATTTATGTAATTTATATTGATTAACAAAGACACGAAATAGTCTAATAGCTCTTGGGAGCTTATCTATTTTTAAGCACAAAATAAGTGAACAAAGAGAAAATTCTTATTAGACGCTACTAAGTAGAATTATTAGTTACATTCATAAACAGCATTTCTCACATAGACAAGAGCAGCCAGAACCCTTAGTAATGGATTGGCCCTTACAAAATGAATTTAAAATATTCAAGAAGCTGTTCTTTCACCGTTAATCATCAAGATACCAGGATAGTAAATACACAAAACATCTTTCCATTCCATTATTATTTAGGAAGAAGCAAATAAATATTAACTGAGTGTTTACAGGATTTAGACAGTGTCACAGGAAGCATGGCGTGACACAATGGTTCTCAATCTTAGGTGAATATTTGAAACATCTGGAGGAACTTTTTTAAATCTCAATAGCCATGCTATAGAGAAGACTGGTTACAAAAATAATCTCTGGAGTTGGAACAAAGGCATTGGTATTTGTAAAGCTCCCCAAAAAATTCCAATCTACAGCTAAATTTGAAAATCACTGAAACAGAATAACACAAGCTTTATATTCAATATATATGTCATTGGGTCCTGTATCTGTCTCTTGCTTTATAAACTCAGCAAGTTTCTTTATCACTCTGTGCTTCAGTTTCTTGTTCTGTAAGATAATAATGAGGAGGAGGATGACACCTACCTTAATAGTGTTTGTTTAGCAGATCAGGGTTAATACGTGTAAATCTACATAGCACATGACAAAGGACAGGGAGTGAATGAATATTAGATATTAATTTATGAGGAGGCGCTGTTTCTATTCATGGTGGCATCATTGTATCAAACTAAACTTCCTATGAATAACAATCATAAACTCTAGACAAATATAAAAAACCAACTGCTTGAAGGCAAGTGTACAATCCAAAGCAGGCAGAAACTGAAGAAAACCCAGTCCTTGAGGGAAGCACACCATGAGCTCCATAATTAGTTGGCTTTTCCCCTGAGGACATTCTCGGGCTTATTGCAGTGCAGGAAGAGAATAGAAATCAACCAGGAAACAGCATCCTATTGTGAAGGGGACACAAAAGGTGGAATGAGACTGCTAACAGTGCAGTAAAGTGGAAGGAAAATTCCAAAGAGTAGGGAAACTCAGAAGGGATGCCCCCCAATCTGCACACAGATACCCTCAGTTTGGCCTACATCTAAACTGTCCAAGCTTATGGTGAGAACCTGAGGAACCCGGGAGAATGCAGCAGCTGGAGGAATAAAGAACTGAGAAAACATCTCAGCAGCTATCTAGTAGTGGAGAGTTTATAGTTCATGTCTGGCCAGGTTAGTGGCGCTTCACTGTTTATTGAATCTCTAAAGGGCCACACATTAGGGGTAAGAATCACGTATTATGACTAAGGTCTATGGCACAGAACTAAGGGTAAAAGAGACCCTCCCACAACAAACCCTAAAAGCAAATCTCCAAAAGATCAAAAGATTATGCTCTGAAATTATAAGCCATGTATTAGCCTTTCAGAACAAAATTTAATTTTAATGTTTATTTTTATTTTTGAGAAGGAGAGAGAGCAAGAGAGGGAGGGGCAAAGGGAGAAGGACAGAGCATCCTAAAAGGACTCCGTGCTGACAGCAGCGAGCCCCACATCGGGGGCTCACAGAACCGAGAGATCCTGACCTGAGCCAAAGTCAGAAGCTCAACCAACTGAGTCACCCAGATGCTCCTAAATTTAACACTGTTTAGAATAAGATAACATAATCCAGAAGGTTTATCATTCAAAATATTCAGTAACCGATCACAACCGCTAAACATACTAAAACATATGAAAATATGACCCAAGGAAAAGGAAAAACTTAATTAATAGAAGTAGACCCACATATAACTTAGATGCTGAAATTAACAAAAACCTTGAAACAGTTAATAGAATTCTACTAAAGAATTTAGAAAAAAGGTAAACCAAATAGATGAACAGCTCTGGAATCTCAGCTGGGACGTTGAAAACAAAAACAAACAAACAAAAACATGGAAATTACATAACTTGAAAATACAATACCATTGGCTTGCCTGCAGACTAGACCTACAAAAGAAAGAACCAGTTAATTAACTCAAAGGCAGAAAAACAGGGGAAAAAAAAGAATAAATACACATACAAGCAATTCAAGACAGGTGGGGCAATATTTTATTATCTGACATATATGTAACTGAAGTCCCAGAAGGAGATGCAGAGACAGGAGAAATACTTGAAGAGAAAATAGTTAAAACTTTTCCAAACTGATTTAAAAAAAAAAAAAAAAACCTGACATCAACAAACCCCAAAACGTTGCAAATATTAAGCAGAGAAAACACAAAGATAAACATATCTAGGTACCTTATGTTCAAACTGGTGAAAACCAATGATTTAAAGGAAAAAATATTAAAAGCAATCAGAGAAAAAAAACCCAACACATTACTTTCAGGGCAATAGCCATATGAATGATGACTGGCTTCTCACCAAAAAAAAATTATATAAGGTAGAAGATAATGAATTATTACCTTGAAAATGCCACATGAAAAATTTCTCAGCTGTTGTTTTAAGTTTATTATTTGTTTTGAGAGAGAGAGAGAGAGAGAGAGAGAGAGAGAGAGAGCACTCACATGTGCGCACACAAGTGGGGGAGGGGTGGAGAGAGAGGGAGAGAAAGAACCCCAAGTAGGCTCCTCACTGTCAGCCCAGAGCCCAGTGCTGGGCTTGAACTCATGAACCTCATGACCTGAGTTGAAACCAAGAGGCAGACACTTAACTGACTGGCCAGCCAGGCACCCCTCTGCACTGTTACTGCTGCACCAGCAACTATATCCTTCAGAAAATGAAGGCAAAGCAAAACCATTTCAAACAAAAGCTGAGAGAATTTATTGCAAGCAAAGCCTCACAAGAAATGCTAAAGGAAGTTCTTGATGCTGAAGGAAATAACACCAAATGGAAACACAGATCAGCAGGCAGGAACAAAGAACACAAGAAATGGTAAGTATTCAGGTAAATATAAAAAACTACTTTTCCTAAAATTTTGAAAAGCTAACTGACCATTTAAAGTGAACAGAAAATTTACATAGGGTTTGAACTGTAAGATATAGAGAGAAGTAAAATATATGGCAATATGAAAAATATCTGGAAAGAGCGGTAAATGGAATTACGCAGTTCTAATATTCTTACCATATACATACGGCAGTAAATATTAATTGAAGGTAATATGTGATAAGTTAAAGATTTATCTTTCAGTGCCTGTCACAAGCAGTGAAAAAAATAAAACATGTTAGTAGCTGTTACTGTAAATAGAAGCAAAGGAGTAGATGGAGCCCTCACCCTTTCACCACCCACCCTTCTCTTCAAGACTCCCCCAAATAGACTGAGACTTGGAGGTGGGAAGGCAGAGAAAACGAATTCCTGGGGAAATCTTGGATTGGCTGAAACTATTCTGTGTTCTGAGATTTTACTTCTTGGCAATCCCAGAACAGAGGCTTAAAAGAGAAATGACATTTAATGGAAATATTCTGTTACATTTCTTATATTGTTGAGCTTATAGACTGATATTTTACACTTGCTTATATGTCTGCATTTGTACGAGACAGAAAAATGTCTGGAAAGATGTGTACAAATGTATTCAACAATATATCTGAGAAACGGGGCTAGAGAAGCCGGGGGTAAAGGATCCAGATTCTATACTTCATACCCTCCTGGGGCTTTGCCCCATGTTTATTTTAACACAAAAGTGGGGAAACAGATGTAAAACAGTGTTTAAGGATTCAACAAGCCAACTTCTCTACTCACTAGCTCTTTGACCTTGAGTAGGCTACTTCACCTCTCTGGGTTTCCCCATCTGTATATATAATGGAGATACTCAGTGTACTCTATTTTAGAGCTTGTTATGAGGATTAAAAAGAGTAACTCTCTTCTGCTTAATCTGGCCCTTAAGACCTAGTTCATTAGGATGTGAAAAAGCCAACCTGAGCATATGCAATATTTTATGAAACATCTCAAACATTCTGTATTCCTACACATTGTTTTTGAGATAACTGTATGAATATTAAAAACCACATGAGATAAAGACTATTTTAAAAATGTCCACATCAGTTCACCAAATTAATTAGGAAAAAAATACCGTTAGCTTCTAATAGTTTTTATATTTTGGAATTGCAGATGGAGGAATGATGCAAGAAGAAGGAACAAATAAGGGTCAAATAGTTGGTTGGTCCCTTGGTCGGTTGTTTACGCAGCATGAGGGTCTCGGCACACTGCCATGCTCATGGCATGACTAACAGCCAGAAACAGGCTGAGAGATCACATCCCATTTTCATGGCAGAGCACGCACACATTGAGTGAAATGAAGGGCATAATCATTCCTTATATGTAAATTTGTATTCTTTTTCCTTCAGTCAAGCTATAGTTAAATTTTCATATATTAAATGTTCATAGAACATGAATCCATTGTGTGGGCACGGAGTTAATTCTTGGCATAACTTCAGCAATCACCAGGTCCTAGAAATCAGGAAAGCATTCATGGATTGATGAAAGATTAAGAACATTAATCATGTAAGTTTCTTTTTTTTATTGTTAATTTTTTTCCTGTCTCCTTTTCTCTTATCCACCCCCAGAAAAGATAGCATTTACATAGACTGTGCTGAACTGACCTGGTTCAGGTAAACAGGATCAAATCGAAGGATGCTAAAACCTCTAATACAAACGGCTCCCTCATAATTTAACTTACACAGAAGAGCAATGTTGGAAGCATTGGGCTCTAAGACAAACACAGCCATCCTCCCTTCACTTCCGTCTCTGAAACCTTCTTCTTGCCACGCCTCTTAGCTACGGTTGCCAACACCATCACTGCCGACATCTATTGCCAACACCATCATGTTGCCCACGAGCTGCCCAAAGTCTTCCATGTTCACATTAAAAAAAAAAAATTCTCTTTCTAATTCTTACCTTGACTCCATTTAAGAGCTCTTATCTGATTGAAATTATTCATATCTAGCCTGATCAGGGGAAAAACTCACAAAACTTCCTGGAAATAATTTGCAAAGCTAAAATAATTTTCTGCTCGAAACAATCTTTGCAACTTATAGAGGAGTATTCCTGACTTATTTGCTTATTCCCTGCCACCCCAGTGTATCCCATGCTGTTTCCATGCACTCCCATACATATACTCCCATTGTGTCTATAAAACAGAACTAAATAAAAACAGTCATTCTTTTGGGAGAATACAATGGCTGGCTCAACAAACCACAAGTCACAAATAGGGGATGAAGAGAGCCTTTTAGACTTTATTTCTGGCAAACAACTTGAGCCAGTATCCAAAAAAGTACCTCCAGTCTGGTATTCCCTGCTAAAATTATCTCAAATAATAAATGTAGAGGAAGCTACCAAATCGATTTTTTTCACCCAATGTAGGGGTTTTGACCAATTTCTTTCTCACTCTACAATCAATCACAGCCTCCATGCAGATGTCCAACTTAGCCATTATCATCGCTAAGTGGTTCAGTTAATACATTCTCAAATCAATATTTTAGTCACAAACCACCAAGGCAGGCTTTTATGACCTTATTTTATTTCCCTCCATTGTTATCAATGTTTCCTGGTAAGTTTCACAATTCCCCAGAGTTTCAACTTGCCTCAACAGTCATTCCATTATTAATTGCTCACATGAGTAGAGAGACTCACTCTCCACTATAGAGAATCTAAGCAGACAAATAATGAAACTTAATAACTAAAGTTGATTTTATAAGATATTAAACACACTGACATGTAGTAGACATTTTGTAAATATTTGATGAATGAATGAATGAACTAATGAGTAAATTAACTGGCAAATATTTCTATGCTTCAATACAAAGGATTGATGTTTTAAAGAGATTACACCTTTTTCATACCTGAGCATTATCATCTACTTTAGAAGTGTCCCTCTGGTTTTTCTTTTATACTTATGAATATGTTGCAGTTTTAAATTATGCATCAGGAAATGACTTCTCCATTTGTTCAAACACCCTGGTCAGACAGAACTTACTTTCTGCAAACTGCACATTCAGGCTTTCTCAAAATCGCACATCAGTCCTGTGCACACAGATGGCATGGCACTTAGCTTAAGCCTCGAAATCAAGCTTTATTCTTGTACCTGGTACCACACAGCTCAAACCTTGGGCTGGGAGTCTGATCCTTCTTTCCTAATTTTGCCAAGAGTATTGATCTTTTTCTTCACAGACTAATAGGTTCTGGGCTCTTGGTTCTCCAGGGTTCTCCTCTGGGTTTCTGACCTCTATTCCTTGACTTCCATGTTTTTAACCTGCCTAGATGCACTGTGTCCATTGACTCTTCCATGATCCACCAACTACTCTGGACCAGAAATGTTGACCTAGTCTGAATTCCCAAACCAACATGTCTGTCCTACTGTGTCTTTTTGCCGTTTCCACTTAGTATTCTAGATATACATCAAAGGAGAGCCAGAGCAAATGCATTCCTACTATAAAGTGAGTTCCTAAACCAGCCTTTATCTTACCTACAGTCCAGTTTCAACCCTCACCATAATCTCTCGGTCTTCCCTGAGCTTTGCCTTTGTAGTTTAGTGAGCTACTTATTTGGCTTTATCTGGCCTGCTTTATTTCCCTACCACAATTCTGTCCTTGAACTGGTATATCAGTGAAAAATGATGATGATGATGATGAAGACGACGACAATGATGATGAAGCAAACAAACAAAATCAAAAGAAACCAAAACTTATTTTTTCCTTGGATCAAAACACCCCCTACGTATGAGCCCCATGGAAAATACTGGCCACATACCATTCCAAACTGATCTGAGGTGTGAAAAATGATAACAATGCCTCTTCTGAGAAGGAGAAGAGATGAAACAGTGTTAAATCTCAGTCTACGGGCCAGTGTAATTGCCCCTTACTCACCTAATCTTACACGTATGTTGAATCTCAGGGCAAATTTTAAAATTTCTCCATCCAGGTTCATGATTCACAAAAAGACACCCAGTCTGGGTGTTTGATGCCCCACAAACTGACCCAATCCTAGCAAACAGAGCCCCAGCTACCCTGTTGCACACCAACCAAAGTACTTCCTAATTATAATTTCACCATGTTAGGGTATTCAGAAACCCAGTACCCAACAGGATAATGTTGTTCTTAAGTACAATGAAGGTTATAGAATATGTTTGTGTATGGAACAGGCCTCCTGAGGCCTTCACCTCCTTTAATTCTGATTACTGATGGCTCCTTGTGGTAGACTATTTTTGGAAAAGGCACAACAATCGTTCCATATTTAATGCAGAAAAAATGGTGAGTTGTTGATTTAAAATGTTTATTGTTCTTGTTTTTTTCGTCCCATTGCTAACAAAAGACAGCCACAGCTGCAAAACGCCACGGAAGATGCAGACAGACACACAGGGATAAAACGTGCATGCTGTGGATTTTGACATGTGTCTGAGCATTTCCAGATGTGAAAGGGAGTAGAAAGACTGCAGACAAATCACAGGGACTTGCTTGATTTTACATGCTTAGAGTTGCTGTGGACTTTTCCCCTTGAACTAGAAAAAAACCTTCATCAGTGAGAAGTAGGAGGTTGAAGAAAGAGTGTCATAAAAATCCTAGATAACTGACTTCAGGTTTTCAATTTTATAGTTTTCCGAACTGTTTGAAACATCCCTCCTTTCAACATAAGGCAGCCAGGAGTCTTTGATTTCCATCCACATTTTTAAAAATAAAGTTTAGGGGTGCTTGAATGGCTCAGTCAGTTAACCATCTGACTCTTGATTTCAGCTCAGGCCATGATCTCACTGTTGTGGGGCTGAACCCTGCAACTGTGCTGAGAGCACAGAGCCTGCTTGGGATTCTCTCTCTCCCTCTCTCTCTCTGCCCTTCTCCTACTCACACGTGTGTACTCTCTCTCTCTCAAAATAAATAATTAAACTTAAAAAAATAAAAAATTATTAAAAATTAAAAAAAATAAAGTTTACTCTGCAAACTGATGCGAGAAGAGAGAAAATGCTTGTTTGATAAATCAGAAGTCATATGACAAGTGGACCAACTCTAATGGAAAATATTATCTAGCTCTATTCCATATTTCGAATTAGAACATGTAAATGTCTTGTCCTCCACATACAACTATGGCTGTGAGGAAGTTGCTTTCAGAGTTCAGCTCACATTCCATTCTTTGAAGGGTCTCAAGACAACATGGCCCACGTGACCTATTTTAAACTGCCGAGAGAAATACAGTAGTCAAAATTCACCCTTGGATTTTGAGAGCCATGATTATAAAGGGCTGAGAAAGTCTTCCCTAGAAAATGGGGCAGTAATTGAGAGAAGAAAAGACTCTAAAATCAAACATCATGATTAATGTGAACAACGAAGCATATGTTTTATATATGTTATCACTTAATTATATAAATAATTACTCTTTTTTACTTCTTCCGTGATCAGTTTCCACAGTCTCATACACTAACACCTACCCTCTGTTTCCTGAATATGATATGCTTTTTTTTTTCTGCAAGGCAAATTAATCTTTACATGTTTCAAATTCACACTGTTTATCCCACTTCTATGAGCTCATGAGAATATTATTCAGCCTTTCTGCTCCAAATGCTATGAGAGAGAGGAAAAGACTAGACCAAGAAACCATTAAAAGGAAAATACAAGCCAGAGCACATACCCAAGAAAAAAAATCAAATATTCATGCTCGAAATGATTGAAAAGAGAAATGAAATTGGACACTGGCAAACATTCCTCAGTAAAAATTATTCCTGAAGTGTCCCAATGTAAAAGTCTTTCCCTTGTAATCAAAATTCATTTAGATTCAAAAGAGTACAAGGAATCTTTTGGGGAATAATGACAATGTTTTATAAATTGGTTGGGATGGTGTTCTTACAGGCACATTCAGCTGTCAATATTCATCAAATTGTACACTTTAAATGGATGCAGTTTATTGCACATAAAGTATACCTCAATAAAGCTGACTACAAAACAGAAAGCACAACATTTATTCATGGGGCTTGTATGAGAGTCAAATGTCCTGAAAATAAATGATCTATGAACAATGATAAGCCTTCCCACTTCCAAAAAAGCTATTGCTTTAAATGTACTCTTATACTGCAGTTTGTCTCAATAAGAGATTTTTAAAATCATAATTTGTAATAAATATGAAGGTTCACAAACATAAGACAGAGTAGACATTCGAATTTTTTTTAAATCTTTTTATTTGCCCCACAACTTGGAGTTCTACCCTGTTAATGCTGAAAAAGCTGAGATGTTTCAGCTTTTAAGGCAGAATATAGAGTCTGTGAATTGGTAGATAGGAATCTGAAATATGATATCTGTCAAGAACTATGAAGGCCCTGAGAATTCAACCTAGTTGCAAGCTACCAAGTTAGCCTGCCAAATATTTCATGGGTGCTAGTGAAGACATGAGACTCCAGAGTCGGGCTAAAGGACAGTTTACTACTCACAGCAGTAGCAGTAGTCAGAGTATCAGTATTTCGGTGCCAGCTCCCCAGGCCCCTAATGCAAGATGATGAAAGAGGGTCAGGTGATATCTGCACACACAGTGGGTTGTGTCATAGTAGAGGGACCCTGAATCTAAGGAACCTGAATCTTTTCTAACAGGCAGTAAACATTTCCAACTTTTCCTCCAAAGACACTCCCTAGCTCTTGCAAAGCTGTTCATGACACACACACCCATACAATGATAGTCCAGACCACAGCGCTGTCAAGTCCTCACTCACAAGGTGTGCAGAAATACTAAATGTTCGTGAAGAATTGTCTATCAATAATAACAATTCTACTGTTAAGAGGAAATACTTCAAGGCACCTTGAATTCTTTAAGTAAAACTTCAACTCATTTTTTAAAATCCTCTAGTTCTCAAGATCCATTTTTTATGTTAATAGGCTTATTTAAAAGTGTGTATCGATGTACTCAATTTGAGGCCAAATACCAAAAACAGCACAACAAAATGTGTATTAATGAACAGTCTGAAAACAGAGCAAGGATCAGCCCACTATGTGAGACACACACTGAACTTCCTTATTAACCACCTATGCCATCAATGACAAACCCAACTGTTAATATTTCTTTCAGATGATAAGCTACTGGTCCATGAAATTCATTTCTTATTCACCAAGGTAAGAGAGGTAGAAATTAGTCAGCTCTTCAAAATGGCTGCTCGTAATCATTACATCTGTTTCATTACTATGTTAAAGGAGCCAGAATTGGGAAGCTCTATTTGGCTTCCATCCTGCCACTATTTATAATATAATATAATATATATAATATAATATCATTTCAATATGTCAATATATTCCATTTGAAAATAATTATAATGATTATAACATATAATTACAGTAATTATACCCATGAGATCATTAACTGAACCCAGAAATCTGTACATCATCCTAGATTCCAATTTCTCTTATGTAAGCCCTTGCCCACATTGCCACCTTTATTTAATAAATAGTCACTCTATCTGCTTGTGGGCAGAGACTATGCCGTTTATCTGAGTACCCCACTACTTCCCATTATACTAGACACATAGTAGGTATGTAATAAAAGTTTGTGGAATTAATAGATCTACTGCTTTATCAATTTCCAAAACAATGCACAAAGAGAGATAGAAAAAATAAATTTTCTTAACAAATGTGTTCTTCCTACTAAATGATTATAGATATTTTCACCCAACTGATGACATAAATATATATTGTCTTTAGCGGTAACCTCAAAACCCATTTTAAAATGGCCAGACAATTCGACACTGTCAAGTCGAATCTCCAATTGGAAAGGCACATTTAGTAGAAAGTATTTGTGTTTATTTAGGGATATTTTGCTTGTACACAGGTGGTTATCTTCAAAATATACAGCTTCTGTTGGGAAGGATACAAGGAGAAAAATCAAAGAATGTAATCTCTAGATCTCATGGAAATAATCTTAAGAGCAAGTTCTCCCTGTTAAAAAGTATATATGATAAAAACATGCTTTAATGAAAAGATAAGATCGAGACTTATTTTGACAATTTAACCATTTTAATATACTGCAACAGTTTTCTCAAACATGAATACTGTATTTGCTACCCAGTCGGACAATGACTTGAGAGCATTTCAGGAAGCGCTTTTAGTAACCGCTTCGTACAGAATTCACTTTAGTACTACTGTGTCTATACAAGGAGTCTTTCTGCTTTCTCCTGACTACAAAGCTTACTCTAGGGCAAGAAACAATGTTTTCAGGATAGAGGTAAGTCAAGACGCCACCCAAAAAATAACTTAATAAAATGTATATTTAAAATTAACCTAAAACACTGAGAAACCATCTTACTCCATTTTCTTCTTGAGGGATAACATTCATCCTGTAAAGTGTAAACTCTAGAATGTTTACAGTTCCAATAAGAAAAAAAATGAAATAGAAGTGGTAACTTCAGAAAATTTATTCAGAAAACTGACGATATTCATAATTCGAATCATACTGTCTTAGTCTGCTCAGAACTTCAGGACAAAATACAAGCTGGAGCTTAAACAACAGGCATTTCTTTTTCACGGTTCTGTACCCTGAAGTACAAGATCAAGGTGTCTGACTGATTTGGCTTCTGGTAAGAGCCCTTTTCTTGACTTACAGACCGTGCCTTCATGCTGTGGGTTCAGAATGTGGGGAAAAAGGGAAAGAGAGATTGAGTAAACACTCTAGAGTCTCATTTTATAAGGACACTAATCCTGTAAGACCAGGGTCCCACCCTAATACCTCATTTAACTTTAGTTTTTAAATTTTTTTGAATGTTTATTTATTTTTGAGAGAGACAGACAGACAGAACACGAGTGGGGAAGGGGCCGAGAGAGAGGGAGACACAGAATCTGAAGCAGACTCCAGGCTCTGAGCTGTCAGCATAGAGCCGGATGCAGGGCTCAAACCCACGAACCATGAGATCATGACCTGAGCTGAAGTCTGATGCTTAACCAACTGAGCCGCCCAGGAGCCCCTACCTCATTTAACTTTAATTACTTCCCAGAATCCCTGTCTCCAAATACAGTCACACTGTGGGTCAGGGCTTCAACCTATAAATTTTAAGGGGACACATTTCGGTCCCCAGATTGTTTCATAAAGTGTTTTTAAATTTATTTTTCAAGGTTTGATGCATTTTTAAAAATACAAATGTAGTTCTTATATTCTTAAGTCACACTGGCATTACATAAACAAATGCTCATTCTGAAAATTTTTGATGAAATAACTTTTCAGTCTATTCACCCTCACTGCACACCTCTGAGCACTTTTTTCTACACATTTACCTAGAAAGTCCTAGAATTATTAGAGTGTCTGTCATATGCAGAACCACTTTTTCAATAGAGTCACCCAAAGTGAAATTCCCTGTTTCAGATGCCCTTTCGCTGGAAGGTTGCAAGCAGGTACTTGACTGCGATTTGGGAGGAAGGGTACGAAAGAAACTCAAAGTTTGGAGGAATGGCTGAGAGTATGAGTTTTCAGGAGGCCTATTCTTACCTTACTCTACATGATTCTAACCCATAATTATCTTGAAGTTATTACACACACACACACACACACACACCACATACACACATCTTGACTTTACTGAAACCCCATTTCCCCTAAGGATCCTGCCTCTTCTCTTAAGTGGGTATTGGGAGCTGTGTTTTCTCTCAAACCTCAGGGTCACTGCAATGTCCTTCTGACTAACCAATGCCACTTTCAGACAAATAGATGCTCTCTCTTTTGTAATCTTGCCCCTTTGCACAGCTGTTATAACACCCTCTTCTTTCTATGGCCGTACTCAAAGAACTTAGTATGGACTTAGTCTTTTTCCATCTCCAGCCTACCATCATTCCAGAAAACTCCAATATTACATGGATGCATCATCAACATCTTGGCCAACAGTCCCTTAACTTGATACTCAATGATCCTTTCCCTCACTCCACTTCAAGTGCCAATTTCCAAGTCATACCAAGAATTTGGTCCTCACTAGAAACTGTACTCCAGTTAATTCCACAATAACACACACACACACACACGCACACACACTCACACACACACCACTTTTACCTCTTGCCAACTGCCTTGTTGCAATACTTCTGCTTCTTCTTGCATCAATACCTAACATCCAATAACATTTCCACTTCATTTACATCCACTTCCTCCATTGTCCACACTCTCCAACAGTACAATCATCACCACCTCCCTCTTCCATTTCTACCCCCAGCTCCTGACTCCACATTTCATCTACTCTGTTTTTACTCATCCAGAAGGTTTCATCTTAAATATCACTTTCTTAGTAAGGGTTATCCTGACTGCTAGCTACATGAGGTCCCCTTGTTAAACCATGTTGTAAATTCTGTTTATTTTTCTTTGCTTTCCTTCAAATACAGTAATTGTCATATTGTAATTATGTCATTGTGGATTCAAAAATGGGAGGTCTGTTTTATCCAAATTGTAAATTGATTGAGGGCAGAGACTATGGCTGTTATTCTCAACCATATGTCAACTAGCATAATACCTGGCCCGTAGAAAGTATTCAAGAAACACACAGAGTAACACACATGCACATATACACAAAGCTCTCTTCCAGTAAATCACTACCTGTATTATACAACCAATATTGAATCAAAAAGAATATTTGGGGTTTTCTTTGCAACCTAACAACCAAACTGACTGCAGTCACTTTTTGAAAAATACAATAACTTTATAAACAACCTCTTCCTGATTTGTAGAGTAGAAAGGTCTCCATTCTCTTTTGGCTTTTCATTTGCTGCGAGAGATGACCTGCCAACAGGCCCACTGCTTCTGTAGTAGAAAGTGTAAAAAAAAGTGGCAGGGACAAAAAAATATGTAGAGGGGAAGTACAGTCAAAGGGCCCTTGCTACTCAAAGATGCCAAGAATAAATTTGCAGTCAGAGGCTGTGTAGCACAGGAGAGAGGGGAGAGGCTCTAGTTTTATAGTAAAGAGCAGAATTGTTGAAAGATGGCTACATTACGAATCAGTGCTTAAAGATGGTAGAAATGCAAACACTTCCTTCTCATTCAGGCTGTGTGCCTACAGAATCATTTCTCTAGACTGAGAAGATAGAGGAGTCTTATTTCTCCATCTTCCAATGCATCTCTCATCCAATCCCTGATTCCTCAAGGGGGTTGACCCTATATCCAGCAACACTACAAATCACAGTTCACAGCATTTTCAATAGATACCTCCATTTAATTCTTGGTGGTGGTCTGGAAAAAAAAAGGAAGAAGAAAGGGGGGAAAAAAGAAGAGTTCAAAGTATTTGCAATCCATTAAAAAAATGGATTAATACCAAAGTCCATGGAGAAATAAATGACAGAAATCACCACAGCAACGTGTTTCTTTATTACTCCTTCAATTGACTGGGGCCCAACAAAGATATGTGAGCAACCCGGGCAGGCATATACTTTGATACACCTTTGCTAGGTAAATATAGCTTCAATATTTATTTAGAGAAGAGGCTGAGAATTGCATGGGGTGGGCCCAGGGGATGTAGGAGGGGACAGAAAACAAGGATGACTTGAAGGATACTCAACAGCATGGCCATTGCCCTGAGCATTTCAGCTCTGGCCCTAAAGTTGTGTGTCCTTCTCAGAAGCCCTGTGAGTCATAGGATGCCTCCTCCCTTCTCCCAGAAGCAGATTAGCTTATTTCGATGGGATCTCAGCCCCACCCCAAAATGGTTTAAAGAACCCTTCATTTATATACAGTGCTCTCTTTGAAAGCAGCCATGATAGATTTTTATCCAATTTTACCAATAAACAAACTGGAATTCAAAAGCCCATATAATTATCAGAAATAACTGGGTCTACATATTGTCAAGTACTAGAATAAAAAAAAAAAATCACCACATACAATCCTATGAACTTACGGACTGGTACAGGCCAAACAGCTGAATAATTTAAAGGAGTTGTTGCTGTCGTTTTAATCAGTCCATTAAGTACTTCCTAATTCAGTCACTTTGGCAAGAATCAGACAAAACTTTTGAAACTACAACTCCTTGTAGAAATGTAAATACCACCACTATTCTCTTGGTGAAGAAGGTTACAAGTAAATCTCCTGAAATCCCAGGTGTGAAAAAATGTTCTAACAAGATCCACTTGTATAAAATCAAATGAATGTACCCAGGCATCTGATTTCTTTCTATTTACTTCTAGCAACAGACAAGGAGAATATGAGGCTTTGGATTTATTTATATTAAGCTTCCGCCACAGGGAGGCCAAAGAGGAAAGAATACAATGTAATTTGATGGTGGGTGTATTTGCAAGCAATGGAGTCCAAAAAAGAAAGGTTGTGCTGACCAGCTCTCACAGTTTACTTTTTAAAGTTGTGGGGAAAAGAAATGGCAAAACTCTATTTTGGTAAATTTTTGTTCTAAAAAAAAATCAAATTAAAAATAACAATATCCAATCATCTCTAAATTAGTCCAACTAAAAACACCACCAAAGGACTTACAGCATTTTTTGAAAACATGATTCTCGTGATTCCTTCCCTGGCCCTGAAAAGAATGGTTTCAAATAACTTAGTTGGTGTTTTATTCCCTTCCTGCCTTTCTACACATCCATTTTGAAATGGTTCCTTATGGGAAAGCCATCACATGCTTAGCTTTCATCATTTATGAAATCTCTCTACTTCCTTCATCTCAAACTGGCATGTTCTGTTTCCAGCAACAGGGAAAACTTTCCAATAAGGAAAATTCCTTGCTAAAAGACATGTTTAAAACATAGCTAAATGTGTTTTTAAAATACATAACTGAGTTCCCCAGAGAGAAAGGGAACTTAGATGCCAGAAACAAGGAAAAGATTGAAAGGCAGACCTGGAGACATGTGAGCTGCCCCAAGGGCAACTTGAAGTGGGGCAGAACGCTGGTGTTCAGTCACCAATAGAATACCCCTAATGACATCTGCATTTGTAGCTGCGGTACCTAGGGTAATCTTCACATAGCTGCAAGCATTTGACTAACCTATTATGTCTTCAAGTGAGGATGAAGTCATGAATGAAATATCCATCATCCTAGAATCAGGGCATTGTATTTTTGAAGCACGCATGGGCAGAGCCTACGTTATCAAAGGTTGCTGTTTCAGGACGGAAAAGGAGTTGCAAAAATATTTCACTGAATCCTATGAAATTGCTGATACTTGCGGAGAAAGGCATCCAACCCATGACTGAAGTTGAGCTAGAAGGAGACACGCCAGAATGTGGACCTCACTAGCGCGGTTCAAAGTCCCGCCACCTCCCAGACCTTCAGCTGGTTCACACTTCCAAAAATGATCACCTCATGCTCTGTCTGTGACGTTGACAGTTTCTATATCTTCGTCTGCTTTGAGTTGTTATGTAAGTCCTGGTTCTGTCCTGTAAGCTTGCGGAGTGCCAGGCCCCAGAAAGGAAGTCAGAGGAGAGGCTAAAAATTCCTTCCATATTTATTTGTGTGGTATCTTCATTTTTCAGCTATATACCAGATGTAAAGAAGTTTTCTTGCTCTAGTGCCATCTGTCATCTTAGAGTTAGGATCAATTCACATGATATACTTAAAAAAATAAGTAGTAAAAGGACCTGGTTTTATATCTTTTCTCTGTTATAACTCTTTGGGCTTAACTTCTCGACCTATGGTTTTCTTGTCTATAAAGTGGAACTTAGTCCATGCCTAGCTACATAGGTTCACTGTAAGGATCAAATAAAATAAAGTCTGTCGAGTGTTTTGAAATGCGAAGATACTGCCATATGATCAGGGAAATGTATTCAGCAAGGTTGGAATATCATGGTGGTAGAAAAACCAAGAGAGAAAACCAGAGTGGGCCAAAGTGAAGAATTCCAGACGTTTAATTCCAAAAGGAATATTTATTCAGGACATACAAAAGGGTTTAATGAAGTCACAAACACAGCCACCATACTTGAGGATAATTACAGCCACTTTCTTAGATGTACATCTAAGGATATTCTTAGAAAATATTCCCTAGATACAACACTCGCTCAGGATGACATGGAGAGTAGGATCACCTGTGGCACTGATACTTGTCACAGAGGCTCCATGGACAGCCAGATATCTCTCGGAACACCAGTACTTCCTCTACCCCATGGAAAGAGAAAAGGAGAGTCAAGCCTTTCATGTGGCTAGGCCCCCTGCCAAGACCTTTAAGGTCCTATTATGACTTGCAAAATTCATTTTCATTTTTTAAAATAATTTATTGTTCAGTTCGCTAACATACAGTGTATACAGTGAAGTCTGGGCTTCAGGAGTAGATTCCCGTGATTCATCACTTACATACAACACCCAGTGCTCATCCCAACAAGTGCCCTCTGCAATGCCCATCACCCATTTTCCCTGCTCCCCCAACCCCCCACCCCCATCAACCCTCAGTTTGTTCTCTGTATTTAAGAGTCTCTTATGGTTTTATTGAAATATTTCCCCACACAGCAATCACCTTAACAAATATTTCCCATACTGAAAAGAAAATTGAGTGATAAATTTTGGCTCTTGCAATACAGTCTTTATTACTGTGTATGACAGGCCTGTAACTTGCTAGGAAATATTATTCCATGTGAAGTTTGGCATACAAATTTAATTTTTAAATTCTGATTGACACACACATCCACTCTTTTCTTTGTGACAGTCTTACCTCACGCTCCTGGAAAAACGGGTGAAGATCATGTAAGCTCTGAGGCAGGAGAGACAGAGCTGCCACAAACTTTTTTAAAAGTTAACCTCAAGTGTACTTCCAACAATTGGTAAAATGCAGTTAGTGCAGCAGAACATATTTTTCCTGGGCCAACTACAGAATATAAATTTATTTCGGGGCACCTGGGTGACTCGGTTGGGAGTCCAACTCTGGCTTAGGTCGTGATCTCACAGTTCTTGAGTTCGAGCCCGGTGCCGGGCTCTGTGCTGACAGCTCAGAGCCTAGAGCCTGCTT
Source organism: Cryptoprocta ferox (assembly GCA_028646485.1). Lineage (NCBI taxonomy): Eukaryota > Metazoa > Chordata > Mammalia > Carnivora > Eupleridae > Cryptoprocta > Cryptoprocta ferox. The sequence continues at coordinate 131,064,844 of CM053572.1, forward strand.
CAGATGTGCCTCCCTCTCTCTCTGCCCTGTCCCCACTTGCACTCTGTCTCTCTCTTCTCTCAGAAAACAAATAAACATTAAAAAATTTTAATAAAAATATAAAAAAATAAATTTATTTCAAAGATCACTTTTGAAAAGATCAGACAATTGTGGAACCAAACAGAACTAAATGAACTAAAATTGCCAAGAGCAGAAAGCTTCACTGAGATGAGCTGTCTTTCATGGGCTGTTTTCTTCATTTGCTGATCTGAGGCACAGCCTGAAGACCAGACCTGGTCCATGTACAAGGACTATAGGAAGCAAATGGAAACCAGCCAAGCTTTTGGCATTCATATAAGGTACCACAACGATTTGGAAATGAAAATCTCCCCAGATCTCAGCGAAGTTTCTCTACTGGGTACCATTGTTGGATTCCGATGCTGAGCTCCAGGTTGAGAAGCTTCTGGGAGGTACACTAAGATCTCCAGTAATTTTCATAGTAACTGGGAGAGACTGGCTCAGAATCAGGCCTGGTATCTCAGGATGTTCACCAAGTTTGGAAATACCATAGTGTGTGGTAAGATGCAAAAGTTGTCTCTCGGGGGTCTCAGTCAAAAGTGCAGGAGAGACAGGCCCAAGGAAAAAAGATAGAACTAACGCTCTAAAGAAAAACTACACCAGAACTAAAACTTCTATGGTCCTGATCCAGTTCAGTCCCTACAGATTGAGGTGACCAGCTCCTCCCCTTATCGGCCTCACAGGGGAAAAGCAGAGCCCTGTCTGGTAGAAGTAGCATCACGCAAGAGCTCTGACTCTGGTTTTGTACATAATATCTGGCCCGTAAGAACAAATTACTAACATGAAAAGAGGCAGGAAAACTTGAGCAATAACCAAGTGGCACAAACGATATAAGTGGTTACAAAAATAAAATGGATATTGTAGTTAGAATCTGAAGACTTTGATAAAATAATCAGTGGGGTTCAAAAAATTGGAAAAAATATGGACAAAAGTGATGAAAGGATGTGACATCATATCAAAGATTAAAATCCATAAAAAAACATATTCTAAGACTGAAAATACAATATCTGAAACTAAGACCTCATTGGACAAGTTTAACAGCATAGCAGAAGACTTATCAAATGGTTCCAAAGACAGATGAGTATAAAATATTTGACTAAAGCACAAGAGAATAAAATAATACACATCACCAATCACATGCAAGTCATAGTGCAAAACCCTACATCCTTATTATTAGAATTAACTGAAGACAAGGGAGGAGGAGTAAGATGAGGAGGAAAAAAAAAGAAGGGGAATAAAAGAACAGGGCAGAAAAAATACATAAGGAAAACATGATCAAGAATTTTCCAAATTCTTTAAAAAAGCAACCTCATATTCAAGAATCTCAGCTAACCCCAAAATACAAAAGAAATCATAACCAGGCATATCACCTTCCAACCACTCAGGACAAAAGATTCGTCCTGATTCTGATAGGATAGTCACTGTGCCATAATCTTAATTTTAAACCCAAATAGAATGTGCTACAAATTATTTTTTAATACTGCTTAAAGGGAAATTAACTTCCATAGCTTCAAAACAAGACCAAGTGAGAGATACATAAAAGTGTTTATTGTCTGAAGCTTTGAGCTGCTTTTCAAAAATAATAGAAACCATTTGTTTCAAACTGTCCTATAATCGAGATAAAACCAATTTCCAGAAGAATCCCCATGCCTGATCAATACGAGTAAATTGGAACATTGAGAAAGTAATTCCAAATAAGCAGAGTTGGGAATATTAGCTCTTAACTCTTCCTTCATGCATTTGCTTTAGAAAGCTTGACTGAAAGTCACCTGGGTGGCTAAGTCAGAAGAGCCCAATTCTTGATTTTAGCTCAGGTCATGATCTCATGATTCGTGAGTTAGAGCCCCCTGTTGGGTGCTGCTCTGATAGCAGAGAGCCTGCTTGGGATTTTCTCTCTCCCTCTCTCTCTGCCCCTCCCCTGTGCTCTCTCTCTCTCTCCCTCTCTCTTTCTCTCTCTCTCTCTCTCTCTCAAAAAATAAATAAATATACATTTTAAAAAAGACGTGACTGAGGTCATTCATGACACTGGAATCAAGGTAATTAGACAAATTGGAGGTGGAATCAGTGGTGAAGAACCAACATTTGTTGAGCCCTTAGTAGGTGCTCAGCATTATTCTAAACTCTTTCCAGAAATCATCATGGATGAGAAGTGAACTTCACAGAGACCATACATGGATATGAAAATGAGCTCATTCATAACCTGAACTTCCATAGTGTACATTGTTCCAGACAGTCTGATGTTTTCAGTTTGACTTCAACTCCCTTTTCCTTCTATCTAGAGATAAACACCCATTCTAGCTGTCAGTTTCTGGATTGTGTCTGGAGGGTCACAGATCCCAATGGGATCAGCCTAGGTTCCCACTGAGTTCTTTCTCACAGACCAAGACTGGTCTCCTCTCCCCACCACCCTCCTCTAAGAAACTTCCAGCCCCTCTCCCTTCCTCACATTATACCACCTCCCTCCCTAACCACAAGCCAGGCTGTGGCATGGAATATAGTCCCTTGGCTTTTCTCTTCCCATCCAGCATACATATCCATTTCCTCCTGAGTTGTTTCTGCTAATCACTTTGGGAAACAGGAATAATTAAAATCATAAACACGAAGGATTTTAAAAACCCATTATATTCCCATAGCAGAACTTCCTAAACCACTCCTTTCTCTGCATCTGAAATTATAACTAAGCTCAGTTGAGATTCTGCTCCCCACCATCCGTCACTGAATTTCCTTCTAGGCCGCAGCCTTTGATTAAATTAAGCCCTGCCAATGTCATGAAAACATCTGGTGTTTCAGCTCTAAGCGCTCCATTCACAATTTGGAGGCCCCCCAGAAGGGTTCTCTGCTCCGGTTCTACAAGTTATTCTCCAAGGCAAATGATCCATCAGCACCCAGTCCTTCCCATTCGCTGGGCCCTTGGAAGACAAAGAAAAGACAAAATTTGGAAATAAAAGGTTCACAAAATCTAAGAGGTTCTCAGAATTTTGTGCTAGCCTCTTCAGATTGTCTCATGGACTATCATTAAGCATAGCTACACACAAAAAAATCGTGCCATTAGTAAGCAATTCCTAATTTTCAAACGAACTATGCCCATCTCCCCACCTCGCTGAGTTGAGGCATTATCTTTCCAAGCTAGACACATAGGAGTTATCTTTTCTTCTTTCTTCATCCCTTTCCTTTGATATCCGGTGATTATTTATTCCATTATATGTTTTATAGAGTCACTCTTTCCTCATGATTCAATCTTTTTTTTGCTGAATGTATGTATTTGCTCATTGTATGTAGTCATTCTGGAAACATCTTGGAAGATGCCAGTTGGTGTTTGAAAGATACACTTTTTACACTGCTCTCTAATCTTAAGGATGTTAAGGATGTATCCTTCCATTGTTTCAAGTTAATATTTATTTGTCATGTCCTAAAGAATTTCACTTCCCCCAAGATAGCAGTTTTTTAGAATTTCCTGCTGGAATTTTTATAAACACAATTAATAGGAAAATCAGGATTAATTTACATGCACCTTCTTCCACTCTTCCCACTTTGATTCATGTCATTTCAGCACCAAAAGCAAGTGAATGGAGCAGCATTAGCAACTAGCAACTCTCAGTGCTACCGACCTGCTCCCCCATTACTCCATCTGCCTAAAGAGCACATGACTCCAATGGCTGGGAGATGTTAGGACTCAGAAAGGAAGTTTAAAATTATGTAAGAAATGAGCTGAATGACCTGTATTTCCTTGCCTGTGTAGTAAATAATTTGTGGTTTTCTGAAACTGGAAGCATATCTTAGAGTTCAAGCAAGCTTGGCAGTAAATTGTCCTAAGGCTCATAAAAATGTGCACACGGGGTTTGACAGATACCAAATCAAATAACTAAAATGAAGCAAAACCAAAACAGAGCCGATGCGTGTCTGCTCACAGCCGACCGTACCCAAGTCCTAGAACTGCATACGCAGTGGTCTGTCTTCTACCATGGACTATAAATTGTGTAACGTTAAATAGTTCAGTGGTTAGGTAGGTGGTTTGAGTTGCCTTTATTGACTTTTAGATCATGTGTACATTCAATTTTGACCACTTTAAAGAAAGACATAGGTTATGGGTTGTGTCCTAGAATTCCAGGACCTACCAAGGATATTGTCCATCACCTTTCATCTTTTACATGTTCCTAAGAAGGTTGGGACAGTCACTCAGACCGTAAAAACACTATAAGAATGGAGGTGGGACAGGCAGAGACACACACTCTGGCACTGGGAAAAGAAACGAAAACTAAACTGGAAGATCTTAGCAGTCCACAGATCATTGGGAATAAGAAGAAATCGACTCAGACATACACCAACTTCTCAGTTTTTATTTCCCTTTCTAGTATAACATTTACTGATTATCCAAAGCCCCTTCCCCGCCACAGTTATTGGAAGGAAGAGTCCGAACTAGGATAAGAACATGAGGCCATTATGTCCACTGCCCATTGGACATATGCCAAGTTCACCAACCCTTACAACTAGGATCCTATGCTCTCCTACTTTGTTTTTCTCAAAACATTTACCAGAATTACCGTTTTAAAAAATAAGCCAAATAATAAATCACTTTCACTGCTCTGCTCAAACCACCCAATGGATCTCAATATCACACAGAGAAAAAGCCAAGGTCCTTATAGTAGCCTCCAGGGTCACCCACAATCGGGTGAACCTACACCTTCACCTGACCCCTCCTCCAATCCTAACACCAGTCATCTCAGATCTTGCCTCCCACAAGACCCTTTGTCGCTCCATTCCAACCATGTGGGGCTCCCTTCTGCCTCAGTGCCTTTGCACACTTTGTTTTCCTGCTATTCCCCCAGATGTTGCTGTGACTTTTTCTCTCCCCTCCTTTAAGTCTATGCCCAAGTATCACCTTCCCAGTGAGGCCTTTCTGACTATCTTATCTAAACTTAGAAAATGTGATTCCACAAACTCCTTATCTCCTCCCTCCAACTCTGCCTTTCCTACATCTTCCTTATCACATTCTTACATTTTGTAGAATATGATTTTTTTGTTTCCTTCACCAGAATATAAATTCTACAAAGTGAAGAGGTTTTCTCCTTTTGCTCACTGCTGAATGCCTGCATCAAAAATAATGCTTAGTACACAGAAAGACTCAAGAACGATTTATAAAACAAATGAGTAAAACAGAAAAAGACAATTAACAATTTCTTGATACTTCATGTCATCACTAACTGGCTTTCTTATCTTAGATAACTGATACCTTACCTAACTGACTAGTTTTCTGACTTTAAACAAGTAATTACTCTGTGCCATTGTTTTCTCGTTTGAAGATAAATGTTAGTCCCTATGAGAATCACATGAGATAATGTATTATAAAAGCACTCCAAAAAGTATTAAATGCTATATAATTTAAAGTTATGATTAGAAAACTTATTGCTCTGGTTAGTAACTTCTCACAAATGAACAACACGGCTCATCCAAAAGAAACATTGTATATCCGTATATAAATAAATACAGATAGCATATCTATATCTTTACCTGTCTATCTCCATGTATCTATATATCTATGTATTATAACTATCTATATGGAGAGAGAGAGAGGAAGGAGAACTCAAATATCCAAGGGGAAGTTTGAGAATAGATTTGTGTCATGACCATTGTTTACCCAATTATGAAATTAATAAAGAAATGGAAACTGACTAAAGCAAGTACAAAGCACAATACTACACTTAATTAAGGTTCTGTCTTTTAATTAGTGGCTAAAATTATTATGGCTTCCTCTTATAAAAGTAAATTATTTGGCAGAATGCAAGTTCTTTGGTGACCAGGAATTTTGAAACGTTCATTGGTATATCCCCTGGGTCTAATAGAAAGTAGTTTGCTCAACGTTTCAGCGAATGAGTAACTAGCAGAAGCAATGAAAACCTGCAGCAGAAAAACAAGTCAGTTTCACAATAAAGACTGGCTGGGACCAGAAGTTAAATTGCATATCAAAAAGGCCATCTCTTTCTTGACTTGTGACGTTAAGGATGAGTGGGCATTTTTGAAAAGGTACAGGATGGTTCCGTTGCAGTTGAACACAAGTCACCATAGACTCAGGGTGTTCTAGACACAGGGAGCCAAGAGTGGGTGGCAGAGGATGGGGGGGGGGCAGTAATAAATCATCAGGTTTAATCCAGCAAATCGTAAAGGGTTGGTACTTCATTGCCTACTTAATCATATAAAAATCCTCATGGGCATTCAACTTGACATGCTCAACCTGAACTTTAAGTCACAAAAGAGAAAAGGGGGGAAGGGGTTGTAGATTGAAAGACTCTTCATATAGCTGCCTTTAAAAATAAAACAAAACAAAATTAAGACTATTTAAAATTCGCCTACTAATATGGACATTTCTAAAACAAACAAACAACAAAAAAACTCAGCTTTAAAGCGACGGGATAGAGGGTGGAAGGGAGACCAAATATTCTCTTTTGATCTTTTCACAGCCCCAACTTTATTTTAATAATGTGTCCAAAGACTGATTCAACCTCTCTCTCACTTTAATAAAGGTTCATTAGTGGATTAGGAGAGATTTGAAACCGAGCCCAGCGGAGTCAGCAGAGACAAGTTCCAAACAGCCACTCAGCGCATTTTGAAAAGTACCAAGCTAGCAACCTGGAAAAGATCCACCAGTAAAATTTGGTTGTACTTGTGTATGTGGAGCCCCACTGGACTGACAAAACATCCACTTCTAGATGGACACGAGTGGCAATGTTACCCGAAATGAACAAAGCAAAGATCACTGTGTTCAATGTGAGTCCATTCCAACATTAACACAGTCCATCAGCATGGAAAATAACAAGGGGAAAACTGACAGTCCAGCATATGTTATGATGATGACAAGAAGCAAGAAGAAGGTCAACTATAAACCAGGAAGAGAGAACTCACCAAGAGCCCAACCATGCTGGCACACTCGTCTCAGACATCTAGCCTCCACAACTGTGAGAAATAAACCTTCGTTGTTGAAGCCACCCAACCTACGGTAATTTGCTAAAGCAGCCCAAACTAAGACAGGTAGATACGTGGACAGACAGACAGACAGGTAGATGGACAGATAGACAGATAAATTTTTTTTCCAGACATGCTTCTTTACCCCTAAATACTTCAGAGAGTACTTCCTAGATGAAGGAATATTCTCTCATGCGACCACTGTACAGTTATCAACTTCATAAGTTTAGACTGATATGACAATTTTATATAATCTACCAATTATAATCTAATTCTTTTGTTGACTTAATAATGTCTTTCTATCAATATTTCCCTCCAGGTCAGAACTTGGGGGCCTTCATTGTAAGAGCTCTTGTTGTTATTGTTGTTGTTGTTGTTGTTGTTGTTGCTTATATATTAATCCAAGTCTTTGATGAACCCATGGATGTCCCTTTTCAGGACTCAGACTTGTAAGAACAGTATTTGTAATCTCTCCCATATCTACCCTCTGTTTTATTCTTTTTACTCCTTTTTTGTCACAGGACTCAAACAGAGGAGGCAATGACGACTTTAGACCCAGGTAAACTGGGCTCTTGTCTGAATTCCTGTCCTTCAGGGGATCTTAACTTCCCCATGCATTGCACAAAATTCTCTAAGACTCCCTACTCCCACCTCTCTGGTGCTGGGGCCAGGCCGGAGTTGATAGTGTTGTCTGGGCTTGGATTGGGGGCCAGCATGTGCTCAGTCTCCCATTTGTACCCTTTAGCATTCTCTCCAACTCTCTACCTTGTGCTGGGGAACAGGTTGGGGGATCCAATGCCCTGAAGAGCTGTGGAGTCATCCAGGGGTGGGGGCACTCTGGGGCCCTGGGGCTGAGCTCCAGTTCCAGAAGTGCAGCCTGGCGAGATGCTCAATTCTGCTGACAGGCACAGTATCGTTCCCATGGGGTGGTGGTGTGAGACCGGGCTGCTGGAATGGTGCTAACGCTCTGATATTGATGATTCTCACTCACATGGATACAGGAAGAGTTCAGGACCCTGGGCTCCCAACAGCCCACAGCCATCCCTTGAGTCTGAGCTGCATATGTGGTCTCCTGCATCCTTGACCACCCATCATGTTCCCATGGGGATGCTGCCTATGGTCCAAGGCACCCAAAATAGCAAGTGTCATTTACCCTGTGCATCCCCCTCCCTCACTGCTTGTACCTCATCCCTCGGCAGGCTCTGCACCGCAGGTAATACAGTCCTCACGAGTGGCTCCAGCTATCTCCTCCAAGGGCATTCTCCACTGTTGTTCTGTAACATCAATAGGCCCTTCCACTCACGTCCACTCTTGCCTCCAGTTGATGCGGTGACTTTGTGCTCTCCCATATGAAGCTGAGTCAAATGAGGGTCAGGGATTCCTTGAATGAATAGGATCACTGTTCCTGCTCTACCTACAGACCCCTCCCTTCCCCTCCACACGGGTGTCAGTGAGTAGAAAAGAGGGGTGTGATCCACATTGAAAAAGATCACGTTTTAGGAATGACGTGATTAAATAGCCTGAACAGATCAAGAGAAGACATAGTTGGAAAATGTGTTGTCTATATTTATGCCATAAAATTCCAAATGATAAACCTAACAGGCCCACACAATAAGTTGTTGTTCGTGTGTTCCTGAGCACACTGTGAGCATTTGTGGTCATCTTCAAAGAAGCACAGGAACAACAGTTGAAAGCCATCGGAAGCTACTCACAGACACCAAAATGGATGGTGCAGCATCATGAATAATGATGTAACCAGCATGAAACGAATGGCATTGGGGCACCTCAGAGCCAAGAAGAGCTGTATTGTTTCAATCCAGACAGGTTCTAACGAGCTATAGGACTTGAATAATAACAGGGTTGTCACCTTTTTCTCACAGTGGGAGATAGAAAATTCCTCAGTAACAGCACATTTGACAACAAAGAATATGAAGAGGTGATTCCTGCATCTAAACTGAAAGAAACAATATCTGGGTACTATGAAGTATCAAGGGCTCCAATTAGGCAATAAGCAAATACACGGGTATCTCTTCTCTATATCATTCCATATGGTTAACGATAGATCAATACGCTTCATAGGTGTTCATGAACTTTGCAACATATTTTTAAATGAAGATGATTATATGAACAAGAGATCCACCAAAAAAATTATTTATCCAGGATCCCATACACTCTAGGTGTGGCCTTGAAGCCAGAAGTGGGGTGTAGGCAACCATCAAGTCCCAGTCCTAAAAAGTACATCACAAAGGATAACATCACAATGATGACTCTGAGTTTTTCTTCTTTTTATTTACTTACTTATTTAATAATGTTTATTTATTTTTGAGAGAGAGAGAGACAGAGTGCAACTGGAGAGAGGCAGGGAGAGAGGGAGACACAGAATCTGAAGCAGACTCCAGGCTTCCAGCTATCAGCACAGAGCCTGGTATGGGGCTCAAACCCATGAACCATGAGATCATGACCTGAGCTGAAGTCAGATGCTCAACCAGCTGAGCCACCCAGGCACTCCAACTCTGAGTTTTTCTGATGGCTTGACCAATGTCCATTTCTTTTTAAGCATCATGGGAAATAGAAAAATTACAATGGAAGAATTTGTCTTAAACAGAAGTCTAGGTTCTGTAGAAGACAGAAATGCCAGTTGAAGGTTTCGGCCAACATAGGAGAGGCTCTGCCTTCAGCCCCAAAGGGTGAAGTCACAAGGCCATATAAATTCTTTTTGACAGGGGAAATATGGCTTTGCAGTTGTACAACTTGAAGAAATAGCATCTGAGGGGCAGGCTGCCTATCTGACTAGAGAATGGAAGGTACAATATAACCATTACTGCAGGCTAAGGACTACAATTACAACCATCATGAAAAAGGTTTCCCTGGCAATGTCAAGGGAATCATAATGATTTTATTCACTATTAAAGCAAAACTTGGAGAAGTCAATCTGTTTTTGAGACTGGTTGACTGTTAGTCCCTGCTCGTTGGCGGCTGCCTCCTTTTCCCTCTACCCCTTTTGTACCTACACAGATGACATATTCCTTGGGCACTGAATCCACTGAAGGGAGAAGTCAGCTGAATGCAGGATGTCTATTTCTCACCCACAGCAACGCGTGCACACTCAGAAATGCTAGCCTATACATGGATTCTCTACCATTGGCTTCAAGTTATGCCCTTCTCTGCTTTGTCACAATTATGCCAGTTAGTGTCTCCACTCATTTTCCCAAAGAGTGGAGAGAAATGCACAACCCCAGAGTGGCAGATACCTAAGCCACTGCTACTTCCTTTCTTTCGGAGTCCTTTGCCCACATCAGACTACACTAGCTCTATTACCATCCCGTCAGGAAAAATTCCAGGAGTAAGGAAGATCACCTTTGCAATGAACTCTAATCTCAGCCATTACTGGAAACCACAATTAATTCAACCAAAGGTATATGCAATGATCCTAACATTTAGAAAAGCCAAGTGATGTTATCGTTCCTTTATTTAGTGAAGCATACTCTCCTAAAGGGTTACTAATCTCTGTATGTCTGTCACTACAGTGGTAGTGAAAACCTGACAGATGATGCAACTGCTTTTGGCAGACTTCAGACACGACAGAGCGAAGAAAAAATTAAAGAAAATAAAGAGTATGGTACAAGGAGACTGTCAGTGGGAGAGAGGAAAAGTAAAACTAGAAAAAAAGAGGGGCATCTGATAGAGGGGTATGGGGCCTCACCAGCAAGGGTCCATCTGTCAGGTAAAGGCCACTGAGGCATAGTTATCTGCAAGGTGTGATACACACACACACACATACACACACGTATAACATATATACATATACAAATGTAATATGTATATAATGAGAAGGGTTGTGTGTATGTATATAAAGGCAGAGGCTGGGTCTTCGAAGTGAATTGGCTAAAGAAGATTGCCTATCTTGCTCAACACGTATGTAAAATGTCAAGCCTAATTAATTGTTACAAATGAGTACTATTTTGCACTCTTGCTTTTCATCATCCCCCTTTAAATAACAGTGCAGTCTAAGACGCAATGCAACTGAAGCCCGGGTTCCCCTAGCACAATACCCATTGTTTTGGCAATTTGATTACAATAATAATAATCGTGCCAAATGCCGTAACACAGACGCCACACAGGAGACTTTGAATGCAGTGTTGCCATTTTGCCTTTACAAAAACTTCAGTATATGAGATTTCCTTGCTCCCATGGTTTTTCTGAAATTTGTAAATAATAGCTACCATTTAGTGAGTGTTTATGATGCCCCAGTGTATTTTAAAGTACTTTAAATGTAGTAATTTATGGAAACTTTATGACAGTCCTACTTTCACTTTGCAGATGAGGAAGAGACCCACGTGTCACAGCTAGTAAATGATGAAGCAGGGAGTGTATTCAAAGATACTTTTGAACTCTCAGGCACTTCAAAACACTAATAAGTTAGCATTATCTAGAGAAAAAAAGACTTCTTGATTGGATTCTACTTACAGCATCAGCAATTAATGTCATTCATCCACAAAATACTTCTTCACTCTCCTAATTTTTAGAGTACTCTGTTCCCCTGTGTAGAGACCAAAGGCAGACCACCCCAAGATGGGCCACCTTGGCACGAACATTATTTTGAATTAAAAGCAATCAAAAACCAGTGAATTCAGGAAAAGCTCTCACCTTCCCCTCAACTGCCTGCTTGTACCAGAAGAGAGCTATTAACAGAGACTCCCCTCTACCTAAGACACTGATTTGCAGAAAAGGCAAACTTTGTTTTCCAAACACCACCTCTCGCCTCCCTGCTAAACATCTTTCTCTGCTTTGTATCCTCAGACCTCCACCCCTCTCCTTAGCTCGTATAAGTTTTGTGTTGCTTCTCTGTCTTTGGAATGTCCATGTCTGCATGGATTTCCCTGTGTGGACTCTGTCTCATGTCAATTTGATTCTTAGTTCAGCTGGAAGGACCTTGAAAGGCAGAGTAAATTCTTCCTCCCTGACACCTGGATCTGGAAAAAGTTGAATATTCATTCAGGAAGTAAATCACTTGCAGAATCTATTCACATTGTCACAGATAGTTTAGTAATTGTTAAGAATCCACTATTTCCTCAGAACTGGACAGAATGGGAAAGATTCCACAAAATTGGTGCTATCCCATCTTCTAAAAAAGACAGAATGCCCCAAAGAAAAATCAGCAGAATTTTCTTCCACCTGTGTTAGGTGGCAAATCAAACACTGTGAGGTATGTCCACCTGGACATGCAGTGTACCCGCAAAATGAAAGCCAACCAAAGAGAACATTTCCTAAACCAAGCAGCACCATGCTTCTTTTATAGTGGGGCTGGTGGGGGTGGGGTGCTGTACTTAATTAATTCTGGGAAACATAATGGAAACTGATCCCACAAAATGGTACCTCTGTGTCAGCATCCTTTTCCTTCTCACAACCTTTAATTACCTAGATAACTCACATTTTTATAACACAGTTATGTGCTAATATCACATTTGCACACAAACTTCACCCAGGCAGTAAAATGGGCATAAACCAATTATAGCAGCCTGAAAAAACAAAGATCTATCTCTCAGGTAGCTACTTATCCATATGCTTATGTAGAAAAATTTCCTCTCCCTTTTTTGTTTGTCAGGGCTAATAGTCTACATCTGAAAAAAAAGAAAAGTACCATCCCATTATTTCCATGCCCGTTGTTTCTGCTAAAGAGAGCTCTAACCTTAATTTGAAAACTTTTTCTCAAAAAAAAAAAAAAAGCAATTCTCTGAATAGTAGTGTTCAAATACATGTGGAAATATTTCAACACTAATAATCAACTTTCGGTAGGGCTTTGAGTTTGCAAAGCACTACTTCACACATTACCAACATAACACTTCAAACAACATTGTGAAAGTTCAAGCCATGTGATCACCAACACTTTACACATATAACAATTATGAGCTGAGGAAGAGGATATAACAGAAGACATTGGTCAAAGGCTAGGAGACACGAACCTTAAGATTCAAACCCAGGTTTTCTGAGGCTGAAATGTTTAGCAAAATCCACGTTACCATGAATCGGTCCATATTCACACACATTTTATTAAACAGAAATGTAGAAGATATTCCAAGGACAGACTGCAAGTGTTCCCCTGGGGTACTTTCTGTAAATTCCAGCTCTACCACAGCTTACCATCACATAAAAGACAAGAGCGCAAAACCAGACTCAAGATGAAAACCAACAGGGCTGTTTTTACTGGCCACATGTATAAAAGGCAAGGGGAGGAAAAAGGCAGATCAAATGACAAAGAACTTTCTAAAACTGTCACTTAGGAACATATTGCCAAATTCTTGGTGTTTTTATCCCAAGAAGTTTAAATTCTGCATTCCACTACTGAAGGCTTCATACTTTCTGTCTCTTTCTCTCTTCTACCTTTTTTGAGCACGATGAGAGAATGACAGTCTTGCTGATATATATATAATATATATACGTATATATATTATATATATATATACGTATATATATAATGCAGAAAAGTAAAGAGAACTGTTTTCCTATCTTTGATATTTTGCATTTTCCTCCTATTTTTACTAATTTTCTAGGGAGGACATTGTCTAATGAAGACACAGAGTCCTGCAGACTCAGATGAAACACAAAGGACATAACTTACGCCTGGAGAGATGCTATATACACACAAAACCCCACCCGGAGCTTCTTCCTTCTGTGTGTCTGCATTTCAAACCACCTATAAAACATTTGTGGGTGGCTGGTAATTCACTCCAAAACCATATTTAACCTTCTGAAGTCACATTAGCTGACAGGGCTTTGGCGTCTGTTGCCTAGAAAACAGATCAATATACTCTATATTTTGAAGGGCATCAAATTCTCCCTGTCAGGAGCTGGGAGGTTGTGGGGCCAGAGGTGAACTAGCAGGGATCAAGCCTCCCTGAGCCTCCCCCCTCCTGCACCCTGATGGAACAGAACCTTTCTGAGGCTTCCCCACACACACACCCCACAACCCCGCACTGCTCCCCTGGCAGAGGCTGAGATGGGGTGCTTATGCTAGGCAGTCAGAAATCATCAACCTGGCCAAGAAATCATGGCCAAAGTCCAAACGTATGACAGTTTATGGGTGGTCAGAGCAATCCCAGCAGTACCCCCATGCTGAAAGCTCAGGGGGCTCTGAAATGTCTGCAGGTAGAACGCTTCACCAGCTGCCCATCCCCATAGCATCTAAATCCTGGAACAAAATGCTGGGCAACATTACAGGAGATTCTCCCCTTCCATAGTTTGTGTTTCTGTAACAACGGAGTCTTTTAAAATAATAAACACGGGGCGGGGGGCTGGGTAGCTTAGTCAGTTAAGTGTGGGACTTCAGCTCAAGTCACGATCTCACTGTTGCTGAGTTCAAGTCCCGCATAGGGCTGTCAGTGCAAAGCCCACTTTGGATCCTCTGTGCCCTTCTCTCTCTGCCCTTCCCCCGCTAGTTCTCTCTCTTTCTCTCTTTCCATCTCTCAAATATAAATAAACATTAAAAAAATTAAAAATAAAATAATAAACAGGTATCTTATCAGAAAAAATAAGATGCTTAAAAATCACCTCTAACTCAACATTCTTCCTAGTTATAGCTATATCTTGAATAGCATGTGCAAATAAGTATTTTGCTTCTATTTAAATGGAGTCATGACAATCCAAGACTGAGATGCTTCCAAATACTGCTACGAATGAACTCCAGTTTATTTTAAATGATCTCACTGTGGAATTTGGGTAGATTCTGTCAGGGCTTTCAGATGTGTTTCTAAGTTGCATGTCACAAAAGCTATGCCATACACAACCATGAGTAAAATGACGATGTGAGTAAAATGTACAATCACACACTGTTATGGGCTGAATTGTGCCCCCCAAAAGTCATATGTTAAAGCCCTAACTCTTAGTTTCTCAGAATGGGACTGTATTTAGACATAGGGACTTTAAAAGAGTAAGGAGAAATGGGGTCATATGGTCACTTCCTAATCCAATCTGACCGGTGTCCTTAAAAGAGATTAGGACACAGACACCCATGGAGAAAAAACAGAGAGGAAGGTCATCTACAAGACAAGGAGAGAGGCCTCAGAAGAAACCTCCCCGACAACGCCTTGATCTCAGACATCTAGCATCTAAAACTATGGAAAAATTACTTTGGTTGTTTAAGCCACTCTGTTTGTGGTATTTGTTATAGCAGCCCTAACAAATTAATAACATACACTGACATTTGAATCTTTTTCTCAGGGTGAACATGCTGACTCAATTCTAGAAACTTCTTCAATAGAGTTGAAAAGCAATCCAACAAACTAAATTTCTTATATAAATAAAACACACCACATCCCACATCTAATTCATCAAAAATGCTCTAGAACCTACCTTCAAACACCATCTAGTACCTAACCCCTGCTCACCACATACATTGCTACAATACCAATCCAAACCATTATCTCTCACCTGGATTACAGACTCTCTATAGATCTGATATAGCCCCCCCCCCAAAGTGTATTCAAAACACGACCCATTGAAAACATGTCGGATCATGTTAGGCTTCTGTCCAATACCTTGCAATGACTCCCTAATTCCTTCCAAGGAAAAGCCAAAGCCCTTGTAAATGGCCACTGTGACCTACTTAAGTTGACCCCAGTTAAAGTTTTCTCCTCATCCCTGTGATCTAGCATAGTGGATGCTCTCGACCACACCTTTGCTCTAGCTTCTCCTTCTGTCTGGAAGCTTCTCCTCCAAGTATCTGCAGAGCTAACTCCCTCACCTCTTTCAACTCTTTGCTCACATTACCTGGTTTCCATGAGGTCTTCCCAGATCACCCTATTCAAAATTATAACCACTCTTTTCTTCTCTCCTCCACATCCTACTCTACTGTTTTCCTTTTCCATAGATTTGGTGTCTTCTGAAATACCACGGAAATTACTAATGTATTATTTATTGTCTTTGTTTATTTGGTTCACTCATATGTTTCAAATTACCTAAAACCATGTTTGACCCATAGTAGGGGCTCAGTAAATATTTGATTAATTAATATTGAATGAAATGTTAACTGGATACAGAAGCTAGGATTTTCTTTTCAAGCTCTGTAAGTTTTCAAATGTTCTCCAATTTAGAAACCCTTACCAATACAATCCATTGTGAATGTTAAGAATTTCCTTTTTTTTTTTTTACTTGCCATTCTTCATATTGATTTACTTCTCCAAGAAAATCCCGAAAGGAATAAAAGAAATTTCAATTGCTGTTGTCCTATTGCAACTCAAAGTCATACTTTCGGGGAAGACAAAATGGAAAATAGGTCTCTAAAGCATGTGAACTTCAAATTTTTGAGGGGCGCCTGGGTGGCTCAGTCTGTTAAGTGTCCGACTCTTGATTTTGGCTCAGGTCATGATCTCATGTTTCGTGAGATCAAGCCCCCAGTCGGGCTCTGTGCTGACAGTGGGGAGCCTGTTTGGGATTCTCTCTGCCCCTCCACCACTCAAATGCGATCACTCTCTCTTTCAAAATATATAAAATTAAATTATTATTTTTTCAATTGTGCGTGAATGCTTGTGCATGTGCATGTGTTGCTGGAATGGCATCTTAAGTTGTGACTGCAAGTCAGGGAAAGACAAGCGAGAGATCCAAATTTCAACTGGATATCATTTCAAACATCCACCAAATATATGAAGTTTTAACACTATAAAAGAATACATAACCACATCAAGATTTAAAAGACTTTATCACTTAATAGAAAATACACTATTAAATATTTTGAGATTCCATCAAGTTCAGTGGTCTCAAGAAACTGAAGGAAAATATATTTATAGATCTTATGAACCAAAGAAATGTAAAATTCCATCAACTGATCAACCTGGATAGAAGCTAAAGACTTCTGTGAATAAAGAGAAGAATTAGGGCATGTATACATGACTTGTAGCCACAGATGTAGGCTCCAGGACCAAAGAGACCTACCCTTTTGAAGTTTAAAGCCCATGACATAGTAAATATAACATAGGGTCCCATGTGCCACTTGGAGGAAGGAATAGTTTGCAGGTATTAACTGGAAAACATGAATTTTGACAACATGAATTTGAAAATAACAGTATTAATTTAAAAACATGAACAAAAGGCATAAAATAGCAGTCCTCAGACTTGAGCATGTGGCAAATTTACACGAGGGCTTGCTAGAATACAGATTTCTGGGCCTCGCCTCCAGTCTCCCATTCAGTAAGTCCTGGCTACAGCTATAGAATCTGCATTTCTAATAAGCTCCCAGGTTATGCTGGTGCTTCTGGCCCAGGGACCACACTTTGAAAACCAGTGGAATAAGCAAATAAGATGGTTCTGTGTTCAATTAACTTGGAAAATAGGAATAATAAACCGTTTTGAGTTGTGAAGGAAAAGGTACCTGTTGTTGGTACGTGTTTGTAAAGGTGGTCTTCTCTACTGATGTAAAGGAGTATTCCTCCAGAAAGGATGTTCCAATTTCCCAAGCCCTTTGGGTAAAGGACATCACCTCCTTTGAGGGTAGGAAGGCATCCATGGCAGCACCCATCCCTCTCCTATTGTTGAGGCAGCCTCTTCACAAAGTGGCTGCTGTACAGGACATGTATGGGAAGTAAACCGTGGTAAATGGGTTCCTAGCTGGTTGCAGAGTAGTCAGATTCTATCAGCATTCCTGGTTTGAGACAAAACATTCTGGTCCTCACTGGGGGGTACAAGAGATGCTGACCCAGAGAGAGCTACATTGGAGGTGTTCATGGGCAGAAGAAGCCGGCTTTGGGGCCCTCTGATTGTGGCTGCTTTGCATGAGGGCAGCCTTGGGACCCTGGTCCTGTGTGGCTACAGCTGGCTGTCCATGGGTCCGGCCTCAGTGCTATTTGTGGACAGGGTAATGGGTTAATAGGAAGGCAAAACTTCCTAAGTGATTCTGTTTTCTTTCTTCTTCTTCTTCTTCTTCTTCTTCTTCTTCTTCTTCTTCTTCTTCTTCCTCCTCCTCCTCCTTCTCCTTCTCCTCCTTCTCCTTCTCTTCTCCTTCTTCTTTTCACCAGCTACTGATGGTTGGCAAAGAAGTTAAGGGCAGAAAATTGTAGACTTCCCTTTCAATCCCAGCAGCAATGCATACAGAGAAAAAGGATTTTATGAGAACTACGAAGAGCTTTCAGATAATCATACTCACTTAACTTGAACAATAAGCCTACCATATTTACTATGGACTCCCAAGGAGTTGCCCTTCCTTGCTTGTCCTTCTTAGGTCCTATTTTTCTACTAATAAAAATTATTATTTAGAGTTCAGGAAGAAAGGAAATATGAAATATTGACATTTATATTATTTTCTCTCTAAGTAACTTTTTAATTAAAAAAATCTAATATACTGTTTGGTAGCTAATGTTTGGGGGCACTAAAAAAAAACAAAGAATATAATTACCATAATCCTGGGAAAATTATAAGGTATATTACAATAACTTATTTCTTTTATAGGTGATCTCACTCCACCTATTAGTGTAAAGTTTGATTTTCTTTTTTAAGATAAACATGTCTCGTAATCAAACTCTGGATTAAGCAGAGAATAATGAGCTTCGTGTCTACACAAGGTGCTCTACCAAGCCTTCAACATAAGCAAGGGTTTTCAAAGGAAATACTTATGAAAAGAGTTTTCTTTTGAAAGAGCAAGTGCTGCAAAAATGGCCAGCCAGATTCATGAAGGCGACCCTGATTTCAGATATGCTTTTGTTTTGTCATATGCTGTGTATCCATTTTTAATTTAGACAATATGGGATTCTGGAAATGGCAAAGGCAGACCTCACACTGGATCACAGATTAGTCCATCTGACCACAAAGGACCTGAGGGTGAGAGACATTTGCTGCCTTGCTCAGAGTGACACAGCAGGTTTGTACAACAGCCAGAGCTCTGAACTCCTATCTAAGTGTTCCTTCCTGACTTAGGAAACTATTTCCCCTTCCTGAGGACAGGTAACTCATGAATATTTGCCTCTGTGGAAGCTGACCCTCACCCACCTAGGTAACCAGCTCTTTCTTCATTAAGAGAAAAGTGGGCTAGAGGAAAGGCAAAGGAAGGAAGGAAGATTTCTACCAGTCAGTCTCCAGTTCCTAGGGCAGAAAAGCCCTGTATTGTTTTATCATTATTTTCTAGATTTCCAGGCAACAGGTTATAAATTTCCAGGCATTGATAATGCCAGTATGCCTTATATTTTGGTAATATTCATGATCCTTCCGGCCCTTTCACTTTTCCAGTTGAATCTTTTCCAGCTACAAGCCAAGAGAAATGCCTGAAGCTCTGATGTGTGAATGCGAAAGGTCTGGTGGAGACATATTCCCAGGCATATTCCCAGCATATCCCAGCATTGCAGGACAAATGAACATTTAGGGCAGCCCTGAGAGAAAGAGAAAGTCCCAGAAGTACATTCTGAACCTGAATGGAAAGTTGGGAAGGAAACTCAGCATGCAACTAGGCATACAACCTTGGCCTTTCTCCACAAAGCTGTCTTCTCACTTTGCTCTCAGTGGAGAAACATAGAGCTTCCTGTGGGTTCTTTATGCGAACCTCAGTCTATTTCTTCTCACCCCAAGTCAGCTAGTTTTTCAATATGAAGCCAGGGTCCTTGATCCCCAGTCCACATCAGGTGGCTCATCTGTCCCTCCTAGGCACTGTCCACGAAGGGAGGCCCATCTGTGTCATCTCTTACTTATTTCTAGAAGCTTCTATCAGGTCCTTGGTCCAAGAGGGCACCTGGTGACCAGTGTCAGAAATACATGGACCATTCCTTTCCTCTCTCTGTGTTCTTATGGACTAAGAAGTCCTTTCTTTCATGTGCCTCCATCATGATCTCCAAGAAGCCGACGCAACGACTGCATTAGACATTGGGGAGGTTTGAGGGTGGGGGTGGGGGTGGGGGAGGGGGAGACACCTTTGAAGGATAAAGAGAAGGGGAGAGGGAGCAGAGATATTTTGGAAGGTCCTCAACCTGGGCCGCAGTTCTCATACTGGAGAAAGATGCAGGATTTGGTAGGAGGAACTTCAGGCTAGTGCGAGCTCTGAGACCACCTTGTCCAAGCTGACAGTGAGTCCCCGGGGCAGAGCTCATCCAATAAAAGACACCCACCTTCTGCAGGGATGAACTGCCTCCCCGACCTCCTTCCTGCAGCAGATTTTCTTGAAAGGTTTGTGAGCACCATGGCCCATGGCACCACACACATGCATCTTCTACCTTGTTATTTGCTTAGTGCTGGAATAAAGTTCCCCCACATGAAAGGGAGCAATTCTGCATCCTGAGGAGGAAATAGCACGGACAGTCTACGGTGCAGGCATACGGGTAGTGCTTTTTAATTTTGTGGCCGTGAAAATAACTCTCGTTGTGAAGTAAGAATATCATATTTCTTTCACACAATTATTGTATTTTTGGGATAAATGGGGGCTTTAGAAATAGCTGAGTCAGTTTATATATGAGGTCCGATTTCATTTAAACAGGCTTCCTCTCACACCTCTTAGCCCGTGTTTTGTGGAAGCAGGGTCCTGATCCTTTCTGCCAGATCCTTCACCCAGATACCAGGTGTCGAGGTGGTGTGGTCTGACGGTCCAGATAGACTACCCAGAGGAATTCCAGGACTGGATTTATTTTGGCACAATTCTAGCAAAGGCCCATATAGGGCTTTGATATCCAGTAGATCATTCTGGGTCTCACTTAAATTACAAGAAATGACCCAACCTCATAGAATTCCCTATAACTATGCGTATTGTATTGAGACAAACTGGACTTCTCTTTGTCTTGTCTTGCAAATGCCCATGACACTGTCCCTTCCTTTCCCCTCCTTATGGAATGAAAGTCTCCCCTCGTATTGTTCCTGTCTGCATTGCTCTGAGTACAGCTCATATTGGCTTGAGTGCTGCATTTTTTAAATAGCCCAGAGCATATATGTTTTCCAAGTACTTTGATCCTCTAAACTTGGCTGAAGGATTTTTTCAAAGCTCAGCAACCTGATTCAAATTGCCTAGAAAGCTTTGAATAGTGGCTTGTTTCTCAGGCACTCTAACACTAAACATGTTCTATACTCCCTAATGAACACTGGAAAGCCTGTTCTTGCTTCTTTTGACACAGGGTCACTGGAACAATCAGATCACGTATTCAGTTGGCATTGCGTCAGAACAGACCTGCTTCTTTGACCTAGAAAAGAAACAGGAATATCATACTAATTGACCTGAAAGCTAGAACATGTGTTCACTTCCTACATTAGATAGGATTCTCATTGTTAACGTAGAGCTCCAGACACCGATCCATAGAATACTAAATTTTAGGGGCGCCTGGGTGGCTCAGTCAGTTGAGCATCTGACTTGGGCTCAGGTCACGATCTCTCGGTTCGTGGGTTTAAGCCCCCACACTGGGCTCTCTGCAGACAGCTTAGAGCCTAGAGCCTCCTTCGGATTCTGTCTCCCTCTCTCTCTCTGCACCTCCCCTGCTCACACTCTGTCTCTCTCAGAAATAAATAAACATTAAAAAAAAGAGTACTGAATTTTAGAACAAGGACAAGTCATTAAAAAATCTCCTACCCCGTACTCACTTATTTACTTGTCTAGTTTAGTCTGATATAGCTACTGAATGTTGAACTATGCTCTTTTTCCTCAAACCTCCACTTTTTCCTTAAGATTTTTAGGTAGTTCAAAAACTGTCGAGCACTTTCTAGGTATGAGGTACTGTGTGCTAGCTGTTGTACATACAGTGGCAAAGTATTTTAGCTTATATTATAATGTAAGTTCCATGAAAGTAAGGACTTTGCTTTGTTCATTACTGTTCCTTCCATACTATGGACAAGTGCCACTTAGCGCCAGAAAAATCATCATCATCATCATTCCCAGGAGTGACTGGTTTGGAGAACAATCCTAGTCAGACACTAGACAATGATAGCCAGTGTGTTAATTGAGGGTTTATTATATTTATAGCTTCTCATATCTTTGTATATTTATATCTGTATAGAGAGATAGACAGACATTGATATCTTTGTGTTCCTATCTAGACATATGCATGTAACTATCTATATCCATCTCACTATATTATATATATATATATATATCCACACACACACATATACACAATTGATTTTCATTATCCATAGTTCTTATATTCTATAAAGTCATCACAGACACCAAATTAACAAATACTGAACCACTGCTCCTGGAGGAAATAGGGCTTTAAGTTCCTGCAAGCATCTGCTCATGACATTTTCATCAACTGATCAATACCCAACCTTGTTTCTGTTTAAAGACACCTTGTTTAATATATGGCATTGATTCAGGGCGTCTGCGTGCCTCAATCAGTTAAGTGTCCAACTCTTGATTTCAACTCAGGTCATGATTTCACTGTTAGTGAGTTCAAGTCCCTCATCGGGTTCGGTTCTGACAGTGCAGGGCCTGCTTGGAATTCTCTCTTTCCCTCTCTCTCTTCTTCTCCCTCTCTTTCTCATTCTCTCTCAAAAAAAAAATATATATATATATGTCATTGATTCATTAACATTAAACTCACAGCCACAGCACTGTAAACAAAGTGTATCTAACATGTGTATTTTCTGCATAAGACATATTGCAGCCTCCTTGCACTTAGGAAGGACTTTAGGACTACACGTGGGGATCATTCTAAATAGCAAAATCACCCAAAAACAACACAGAAGTGTGTGGCATTAAGTACATTGAGAAAAGGACACTTCTTTATATCATGAAAACTAAAACAAGAAGGCAGAGGGCCACATTGTCTAAACTCCCTGGGAATCTGGGTACCAAGTGATTCAAATGTTCTGCCACCCTGTGCATGTCTGCAAATGGCCACAAAAGTACCACAAGTATTAATTTGGAGAATGACAAGTAGATTTTAGCAAGTGGACAAATTCACGAACACAGAATCCACAAATAATGAGGACCGACTATATGTAAACACACACGTACATTTAAACATATGTATGTGTGCATAAATGCTATGTATATCTATTTCCTTCCATAGAGTACAGACTTCCAGGGTTGCCCCAGTGCTGAAGGCAGTCTCGTCTTCACTGGCCAGTTCCCTAATGATTTCTTCACAGGGAAGCATCCGGCTATGCTGGAAATACATCAAAGCAAGATGCGAGAGCCCTTGAATTATTGCCTTAATTCTCACACATACTGTCGGACAAGTTACAGACTTCTAATCCTAAGATTGCTCTCTGCAAAACCGAGGAGAGAGTCCTTTTTGCAATTATAAATTCATCGAATTGCAGCTACATATACAGGTTTTCTAGACTAAGTTCAGATCCTAACACTGCCACTCACTAGCTGTATGAATCTAAATTACTTGACCTCCTTCAGCCTTAATATCCTCATCTATAAAATAAAGATAATGGTGGTGCCTACATCCTTGAGTTTTTATGAGGGTTAAATGACATAAAGGTGTGCAGTATCTGACACTGAAACAGCCTGTATGTGTCAGAGATTCATCATGAAAACAGTAACAGTAAGACTCCTGCTTTTGGAAATAGAGCGGTTCAGAACATGGTCTCTCTCAGATAAGTCTTGGTTGAACAGCACAAAGATCTCTGGATTTCTCCTTTTTCTGCTTTTGTGGCTTCTCAATCCACCCGTTGGACACATTTTCTTTAAATATATCAGTACATTTGACTCGGAGAGTTGAGTCTCACTAGCTTAGGAGTCATTTTTCCCTTAATGAGTATCAATGCAAATCTCTGCTCCTTTATATCCCCATTTTATGGCATATTGAAAGGGCCTTCTCATTTAAGGCCACATTCTTAGGAGCCTAATCATAGTTGCCAGTGTTAGTTACATGCTCTAATTAGAGAATCTCTGTGGTTTCTCTGAGTACATACATAATGCTATGATTAGATTTGTTATATGCATACCAAATATCCACATATAGATCTTTTAAAAAGATCTAAAAAGAGATAAATCAACAAAAGAAAATGATGGACCAGGTTTTCACCACTAAAAATTGAATAAAACTGGTAAGCACATCCCATTACTTTTCAGACAAAGGCAGGTGAAAATGTAATGTGTCATTATGGGCCTTTATTCAGTATGTAATTTCTATATATATCACGTATACTACAAAAATAAGCCATGGTTCAATCATGGCTTTTCACATGTACTTTACTTTTATGTTAAAATGTGGGGTTTTTTGTTAAAGAACCAAAGTAAGTTACCAACCTCTCCTGATGAGACACAGACAACATTGGCAGGTAATAATAAACTTCTTTAATATCCATCTTCTCTCCCATATGAATGCGTACATGCCAAATTGTCATCAACTGTGTGATTTTACAAACTTTACAAACCGGCCTGCTTTCTTATTAGTAGTCATTATTAAATGTTTACGATGCACACAAAGATTTAAACACCTATATAGCAACCACTAGCAAGCAAAAATTAGAATGTTGGTAATAAATTGAGCCCCTCACCCCCGAGCCCTTCCCACTCAACAAGACTGTGAAATATGCAAAAGGTTAATATACATTATCCTCTTATAAAGATCAGGAAAACGAATTTGATGATCAGAAACTTGCCTGAAGTTATAATGAGGTAAAGAAACATTCAATGATAAGGGAAACAGGGGGTAATAAAGGGAAATTCATTCCCAGAACGTGTTAGACAAACGCTAAGCAGAGCAGTCCAGAGGGTTCTGAGAGAAACAGGGCTTTAAGTAAGAGAAGGGCAGGTCTGCTTAATGGGTAACGTATGTTATTACTTCACAGTATATGTATTTATTTCCCAAATTATAACCATGTGGGAAGACAGCAGGGCCAGGAAAACACTGGGCTTAGAATCTAAAAACGGGGGTTTGAATATCTGCTATTACTTACTAATCAAATGTGAGATGGGGAATGAGTCAGAAAAATGTTAAAATGTATCAGTTAGAATTCAGCCACCAGTAGAGGTTTAAGCAATTACCTCACAGATGATGAAACCAGAAGTAATTCCAAATTGGCAACAAAGGTAACAAAGTGCTCCTCAGAGAACTAGGTTCATTTCTTTTTCCTATCCTTCCTTTTATTCTTCTGATCCTTTCTCTATCTTCCATAATCCTAAATATGATGGCCTTTTGTCTTTGGGTGTTTTGTCTCATGATCCTAATAAAGATGGCTGCCACAGGTCCAACTCATTTTCCCACATAACCACCTTGAGGACAGGAAGATAGAAGGGACAGAACGAGGGAGCTCTCCTCCTGCACTTGACTTTTTCATGGGAAAGCAAACTCTTTCCTAGAGGCTCCCAAGTGGAATTCTAATATCTCATTGGCCATCATCATATGGTTACCTTCACAGCAAGGGTAACCATTTTTCAATCCTCAAGAACTTTTCAAGGAACGGGGGAGAATGATTCAATTGCTGATACTCAAGTAACAGTGCCCATCAAGGACATATCTTGTCATAAATGCAATGTAATTGTGTTAATTTATGTAATTATGTTAATTTATGATCTATACATGTATACATACAGTCACATAAAATAATTGGGATCCTTCTGCTCTTTTTGCAGCTCAGTGGAACAAAATAGATATGATCAAAGGGAGCTTTCTACTTTTGATCACGCAGAAAGAATGGGGTATTTTAAGATTATTTTAAAAATTAATTTGCTAACAAAAAAATACTCTTCAATGTTCCTTAGTCTTTGTACATGTGCTTAAAAATAAGAAAACTACAAATGTAATAATCATAATTTTAGTCTTACAGGTCTTCGCAGAATTTGTAACAGGCACTAGAGTTTTTACTAAACCTGCAATTAAAGCCATTTTTAGCTTTATTTTTAAAACTTGTCAAATTTTTGCATTGTTCCTTTTAAAATTTGTTAGAGGAAATGGATAACCCTTAACCAAAGTAATTTGGGGTGTAACCTGAACTTTTTCTCGTTCCAACTCAGACTGTTTGTGGCTGTGAAGGAAATTAATGCAAATTGTCAAAAAGGTAAATAGCTAATGAGCTCAATTTCTTCTTGGAATGAGTAAAATTCTCTTCCTCGTAAAAAAGGGGGAAAATATACACTTCTGCCAGGAGTCATAGGGGTATTCAATACCGACACAGAGATCAGCCTAAATACTGACTAGAGACCACTTGTAAAGAAATATGAGACCCAAAAAGAAAACACAGGAAGATGGGTAAAGACAAATTGTTAGCTGTATTAAATATCTAAGAAAGATATGAGAAGAAAATGCAACAGCTAAACAAAGTAATTCAGGGACAATGAGTGCCATAGTGCTTAGGGCTTAGGGCTAACGCTTAATGATCACACATGGATATTTATTTATACCTTGCACTACACAGTCATCTTTTAAGATAATGTACATAACGTTGCTCTAAAGAGTGGCTTGTTTTTTTGTGGTTGTTGCTGGTTTTTAAAGGAGAAATAGAAGTTAAGCGTTAAAAAGAAATCTTACTAACACTGCACCCCTACTGGAACATAGGAGGTTTCCATTAAAGGGAAAAGTTTCTAATTTGTTCTCTTTTATACCTTCAGCATGTAACACACAATAGCACTCAGTAAATATTGATAAATGGGGAAATGCCCGTGAAATCATGAAATGCAGCTGCACTTTGCTCGAAGGCAAACTGATGGAAATAAACTTTCACTGCCAGGATTGGAGATATTGACATGTAAAGGAACCCCGAGAATATCTCATTAGCCCAGGAAAAGTGCCAAAGATATGGAGTCATGAGAATCTGTGTCTACAGAGAACAGTCCAGCTCTTTACTCAACATTTAGTAACCATTTACTGAGCAACTACTCACCTGATACTTGCAGAATCATCGCGTGGAAATTCTGTAGACTCTCTTCCCTTAAACTTTGACATAACAACCCTGGCTCTCAAGTGGAGACACCAGGGCCTCCCATCCCACCTCCATGTACACAGAATTTAGGAGAAAAAGAGTCTCCCTGCTACCTTCCCATTTCTCCTCCAAGTCACACCTCCCCAATCTGGAAATAAAACAGCTTTGCTTCATCAAGCTCTTCGTCACACCCCTGCCTCCCTCTGTGAGCGATTGGGAGTTTGAATTTCTAGCTGCCAGTTTTTCTTTTCTACCTCTATTCCCGAAAACACTGTGTATGACATCCATGCCTGATGATAGATGATTGATCTTGTATCTGGTGTTAATACCCGTGATCTCTTCCACTGCAAAAAGTTTTCTCTCTAAACCCAACTTAGCCCATTTCATGACAACCACAGGCCTTTGTCTTTGCTTCAGAATCTTTAACTTTAATTTGCCTTCGGTTTCCACCTCTATGCTTAAACTTCTTCACTGTTTTGCCCTAGATTTTAAAACCTAGTTTAAACTCTCGTCTTGGCTCACAGAGCTCTCTGCAATCCATCCACTTCCTGCTCGTCTTTCTTCCTTCTTCACATACATAGTAAGTAGGCTTTCATCTTTGGAGACATCTCGGAAGACTTGTGTTTCCAATGTGGCTTCAGGCTTCTTAGGTGGTGCTTTTTCTCCTTTGGTTTACTCCTGCTCAGTCCCCCCCAACTTCTCTTAAAGCACGTATTGCTGTTCGAAGCCTTTCTGTGCCCCCACTTGCCAAGTCTCCTTTATTTGCTCTTCCTCCTGGTTCCCAGAACATCTTTCCTACAACTCTAGCCTCCAGGTCCTAAGGCAGGGAGCTGGATTTGCTCCTAAACATAACTGTAACACCTAAGACGATGTTAGGAAGACAGCCTCTAGTTCAAGCCTTGAAGATGCTTTCCATGAACTGCTGAGAACTGACTCTACAGAAACTGGAAAATAGCACTTAGCTCCACATTTCAATTTTTCCTACAACAGCTGTATATTTATCTGCCAATACCTTTAGCTATTATTCTCCTCTGGATAGAGATTACACTGTATTCTCTTACAGAAGATAAACACTGCATTGTTACCACACCCTGATGACAGAAAATATTTAAAAGTTGAATAAAGTTGATCAAATACAGCTGAGCTTTCAAGCTGAAAGACAGAAGGGGAAATGGGAGAAAGTAAACATTCCTATAAACTTTATAAGTCAACAAACATAATTATTTCTGTTTCTGGGGGGGAGGGGTTCTGCAAAATGTCAGAAGGCTCACCTCTTGGTTACAAGTTTAGTTATCAATCAATTATTTAAAATAAGAAATGTGGTCTTGGTTTCAGTTTCACACAAGAAGCAAAACTGGCCTTTAAAATTATCATATGATAATAATATGAGAGAAAACAGAATTTATCAACATCATCCGGTAATCCACATGTAACTACGCTGTTATTAAATAGATGTTACACACAGATATGGGTGATTCTTGCCACAGAAGCATGAGGACTTTAAAGGAGAATTGTAGGTAGCACAGGCAACATGCAGAGTCCTCTCTGCGTCCGGTCCCCCTTTACAATCACCACCAGTACCCTGGTGGTCAAAAGAGTAGAGTTGTAACTTAATCGGCACCATTAACTGTGGAATCCCTCATTAGCTAATTAACCTTCTGGGTCAGTTTCCTCATTGGTAAAATGAGAAGGGATTAGATGAGTCATTTTGCAAACATTTTATTAATGGACAGAACTCCCTTCTTTTTCCCAAAGGAAACCTTACTGAGAATTCTCATACAGAAAATCTAAAACATAACAGCTTTGGCAAAAGCACGATGAAGATTCAACCTTCTTCTCCTTCTTTCTCCAAGTACGCCCAGAGCTCCGAGACCAATAGCGGAAAAACTAGCAGCCCAGGATGACCTTTTGGGTCTTTTCCAATAATTCTGGCAGGTTCTTGGGTGGTCTGGTAAGTAATGATAAAACCAGAGCAGGTCTGCTAAGCTGAGCACCCGGCTTAGGCACCTTAGAAAACAGCACATTTTTCCTACCTCTAACTCAGGAAGAGGACTGAGAGATTTGTCCGGAAGCGGCCTGGGAGGACTCTGTCCCCTGATTACGACATTGACACCTTGCAAGGCATTTCTGACTACTTCCCTGCTCTGCTCCTCCAAAATCTCCCCCAGCGACACTGTGGCCTGCACCCCGTAACATCCTCCTCCTCCACCCCCAGGCTCTCAACACCTGCAACAGATGGCTCAGATTCAGAAACCTGGGTTATTGGCACCAGGGGTCTCATATTCCCCAGGGACAATGGAAGGGACCTTACAACAAATGACCCCATGGGCCCTTTATGACCTGAATTTTCTAAATCTCCTTCTCTGTCTTGCTCAATTAAAATAACCCAGGGCTTGGCTTTTGCTCTCACCCACGTCCAAAGATCCAGTGCAGATGATACTCAATTTCCTTCACTCTCAGTCCATAAGATAGCGTGAGAAAGCGAGTTCAAAAAGGGCTTTAGAGTTGGCTCATTCTAACTCTTTGGGGGGAAAAAAAGAGAGAGAGAGAGAAAACTTTACTTGGCTGCTTCTACAACTTGTTTCAAAATTTGCAAAGGAATTGTCACAGAACAATTGCAGCTCAAAGAATGTCTTAGCCCACAGAATGGCCACAGTCCACAGCTAGTGCCACTGGGATCACCTGCTATTCTTCTGCCCTGGGATTCACTTGTAAAACCCTCAGGCGCACAAATAAACAAATATCACAGAGCCAAACACAGAGCTCCCCTAAGGCTCCAGGAATTAGAATTTTCGAGACCTTATCTGTCCACCGTCTAAATGTTTATCAGTTCCTCCAACGTTTGGGCATCCCAAGCATGTGCTTTACAAGCCTGTGTTTTAATAGTAAGAAGCCAAGCGTGCCCTCTGGGGACCTCCCAGGCGACCTCCATCCTGTCTCACCGCAAAGGCCTGGGTCCTCTGCGGCTTCCTTCGAACCCATCTCCGGGGCCTCAGCCCTCCCTGCGTCCAACGGGCACAGAGATGAGAAGATGGTGAACTCCAGGTCCTTAGACTTCCCGTCCTAATGAGTTTTTAGGGGTGCCCACGGAGTTAGTAAACAGGTAGGGAGGCCGTCATTCTGCTGCTGGGATGATGAAATAACAGATTCTTACTCACTGACTTCCCCTTGCTAAAGTGGTGGCTCACCGCAGCCTCAGGCGGGGCCCCGTGGGGAGGGAGGAAGGGCCGGCTTGTCAATAACGCATGAGCATGAGCACAGAAGCCCCAGAAATGTGTGCTGAAAGCCAATTCGAAGAGGGGGAGGGGAGGGAGCGTGGGAGAAATCACGTGGTGAGGTGGATCCGATCAAAGAGCTTTCTCGGAACCTATATTCTGCTAAGAATTTTCGTGACGTTACACAAGCTGACTTTTCTCCTAGTAGCTCTTCTTCCTTCTGGGTAGATTTCATACTTAGAAATCCTGAAACGGGAAGCGTAACAAACAGAGACCTTTCTGGAAAATGGCAGGGGAGGGGGAAGAATAAAAGGAAAGAGGAGAGCATTGATGAAGAGTGTGTGTGTGTGTGTGTGTGTGAATGTGTATGAGTGTGTGCGCGTGTGTGTATGTAGAAGTATGTGTATGAATGTGTGAGTGTATGAGTGTGCGTGGGTGTATGTGGATGGGTGTGTATGAGTATGTATGTGTGTACACATGTGTGTATCTGCGCATGTATGTAAATGAGTGTATGTGTGTGTGTTTCAGGTCATCTTTATTATTATTCCTTTCATTCTGTACTGTTTATGTCTCACAAACTGCCCCCACTGCACAGATAATAATTTCAAGGCAATGATCTTTTTTCTTTGAAATTTAATTTCCAATCCTTTTATCTCCATGGTCAGGTACAATGTAATTTTCACATCAATTTTCCACCACTTCAGGGAATGGATGGTTTTATGTAACACATTCGCAGATCGCTGAATTTAACCCATTCACCAAAACTTTAGCTTTTGGATTAAACCCTTGATGTATTACAAACTTCTTTTTCTTCTGTAGTAAAATATACAAGCAGCCTTCGCTGATAGCTAAAGATCATAATTGCCAGCGAGTATTTTCTCATGCTGTAATATAATCAGTGCCCCATGGGCCAAGAAGTGTAGGTGGGTGAGTTTCTACACAGCAAAGTGGTTCAGGTTTCCTTTCACCCAGACCTGGCAATAGCTCTTTGCTGCCATCACTGCGGGCCATTCACGGTCAGCCTGCAGGAATTATCATGTCCACTGTGGGTCAGATGCCACTCCTGTACCTCTCCACCAGGCCTTATGTTAGTTTATTTTGCATTGCTCCATTTTAGTCTACTTCCGTCCTCTCCTCCAAGCTTCTTCCCCTGCCCTCCTGTTCCTTCGGCTTTGGGGTTGCCTCTCGTCTCGGAACATGCTGCTCAGATAAGTGACAGTCTCACTACATTGAGGTACGAGGGTCATCAATTCTCTTTTTTCCCCTTTATCCTGGCTCATTTTGCTCTTGGAAATGCTTTCTTCTCCTTCCTCGACACCTTCCAATTTAAGGTTTGGTGCCATTGGGAGAATGGAAGATTGCTCCCCAAATGCCCTCCAGATGATCCAGACTGCAAGTGATTTCCAATAAGAGATAAGGAATTGACAGTTGGAGAAATCTGGGCTGGAGGCCCTTTTCCTTTAAAAATACACTGACTACAGGGGCACCTGGGTGGCTCAATCAGTTAACCATTCGGCTCTTGATTTCAGCTTAAGTCATGATCTCACCGGTTCATGGGATCGAGCCCCGTGTCAGGCTCTGCACTGATAGCACTGAGCCTGCTTGGAATTCTCTCTCCATCTCTCTCTGCCCCTCCCCTGCTGCTGCTTACTCTCTCTCTCTTTCTCTCAAAATAAATAAACATTTAAAAAATACACTAACTACAAAAAGAGATGGAATAGACACATTTGAGGATGAAGTAGAATTTTTGCTCTAAAAATGAAAAGCCTAATGTGAAATATAAGACGAGCATTCAGCCGAATATATGCTACACAAACCTGAAAGTTGCACCCAGTCCCCAAACTGGTAACCCTCAAGTGAGCAGTGATGTACAGAGTCCATTCTCCAATGGTCTCTCATTTCGGGCCCAGATGGTATTCACCTCCCTGGAGCCATCTTCTTCCCCCACCCCACACCCAGTTCTATGTCTTCCTTTAAGGAAGGAACAGTCCAGGTCTATACCCTCCACACCCCTCAAGCAACCAAAACTGTGCTTGACAACACTTTGTTAAAAATAGACAAAAGTGGGGACACCTGGGTGGCTCAGTCCGTTAAGCGTCCGACTTCAGCTCAGGTCACGATCTCACGGTTCATGAGTTCGAGCCCCGCGTCCGCTCTGGGCTGAGAGCTCAGAGCCTGAAGCCTGCTTCAGATTCTGTGTCTTCCTCTCGCTCTGCCTCTCCCCAACTCATTCTCTCTTTCTCTCTCTCTCTCTCTCTCTCAAAAATAAATAAATATTTTTAAAAATTTTTTTAAATAACAAAAGTGTCAAGTTTGCATTGGAATATTCAGGTGTCCAAGGTACCTTCTTAGAGAAATGTTAGTTTCAATTACATTTGAATTAAACTTGAGAGTGGGGGCGGGGCGTGCCCCAGTGAGTTGTTCATTCATTTCCACATTTCAGTTCCTTTAAATGCTAAATAGACACAATAACAGTTCTGTTTCCCTAGATTATCAGCAGGTATGCCTAAGAAATAAGTGAACAATTTGGGAGAAGTCCTAGTATATGATAACGCCTGTCAAGGAGTTAATTTTCAAATAAGTTTAATGAATAGAACCACCCACCACCTCTTTTCTCCAACCCTCCCCCAGGCCATCACTTAAGTAATTCTTTCATGGAAAGTGACATATTCTTGAGTGAATGAGTTGAGAAACATTTGCCACAGGCTGCTAGGGTGTGTCTGTAATTATCACACCCTCACCCTGCTGGGGCTCCCCGGAGCCTTGGTTAATCAAGTCTATGGCCTGAGCTTGATTCATATGGAAAATGCACAGGCCTTTTCAACTCAACTGCTAAGTAAGCAACTACATTTCCTTCCCGCCTGGAAGGTAATGCTGCTTTACCAGGAAATAAGTAAGTAAATAAATGCGGCTTGCCTCACCCCTGATCACACCGAAGGCACAGCTGAATGGTTCAACCATTATAGAATGGGCAGGAATTTGACTACCAAGCCTGCCATTGTTCTGTTATCACGACAGTGCCAGTAGGATGGAAAGCTGTCAGGCTTCGAAGATTTTGGAAGACAAACACCTTATATATGGTCAGGATTATGTCACCATGATCCACACCTTGAGACGATCTTAAACGAACACTTAATACAAGTGTCTCATTGTGAAGGGCTTATCATATAGGAGTAGTTACAGATTCCTTTTGGAGTCCATGACCAAGACAAAGCTTTCTAACCAAGCAGGCTCTGAGCCACAAAAGTTGGGTTGTTCAATCCAATTTCAATTATCTACTCTATTAGTTTGGTAGGGGTGCTGCATCAAAGCACCACCAACTGGGTGGCTTAAAACAATGGAGGTTTATTGTCTCACAGGTCTGGAGACAAGTTTCAAGATCAAGGTGTTGGCAGAGTTGGTTTCATCTAAGACAATGAGAAAATATCTCTTCTATACGTCTTGCCTAATTTCTTGTGTTTGCTGGCGATGTTTGATGTTGTTGGCTTGTAGAAGCATCTCCTTGATCTCTGTCTTAATGTTCGCACGGCATTCTCTCTGTATTTGTGTCTCTGTGACCAAACAACCCACTCTTCATAGAGACACCAGTCATAAAGGATTAGAACCTACCCACATGACCTCATCTTACTAATTACATCTGCAAAGATTGTTTCCAAATGAGGTCACATTCTGAACTTCTGGGGGTTAAGGTTTCCACACATGAAGTTTTAAAAGGATAGCACTCAATACCTAACATCTGCTCTAGGGGGCAGTGATGCAAACCGTGGTAGAAACCTGTCTGTCAGCTAGCCACTGGGAGTGTGCGGAGACACACTTGAAACTGAGACATATGTGTAGCGATGTGGAGTTTGCCGTACACTAACTTTGATCTAAAATCAATGAGTTTATTATATTCCATATTTAGAATTCAGCCTCGTTTCATCTAAAGATGGAAACACACTCAAAAGAACATACAAATCTCCCTCCACTTACATCCACCATAATCCTATATCAGTCAGTATGCTTGCACATCTTAGACAAAAGATTCAAAAGTGTCAACATAGCATGGGACACACATTCTTCACTGAGGACAGAGATGAATAAGAAAGGGTTTGCCCACAAGACCTTGTGTATAGTATTTCCTTTCACCGTACGTACAAAATACAGGTCCACCGAGGGTAAAATCCTTAGATGAAAAACATTATTACAATATGATTTTGAATTCCAAATCATATATGTAAACATACTCTCTTCCAGGAGATGGAGCTTAATCCCTCCACTCTGCTGAGTGTGGGCTGAACTTAGTGACTCATTTCCAAAGAAAGAAAGAAATAGTAACTCTACAGAGTAGAAACTTGGTAAGCCTAATCCTAACCAAACGGTCAAGTTAACATCCCCAATGACAAATCACGTGGACATCATGTAACCTCTGATACTTTGTGATGAGGAGGGTATTTCCCTTCTGTGGTTTTCTGCCCCCAACCCCCCAACCCAGTCTAATCATGAGAAAAACATCAGACAAACCCAAATTGAGGAACATTCTATAAAATAACGGACCAACACTCTCAAAACTGTCAAGTTAGTGAAAAACAAGAAAAGACTGAGAAAACTATCACAGAACAGAAGAGCCTAAGGAGACATGACGACCACGTGCAACGTGGTGTCCCGGCTGAGATCCTGGAGCAGAAAGGAGACATTAGGGGAAGACTGGAGGAATATGCATTGAGTCTGGAATTTCGTTAATAGGAAAGTAGCGATGCTAGTTACTTAGTTGAACAAATATGCCATAACAGTATAAGATAATAGGAGGGGGAAGTGAAGTTGGAGGAAAGGTATATATGAGACTATACTATTTTTGTAACTTTTCTGTAAACCTCAAATTAGCCCAAAATAAAAAAGTTGACAACAAAAATACATATGTATCAATATGTGTCATTATGAAGCAGAGCATCAAGCCTTATTTCCTACAATACTCACAAAGCCTAATATAAAACCATATACAGCCTGAAATGTAATACTTCAGACTTGGGGGAAAAAAGGAATGGAATGCTGGGGCGCCTGGATGGCTCAGTGGGTTAAGCATTCGATTATTGATTTCGGCTCAGGTCATGATCTCGCGGTTCATGAGAGGGAGCCCCGCGTCAAGCTCTACGCTGACAGCACAGAGCCTGCTTGGGAATCTCTCTCCCTTTCTCTCTCTGCCCTTCCCCGGCTCTCTCTGTCTCTCTCTGTCTCTCTCAAAAGAAATAAATAGCATTAAAAAGGAAATTAATGGAATGCCGTTATTTGTTTACCTTATCAAGTCTTAAAATTTTTCTTGTGTCCCAGAATGTTAAAGGGCCCTGGACCATGTCACGTAGGATTTGTCATGACACTAAATACACTGAAACTCCCTGCTCATAAAGCTGAAGCTTTATTCTTGAGATTTTTCAAAGGGTATCTTCTGTCACATGTCAATATTATTCATTCTGAAACAAACAAAAATCACCCTAGCGGGTTTTTAAGTGTGGTTTTCTGCCCCAGATCCTGAGAGAAGCCCCAACTGAGTGACTTATCAGCTCTGGGAGTAGGAATGCACATTCGAGTTTACATGTGTTTTCTCTAGAATCTCTGGTGGTCTATTTTCTCATAGTTATTCAGAATTTAAAGCTCTCGTTGTTTAGATTTAGTAGAACATTTTGTTTACACATATACAAAGAACACTAAATAAAAATAACTTATTTCTAAGTTCATGGAATTTTTAAAAGAAATAAAGCAGACATCTACTGTAAAGTCATTGTGTCAACAATTAATATAGCATCCCACTCAGACCAGAGGGAAAAACAGTTTTTAGGTTGAAGAAATATAGAGACAAAAAGCCCTTCTTGGCTAAGCTACCCTACTGTTGGTACCATTACAACATACGTTGAAAAACCTTTAAGATAATTTCCATGGGCATTCTAGCCTTTCCTTACCTTATATTCCAGTTGCCTGTTTGGGACCTTGAACTTCCTTCCTGCAACCCAGGTCTTTATCCACACCTATTAACAAAGTAGAAAGACAGGCGCCTGGGTGGTTCAGTCAATTATGCGTCTGACTCTTGATTTCTGCTCAAGTCATGATCTCACAGTTCATGGGATCCAGCCCAGTATCGGGCTCTAAGATGACAGCGTGGAATCTGCTTGGGATTCTCTCTCCCCGCTCTCTTTCTGCCCTTCCCCCACTCATGCTCTCACTCTCTGTCTCTCGAAAATAAATAAACATTGAAAATATTATAAATAAAAAAATAAAAATTAAATTAAATTTAAAAAACAAAGTAGAAAGAGAGCTCTCTTCTACGCCCTCACCAACACTAATTAATACAGAAGTGCCTTAACTGAATAAGGCACTGCTGACCTAGACCAAAAATAATGCAAGTTATGGTTCTATACGTTCTACTTCCTTCCCAATCAGTATCGCCCACACACTTCAATACCTTGGGGTATCTCCTATGTTCTTCCTCATAAAATATCATTTGGTGAGCAAATATTTGAAAGCACGTTCCTGCTCCATAGCCCTTCACTCATATGATGTCTCCAGAAATACATCTACACAGACTGCAAAATATTTACCCATATTACCAGGACATGCAAACTTCACAGGGTCCAGTATGACTGTCTTCTACCTCCCCACTCTACACATCCAACAAATAATTGTTTATTGAGCACCTAGTATGCTTGAGATTCCATCAACATATAAATGCTAGCATATAAAAATGGTCAACTTCCTATTTTCATAGAATTATGTTTCTTCCCAGAATTCCTTAGGTCTGTCATAGGCAGCACCATGCCCCTCACCCACCCAAAGTTGCCCATGTTCTGACCCTCACAATTTGTGAATAGTTTAGGTTATGTGGAGAGAGGGAATTAATGTTGCAGGTGAAATTAACATTACCAATCACCTGACTTTAGATAAGGAGAATATCTTGAATTATCCAGGTGGGCCCAGTGGAATCAGAAAAGTCCTTAAATGGGGCAAGAGGGAGGTAGGAAGGTCAAAAACAGATTGCAGTGTGATAAAACCTCAACTGGCTGTCACTGGCTTTGAAAGTAGAGGAAGAGGCCATGAACCAAGGGATGAAGACAGCCTCTGGAAGCTGGAAAAGCATGGAAACAGATTCTCCTCTAGAACTTTCATAAAACAATGGGCCCTGCGAACACTTTGCTTTTAGCTCAGGGAGAACCATTCCAGACTTTTGAGTTCCTGAGCTGCATGATCATTAATCTGTGTCATTTTCAGCCACTAAGTTTGTGGTGATTTGCTGTAGAAGTGTTAGAAAACTGATAGACACTAATTATAATCATTATAAAGTTCTGTTTTATTCACCGAATTATCTCTTTTTCCTCCAAAATTAATCATTGTATTTTCATCTTGACTTTTCTTTCATGCTGGTAATTTTCCTTAAATGTCTCAGATCCTTTGTTTCCTATTTATATTTAGAAATACGACCTGGCAGTATCAGAGAGTATAGTCCTTCTTCCCCACCGGTCCTCTCCCCTGATGGACAGTACTAAATCCTAGCTGTATACACACGGCCAAGAAGAGGCGATGGAAAAACCCTCCTTAGAATGCATGCATGCCTACTCACCATCACTGTGGTATAATATCCCCCAAAATGATGACCAACCATCTCCACTTGCCATGTCCATGAATACTGAGTTAGTCAGAGTTCTCCAGAGAAACAGAACCCGTAGGGTGTGGGGGTGTGGGGGTGGGGTGGGGGTGTGTGTGGAGGGAGCAGAGGGGAGAGTGATTTATTATAAGAAACTGGCTCGCACAATTATGGAGGTTGTGAAATCCCAAGATCTGTAGCTGACAAGCCAGAGACCCAGAGGAGCTGATGCATAGTTTTGTCCAAGTTCAAAGTCTTGAGCTACAGGAAAGCAAAAGCTATGTTATCCCGTCCAAAATCCAGCAGGCTCAAGACTCAGGAAGTGCTGATGTATCGTGTGAATCCAAAGGCCAGGAAAGGCCAATCCAGCTCAATAGTCAGGAAGGAGGAGTTACCTCTTACTCATCCTTTTCGTTCTATTCAGGCCTTCAACTGATTAGATGAGACCCACCTATATTAGGGAGGGCAACCACCTTTACTCGGTTGACAAATTCAAAAGTTAATCTTATTCAGAAACACCCTCACGTACATATCCAGAGTAATGTTTGGCCAAATGTCTGGTACCCTTGCCCCAGTCAAGGTGACATATAAGATTAATAATCACATATGCCATTCCTCCCATCAAATTGTTTCTTTCTCCTCTCCTTTAACCTGTCCCAGGACTGTGCCTTGCTTTGACCAATGGAACAGGGTCAAAGTGATGCTGTGTGATCTAAGGGACCTTGCATCTCTCATCCAGCTACCCTCATGAAATCCATCATAGCTACCCTCGTCAAGAATCTTGAGTTAGGCTATAGAATGGTAAGACACGGTGTAATGAGAAAGAGTCCAAGCAAGGCCAAAGATATTTCGAACACTTGGGTTCAAGCCCCCGACATGGGAGGGAAGCCATATTGGCTGTTTTACTCCCAGCAAAATGTAATTCAGTGAGTAACCCAGCCAATTCCACAGCAAGGAGAAAACCAGCCAACAGAGCCCACGAACCCAGATATTCCTGAAAAAAAATAAAATGTTTTAACCTACTAAGCTTTTAGGTTCTTTTTTATTCAGAAATAGATAATGACTATGTAAATAAGACATGTCTAAATGTCATGTCTACATGAGAAAAGCTTCAGTCTTGCATGTCAACTCTCACCTAGGAGTGCTGGCTGAACGTTCTCCACCAGTTTTTTGGGAGAACAATTTTGTTCTGGTTTTATTCTGGGCAGCATACGGCGCTGCTGAGCAGTCTCGCCACACGATTAAGAGTGGAAAAGCCCTGGGGCTCCTGGGTGGCTCAGTCGGTTAAGCAGCGGACTTCAGCTCAGGTATGATCTCACAGTTTGTGAGTTCAAGCCCCGCATCAGGCTCTGTGCTGACAGCTCAGAGCCTGGAGCCTGCTTCGGAGTCTGTGTTCCCTCTCTCTCTGCCCCTCCTCCCCTCGTGCTCTCTCTGCCTCTCAAAAATAAATTTAAGCAAAAATTTTTTTTAAAAAAAGGCGTGGCAATGCCCCGAGCAAGGGCGGCTGAAGCCCCCTGGCATCCGGCCTTCAGTACAGTCGCCACAGTAGCTTTGCCTCCTCCGTCCTTCCTCATATTTGCAGACTCCAGGCCTGAAGCCTCTGGGGGCTGTATCAGTAAGAATAATGTTTACCTCCACCACGGGCTTCTCTGTCCATGTTCTGGACAATAACCCCCTCTGCTCTCTCGCATCCATCAAAATGATCTCTGTGTCTTCCATAAATGTATCAAAACCACTGACCAACTCAGGGCTCTTTATCCCCTTCAGAATACTTCTGGACATACTGCTATTGTTATTTATTTAATGTTATTCCAGTGGAACCAGGGCGAACGAGAACTTATACACGTGATGTGTTAGGTCTACCTTCCTGAACCACAATGATAGCAATGCCATAACAGTTCATTCAGGTGAAGGCGTGGTAAAACTTGGTACCTTTAAATAGTGTTTACAGGATTGCCAACCGATAAGGCCGTGTTATCACGTATGTGAATGTAAATAACCAAGATACCAGCACACCTAAGTTCTGCGTTCTCTAGGAATGGACCTAAAAAGGAAAAAAACTTTCGCCTCTGAAATCTTTTCTCTGTTACAGGATCTTGCCTACTGCCCAAGCCAGTCCGATTAAGGCAGCTCTCCAGAACCTTCCCTACTGAAATTAAATCCAGTCCCTTGTTACTGGTAGAAACACTGGAGTTTGGGGAGGCTCTGTTACCCCTGGTGGGGGAGGAGAAGGGGGAAGCGGAATAAAAGCCGACCTCTGAATGCATGAAATGAGGTAGACAGCTGAACCCCAGAATGAAGTATTAGAGAAACCCCAAAGGTCCCTGGTTCCAGCCACGCAGAAGCACTTTTCCTCCCTTCTTGCTCTTCTATATAATATAATAGTTGACATCTAATGAATCCCCCCTTTTAGTTCTAAGCTAATTCTTGACACTTGAAAACAAACAGGTTCTAAATAATATTTGCTTCCAAAGTCATTAGATAGAGGTTTATAAATTTTCACCCACTAACTTCCCTTGTAGAATTTCTCCTAGGAAAACAGTCAAAATCCTGAAACACTCTATGTGCACAGAAAAAGTGTATGACATTCGTCTCATTTGTAGCAACAAAAACAAAAAATAGGAAGAGGCTAGGTAGCCAGTGACATGGAGATTGTTACATTAGTGACAACATTTTCACGACCAATACCTTTAGGAGTGTCACGTGTCCATTGATCATGATGAATATTTACAGATTTTTTGCTATTCTAAATACAAGTAACATGCATAATGACTAGATTTTAAAAAGCAAGGGTGAACTTTAAGAACAACTTGATTATAACTATTCTAAAAAATACGCATTGGAAAAAAGTCTAGAAAGAAATACACCAAAATTACGGTGTGAATAACACATGCTCAAGCTTCTGGCACCCTCTTACATTTTACAGCAAACAATCATTGGAAAATTCATAGAAAATTAATAGTTACCAGTTGCAGAAGTGAAGAATTTGGCCCTCTCTGTCTTTCCACCATCACAAGTACAGGAAGTCGAGGGGAGGTGTTGTCCGGAGAGTGTTATCAATATTAGATTCTAATTTCTTGAATTCTTAATCACCACGTGAAGATGCAAATCGCAGGCAGCTCACAGCTCTCTGGTATTCAGTTAACCTACTGTGTTTTGCTGAACGCAAATGCAAATTGAGATCCCTCCTGGACAAAGTTCGTGCTAACCCCACCATCACTGTTTCCTAATCATGCAGTCAACCACCTAGGGCGACCAGTTTTTCAATGTCCCATAATCATTCCATTGGGGTAATTACATGTTCTCCAATGTCATTTTAAAATAGCTTTTCAGTAGAAGCAGAAATTCAACAAATTAGGCTAGTTTTCTTTCGCCATGAGCTTGCACAGCTGAATAAAATCTTCGCTTTGTCCGAGTATTAATAACTTCTAAATTATCAAAAGCTCAATAATTATTTAATATTAGTGCAGCATGTTTATCATTGCATTACGAAAGAAGAAAGAAAAAAAAATGAATCCCCACCCAGTAATTAATACTTGTGACTCGTTTCCCCAGAACAGACTACAAAGGAAAATGCTACCCGATTTTTCAGGAGACTCAAATTGCTGCTCTAGAATTATTAAGGTAGTTATTACAAGTTAATTGAATATCAGTTGATTACACAAAGGAACACTTAGTCTTTTCAGAGTGCAAGGATTAATTCAGAAAGCAGCTAGCTATTGAGCTGTTTTTTTTTTTTTTACTCAAGTCAGTTAATACATATATATTTAGTACTTATTAGGTGCCATTTATTTACTAGAGATCCAGAGAGGATAACACCCGAGGAGTTTTCTGCCGAAGATAGAGCTGACTCTCTCCCATCTTCTGATTTCTCCATTTACATTCAAGGTCTCACATAAACTAATACACTGTTTTGTGATGGAGCCCAGGGCCCCTGGGCCCATGCCCCTCAACGGATCAGAAACACGACTGTGGACCTAGCACCTGACAATCACCTCTGATCCCTTTGGGAAGCGTTTTTGCTTCTTAATGGGCAAAACTTCAAACCTACTTCAGCCTCGAGCGGCACAATGCCATGTTCACCCAGAGGTAGTCTGCCCACAGAGTCTAGTCGAGCAGAAAGTGACTAGAGTGTGGACAGCTTCCTGGAGCACCAACTCTTTGCTTCTGTTCTTCTATCAGTTACATATTATGTTAGGTCATCAAGAAAATGCTGCATTGCAGTGCCTGGGTGGCTCAGTCGGTTAAGTGTCCGACTTCAGCACAAGTCATGATCTCATGGTTCATGAGTTTGAGTCCCACAGCAGTCTCTCTGCTGTCAGCGCCGAGCCTGCTTCAGATCCTCTGTCCTCATCTTTCTCTGCCCCTCCCCCATTCAAACTCTCTCTCTCTCTCTCTCTCTCTCTCTCTCAAAAATTAACACCTAAAAAAAAGAAAAAAGAAAATGCTGCATCTTCTTCTAAAATAATTGTATCTTTCTCTCTCCCAAAGAAATGGGTTGTGTATAATCAATTTCTCATCTATGTCAACTAGGTTGGGTACTAAACTGGGGTAAACTTGAAAAACTCAAATTGAGAGCAAAGTAAGGAGGAGAAGGTCATATATAACTAATAGCTAATCATGGAAAAATACATACTAAAATTTCCAACTTCATACTTATCAAAGGTGATGGAAGTTTTCAAGTCAGAGACCAAACATGTTTTTGCATTGTGCAAACCATACTGTCACTCTTTCTATAAAGACAATGGAAATCGGGGAGTGCTGGTAGGCAT
This sequence comes from Cryptoprocta ferox, assembly GCA_028646485.1. Taxonomy (NCBI): domain Eukaryota; kingdom Metazoa; phylum Chordata; class Mammalia; order Carnivora; family Eupleridae; genus Cryptoprocta; species Cryptoprocta ferox. Next base: position 131,107,224 of record CM053572.1, read on the forward strand.
CACTGCCACCACAGGTAAAGAACTAGCCTCAGAATAATGCCAATGGGGTCCAGATATGGAGGAACAGGGTCCCACTGACAACATTTGCATTCCCGTGTCATCACAGCGAGCAAGTGAAAGGAAGCAGGGCCAAGAAAGAAGTCAAAGCCTTGCATAACCTAATCTTATAGTCCTGGAAGAGACAACCCATCACTTTTGCTCATTAGAGGCAAGTTGCTAAATCCAGTGAAGGGATTGCACGAGGGTGAATGCAATGGAGACGGGAATCTTTGGGGGCCAGTTCAGAAGCTGCCTGAAGAGAACAAAAAAGCATACAGAGCTCTTTGAACTGATTGGTTCTGGAGGATGAGGAACACCTCCTTCAGCATAACTGAGCAAGAGAGGAAGATATGGGTGCAGATTGAAGTGGATTGTTATCATTGGTGGTGACTTGTTACTGTATCAGGTACAATGGCGTCCTATTTTTTTTTTTTTTTTATCGCTGTGAAGAGTGAGGCAAGGTCATTTGCTGAAGGAGGGGATGCGATGGCTTGAGATCAAGAGGAAGGTAGGAAAGATGAACCTCAGTGAAGAGGAAATATCGCCTGCTAAAGAAATACAGTAGAACTACCAGGCAATGCCAACTGGAAGTTTAAAATAACTTGAAAGTAGAAAACTAGTCAAGCTCAATTGTGTGATTTTCTCCACCAACGTTTGGCTGCCAGAGTACTAGCTCAGAAAAAGTGGCAAAAGATATATGCCAGCTTTGAGGTAGGAAAAACTTTCATCCATGTGTGAGTGCAGACAAGAAATAATAGTGTGAATTATACTCATTTGTATTTCTCTTTATCTGATTCTTCAAACCCACCCTTGCCCGGCAGGTATCTTTCTACTCATCAGGCCCACAGATTAAATAACCTGGTATGTGAGCTTTTGATATGGCTCTCCTGAACCTGTAGTGCCTGCTAATTTCCTGGCTTTATTCCTCTCTGCACCCTATATAGTTACTCAGTGGGCAAAACTCTCCAGGAATTCAAAGAAGATCTGTAACATGGAAAAGACCCAGGGGCTCTGTCTGCACATTGCAAATAAATATTGATGATAATGGCCTTCAAAATACTGTTAGATCTTCCATCCTAAAACTGTGTAAAATCTAGCCAACATTTCTGGTAGGAAACATATACCATGAAATAATGTTTCATGAAATACTTATGAAATAATAGGCGCCTGTATATATCCAAGATACATAGAATTGGGTTGATTAGTTTCAAATTCATCAAAAAGACAAGTGACATAAAGGTAGTGACAACAACCTCCCTCACCACTGAATGCACACTGGGTTAGTCAGCTTGGGTGGCCCTAACAGACTACCATAGACTGGAGTAGCTTAAACAACAGAGATTTATTTCCCACAGTTCTGGAAGCTAGAAGTCCCAGATCAGCGTGTTAGCATGGTCCAGTTCTGGTGAGAGCCCTCTTCCTGGTTTATATATGGCCTCTTTCTCATTGTGTCTTCACATGACAGAGAACAAGAGAGAGAGAGAGTGAGAGAGAGAGAGAGAGAGCACGGAAATGAGCTCTGGTATCTCCTCTAAAAGAATACTATCTTATTGGATCAGCTCCCCACTCTTAAGACCTCACTTAACCTTAATTAATTCTTTACTCCAAACATAGTCACATTGGAGATTAGAGCCTTCACATCTGAATGGGGGTGGAAAGAACACAAATATTCAGTCCATAATAACATTCCTGCTGTGATGACCAACTCCTCCCAGTTTGTCTAGGACTTTCCTGGTTTTAGCACTGGAAGTGCTGGGAACCCTTTCAGTCCTGGGGAAACTAGGATGGTTGGTTACCCCAATTTATCTTCCAACCCTCTCAGGATGGATCCAGGGTCACGGCTGTCCCTGAGAGAATTTCTACAGCTGATCTTGTGGTAACTTCTGATTCTCAGCACAACTCAAGCCAAGACTCTTTCCTGATAACCCTGGCCCATTACGTAAAGCTGACAGTCTGTCCTAAAAAGAAGTCATCTCTCAGATTATCACTATATTTAGTTCAGGGTAAATCAAATCCATCAACGGAGATTTATTGGATACTTATTATTTCCACAGCCTAGGACCACACATGACTGGGGCCATCGGAGTATAAAAGAGTATTCCTGTCCTCAAGGAACTTATTTGTGACCAGAACAAATATTTGGGGGATAAAAAGTGCAAATAATAATAAAATTAACATGACAGGACAAGCATTAAAAAAATCACAAGGCAGTATATGATTTGTTACAAACATGCTCTTGGGAAAATAGTAGCTTTTAGAGTCAGGAAGTTTGGCAGTTTTTTAGTTTCTGTGTTTTACAAACCAAAGGCAGTATTGCTAATGACCAGCTCCTGCTGATTGAACAAAACAGAGGAGAAGAATGGCTGTCACCTTAGACAACTTTTTAAGGTTAAAAACTGTGAACACAGGCTTCCAAGCAAGACCCAGTGGGTTCCAGTGTCATTGCTGCTGCAAATTACTCATTGGAAAATGTCAAAACATCTTTTTCCTCACCTGAGAAATTGGGATAATTTACCTCTACTTTAGAGCTGATAAGAGAATGCCATGAAATGAGGCTCATAGTCACTTAACACATTATCTAGCACATGGCAAGGGCTCAGAAAATAGTTGCTATTATGATTTGTGTAATTATCATACTCTGATGGTGTGTGTTATGTCCTCCTCTCTCTGAAAGTCACAACAGTCCTAATCTGTAAAGTCTGGTGCAATTCAGACTTTACATAAGTCACAAATGCAGCTTTATTTTCCCTGTGGGTTTAAAAGGATCAGAAGAGTTTTGCATGTTCTTGTCTGAATGCATTTTCATTCAAAATGCTCTTCGTGTTGAAGCTACCAAGTTAAGGTCATGGGTAATGCAAAACTTAGTGTGACCAGCAGTGCCTTTAAAGTAAATTTATGTTTATGAACTTGTCTTACCCCTTTTGCTACTGGGTCGGTTATCTGTTGCCGTATAACAGATTATCCCCCAAATGTACCAACGTAAAGCAACACAGTTATTACCTCACAGCTTCTGTGAGCCAGGAATGCAGACATGGCTTCGTGTCCATTCATTTCCGGGTCTCTCGTGGGCTGCAATCAAAGTGTACACTGAGCTGTGGCTATCTTCTGGCTCAAAGAGACAAAACAAATCTGCTTCCGAGCCCATGTGATTGCTTCCAGGATTTGGTTCTTTGCAAGCAGTTGAAGTTAGGATCTCAGTTCCTCAGTGCTATTGGTTGGAAGCCACCCTTATTTCCTCGTCGTGCTGGCCTCTCCATCATGGCTGCTTGCTTCGTCAATGTGTTCAAGCCAAGAAAGCCATAAAGAGAGCCTCTAGCAACATGGACTTCACAATTATTCATAACCCAACCTTAGAAGAGGCATCCTCTCACCTTTCCTGTGTCTATTGGTTAGAAGCAGATCACTAGGCTCAGCCCAGGCTCAAGGGGAGAGGATAACATGAGGCCATGAACCCAGGAGTGATGATCCCTTGTGGGTCATTGGAAAAACTCGCCTACCACAGCTGGCTCTCAGAGGCTCTGTCATGACCAGACGGCAACAACGGTGAGTTAGGTGATAGCCTGAGTCTATCAAACAACCTGAGGCACAGGGTCATAGGAACAACAGAGGCAGGCCTTGTTGCCGGAGGTAGCTGCCCCATTGGCTTGTAGTATTCACTAGAACCAGACCACTTTGGTGCGTCCGAAAGCATTCTGTGCTCCTTTAACATTAAATTATAGCTAAGTCGGTCAGAGAATGACAAATATATAATTTCACTCATATGTGGAGTTTAAGAAACAAAACAGATGAACATGGAGAAGGGAAGAAAAAATAAGATAGAAACAGAAAGGTTGGCAAACCATAAGAGATTCTTAAATACAGAGAACAAACTGAGGGTTGCTGGAGGGGTGGTGGGTGGTGGGATGGGTTAAATGGGTGATGGGCATTAAGGAGGGCACTCGTGATGAGTACTGGGCATTAGATGTAAGTGAAGAATCACTAAATTCTATTCGTGATGAGCACTGGGCATTATACGTAAGTGAAGAATCACTAAATTCTATTCCTGAAATCATGATTACACTATATGTTAATTAACACTATATGTTAATTAACTTGGATTTAAATTTAAAGAAATTAAATTATAAATAAATAGATAAATAAATAAATAAATAAAATTATATTATAAACTTTCTAGTGTAATTTGAGTAAAGTTGAGTTTGCCTGGTCTGAATCTTAATGCTATGAGGCATATCACAATCAGTGTTAGAAGCACTCATGATCAAGAGAACATGCTCCTAGAAACTGCTAAAAACTTGCCCCACGTCACAGAAGGCAAATAAAATTGTTTTCTGCAGATTCTGGGCCAAGTGACTTAACCTGTGAACCTGTTTCCTTTCATAAACAGAAGTGCTATATCAGAGAATCCCTCAGGCTCCTTCCAGCTCCAAAATGGGCCCAAGATTTTCCACCCAAATGTTCCTCAAAATCTGCTATGTGCTGAGCAGTCTTGCCCCAAACCCAGGAGCCACTCACCATGGAAGGTAGAGCCCTGAAAGTGACAACAAAAAACAATTTTCCATTCAAGGCCCTCAAAGCTTCACCTGCAAAGCCACGTTCAATTCTGTCCTTCAGTCTTGCCACCTAGGAAGCCAATGAAAATTATCAAAGCCTTTCAAAGCTTGCATGAGCATCTGGCTCCAACAGTGTCTCATCAAACATTGAGAAAGATTCAAATGTGGAAGGGAGCGAGGGAAAGGCTTGCAGCTATTTCCTAGTAGAAACTGGCACTGACCCAGTGAGGCATCCCCTTCTTTGTCCCAAGAGGACGTACAGGCTGGCGTTAGCCAGTCGTGGGTGCATGGTGAATACTTGTTGACTGAACGAATAAGAAAACTGTCTTGTTTTCTGTGTGCTGGACACGAGACTGGTTGTCTTTCAGGTGCATGTTCACAAGTAACCAAGTACGTAAGAAAAGCAAATATCTATTGACATCTGCCAGTGTCCATTGACTGCCCAAACTGAGAAATGCACGCAAACAAACCCGGAAGGGAAAGAACAAGCCACCTTCAGTAAGTGGCCCAGTGAATTTGGAATCAGAACACAGGGAATAATAATAGGGAATTGACTTTAATGTTATTTTGGCTACCACACCTGGAAGAGAGGCAGTGACACCAGTTGGGGTCCTTAGCCCTTGAGGTTTCTTGGTCAAAACTCACTTTCTCTGGGTAGTGCTTAGATGGGAAATCCCTGTCTGCTCCTGATTCTCCTTTTATCCAAGCTTCCAAGCGGGCTCAACGTCTCTAATGACAGAATGCTTTCTCTAGGTTGAAGGGTCCTAAGGGCTCTTTTGTCTTTTTAAAGAATTGTTTGTATAATATTATTTTAATCCCACACAACTGATTTCAAAGGTTAACGCTCGTTGGGAAATCTTTTGTTTTATTATTTTTTTTTGAATGTTTATTTTTGAAGGAGAGAGAGACAGAGTGTGAGCAGGGGAGGAGCAGAGAGAATGGGAAACATAGAATCCAAAGTGGGCTCCAGGCTCTGAGCTGTCAGCATAGAGCCCCATCTGGGACTCGAACTTACAAATCATGAGATCATGACCTGAGCTGAAGTCAGATGCTTAATACTGACTGAGCCACCCAGGCACGCGCCCCCCCCCCCAACTTTGGGAAATCTTTTTACCTCAAATTCTAGGAGAACAGAAAACCACAGTCCCCAAGTACTAACATCTCCGCACCTACGGTGAGCTAAATTTGGGGGCAAGTCTGCATTCTTTCATGAGTCACACCACCTATGAACAGAAATCAAAGCACACAAACCCCCTAATGGATCCTTCTACAAGCTCCTAGAACATCTCATTGATAAATTGCTCCATTTGGCAGCAAACGTGTGAAGGAGGCAACAATACAATCTTCAGGCATATAGTGTACAAAGTGACATGCTTCATGTGGCCACATGACCAAACGATCCCTTATATGAGATTCTCTACAGTGGGAAAAATACCAAAAGGGTAGAAATATATTTTCCTCCCCAATTTAATCATACCTATATTATTACTTTTCTTACATGCACATAAGCAGTAACAACTAATGTAGAGTGGATATTGGAATAAAATTTCCACAGTACATCTTCTTGGTCTATAAAATTATTGAAAAGCGCATCTTGTCCTTTTGTTGGGAGCAGATGCAAGCCTGGGGGCAATTACGCAGAGTGTATTGGAGTCACCTGCGCAAATCTCCTAATGGCAGCTTGGCTGAGGGCCAAGGTTTAAGTCAAGCCTCAGGGAATTCAAATTTAAAAGTCAGCTACATTAGAGGTAGCGATTCAGCGTGGAGAAGAGATCGCCTTTCGTGATTTATTGCAGCCAGTGCTTTCAGTACATTTAAAGGATGATCTAGTTTAGTTGCTTCTTCGGGGAGCCGGGCAGCATAAAATGAGAAACATCTGAACCGGGAGTTACCAGAAAGGAGAGACTTGATTAAAACTTGAATTATGTGGAAAGCGCATAGTTTTTCTTAGAAATAGATCTTCAAACACCGCAGAATCTGCAAAAACAAGCTACATCTTCAGCCTCCAATATCTAACTTGTGACTGATGGGTTGGTTATTGCCTATATTTTTAAAGGACTACAAAGCCGTTAAATCGCTACGTGAAAAGTAACCATTTAGTGTTAAGAATAAACATATGATTTAAAATCTTAATCTTTGGTGGTGTTTATAATCTACAAGAAAGCTTACTCTCAAAGAGAACACCAAATCTTTCTCCTCTCTAACCCCAGCGAATTGTCACTAAGACTTATGACCTTAGGGATTCTCACTGCTTTTCCCCAATGTATGCCTTTGATGTCCGTTTATCTCAACTGAAGATACATGAAGGAATCAGTAAGTCTTTTCAAAGTATTTATGTTGTTTAATACTCAATGCAGATTTAACAAAAAAAAAAGGAGCTATGGTTCTACTTAGAATAAAGCAGTTTAGAAAAAAATATTATTTCTGGAAAAATAAATCTATCTACGCATGTGTTTCCTTACTAATATATTTGCTGGGGAAAAAAAACAATACCATGAATTTCAAATCCATTTCCCACTCAAGTCTTCATTTTTATATTTTATTGCATTCCGCAGTGGTTTTGCAACCAGCTATATCAAGAGTTTCCAAAAAGAATGTAAACAGTGACTGGGGCTAGAATGCATGAATACGACTGGGAGCAAAAATCTCTACTGAGCTATTCCAAGATGAATGGCTGTGCTACATTTCAAATCTCTGCCAAGTGCTTTCTGGCAAGCATATCAGGAAATGAAACCTACCTACCAGAAAGGAACAAGGGAGACTCTCCCACCTTGAAGAAAACACAAACTCCATCCTCATAATAACCTAAGCAGTATAGCCAACCTTGTGTATATATACACAATATAATGAGACAATATTTTGAGATATTATCCAAGTTGGTTTTTTTTTTTTTCCTGGAATCTGTGGCCTGTTAGCCCTCCCCCAGGTCAGGCAAGGGAAGTCTACTTTCACTGCCTCAGGAAAGGAGTATCTCAAAAGGACACAAGGGTCAACGTCATTCATTTCTTCATCCAATATTTTTTCAACAAATTTTTATGGAGCACCCTCTGTGCCACTGTCCTAGGTCTAAACAGTCTTCATTTTCACAGACCTTTATATTCTAGTGGGGAAAAGTCGGCGAGCAAACAAATATTTTTTTAAAGGACAGCTGATAAAAATGCTGTGGAGAAAAATAAAGCAGGTAGCTTTAGCAGGTAGGTAAAGCGGGTAGCAGCTTAAAGGACAGAAGGGCAGGAGGCAGACTGATAGTTTTGGATTTTAAAGTGGTTCTCAGGCAGAGGCTATTTTTTCTGTCCCTAAGATGAAATTTGTTCAAGAGGAAAGAGGAGAAAGAAAGACTCAGAAGAGACAGGAAAACTTTAAATTGGTGCATTCCTGAGAAGGAACGGGAGGTCTTGCCCCATTCTCTTTCCAATCCTGAAACTGGACACCCAGGTGTGGGCCTAGACCCGCTTCCTGGAAGGGAGCAGATAGGTTCTGGGGAAGCAGGAGGACCCCAGAGTGACTGACTGCTGTACCATCAAGTGGGGGAGGGTCGGAGAAGTAGGAGTTACACAGACAGGAGGTAGATCCGAGCGGCCTGCTCAAGGCAGGGGTGGATTTTTCTGCCATTCTTGGCAGGGAGACACAGTAAGACCCAGAGGGCCCAGAACAAGTACAATCTGAAAGAACCAATGACCAAAATACAGACAGGAATGAGTATCCCCAGCAGAGGGTGATGTGGACAGATGATGAGGACAGTCAGACCCGTCTTCTCGCTCCCATGAAGAGATATGTCCTAAGAGTTCCTTGGAAAGGAGGCTGGATCCCATATAAAATGTGGGAACGGGCTCAAGGGAGGTACTAAACTAACTTAAGGTTTTGATGCCTGGTAGAACGAAGGCTTGTAATAGGAATGAAATTCTACTACAGAAAAATAAATTAAGTTACATTTTCTGAATTCAAGAATCTGTGGCTTTTGTTGCATTGATGTTGTCTTATATAAGATAGATAGATAATAGATAGAGAAGGTAGATTAGAGAGAGACAGAGAGAGAGATGATAGATTAGATAGGTAGATGATAGGTAGGTAGGTAGATAGGGCGGTAGGTAGGTGGATAAATAGAGAGAAGGGGGAAGAAAAAGATGGTCAGATCCATTACCAAGTCTAGAGAATATAAAAGAAGTAAGAAAAGATAAAAAGAAGAATTGGAAAGCTCGCAATGGAGACATTGCAAGAGACTTTGCATCTCTTTATTCTCCAAAACAACACTGTTTCTGAGGCTGGAGCTTCTACATCAGGCTGCCTTCCTTTCTTTAAGGATCTGGGAAGTGGAGATTGGCCCACATTTTGCAGCTGCAAGTTGATTGGGTAGCCGTTTCTAACTTACATCAAGTTCAACCTACTGCACACCTGAAATGTCCATGATCCATGGTGACGATTCATCAGGCTTCTCTAAAAGTGGGTTATTGTGAGCAGAGAGAACATGATCTATATTATGTAGTCGTTATTATTCTACCTATAGAAACAGAAGGTAAACAAATAATATAAGTATGTTACATTATGTAACACAGTTCATCTAAAGTGCATATTAGATGTTTGTGCTCTCAACCAAAAAATAACACCGGGAGCACATTTTTTTTTTTTTTCATTAAAAAGAAAAACCGGGGCGCCTGGGTGTCTCAGTCGGTTAAGCGTCCGACTTGGGCTCAGGTCATGATCTCACAGCTCAGGAGTTGGAGCCCCACATTGGGCTCTGTGCTGACAGCTCAGAGCCTAGAGCCTGCTTCAGATTCTGTGCCTCCCTCTCTCTCTGCTCCTTCCTTGCTCATGCTCTGTCTCTCTCTGTCTCTTGATAATAAATTAAAAAATTTTTTAAATTAAAAAGAAAATAAGAAAAAGAAAAAGAAAAACCTAAGAGAAGATATTTAATCTGAGACCTCAGAAAAGGTTTTCATTTCTGAAGCCCCAGAGTGATAAGGAAGCTATGCTGTTAATTACTTCATTTTTTTAAAGTTTATTTTATGTATTTATTTTCAGAAAGAAAAAGAGGCAAAGAGAGAGGGAGAGAGAGAATCCCATGCAAGCTCCATGCTGTCAGCATAAAGCCAGACATGGGGCTCGGGCCTACAGATCATGACCTGAGCCGAAACCAAGAGTCACATGCTTAAACAACTGAGCCACCCAGTCGTCCCTAACTACTTCATTTCTAATCTTAACATTCTGCTGTGAGTCCTTGGCACACAAAATGGTTCAGAATAAAGAGGGGAATGGGGTGAGGAGCAGAAGGCGGGAGTGTTGCAAGGGTCACGTGTAAGAGGCTGACAAAAAAAAGTATGGGCCTGCCTGTGGGTCTTCAGCCCAGTCCCTGTCTTGGTGCATCCTCACACAAATCCCCATCCAGTAACTTCCAGCGTCGCTCACGTTCTACAAGTCAGATGGATTGATGCAGAGCCCTAGGGTCCTGGTATTCAGAAAACCTCCAAGGAGGCTTTGGGTTGACTCAATGAAGGATATACACCAGACACTCATGACACTCAGTAGGTCTCCTTTTTTCTCATTGTGACAGAAAGAAGACGGTTAAAAACAGTGAAGTTCTCTCAATCCCGAGAGGATCAACTGCTGCGAGACTGATCACAGATCAGCAGTTTGGGGAGAAATGCGAATCAGCAGGAGGCTTCCTTACAAGCAAAATTTAATAAAAAATTATTTATGCAAGAGTAAGACTGCTACTTGATTCACATAAAAATGGCAATGGCGGTAGTAAGGTGCAGCCTGATGGCTCTGAGCCATTTCACAATCTCTTGGCAGAAGCAGTTCCATCCAAACCTTAACACGTCACATGTCAACTACTCAACTTTTACCATCTTCGCCCTCAAAAGAAGGGGCTTCTTCCTTCAGCAAGAAAATTGAGGCAACTTGCCTTTATTAGCTAAACAATATTCCACTCCCCGATCACCACCATCATCATCATCAAACTTAGCTGTCTCCATAGTTATTCTCAGTTGTGTCCCACAAGAGGCAAAGAAATGGGCACACGTCCTCTCATCGAATGTACCTGCACATCCTGTCCCTCCCGCACCTCCACGTGCAGGCCCTTGGTCTACACCTTGCACATCTTCATCTTTCCTAGCTCCTTTCCATCAGCACTGAAGTGTTCAACTTCCCCCATCCTGTAGAACTAAAGATGTTATGAGAACAATTTTAAACATACCAATGAACTAAAACCAGGAAAATAATTAGAAGGAAAAAGTAGCCTATTATACGATGCCTCCAAAAAATGGCAACTATAAAAGTGGTGACCAAGCAGTTAGACCCTCAAACTTTTGATTATGTAATACATTTTCAGTTGACATCCCTAATTTTTTTTAATTGTCGGCTTAAATTCTTGCAAAGGATAGAATTTCTGGCCTCATATTTAAATTTCGAAATTTTAAAACAAAACTGTTAATTAATTTATTTTTAATGTAATTCTTTTTTTAAAGTTTATTTATTTATTCTGTGAGAGAGAGAGAGAGAGAGAGCCAGCAGGGGAGGGCCAAACAGAAAAGGAAACAGTAAGCTCCATGCTGTCAGCCCAGAGCCCGATGTGGAGCTCGAACTCACCAACTGTGAGATCATGACTTGAGCAGGAGTCTGGCACTTAACTGATTAAGCCACCCAGGTGCCCCCAAAACTGTTTGGGAGACAGAGGTTTCAGGAGCCAATAATATTATTTATTAGTCCACAAAGGATGAAGACAACATAGCTTGTGTAAGTTTTGGTAATTAATAAGCACTAAAAAGTAAAGCTTTTTGGAAATACATTTTTTAGTAAGAGGGAAAGGCGAGGTTTTGGAGCCTGGATCAAAAGAGACTTCTCTGATACCAATATGGTATTTTGAGGTGCCGGTTTGTTTAGGAGTTTGGTTCTCCCAAAGTGTTTTCATCATGAACAAGCTTGCAGAAGAAGCGTCATACGCGGGAGTGGGCCACGCTGTTCTTTCTAAGCAGCAGAAATGAGATTGGGAGAGGAGACGTCAAAAGGAGAAACATGGAACACCTTCAAGGATGTGGTCTTAGGCTGATCACCTTCCAAGAAAGATAATAAGTAGAAGCTGAGGATCTGGAATTAGGATCCATTTCAAAACTCTCCCGGATTCTGAGGCGCCTGGGGGGCTCAGTCACTTAAGCGTCCAACTCTTGATTTAGGCTCATGATTTCACAGTTTGTGAGTTCAAGCCCCACATTGGGCTCTGTGCTGACAGTATGGAAAGGGATTCTTTCTCTCCCACCCTCCCTCTCCATCCCTCCCCCACTTGCTCTCTCTCTCTCTCTCTCAAAAGAAATTTTAAAAAACTTAAAAAAAAAAAAACAACCTTCCAGGATTCCACCCTACCCTTGGAAAGGCTGCATCTGCTGTCTAAGGTATGCGTGCCCAGCTTGAATATCACTAGGTAAGATTATTACTTACCAATGGCACAACCTACCGACCTTCACCAATTTTTCTTTTGTTTCCTATACTAGGCTCTGTGGAAAGAGAAAATAATTTACAGCTAAAACAAACACTTTCCCTTCTTGGTGGAAATAGAGTAAATTGTACTGGCGAGGCTGTTTACCAGTTGACATGACGTTTTCCCAGGATTCATCCCACAATGTGAGACCTTAAGAGATGTGATATTTAAAAGGTCACATCTTTAGTTCATTCATGGGCATGCCCGTGGCCAGTGTTGTTGAAAGCAAACCTGAATGTAGGTATGAAGGTGCTCATGTCAAAGCTGTCTGCCATAGATGGAGAACAAGTGTCTGGGGCAGAAAAAGCAGGCCAATAGAAGCCTCATTTGAGGACACTGTCACACTGTCTAGAATTACAGGGGACAAATGCAGAGGTATGACTGCTGACTCACAGTACAGGAAGCAATGGAAGTTACATACAGAGGCAACCTTCCTCCCCTGGAATCTAGGACAGGGGTCAAGGACACACGGTCAGCCATTGCTTCAATTCAGGAGACCTATGCAAAGGTCTATAATCTGGGGCCGTTGCCTCGTCAAAATCTTCAGATAAGTCCTGCTGCCTCATGTTTTACAAAGATATGCTATGAGCAATTGGAAATGAAAACTCTGTTTTCTTTCCAGACATCCATTCAAGAACCATTTGGAAAATATCTTAAAATTCGGATTATTGGACCCAGCCCAAGACCAACTGAAACATAACTTGGGGGGGAGGGGGTGGCAAACAGGAATCAGCACTTTTGACAGGCAACCCTCACTTTGAAGACCAATGATTTAGAAAATTAAGCTTAGAAATAAAAATGTGGCCATGCAAGATTTCTACCTCAAGAGTTCTAGACCTTCTTTTTATGTTTATTTATGTTTGGGAAAAAGAGAGAGAGAGAGCAAGAGAGCGAGAGAGGGACAGAGAGAGAGGGAGACAGAGAATCTGAAACAGGCTGCAGAGCGGGGTTCATACTCGGGAGTGGCAAGATCATGACCTGAGCCAAAGGAGGACTCTTAACCGACTGAGCCACCCAAGTGCCCCAGGAGTTCTAGACATTTTTATCATGCAACTGTTATTACTTATATATTATATATAATTATATATTATATAATATTTACTTGCCAATTTGTAACATCAAAAAAAATAGAAAAATGTAAAGGATAAGATTTTTTTAACTATAAATCCTAGTATTTTCTTCCTACGCCCAAACAGATCATCTGGCTTCTCCACACTCAACCCTGGGTCTACATTCCACTTTAGAGACCGTCCACTTCTAGGCAAGGAGATCAACATAAACATGAGACGAAATCTCTAAGAGAAGTCTCTAATGAGGAGGGGGTGGCCAACAGTAGAGGAAAGTTTTTAAATGGAGGTTATTGTTTATACTTCTTTTTAACAGCTTCTCTGTGTCTATAAATTATTTCAGTCATATTTACAGCCGTCTCAGATGTCTGGATAGCCTTTCAACTCACCATGAAAAAATATTACTTTCCAAAAAGTGACTGAAAGCATAAAAGAGCTATCCTCTTAGAAATTGATAGGAACGCCGACTGTTGTGGATTACCAAAAAGAAAAGCATCGGATGGAGATCCTGATCCTTACAGGTCAGGCTAATACTTTAGAGATAGTAATTGATTTTGCTTTTCCTCCAGTGTTTTCTCCTTTCCTTTCCCAAACTCTCAGCCCCTTCCCACCTCCCCCTCCATTTCCAACAGTTCTGTCTGCATGACGTCAAAAAGCTCAGAACTTTTGGTTTCCCAAAGCCTGATTTCAATAATCAAAGCAAAGTTTCTTCCGAATTTATGCTAAGGGCAGTGCAAAATGAAAGAAGGAAACCTCTGCAGGAACATGCCTGAAAAAGAAAAGATTTCCTTCCAAAGACCAGAAAACAATTCTAGGCTAGGGAAATGGGAGAACGTAAGGGAAAAAAATGAGTCGGGAATCGCTAACGAAAGGTCAGGACATGAGAGACCACAGGAGCAGGAAGAAAGGAGGCAAGGGGCTTTGCTTGAGTCCTAGAAGTCTTAGGGGCAGCTGAGCGACCCACCTTCTGTGGATTCCGCAGCCCTCACTTGGTGGTCTGTACCCTAGGACAATGCTGCTATCCTTCCCACCCTCAGCCTGCAAAGACCTCACTTCAGCAGCAGCCGGTTCACCTGCGATGACACCCAGCAGGAGGGGTACTCCAGCCTCCTGCGAAACTTGGCTCACATTGTGTCTGTTCACCTGAAATCACAGACTGGTAAGGAAGCTGCCCTGGGGAAGGCGCTCCGTGACCCCTGCCACTGAGGCAGGTTCACAGGGCCGCAGGGGTCTGCTCACACATGCACACAGTCTTCCTTCCCTCTCCTACACAATGGGCAAGAGATTACCAGTCAATCTGAAATTTTAAAATATATCGACTACTAGTTCTAACTCTCCCCTTCTTCCCTCTAAGTCCTCACGGCCACCGAAAACAACACTAGGGAGAAAATGAAATCTTGTAGAGTGATGGAAACAAGCTTTGGAAATCATAAAATGCAAATCATGTCATATGTCTGTGTCATTATTGAATAAACCCAGACACCAGTATACCTTGGTAATACATAAGCAAGAAAACTGGGAGTTCCCCACTGTGATAGTTAATTTCATGGGTCAACTTGCAGAGTGTGTTTGAATGAGATTAACACCTACATAGACTTTGGGTAAAGTAGATTCACCTCCATAGCATGGTGGGCCTCATCCAATCACTTGTAGGCCTGAATGGATAAAACGGAGGGGGTCTCTTCAAACAAAAGAAAATGCTCTAGTAGGATATCTTTGAACTGACCTTGATCAGTCAGCTCCCCTGGGTCCTGAGCCTGCCAATCCACATTGTAGATTTTGGACTTCCAAGCCTCCACAATTGCAGGAGCCATTTCTTAAAACAAATCTTCTTAGATAGATGATAATGATAGATAGATAATAGATAGATAGATAGATAGTTATTGGTTCTGTTTGACTAGAGAACCTAAATCCATTCACTAGAGAATGTAAAATCCAAGTCTCTAAAATCTATCTCCAGTTTGGGGTATAATAAAAAAAAACATATTTGATCTTTGTCTCCTTTCCTGGTAGATTTCGTAAAACCCTCAGATCTCCTGAGGGATAGGAATGTCTTTTGTTATTCATTACAAACCCCTTTCAACCATACCTGGGTTGATGCTAATGAGATGACCCTTGGCAGGGGACCCTAGAGAGCTCCAAGATGGAGACTGATCCCTGAAGGAACCAAGCATGGATCGGAGAGTGAGAACTGTCACTACCTCCAGGGAAAGGAGGGGGGTGGAGACTGACTTCAATTACCAACAGTCAATGATTTCATCAGTCATTCCTATGCAATGAAACTTGGATAAACCAAAGCGCTCCAACAATGAGGGTAAAGAAGTTCGGGGTTGGTGAAAATACGCCAGGAAGGTGGTGTGTCCTGACTCCGGTGGGGGGGGGGGGTGGTCAGGGGCCCCTGCACTTCGGATTCTTCTAGACCTCACACTGTCTACCTCTCCACCTAGCTGTCCTCTGTATCCTGTATAATAACTCTGATGGGACGTACAGCACTTCCCTGAGTTCTGTGAGTGTTTCCGGCAAATTATCAGTGCAGAGGATGCACCAGGGCTGCCCCAAAGATGCCGTCAACCAGGCAAAGGTGCAGGTAGCCTGGAGACCCCACATACTGCTAGTGTCTAGAGTAGAGCAGTCTTGCGGAACTGAGTCCTTAGCCTATAGGGTCTGTGCTAACTCTAGGCAGACTTGAACTGAACGGTTGGACACCCAGGAGGTGTTGGAGAACAGGCTGTTGTTAGAAAAAATGTGCGGGTGCATGTCCCGATTCTGCCACTACTCTCTATCCCCACTACTGCCTTTCTAGCTCCGTCCATTCTCATCTCCCTCCGGGATCACCTGTGCGTAGGCTCCTCAGTAGCCCTGTGGTTTCCTCTGTTGCCCCTGCCAGACAGTTAACAATCAACCAGCAGAATGGCTTACTCAAAACATAAATCACACTATGTCTTTCGGCTCAGGTCATGATCCCACAGTCCATGGGTTCAATCCCCACATCAGGCTCTGTGCTGACGTTGCAAAGTCTGCTTGGGATTCTCTGTCTCCCTCTCTCTCTCTCTCTCTCTCTCTCTCTCTCTGCCCCTCCCCCACTCGTGCTGTCTCTCTCAAAATAAATAAATAAACTTAAAAAAAATTCTTCTTCTGGGGCACCTGGGTGGCTCAGTTAACCATCCGACTTCGGCTCAGGTCATGATCTCACGGCTCGTGAGTTCGAGCCCCACATCGGGCTCTGTGCTAACAGCTCAGAGCATGGAGCCTCCTTCCAATTCTGTCTCTCTCTCTCTCTCTCTCTCTCTCTGTCTGTCTCTCTCTCTGTCTCTGTCTTCCCTTCTCCCACTCGCGACCTTTCTCTCAAAAATAAATAAAAAACATAAAAAAAGTCAAAAAAAATTCTTCATGGCTTCTATCACACTTAGAATAAAACCCTGTCACCTCATTCTGGCTTTCAAGGCCCCCTGTGATTGGTCCCTGACTATTTATCAAACCTTATCACATACCACACCCCCTTACTCATTAAGACCTTTCCGTGCAGCCTTCTTTCTGGTTTTCTGTTTATTAAATCCACCAATCTTTTGCTTGCCTTAGGGATTTATACTCATTTCTTACTTGGCCTGACATGTTCCAACCCTCTTCTAAACAGGTCAATCTGAGCTATTATTCACAATTTAGCTCAGCTAGGCCTTCCTGGATCACCCAAACAGGGATAGAAATTCACCATCACAGCAGGCTATTCTAATTTTCTACATTCCTTATCAGCATCTGACACCTTTCGCATTTATTTATCTGTTTATTGTCTGATGACACCCACGAAATAGTAAACTCCATGGGAAGTGGGGCTTGTCTGTCTCATCCATCACTCCCTCCCCAGTGCCCCAAACAGGATCTGAGCCACTTGGGCAACAGATGAACATCTGAAGACCGAGTAGTTGAGGAAAACCTTCACACGGGGTGGGGGGGGGGGGGGGGAAGGACCAGAGGCTTGCCGATTTCTGAGCTCACGGGCCACAGAACAGCAATCACTCAGCTAATTGTGCTCTGTAGCATCCGACCGGCCATAGGGCCTCGTGTTGGGAAGGAAACTATTTCAAGGATTTGCCCCCGTGTAAAGGGCTGCTTATTAGAGCATCAGCAATATAAACAAGTTCTAGAAAACCAGACAGGAGGGCCAGCACCAAACAAGGTCACTGGCAAGTTTCCTTGCTGAGTCCGGTGCGTTCACGCTGTTCCCATGAAAACCATTCATTCGGCAAAGGCAGCCGGGCCTCCTGTCTCCTTGGGCACTAATTGCTCTGCTTGGTTAGACAATTTAGGAAAATGCACCACTCTCCACGCAGCATCAGGGAAGGAGAGAAAAGAGGGTCTGGGTTTTCAAAAGTACAAGGTGTTCTAGTAAAAGAGAACACACGCAGAAAGTAATCCCAAGGCAGGACGATGCTCCCAAACGGGAATGAATCCCCCCCCCCCCCCCCCCGGGCCCAGGAAGGGGCTCCAGCCCCGGCCCCGGCCTCGGTGCTCTCCCGGAAGCCCAGACTCCCTGCAGGTCCGGTGGGAAGTGGAGAATACCGCACTTCCGGACTCTTGCATTTGAAATGGGTTCTCCCTAGACAGACCCTGGCCGCCATGCCATCCGCGGGGTCGGCTTGTTTTTGTTTAAAAGCAAAGATAGGGGGCGCCTGGTGGCTCTGTCGGTTGAGCTTCCACTTCCGCTCAGGTCAGGATCTTCCCGGTTCGTGAGTTCGAACCCCGCCAAGGGGTCTCTGCTGACAGCTCGGAGCCTGGAGCCTGCTTCGAATTCTGTCTCCCTCTCTCTCTGCCCCTCCTGTGCTTGCGCTCTCTGTCTCTCTCTTGCTCGCTTTTGCTCACTCGCTCTCTCTCTCTCAAAAATAAATATATTTTATTTTCTTTTAATTTTTTTAAATGTTTATTTAATTTTGAGAGAGAGAGAGATAGACAGAGCGTGATCAGGGGAGGGGCAGAAGACACAAAATCCAAAGCAGGCTCCGGGCTCTGAGCTGTCAGCACAGAGCCCGATGCGGGGCTGGAACTCACAGACTGCGAGATCAGGTCCCGAGCCGAAGCCAGTCGCTTAACCGACTGAGCCTCCCAGGTGTCCCAATAAATATATTTTTAAAAATAAATAAAAAATAAAGGCAAAGATGGAACTTGGTGCATACTGATATTTAAAAGTTCGGTCTCCATACCCACCTGGTCAGCAGATCATGCCAACAACTAACCCTGCATATGTTTCTCCCTGCCATAAATTAAACCACCTCACAAGGGACATCTCAAATTTCCAAAGGGAGACCCATGTACAAGGTCTAGTTAAAGACTTTCATTATTTTTTAAAAAGTTTTTAATGTTTCATTTGTTTGTTTTGTTTTGTTTTTTAAGTAGACTCCACACCCAGGGTGGAGCCCAGTGCGAGGCTCAAACTCACAACCTTGAGAACAGGACCTGAGCTGAGTGAGACCAAGAGTCAGACTCTCAACGGACTGTACCAGCCAGGCGCCCCCCAGTTAATGACTTTTAAACAGCCATAGCTTTTTACCCAGTCGTTCCACCAGCAGAAATTTACCCGGAAAGGAAACAATAAGGAATGCAGACAAGGATTTGTTCTTAGGAATGTTCAAAATCTGCAAGCATTATAAGCAACCTAAATGCCCATCAATAAGGAAGCAGTAAAGAAAATTACTGAATGTAACTAGGCTGGAATGTTATATAGTCATTAAAAATTACATTTATAGGAAACTTATAAAAGCACACTTGTGCTCTAAAAAATTCCATCATGCTTCCCAAAGGGTTACAGAAACACTGATTAATCCCAAAGAATTTCTGGATCTCCTCATATCCTTTCTTATTTTTTTTTTAAATCAGAGATGTTGACATACCATGGTCTTAAAACAGGAGAAGTTGGTTGGAGAGGAATATAATCCTGGTGTAAATCTATATCCACACAAAAAACAAATTCTCCTGTCCTTAGAAGAGAGGAAGTATGGCAGAGTCAGAGTTCCGAATATTTGCTTCTACCATTTGCTGATTCAACTCTTTCAAACTATTTCTTGAGCAGCTGTTAGGCAGCTGTTTCAGCCTCCTGAGATAGGTAGAGAGGAAAGAAATGACCAAAAAAAATAATAATAATGAATAAAGACTCCACAGAGCCTTCCACACCATCCAGACTGCAGGTAGAGTTATGTTATTTAACATTATGGAGACAATCACATTAATTTCTGCAGATAGAGACCCACCTTGCTGAGTAAACGCTTAGGTAAATCTACCTGGCAGTTGGCCCTCCGAGGCCTCTGGGTTTGTCAGTCAGGCTGACCTAAATTTCCTTGCCTATGGAAGAGGAATTTGGGGTAGAGGCTCAGTTAGGAGCCACACGATGAAAAGATCAGAAGCCTAGAAGATGACGGACTTGGAGAGAGACAAAAAAAGATCTCATTGGTTTCCCAAAAAGCCACCAGAAAAATCTGTTGCTCAAGCAAAGTTTAGCTTATTAACTTTCTACAATAACAGAACTTGACAGAACCATGGCCCGACAGACCTTGGCACTGTCTCAAAATGGGGAAACTGTGGGAACATACGTATGGAGTTTTGATACCTGGGTCATTTTCAGGTAGGTCTTCCAAGGTGGGGAACTGGTTGGGACTGGCCAGAACTTATAATAGCTGTGACTTGATGAAGACAGGGAGTTGAAGATTTTGAAGAGACCCCTGAAGAGCGAGCTCCTTAGTGATTTACAGTCTTGTCTTCCAGGAGCAAGTGTTATCTGCAGCGAGCAGCATAGATTTCTGTCACTGTTTTGTTTCGTTTTGTTTTGTTTTGCTTGTTTTGTTGAATTGTCATCAGTGTCATTTCACATACAGACAGGAAAGTATGCCTAACTCCAGGTAACACAAGGACAGGAAAGTATGCTTGTCCCAGTATTGTTTAATGCAGAGACAGGACATGATATTGCTTTCAGTCCTTACCAAGATGTATCGTGATCACTGGCTGTGTAATTGACGCCCTCTCCTGCTATCTCCCTGGAGATCTTAGTAAAATCCACATCGCTCACAAAGGCTTTGTGAAGGGCTTTCTTTGGTGACTGCAAGGAAATGTGGTGCCCCTTTTTCAGGTTTGGGTGGTCATCCGAGATTGTCTTTTGAACTTGTTTTCATGAGGAGGTAGACCGTGTTCTTCTCTCACCCGGTGTTCAGTGCCCAGCATAATGCCCAGCATCTGCAGTCAATAGTGAGAACCAGAGAGGAAACACGAAGGGCATGCCAAGCATCTGAGAAGTGATAGGAACCCAACCATGCAAGGGAAGTGATGCTTGCTGGGCTTCAAAGTGCTGAGGGAGGGTAGCAAGGACTTCACTGATCCTTGCTAACAGGCATAGATGAAGATGAAGAGAAAGACAGCCACGTAAGAATAAGCAGCCTCTGTCCCTGTGGCTGCAGGACCTTTCTAATGCAGTGAAGAGTTTCTGCCCGGGAAATAAGAAGGCTTGAAGAATGACCTGAGGGCTCTGGACACCAAGCAAAGCGATATAAACTGAGAGTTTTCGAATAGCAATGGCGAGATAAGAGGCTCTTTTTTTAAGAAAGCAAGTCTAGCTAAAGGATTTAGCTTGAAATGGAGAGGATAGAGGAAGAAGCCAATGAGAAGTCTGTCCCACCAGGTAAATAAGCCTCAGATAGAGCATTCACAAAGCCCCTGGAAAAAGAAGAATAGCTACGCGACACAAACCACAGGCCAACAAGCTGCAGAATTTGAAGCCGACCACACACAAATGATCAGACATGAAGAAGAGTCAAGGGGAACTCTAAATTGCCAGGCTTATTGATTGGGAGAACAGCGTTGTCTTTGAGACTCGGGAGCACCGGATGCAAGAGGGACACAGGGAAGGACACGGAGAGCTTGGGTAGGCTGGATTCTTCCCACATGCGGAGATCTGAGTCATACCTCTGGAAGGCGGCTAGAAATAGGAAGGGTGATGCTTGGGTGACATGACAGAAGAGAGATTGTAACAACCCTTACCTCTCAAGTGCATCTCACAGAACAGACATGGTGCTACACAGTCACAGTGGCAGGAAGGGCAGGTAGGCACAGTCCTCTCCCAGTCTGTGAACTGGCTGTTCACAAACACGCACACTTGAAGGACGTGTGAAAGCATTTCTGTTCTTTTCCGAAGGATACCCTTCAGTCTCCGCATGGGGAGGGGGTGCCCCACTCACTCCCACTCTTTTTATCCTTTGATCTATCCACAAGGCCCAGCGTGTCCCCAAACGCGTTACCAGGCTGGGCCTTGGAGGCCCATGTCCTTGGTTCTATTCTAGAGGAAGCTCTTCTGAGTTGCAGTCCTCATCTGTCTCCCACAGGAGTAGACAGAGCTCTTGCAGATTCTTCTGAGCGCGGCAGTCACAACACAACCCAAAACCATTCTCTGGCTAATTTTGGAGGATTCTCAACATTTCCATGCTTTCTTATGACTTCAACATATCCTTTTCTTCGCAAATGGCAAGCAGGAGAGATAAGGGAAAATATAAGAAGTCGGGACTGGGAATTTTTTTTCCCAGTGATGAAAATATTATCCCCTGAAATGACTTAATTTTGGTGCTAAGGCACTTAGGGGTGTCTTCAATGCCATTCTGTAAGGAAGAAAGCATTTCAGCAATCTAGAGGGGGAGAGACAATCCGCAGAGTGGAAGAGGAAAAACTGGTCAGAGGATGATAACGTCAGGAAGCAAGTTACTGGAGGGGTAACTTGAGCAGGAGCCCTGGAGAACGAAGGCAGGTGGAAAGTCACCAGACTTGACAAAAAAGCAGAGAGAGGCCCATATGTTATGCTTGACTCAAATCACCCAAAACCATCCCGTCTGAGCCTGTACTTCCTGGACCTGGCTGGCCCAACCTCTAATAAATAATCATAAGTCAGACTTCCCGGATTTCATTGGTTAACTTAAGAAAGCAGATGAACATTTTATATGACTAATAAAATTGTGGGTTTGGTGGCACTCGTGATAATTTGTAAAACCACATGTTTTAACACCCACACAGAAGATTATCTTTTAAGAAACCCTTGTCAGTTCTCTGCCCTCTGTCACAAAGTGGTTCCAGGCTGTTTCCGAAGTCCGTATATTTGTGCCTGCATTTCTGAAACAGTACTGAGAATGCATCTACACCTAGCGTCTTCTCAGACAGATCTACTAATGGCAATTTGGGGAAGATTCCTTATTAGTCCACACCCTGAGCATCCCTGCCGCTCTCTAACTTCGTGTCCTTTTTCAGAAAACTAAGCCACATCCCTTGGCTGGTATGTTTTTAAACCAAGCTCAGAATCTGGCATCCTTTTTTAGAGCACGGAAATTTCATGCAAGGGTCCCTTACCACACGCTTTGAACTTCATCCATCAGACATGGTAAATGTTCTCAACCCTCCTGTTCATGGAGACCTTCACTTGCAGAGGGATCCATACAATTTACAATTGGTCATGATTTTAGACATCGCCATTATATTAATCTATTTTTTTTACTAGACACCCAACTCTAAGGAATATTTAATTAATATTTAATTAATTAATACTTTCCGTGTTGAATCCCATGGCCACACAAATTAGGTTTATAAGATGATACTGTCTAGTTTAATAAACCCTACATTCAATCCAACTTGCAAAAGGTTTTACAAGTCATTAGCCATCCCCAGGAAAATAGCTAATTAGTTTATACGAATAGGTCCACAGCATCATGGCCTAAATGACTTATTTCCATTGGACTAAGCAATCTCATAGAGCCACTAATTTTTAACAGATACATTCCAAGTTCAACAATGCAAATGAATGGATCAAACAAAAGCAATACTTGTGTGGGTATTATTCAGGGTTCTCCGGAGAAACCAAACCAGTAGGGTATATATATATACAAATATATATGTATGTATATACATATATATGCCTATGTATATGTGTATTCAGTATATATGAGGTTTCTGAGAGATTTATTTCAAGGAATTGGCTTATATGATTGTAGAGGCTGGCGAGTCTGAAATCCATAGGGCAGGTGGCAGACTAGAGACTTAGGCAGGATTTCTATGTTACAATCTTGAAGCGTAATTTCTTCTTCATCTAAGAAACCTCAGTTTTTGCTCTTAAGGCCTTCAACTAATTGGATAAAACCCATCCATATTATCAAGGGTAATTCCCTCGAAGTCAGTTGACTGTAGATATCAACTATATGCACAAAATACTTTCACAGCAGCATTCCATTAAATAACTGGCTACTATAACCTAGGCAGATGGACACATAAAACTAATTGTCACAGTGTAGCAGTACTTAGGGGTTCACAATATCATTATAGGTCCGGTATCAGCAGAGACTATATCAGATAGGGAAGAATATTACCAAGACATGGAAGGCACGACTCTTGCTTTGCAAAAGAAGATCATCTAATGATAGAAACTGACAATCATAAAAGATTGCATAAATACACATAAACTATAACCACACAGCCACAGAGAGAGACATCTCTGTAGAGACAAAATCCAACACGGGTGAATTCATTGATATTAGTCCTTTGCACTGTTTTATTGCCAAAGCCAATTATTACTTATTTTAATCAAACCATACCACGTTAATGAAACGCATTAATTACCTTACTGAAAAAGCCTCAAATTATACAGATTTTAATTTTACCCAGGATATGTAGTAGTTTTCTGTTGTCAAACTACAAGACTATTTTTTGACTTCATGGTATGATGTAAAATAATTATAAAGCAAATTCTGACTCATCAGCTTACTGAATATGTTTCCCTAATGGTTTTGCCATGTAAAAGTTCTATAATTAAGAGGAAAAAAGGATAAGGAAGTTGCTAGAATTATTAGAATCACTTTTATTCTAGCTGCCATATTTCTTCTACATCCTAGTTTTACTTCCTTTTTATTTCCTCACATTTAAAAAAAAAACTTCCCTTAGAAAACAGAGATATCAAAATCAAATCTCTTATTTTGAGCTTTGTGATGGTTAATCTTATATGTCAATGTGGGTAGGCTCCAGTGCCCAGTTGTTTGGTCAAACACCAGTCTCAGTGTTGCTGTGAAGGTATTTACAGATGTGATTAACATTTAAATTAATATACTTCTTTTTTCCATTTATTTTGAGAGGAGAGGGAGGGGCAGAGAGAAGGAGACAGAATCCCAAGCAGGTTCCGCAGTGTCAGTGCAAAGCCTGATACGGGGCACAAACTCACAAACCATGAGATGGTGACCTGAGCCGAAGTCAAGAGTCAGACACTTAACCAACTGAACCATCCAGGCACCCCAATATTTAAGTCAATATACTTTGAGCAAAGCAAGTTACTGTCCATAAATTGATGGGCCACATCTAATCAGTTGGAGGCCTTAAGAGCAAAGACCAAGTTTCCTCAGAAAAAAGAATTCTCCTAAAACTGTAACATAAAAATCCTGCCTGCTTCTGGCCTGATGCCCTGTGGGATTCATACTCAAGATGAAAACATCAACTTTTACTTGAATTTCCAGCCTACAAGTCTACCCTACCAATTTAGGTATTTCCTGCCCCCACAAGCATGTGAGCCAATTCCAATCAATCAATCAACCGATCAATCAATAGATAGATATAAGTGATAGGTAGATAGATAATAGATAGATAGATATGTATTTAGGTACATACACATACATGTGTGTATGCATATGTGTGTATATATATTGTTTCTCCGAACTAATACAAAGCTTCTTTCTTAGATTTCTCATAAATATTTAAGACAAGAAATACAACTTATTGTAATGAAAGAGTCTTATTTTATATACTTGTTTACCATAAATTATATAATGTATTTCAGTGGCATTAAGTGTCTTAAGTTTTAACCTGAAAGGTCTGTGATATATGGTCTGTTTTTTTTTTTTTTAACTTCCTTTTGTCCCTTCAGGGACCCACATACCTGCTCATTCATTGGCTATAGTTGGCAAGACTGGATACATTCTTCCTCCTTCTAGACACAGCCTTCCTATTGCCTGAGGTGTCTAGGCAATGGATACTGGTGAGTCCAAACAGATGCCAGGGTTCAACACGGAACATACATGTCTCTGCCTGAGGGGCATCAGACCGTGTGGTAGAACCAGGAAGCCCAAACAATATGGTAACTCGGGGTTGTCTACTGCCAATGCTAAGGATCGCTCTATTGTTAGGTGTTCTTAGTGTCTGCTCCTGTGACACTATTGAGTCCGTCGGCATTCACCTCATTAGCGATCTGAGAATTGCCATGGAGAAGGAACGGAGGAAAAGCATAGCAGACATTTAATGATGTGCACACTCCTCTTTTATGAGACTTCTTTATTGATAAGGTTTTGCTGGAATGGGTAAGATTTTCCCTGTTGCTAAGGCAACCTGCCTACCGGAAGAGCTGATCTATACACCTCCTTCTGGAAAGTGATCCTTGCAATTTAATAAAGGGAAAAAGAAATGTTGCTACCGACTCACATCAGAGAGAAAAAAAGAAAAAGAAGAAGAAGAAGAGAATACAAAAGGGAAAAAGATAATGTGTGAGGAGGTGGGTGTTGGGTTTGAAGACGGGGGTTAAACATGTTATGTTGCCGGAAAGACACAAACTCCATGAGGATCACAAAAGATGTATGTCTTATGCAATCTTTTCCCTTTCCTCCTCCCCATGCTGGTCAGATCTCTTACCACCTTCCTGCCTTCTCTCCTCCCCGGTTCCCCAGACTCCTTGTTCCTCTGGCATATCATGCAGTTCCTGTCCAGTTCCGCGTTTGCTGCTCCCTGCCTGGAAAGCTCTCACCCTGGATGTGAGCGTGGCTCCCTATCTCGTCCCACAGGCCCCCTTATCCGAAAATCTGTTCCTGGCCACCAGGTGTCAGATAGCCTCCTGCCATCCCCACTGTTGTCCCTGTCTATCACTTCACCCTACTTTATTTGTCTTCACAGCATTTGTCACCAAATAATATGAAATATGCATTGATTTCTTCATTCTCAGCTGCTCATGCTGGAATAGAAGCTCCTTGAGAGCAGATTATAAATGTCTTACTCACTGCTCTGTCATCAGCACCATGAAGACTATTTCTCTCTATAGCAAATTCTTCGTTAATAAATAAAGTTGTGCTGCCTGTCTTTAAAAATCCAGTTAGGGAGATAAAACTAAGTCCTCTAAAACACGTGTATAACATACATGTAATATATGTATATATGTGTAATATATAATGCTAATGACAGAAAATAACCAGGCAAAACCAAACCCAAAGGCAGTGGCAGGGGGAGACCAGGCGAATTAGAAGGGAAAAAGAGAAACAAGCCTTATCGGGAACATGAGACTTCAGCCACCACTGGAGAAATCTCTCAAAAACGGCACTGGCAACCTGCCACTCCTGAGCCAGAGAGCGTCTGGTGGTCCCTAGCAGGAGCTAGAAGCCTATAAACTGCATTTCACAGCCTCCTTTGCCAGCAGGGCTCCAGCAGAGGCTTTCACAGGAGATTAGAGGGAGGGAAAGAGAAGGGACCTTTCATCTTCAGAAGCAGCGGCTACCGGCTACCGGCTCCTCTGGTCCCTGCAATACACCTGCACCAGGTTGAAGCAACAGACCACAACAGGCAGCTTGGGGCAGACGGGCTCGGGGCTCAGGGCCGACAGCAGCCCCCTGGGAGTCCTTTATCTCTGAAAACGCCCTTCCCTCCTTCCTGCTCCTCCAACCTTCCCAACAGTTTGACAGTCTCATTCCCCATTTTAAATAGCTTTGTGCTGGAAATAGCCTAAGTGGTTTTTACTTTCTTGGTTCAGTCCAAGCGGATAACCACCTATTTCTTGTGCTATAAGTTCTAGCCTTCTTTAAGTCATCATCTCAATTAAATATGAATTTAATTCATACATTATTTAGTTCATATTCTAAATTTTAAAGTTTCTCTGGTGGAGAAGAAGGCTACACCATAATCATTTGTAAGAAAGCCCGCTCAAATGGCTCCCTCTGGCCACCATTTATCTAAATAAATATCTAGGGGCGCCTGGGTGGCTCAGTCGGTTAAGCATCCGACTCTTGATCTTGGTTCAGGTCATGATTTCATGATTGGTGAGTTTCAGCCCTGCATCGGGCTCCATGCTGACAGCACAGAACCTGCTTGGGATTCTCTGTCTCCCTCTCTCTGCCCCTCCCCTGCTCAAGCTCTCTCTCTCTCTCTCTCTCTGTCTCAAAATAAATTTTAAAAAATTTTAAATAAATGTCTAAACCTTTAACTTATGAAAGGCTTAGATTGTACCCCACAATTTTAGACTTACATTCTCATATCTTACTCCATAGTTTTTCTTAAATAAAAATTCCATTCTCCAAATTAAATTGCAAGTTCCTAGAGGCAAGCCTTACAATTTTTTCTTTTATCTCTGGGATTGGCAATGTTGGGTATTTTGTCAGTACCCAGCACACAGATGTGGATTCGATTCCCTCAAAAGAGATCGAAGAAAGGATATTTTCCACATCCCTTCAGTACAGGACAATGATTTGGTCGCAGTCAAAGATTATATTGTCCTATGTGCCAAACCATCATAAGTCCCCTTAAACTGTAGTAATTGTGGGGTTTAAGGACTTGGGGAGAAATAATGGAATGAAAAAGTCAGCATGAAAGAACTGCCAGGTGACCACTGGGGTTGCATGTGCAAACTACGATTTCAGTGCCCCAGAGATGGGTCCACTAACAACTGGAGCCTGACAGTTGTTTTTAGCCAGTGTTCACTGCTCTAAAACTTGCCCAAATGTTACCACATGCTATCCAAACTTCCAGAAAAGTAGCTGATAGCTTACTTCATTCACCTCAATTACCTTGATTAGTAATCTCAATGTTTGCTTATTTTTTATCTGTTATTTTCCACTAGACACAGGGTTATGATGTGATCTCAGTAATTAGTCTCTTGCTATGTTTCTCCCCCCACCCCGCCCCCAGAGGAAATTGTTCTGTATGTAGCAACAGATTCAGTGTGTCCATGGGAGGAGGTGACTTCGGGATCCTTCTACTATGCCATCTTAAGCCCGAATCCTTCAGTCTCTTATCATCATTTAAGGAATTATTTTCTGAATGTATAGTTGATTCTAGTATATAGTCCATTCAATTCAATAGATTTGGACAAAGAAGATAAATCTTTTAACAAAGAATCGAGAAAAAACAAAAATGTAGCAACGTGAGCCAGGTACCCTCTGAAAATTTTGAAGTGAACTGTCACAGCACCATATTTTACCCAGCTAAGTTAAGAAGTAGAAGATAAGGCCTGGGAATTTGGAATCACAATTCTACCCTGTAAAAAATGTGGGGGAGAGAGAGAGAGAGAGAGAGAGAGGCTCATATCAGAAAAGACCTTCCAGCACCCCACATAGGATTCCAACAGGAATTGATCTGTTTTTCCAGGAGCAAAAGAGTCAGTATCTTTTTATTACTATTAACATCCCCAATAAGCTACTAATTTGGAACTGGGGGAGTAAGCAAGTAAGGAATTGAGAAATAAAGCTTTTATTTTTCGATTCTGGAGAATATTAGGATCAGGTTTTTAGATAAGGAGTCCACGCTCTATTTCTCTGGTTAAGGCAGTGCCCTGCTGTTCTTTCAACATTGATGCATGTCTGCGGCTCTGACTTGGCTCTTCTAAGCAAATTAGGGAGTCCTTATTGTGATAAATTACATTATTCAGCATTGTTAGTTGCTAAGGACAGCAAATTGGCTATTAAAGCAGAAGAGGGATTTAGTCAAGGATAACAGGTAGCTCTCAGAATCTTCGGCGGAGTCAGAGAATGGGTTTATAGCTTGGCTGTGTGACCAGGCACATAGCTTAAGTTACACCATCCTATGGCCCAAAGGCCACTGACATTTTCCCAAAGCCAAGGCTCTGCACGGCAGCTCCTACCTGGGAGGCCAGCCACCCTCTCCACCCTGCTCCCTCAGTTGCCAGCATGAAAAGCACCTGCAAGACCCCTGCTTCTTCTGGTCAGTCTCTGTAAGTCCACCTCTAGCACAACAAGCGCATCTCTTTGGATAATCTGCGTCCCATGTTTTTGCTAATTAAGTAAAAGATATGGTCACACTGGGCCATTTCGGAACTGAAGGAAAAAGTAAAAATCTATAATGTTGATCTTGTCTTTATTTAAAACTTGGTCTGGTATCGATTTTTGAAATTTTAATTTTTTAAAATATTTTGCTAAAACATTATCTTGAGGCTTTCTTAGCCTTAGTGCCATCTTCTTGGAAACCTCTGCACCATGAGAGCCAAGTGGAGGGAGAAGCAAATACGCAGGCTGAGGCAGAAAAGAAGATGAGGCAGAGGTCCAAGTGAACCACTAGCTTGTGCACCTGTGGAGCCACAGGAGCAGAAATAAGGAAAGCCAGGGGTCAGGGATGCTGGTACCAATCATTGGACTGCACGCCTACTTTCTAGAACTTGAATCAATGGATCTAGAACATCCATCGCTATCTATCACAATGACCACCTTTGAGAGACTCGCCTTGCTCATACCAAAACAGTCCCTTTCGGTCCCTTGCTCTGGACTTGTGACTTTTGGAACTGGCTGAATGTAACACGTGTACAATAAATCCTCTCTTCTGCTGTCTTAGCTGAAAAAAAAACCAAAATAAAATAAAATAAAATATTATCTTGATTACTGATTTTTCTTTTTAGTGCTCCCTTAACTTTGTCCCCTAAGGTGAGTGCCTCACTCTCCTCACCTTTGAAAGTGAGCTTCTGGATAAGTCTTCAGTTCAGCTTCTGAACTGAAAGGTGACATGGAACAAAGAGTGATGGCCGTCAACAATGTCCATGCTCTACTCCTCAGAACCTGAGAATGTGTCACCTGACGTGGCAAAGGGGACTCTGCAGATGTGACTAAGATCTTGAGTTGGGAAAATTATCCTGGACTATTTCGGTGGGCCTTACCTAGTCAGAAGAATCTTTATGAGAGGGAGGCATGAGGGTCAGAGCAAGAAAGAAGGAGATGTAATAAAAGAAGCAGACAGACAGAGAGAAAGCTTTGGGGATTCCATGCAGCTGGCTTTCAAGTTGGAGCATGACACCTCAAGCTAAAGAACAAAGGAAGCTTCTAGAAGTTACAAAAGGCAAGGACACAGATTCTAGAGCCTCGAGAAGGAATGCACCCTTGCTGCCACCTTGATTTCATCCCAGAGGCCGATCTTGGATTTCCGATCTCCAGAACTATAAGTTAATAGATTTGTGTATTTTAAGCCACCGAATTTGTGGTGATATTCTAATAACAACGATAGAAAACCAATACAGGTGGGGAATTCTTCAGGTACTGGAAGAGTTTGCAGAATGCATGAGGCGGTCAGAAAGCCTGACAAGTGCCCTCTACCTGAAGATTTTACTTTTTCAACCTATGCTTTCATCTTTTTACTCAAAGTCCAATCCTGCAATACTGCTGTGGTTCTTATAAACAGGCTATCAACGCACAGGATTTGTCAGGTGAAATGATGAGTTGTCTGCTTGGCTTCTAACCATCAAGCACCTTGAGTCATCTTCTTCATATATGTTCAATTCTCCTAGGTGGATTTTCAGTTGCTGGAGTGGAGAGGCTTTGCCTTGACTGTTTTCCAAATATTCAAGACCAAAACACGGAATCCAAGCCTCAGTTTCCTCCCAAGACAAACAACGGCAACAAAATGGCAGAATAGGTTTTCCAGTGCTTTCGACTAGAAAATGATGGCTTTGTGTCTCTATTATAAATGGCTTTAGCCTACAGTAACGAAAGTCTCCTTTTTTGGAACAACAAAAGGGACTTTAACTGCTTACCTAGTGCTTTGTTTTCCATGAAAAACAACAACATTGTAATATTGTAAGAGATAATTTTCATGTTTCTTAGGAAGAACGTTGCGTTCTTCACCCCAGGATAGAGTTCACTGTGCTTTCGGCAACCAACTGGAGGCTACATTCCTGCGTTTAAAAGAAAAAGACAGTCTCTAATGTAAATACAGATTATATTCCAACAGTTCATTTGTTGGCCAGTCATTTGGAATTCATTTTATCGTAATAACAATATGATGGGTAACATGTAACCATTATTGTAATCTCCTTATAACAACACAGGGAGAGTTTTATCTTTGTGGAAGTTGGTGCTCGGATTCTATCTCAGTGAGGGATCTGGTTTGTCCAGAAGATAATTTGAAGAGCACCTAGCATGATGCGTGGTAAAGAAGGAAACAGTTTGTGTGGTAAAGCAGGCTGAGTGAGGTCAAGCCAGGTTCAGGGCTGTGTGAGGGAAACCTTCTCTGAATGTAGAGATAAGAGTGGACGCAGGGACGGACAAATATCTTCTGGGGGCCAATTTTTAATTGAGATTAATATAGTTCAGGGCACCTGGGTGGCTCAGTTGATTAAGAAGCCAACTTCAGCTCAGGTCATGATCTCACAGCTTGTGGGTTCGAGCCCCGCATCGGGCTTTGTGCTGACATCTTGGAGCCTGGAGTCTGCTTTGGATTCTGTGTCTCCTTCTCAATCTGTACCTCCCCTGTTCTCTCTCTCTCTCTCTCTCTCAAAAAAAAAAATAAATAAACACTAAAAAAAAAAAAGAAAGAATTCCAATCTGATAATATTTATATTAAAAAAAAGATTAACATCGTTCACTAATGCCTTTGGTGTAGGTGGGTTATTTGGGAGAGTGGGAAGAGGAGGAGAGCAGGTACTAAAGGTTACATCGAACCTGGCAAAGGCAAAAGCAGAGACATGGAAATCCCTACACCCCAGGTCACATTCTTTTATAACCATCTTCAGTAAGAACAAATGAGAGCCTCAGTTCCGGGCTCCAGATCTCACCGGAAGTAGCTTCTCATCCATGAGATCTGAGCTCTCAGACATAACATGGTTAGCTAATATCAAATTATTCCTGTGTTTCTATAGTCTCAAGGAAAGACCCTCATCGGGGAGGCAGGTGGGGGATACACCTAAACCAGAGTCACTCTATGAGAAGAGACTCTTACAGACACACATGTGCGAGTGTGCATGTACACACACACACACACACACACACACAGCAGCTTCTCAATGTATAATTTTGAATTCTTTGTCCTGGGGCACAACTCCATAGAACACAACTCCAGAGATCAGAAAGCTAATCATGGCCCCGATGTACAGAGGTGGCCCTGAAGAGATATTTATTTTGTCTTGAGGAAATACAAGCCATACTGTGTGTGAGACAGGCAAGTAAACAGAAACTTGAAAATTGTTATGGCCCCAGGCAGTCCTCAGTAGAGAAAATACAGGGCTGCAAGGCTCCTTGAGGGCTAGGATGTGTCTTGAGCCATAAGTGTTCTCTGGCCCCACACTGCACCTAGCACAACCCAATTCATCAACAGGTCTTGTTAATTTTACCTTTGAACTTTCCCCAACTGTATCTACTGCTCTTCTCCACTATACTGCCAAATCCAAGTCATCTTCATCTGACACCTAGACCAGTGACTTCCAAACTTTTGGATCATACTTGCATCAGTAAAATAGTTTTGAACGCATACACACCCATTATGTATGTTGATTTATTTATGAATAATATATGTATGTTGGCATTCATATATTATGCATTATATAATATAGAAATAGAGGGCTTTAAAGGAAAAAAATATATGCACACACACACACACACATATGCACACACACATCTAATGTTTTCTTTCTCCAGTCGAAGAGATTATTATCCTGCAAGCTTTCTGGGCTATGGGAGCTGTGCCTTGAAGCCAGTGGCCTCGCTTACGATGATTCCCCCATAATTGATTTCCTGACTTCCACTCTCGTTTCCTATAATCCATATCCTACAGAAAAATTAAATTAGAGCATGCCACTCTTCTACTTAAAACTTTCCAATGGCTTTTCATTGCACTTAAAACCTAAATTCCTTCCCTTGGCCTACCTACACAACTGTCCATGATCTAGACCCTTGATCTAGGGTCTTCTCTGAAACTCTCTGTATGATCTTCTGTCACAGAGACCTGTTTTCCATTCCTCCCACATGCCCAGCCCATGCCTACCTTTGAATCAACCCTTCTGTCTGCCTAGAATTCGGTCTTGTAGGCTTTCACAAGCCAAACTTTTTTTATTCGTGCAGACCTCACATGAGCGGCCCCTCTTAAATACGATTATCTCTAGCACCCTCAAAAAATAAATTGACATGGTCACTACTCAGCCCTTTATCTTAAAGCAATTCTCAATTTGGCACTTGCTTGCTATATGATGTCCATTTGTGTGTGTAAGTTCACATGTGTTTGTGTATCATCAAATAAGAGTAGAGAACCTAGCCCTTGCCTTGACTGTGATGTTTGACTCACAGTAAGCCCTCAGTAAATATTTGCTGAATAAATTGACAAAGTAACTCATTAATAGGAATTTGGTGAGTTCTTGATTTGAAGTCAGTTGAATCATGCAGAGTTGAGTTTCATTAAACCTATTTTTACTTATAATTCCTTCTTGCAAGCAACCTATGAGGGGAAAAAAAGGAGGTGGCTTTATAGAAATAGCCTGACAAGAGGCAGATTTCTCTGAGACACCTACGAGCAAAGGAGTGTGAAGCTATCAAGAGAATCACAGATTTCCAAAAATAAACATCCCTTTAAAAGTAGGCAACCCGCCATGCTTTGTAATGGGAGTTCTAAAACCCCATTACTGAGCCCTTTCTAGGAAACCTCAGTAATGTGCCATTTATTCAACAGTCTCTAATTGGCCGTGTTCTTAAAGGGCCTTAAATAAATAAGAGGCCTTATCTGATCTGAATTGCATCCAAACTTGTCATTTGAAGGAGATAACACTCTAGTGAAAGATATCACATTGGGAAAAGAATGTTGAACTGTTCTCTGCTACTCGACAAGAGATTTGAGAGAAAAAAACTTAACTCGTCTGTGCCTGTTAAAAAGAATTAAATTCTGAGAGAACTAGCTTCCTAGAATTCTAACATCGACACGGTTAAAATAAACAGTCAAAGCAATAAATATTCCGAGAGCATCCAAAGTCTGACTCTGCTATTATGTTTCAGACCAGAATTCCCATTCAATTCAAATTGCACATGGTACAAAGTAAAAAGAAAACTTAATACGTAATCAGCTGTAGGCAAAATTGTATATAGGCAGAATTTGAAGTCCATTTCCCTAACTTAATTTGCATACACAAACACATATGCACATGCACACACCTCATTCAATAAAAAAAATAATGGGGGGGGGGAGCATTTGATAGGATTTATTAACATTTTGATCTGAATTTACACCAGTGTCCTAATTCTTCCAGAAATACTTCTGTCCGTCTCTTTTTTTAAGGTAGAAGAAAGTATTTTGTCTCTCTGACAAAAGCATTTTGATTTTGAACATGGGGTTGAGGAAATTATTTTGGAAGAAGAACCCTATCTCTTTCCTGAAACCATATCACTGAGTAGCCATTTACTTGTTCGAAGTGTGTCCTTTGGGAAATACAGCCTTACTCAACCAGAAGAGTTTTGCCCTCATCATCCAGTTGGAGGGAGCCATTGACAAAAACAGACTCAGGAACTTCCGCCCGCTGTCTGGAAACACAAACACACCCACACCCTCATCCACCTTCTTTTGACTAACAGCTCAGATAATGCTGCTGAATTCAGTATCAATTTCTTAATTATTCATTCTGACTCTGCTTCGGTGAAAACAAAGACAGTTTCATCCCCCTTGCTTTCTCACATTTTCCTTCAAAAGAAAGATCCTGTCAGAAACTATTATGACTTGTTAGAAATCCAGTGCCTTTTAGCGAGCTAGGTCCTACTCAGAGCACAGCCTAGGAAGAGCTTCTTATGCAAGGAACTGGTATCTTAAAAAAGCAGCGTAGACTCCAGCGAAGAAAAAAAAAAGGATAGAAAAGGAACAGAATGTTGAAGTAACATGGAAATGATGCGTAGCCTGCCTCATGCAAACTACTGGCTCACCCCTGATCCCACTGCCCTCCAATTGCACAGAACTGCTTGCAGCCAGGGTCTACAAATAGGCTGTTTCAGGCCTATGAGCTTCTTAATCCTCCTGCTCTGTGCCTTGTCTGTAGCAGAGGAATCTGCTTGTTATTTTTGTTTTTGTAATGTCAGCACCCACCCCGTGTCTGCTGCAGAGTCTACGGCTGAGGATTGATGATGAGGGTTGGACAAAGGAATGGATGGAAGCTGACTGGTCCAGAAATCTGGCTGAACCAATCAGAGCCTATTTCTGAAATTTTAGAATTTGACACTGCATACAGTTGTTACCTTCTATGTAGGACTGCTACCAGATGTAAACCAAGAGCTTCCAGAAACCTGTGTGGTCACCGTGTGGAAGAAGCCAGTCTGAGTGAATGAGGCCAATACAGGGAGTAACTGAAATGAGAAATGGGAAGAAAGAGCCCAGGTAGAGTTCGTATCCCACCTGTGTCCACACCCCTGCCTTCCGGCAGCTGTACAAGCCTTCCAGGGAATCTCCCTTTCGTGCTAAGATATGGTTGAATTCAACATCTATAGTTTGCCTTCAGAAGCGCTCTAAAAACCCTAGTGTGTGTCTTTTGCTGACAGGACGGGGGCTAAAAACCTTCAAAGCTATTTGAACGTTTTTTAGGAATTTACATTTTCTACTCTCTAGCATCCGACATACTCCAAACCCCACTAACTTCCTATCTCTTCAGCACTTCTCTCCCATTCTCTTAAACTCCATTTAAGCCTCTTGTCATCCATGAAACTTTGACCAAAATTCTAGCCCACACTAGTCTTTCCATTCTCTGAAAGTCTCTAGCATTTAGAATTTAAACCACAGAATTTAATGCTTGGTTATATATTGTATTATTGACTTCTCCTCCAAAAGGTCTTGCCTTCTCCAAAGACTGGTAAGATATAGTTCTTCGGTCAATAGTTTCCAAATCCAACCACATGTTAAAATCACTTAGGGCACTTTTTCAAAGGCTTCTCAAAAGAAATGCAGATTTCGAGTCCTCATGTTGGATTTATTGACTAAGAATTTTCGGGAGTGAAGTCCAGGAAAATATCAAGTTAACAAGCTCCCCAGATGATTGTTACATAGCTAAGCTTGTACAACTCCACAGAATCATGCTGGGAACATGTTCAAGAAGGATTTTATATATATTATATATATATATACACATATATATATAATATATATAAAATGAACCGACTCTTCCAATCGGTCCCATTGGTCTTGCTTGGAAGTAATGGTAGATGCTACAGAAACAGAACACAGATAGCATAGCAGTTGTAAGCAACTGGAACTCTGGCGTAGTCATTCCTTACATAGTTAGAATTAAATCCTCCACACGTGCAGGGTAGAGGGATGGATAAATACGTAAAAAAAAATAAGCACAGTAAAATGTTAATGCACAATCTAGGTGGTGGGTGTACAGATAGTTACTTCCAAATTTTCTATATGTTTAAATTTTTTCATAATAAAATATTGACCCCCGAAAAATGCCTACATGTCCAGAAGATCTGACCCATCCAAATTTAGTTTCCCTGGATTATATTCCTCCTTCCTTTACTACTCTAATTCTTGATTATGGTCACACATAACAACAACAAAAAATCTTAAAAGAAGAAACATTTGTTATCAAGATTATGTCTCTTGACATGAGCTTAGCTGGCTACTTTATGAAGAAAATATTTTAATCCTACAAAGCATCAACTTTGACACTAGGGCTATATATGTTGCTTCCGATCCTTTTTATGACAGTCAATCTACATAAAATAATTCCACATAAAGGTGAAAATTGTTTTAAGTATCTTGAGGAGCTCAATAAAAGAGGTGACAAAGTAAAGAATATATGAATTATTCAAGTTGTTCAGTACTATTTTAGTATTAGCATCCTCCAAAAGTGATATGCTATGACAACAGTAGATACATTTTGATAGATAATTAAATTTAATAGGATATAAGTACTTATATATTGACCCAAGACTGAAAAGTTCCTAATGCCAGGTCAATAAGTATATCCGATGAGCCAAAAATGGCCAGTGCCAGGAATGAGCGATCTATTGAAACAGATAACTATTATATGATATCAGATAAGTGCTGTATAATATCTGATTAGCATGGAGTGCTATTTGAAAACCAGTGAGAGATGATGTGAAGGGGTTCTCTGGATATTTACCATATGCCTGTGGATTTATACTGTCTTGGTTATATTTATGGGTAGATCATATTAATGACCATAGTCTGAGCATAATGAAGAACCAGATATGTACTCCCAACCGAAATGTTAGTGATCATATTTTCCAACCTCACTTACAAGGCGGTTCTAACGAAAATGTACATATGCCAGCAAGTCCACCCTAGAATGACTCTGACACACCTTTTTCTCCCTAAATACTCACCAGTAGAGTAATTTCCTGCCAACAAACTAAGTTATTTACTGTTCCATAAACACATCTTACACTTTCTTGTCTCCACGCTTGTAGTCTTATTGCCCCCCAATACCTGATACTCCAA
Organism: Cryptoprocta ferox; assembly: GCA_028646485.1. Classification (NCBI taxonomy): domain Eukaryota; kingdom Metazoa; phylum Chordata; class Mammalia; order Carnivora; family Eupleridae; genus Cryptoprocta; species Cryptoprocta ferox. Next base: position 131,144,795 of record CM053572.1, read on the forward strand.
CAGTCCTCCCTACCTTCACCTCCAACAGCACTGTTTGTACCACTTCCAGACCACTTCATCCCCTCCTAGATTTCTCTGATGCACCTGCTATGCCAAACGTACTTGGGAAATGATGAGAATTTCTTTCTCTCTTACATTTTCTAGGTCATCACTTATGATTCATCTTGCCAGTTGTTTTGAATCCTTTCAGAGAAGACTTCGATGTTTCTCTGTAAGCCACACAATGTCAGCACTGAAGGCAAGACAGCAAGGCACGCCTGTTGCTTGATTATTTATGTATTTATTTATTTATGGAAGAAGGAATAGAAAAGAGAGAGTCATAAAAAAATAAAAAGCTAACTTTTTTAAAGTGTTTACTATCTCCTGGGTGCTTACTCTTTATGCTACCATTTGCATATTATATCATTTAATCTTCTCACTATCTTATGATATCTTTAACTGTCCTCATTTTACATAAAAAGTCATGTTCTCTAAGGAAAATCTGCTTCTTTGCACCACTGAGCTCTCCCCAATCCTATTCACCCCCAGGGTTGACTTCACCCTTGTACAAGGCTTCTGTTGAATTCTAACAGTTTTGTCCTACCTGAAAATCTGGTTCAACTGAAAATAATCTTATCAGCCTTGTTTCTAGGCCATGGGGCAAACACAAGTAGCTTGTCCTACCTGCTCCCACTTAAAGATTTGTGGTAAGGAACAATAAAAATATCAATGTCAATAAGAAGGCAAACAAATTCAACATTGAAGAGAATGAAATATCAGAATATATATAATATTTTGCATAAGGCAAAATACTTTGACTCAAACCGATTCTCAGGATAACCTCAATTTTTAAAAAAACCAAGCATTTATTTGATTGACAAATACCTGTGTATATTTTGCAATAACTGATTCAAATATCAGAAACACCAACGCAATCGCAAGTTCTGTTCCTCTTGCTTCAGCCTACAGCCTAAAAATGCACCTGAGGAGCTTAAACTATTCTAACCAGTGTAGTAGTAATCATTTACCATTTCCATCTTAAAACAAAGCTATTCTAGGCTCTAGAAAGCCACACAAGAAAGCAAAACTCAACTGTAGTCATAAATATATGGCTTCCAGAGAGCCTCTAAAAAACTAAGCTGAATTAAATGAATTGCTCTCTCCAGCTCTCCTTTAGGGGATATCCTAGGACATTCATAACTTATAAGAAAATTAATTATGAAACAATGCATCCAGGAGTTGCCCAATATTCACATAAAAATTAACATTAAAAATGATAGTGTTCCTTTCTACGGCATCTGCCCCTGGCTGTCCCAGTTAATTAAAGCTTACACAGTGGCTTTAGCCTTGGGCAATACTTTGAATCACATACCCTACCCATGTCCTCCGTGCCCAGAGACGTTGTGATGACAGTTTTATTTCCCTGATGAACTGAAGTGATGAACCAAAGAATGCAAAACAAGCAGTCCTCTCCCGGTCCTTTCCCCTATGGTTTGTCCTTCGGTGAAGATGTAACTCCTATCTCTTGCTGTCTCAAAAGAAATTAAGAACCAGTAAGAGGATGGTGTTTGACAGGAATATTTGTTGAAGTGACGACTCAAAGAGAAGTTTTGAGAAGTAATTTCTGAGCCAAAGTTTGTTTATCCTTAAATTATACATTATGTTGTTCCAATGTCATAGATGGTTTAACTGATTGCAAAGCTACATAAGAAAGGAAGAAGGGTAGGTGAGGCGAGGGAAGGGAAAAGAAAGAAAGGGAAGGGAAAAGAAGGGAAGGGAAGGGAAGGGAAGGAAAGGGAAGAAGGACCACAAAGCAAAAATTGCTGACCCAGATTCTCAGACTTTGTTCTTTCATGGTTGTAGACAGTGCATCCGAGCAGCAGGCCTCCGAAGCCAAGTCTATCTTTAAAATATAAGAGAAAGGCAGAAAAGATCATGTCTGCAATAGAACCTAAAAATAAAAAAGGGAGTTAAGGGGGGAGAGATAGATCAACCATATACCTAAGAGGAACGAAGTTAGAGATGCTATGTAGATAGGGCACTAATGAGACTAGTATGATTTCCAATTGTATTTGAGAGGCTGAAACAATAACCAAGGTAAACTGATCCATCATGGCCTCAGCTAGATGACCACCAAGTACTATAAAATGACTTAAATCAGTTTGACTGCTCAGCTATTACGGAGCTCTTTCAGTTAAAGCTGGGTAGTACCTGCGATAATCATTAGTGTTATTTTAGTAACATTCAAATATCCCCCTCTGGGGCGCAAGGTAGAATTATGCTTCATGGTACTCACTTGGTAAGTCATGTGACCAACTCTAGACAGTGAGTTACTGGAAACCTTTTAATAAACAGCATGACACCGCTAGGACTCTAACATCACAAGCAGTGATGGGTTGTGAAGTGAAATCAGGCATGATGCAGAGCAGAGCCTCCAATAGACCCATGGGGGTCATGTAGTGTGAGCACGAAATAAACTTTTGTCATTTTAAGCCATAGGAAAACCTAGCCCAGTGGATCTCAAAGAGCAGTCTCTAACCAGCAGCGGCAACATCACCCGGGACCCTGTGAGCAACACAAATTCTCAGTCCCCAGACTTACTGCCCTGGGGACTCGAGGGTTGGGGCTCAGTCACCTGCATTTTAACTGGCTCTCCAGATGATGCTGATGTGCACTAAAGTTGGGAAACCATGACCCACTAACCCATCCTTCTGGACACACAGAGGACACACGATCCTCCTCCCAAAGGTCAATACCAGGTGATAAATTACAAAGAAAGCTAGTCTCAGTCGACTTTCTGACAAATGTAGCAATATTTACTAGCAAGCAGGGGCCAAACAGTCATGAGACCTATTCTTATAGCTTAGGAAAGTCCCCTACGTACTCTCGGGCCCTCTGACAGACACCTTACATGAAAGGTTCACTTTCAGACCAGTAAAACGATATTTTGCAGACATTACCATCCAAGTCCCAGTGAGATGTCAGCAGGCTCCCTGAGGCAGAACGGTGCAGGGTGAGGATGGCTCTAGACCTTGAGCCCTACATGGACCATGGCAGCCCACTGGGCTTTCTGGGTCCTGTGACTCATTCATGAAAGGCATAGAGACCCAGTGAAGGATTCACTTGCCTTGAAAACAACTCACTGGACCAAAGTTATTTCCTGCATCCAGATTTTCAGAGATTTGAACTAGTAAATAAAGTGTTGGTTCCTTGTTATGATATTTCAAAGACTAACTATTCACCCTAAAATGTGGATTCTGACAAAGGTATCTCAACTGCCTCTAGGGTGTAGATTAAGGTTAATTTTAACACAGCTTCATCACATTTTTTGTACACTAGAAAACATAATTATAACAAGTTACAGACCCCATGAGACCTAGTGAAAGAAGAACCGAGTATGAGTTTGTCAGGGTATCAAACTCAAGAACTATTCCCAAAACAAAAACAAAACAAAACAGAACAAAACAAAAACAAACAAACAAAAAATTCTAGTGGCCAGTACTGCCTAGCTAGGTAGGGTATAAAGGACAATTTTTCAAGCTGCTATCGTTTCTTGGCAATGTCCATGTATAATTCTAGTTCACCAAGCAAGCTCTTATCATTTGATCTCTTCACTTGACCAATCCCTGGCAGAAGACAGTGTCCAAGGTAATAAGTAATTCCAGTTATCCTACTAGATATATATTAAAATTCTAAATTCTAAATTGCCATCCTTGATTTTAAATCAGTATACTGTGAGTTTAGTACTAGTGTGGTAGGCTCTGTAACGTTCCCTTCCTCTCACCAAAGACACCCTGGTCCTAATCCCAGAACCTATGAATATATCCTCTTACATGGCAAAAGAGATTTTGTAGATGTGGTTAGATTAAAGAGTTTGAGATGGAGAGAAAGATTATGCTGGATTATCTGGTGGGGTCAGTGTAGTCATAATGGTTCTTACAAGAGGGAGTCAGGAGGACAAGGGCCAGAGAATGAGATGTGATGATGAAAGCAGAGGTCAGATGGTCAGAGAGGATTAGAGGTTCTGCAAGGTAGAGATGGAGGAAGGGGCCATGAGCCAAGGAATGTAGGCAGCCTCTGGAAGTTGAAAAAGACTAGGGAACAGATTGTCCCCAAGAGGCTCTCAGAAGACCTAGCCTGACTTTAGCAGGCAGCTTGACTTTAGCCCAGGGAGACTGATTTTTGACTTTTGACATCCAGACTTTAAGTTAATAAAGTTGCATATATTTAAGCTGCTAAGTTGGTGATGATTTGTTACAGCAACATTAAGAAACTAATACAGTCACTGTGATTTATATTACAGTCTGATCACCTCTGGTGAACTAAAATATTAGATTTCTGAAAGATGAAAACTGATTTTTGAGCCTGTGACGTTTATCTTTCCTCCCTCTCTCACTCATCCTGATCATCTTCATAGCCTGAAAACAACAGAATGTCGGATTCATTCTAGAATTGTACTCTTTACTTTGAGCACTCAGATCTAATGAAAGCACACATTATTTCCATGGATAAATACTGATAACAGGGAAAAAAAGCCTAGAATTTTAAAAACTAACCAACTTGGACACGACGCATTCCATTTAGTAAATTTCCTCTTTGTTACCCCCAGGATGGTATCTCTGTGCCTGATCACTCTTGCCTGAGATTTAACCAGCTCAGGGATCTACTTATACAGCCCATTATAAGGTGTGAAAGCACAGATTTGAAAGAGGTGTGGAGGATGGATAGTAAAAGAGAGCTAATATTAGCAGAGAGAGGGAGGTCACAACCTGACAACATGTCTGAGATGTAAAAACTCCTTTGAAAAAAAAAGAAGAGAAAGAAGAAGAAGAAGAAGAAGAAGAAGAAGAAGAAGAAGAAGAAACAAAAGAAAGAAAGAAAGAAAGAAAGAAAGAAAGAAAGAAAGAAAGAAAAAGAAAGAGAAAAGAACACAGGATTTGGGAATAAAAAAAAAAAAGCAGCTGCCTGGAGCCACTTCACGAAGGATCAACTATATCTAGCAGACACCTCAGATGAAGCCCTGGGCACATAAATGTATTAAATCACAAGGCATATCTGGAATTCCTTGTGAGTAATCAGCATGACATTCCATTGTGGCTTTTATAAAATGCTTAATAAGGTAAAGAAGTGTGTTCTATAGTTGTAAAGATAATTAAGTGTATGTTTTAATGCTTCTCTGGGTAAGATCCCTTAATAGATCCCTTAATAGATGGGTAAGATCCCTTCACTTAATAGGAAGCCTCCCATTTCACAACTATGGCAAATAAAAGAAGTGTTAAAATATTAGTAAATTAAACCCGTGCTAATTAGTAATACCAAGGAATCAGAAGCCCTTTTACTCATGCTGCCTTTCTTTTTTTTTTTTTACTCTCTAGGTTTAGAGATTGAGGAAATCCTAACACCAAAGGCAAGACCTCCTCAATTTATCATGTCCTTTGTGGTATTGCCAATACCGCAGGAGATGGTTTGAAAGAGCAACTTCATAGGCAGTGTTTTTACTCATCCTACGATTTGGAGAATCTACCTGGTAAGCTCCATAAAAGAGGTCCGATGGTGCCCAAGAAAGAGGGAAAAAAGGTGTAACAAAAGGCATTTCTCTCATCAGCTCTCACTTCCTGAGGCTCTCAAATGCCTGGAGCATAAAATCAAGTCATCAAGATAGCCTGCAGATGTCAGGTATCATCTAAAGTCAAGTTTTAAAAAGTCACCCTAAATCTTTCAGCCCTGAGCGTAACTTCCTTTTCCAAATGAAAGTTAGGCCGATTTATATGGCCCTACAGGGGATTTGCAGATGACCTAAGCCCTTTAAAATGAGAAGATGAAGTCATATTTTTGGCACAGACGGATCTCCACCACCCATAGCCCTGAGTTTCCTGGGGTGAGGATTAAGTCCACGAAATAGTTAGGTAACCATCACTTTGCATATCAGAGAAACTGGTGGGTTAGGTAAGTGCCTTATACCCCTCCCCCTCCAGGACTTGAAGAACTTGAAGAACTTGAAGGACTTGAAGAAGTTACTTGCTAACAGAGGGCAAAGCCATAAACCAGAGTGCATAGACCTGTCAGATCACATGTGGATGGCTTCAAGCTTGGATCCTCGCCATCCAGTTCCTCATCTTCAAGCTCCAGATATTATCTCACTGAGCTCCTCCAGTAAACCCGCAACTAGAAACGACGCCACATGTCCCCCAAGCTTCAAATTCAGAGAAGAACATGAGTGAAAATCGGGTATCAACTTTGTGGGCAGGTAAATGGGGATTTTATTACATTCTTTCTACTCAGGCTTAGCGACTCTTCACCTGCAAGTCATTCTCCAAGGTGACGCTGTACAGTCCCTTATGCATCAATTCATTTGGCATGCTATCCAATCTTTTAGGGTTCTTCTGATCATGGAGAATACCCCAGTGAATATGCTCCACATAGCCCTTGACCTCAAGTAGCAGACAAATTGAAAAGGAAGGAGGAAATTACAATAAAATGTGGAATGTGCCCTGACAAGGGTAATGTGAGGTCCCATAAAAGGTTTTGGAGAAGCTGCATCAAAGTGAGCTGAGAAGGATAAGTGGGAGTTATCAGTTGAAGGTGAAAGTGAGAGATGGGAGATCTTACTGGACGATGAAATGACGGGAGCAAAGAGCTGGGGATGAGAATGTGAGCTGGCTGTTGGCACAAGGGAAAGAGGCTCCCATCAGTTTCCCTTGCAGGTCACACTGGAGCATTCCAAGCTACCCCAAAGAGTCATGAGAGGTCTACGAAGGGCTCTAAGTATGCCAGTATCATCAGCATGGTTTCATGCAGAAAGAAACGTTTGGCTGCAGCAAAATGGATGTGGAAAACCAGAAAAAAGAAGACGTCATGGAAGGTTCTGGAATCTCTCAGAGAAGATCCTTATAACAGCAGAGAGGGCTACACACCTGGGGGAGCATGGTGACCTCTCCAGAATTAGGCTCAGTGGTGGAGGATCTGGTGTACATCTATCAGGGGTCTTACCCTGACACTCCTGCAGGCCAAATCTAGTGATACATGAATTTCCTTGGCCTGCACACAAGTTTTAATGAACATACTTGTCTTTTTAAAGGAGAGCTTGCCTTCTCCGCCACTCCTTATTTTCCTAAAGTCGACCCAACTTACACATTTATGTTACCAGCATGGCAACCGTAGGCATTGGAATTTGTAAGCCAATGAGAAAAGTATGAAGCTTTTTTTACATTTAACATGTGACATTATCATCACCCTTTGGGGCATTTGGGACACCAATATGCCAATGACTGTATCATGTACCAGGCAAGCATTTGGGGTTCCAAGAAGTACAAAATATTATTCTTATTCCCATGGATGGTCCCTCCTTTGGAGAAGGTAACAAAAAGATTATCAGCCAACAATTTGAATAGATATTTCACCAATGAAGGTGTACATGGAAAAAAATCTCATTCTTAGTCATTAGGGAAAAGCAAAAGAAAACCCACTGGAATGGCTATAATCAAAAAGACCATAGTAAGTGTTAAAGAGGAGGATGAGGAAAAAACGAACCCTCACACATAGCTGGTAGGCTGTAACATGATGCGACCACAAACAGTTTGGCTGCTTCTGAAAAAATTAAGCATGCGGTTACCATAGGATCCAGCAATCCGCCCTTAAGAAATTATTCAAGAGAAATAAAAGCATACATCCACGTGAATGTCCACACCAGCATCATTCATGATCATCGCAATCGCGGCAAGAATCCAAATGACCATTAACTGGTAAATGGACAACAAAATGCGATGTCCATAGCAGAACACCATTTTACAATGTGAAGGAAGTATTAATACATACTACAACATGCATGAACCTCAGAAACATACTCAGTGAAAGAAACCAGTCACAAAAGACCACATATCATGTGATTCCATGTACACGTAAACTCCAGAAAAGACAAATCTATAGAGAAAGAAAGATCTCTGGTTGTCTGGAGTTGGAGATAGGAAGGGAGAGGGCCTACAGAGAGATGCACAAGATCTTTGTGGCACACTAAAAATGCTCCAAACTTGGATTGTGCTGATGGCCCCACAACTCTGCAAATTTACTGGAAATCATTTAACTGTACATAACGAGTAAATTTTATGGAATATGAATTATACCCCAATAAAGCTGTTTTTAAAAAGAAAAATCACATATTATGAAATACAGTAAATGTCAAATCACTGATTTTAAAAAATTGGCCTCCAGGGGCACCTGGGTGGCTCAGTCAGTTAAGCGTCCGACTTTGGCTCAGGTCATGATCTCATGGTTTGTGAGTTTGAGCGCTGTGTCGGGCTCTGTGCTGACAGCTCAGAGCCTGGAGCCTGCTTCAGATTCTGTGTCTCCCTCTCTGTCTGCCCCTCCCCAACTCACACTCTGGGTCTCTCTCAAAAATAAACGTTAAAAAAATTTTTTTTAATTGGCCTCCAAACTTAATGTCATGATATCAACCCCTCTCATTAAAACTACATGTTCATCTTCAACATGCATGCATTTATTTTTTTACAAATAACAAAATGAATATAGTAACATATTATATGGAACCTACAATACACTCCAAAAGTAAAACTAAAAGGTGATTTAAAACATATAAACAGGTAATACTTTAATACAAAATTATTGATTTCATCACAAGGTTTTTAGGAATAAAGGGATCTCGGGGTTAAAATTAGTGAACAGAATGAATTCCAGAGTAATAGACATCTGAAGGTGGACGGCTGCCAAAATCGACTGGGGATTCCATTATGGACAAGACCACCCACGCGCAATAAACCCTCAGAATATTCATCAATTTGAAAATCATGTCCAAAGTAAGGCTGTGTTTGCACAGTGAACAATGGAACATCCATCAGAATAAACCCAGCTGTTCTGACGATGGCAAATATTCAGGAACATGGGACTGCAGACATTGTTGAGAATAAATGTCAAAGAGGAAAGTTCACAAGAAGAGACCAGAATAAGAAAAGTTGGAAAAAGAATTTATCAGAAGAGGAAGCTTCCTACAAGATGAGAACTTTTGCTTCCAGGTAGGATGAATTTAGTCCTGTCACTCGACAGTGACCAAAGAGTGACAAAGAAAGATTGTGCCAGGTATATGTGGGGTTATAACAGCTATTGAATTTTTAATAGGTTTATTACATCCATTGGTGTTTACCCTTAACCTTGTTCTCTGTGGTTTCATATTACAAAAATAATGATTTCTGTTGATTTGGATGTTTACAATGTGATACTTGCAGCGAGTACCAAAAAATAAATGAATATAACCAAGACGGAACATTCTTATTGGTTGTAAGAGACAGAAAAAGTTGGACAAGGAATTTAGAGCAAGATCCTAAAAGACCTTAAAGCAAAATTTTGGAATTTGGACTTTTTCTAGGTAGCCACCACAGAGGCCACTGTTTTTGAGTGTAGGGGAATCTGAACAGTGTGGCTTTTGGAAGAATTAACACTGCCACGCACATGGTGGGGAGAGATGGGAGGCAGTATTCTAACTCATTAGAATTCTAACAATACAAAGCCCAGCACAGGTTGGGATTGAGGGTCTAGACCAAAATAGTGGCAATGAGAAGAGAGAAAACAGTAAAAAGTGAAGATTCTCTACACAGTGGATGGTGATATAGGAGTTTATAAGTGTTGGTGCCAAAAATTCTCCAACGCCAGGCCAGATGACAAGTTCAACTGAAGTGCACAAAAATAATCTACAAGCTAATGCTCCACTGGGCTTCTTTGGGTTAGGTGTACGACCTGAGACACTTTGAAACAAGCCCAAGAACAGGAGTTGCTCTACCATTTTTAGTCCAAAAAGTATACGCCTCTCTTGTCCTGTTTCATTGCTTCTCAATGGAACGCTCAAAGAGGCAGAGGAAAAGATTGAGGACATGTCATCAATTTTTTTAAAGTAGTAAATAAAATCATATTTTGGAAAGGGGGACTTCTTCTCTATTCATATTATAGGAATATTGTAAGGAGGACTCAAGCAAGAATTAAAACACCCATGAAATCCTCATCCAGTGGTTTGAACTTGAATGTGTTATGATGGTCTTCAGCCACTTTGGGAGAAACAAGGTGGTGTTACTTTCAGGAGCCTGATATTGACACGTTCTTTACATGCATGGAGGCCATAGCCAAGTGACCAAATAGACACAATAACACCCTATTATTATTTTATCTTCAAAATAAAAAAAACTAAATTGCCCATTCATGTATCCTATCGTCGCTAGGGAGTTACTCTGGAAGAAATGTAATAGGAAGTCTGTTTTAACAATCCATTTTCTTCCTTACATACAGAAAAACTCAAAAGTTTGGATTTCACTGGTGAATCAAACTGAAAAAGAGAAAACAAAGGAAGATAATGTTTTCTATACTGCCTTATAATAAAATTCAAAATTTTAGGGGCACCTACGTGGCTCAGTCAGTTAAGCGTCCAACTTCAGCTCAGGTCATGATCTCACGGTTCGTGGGCTTAAGCCTTGCATCAGGCTCTGTGCTGACAGCTCAGAGCCTGGAGCCCGCTTCAGATTCTGTGTCTCCCTCTCTCTCTCTCTCTGCCCCTTCCCCACTTGAGCTCTCTCTCTCTCTCTCAAAAATAAATAAACATTAAAATAAATAAATAATTCAAATTTTTAATATAAAATTATCTACCAGATCTATTCTTTCACTTTTCGACATCTCTGTTTTCAAGATTGGTTAATGGTGATGGTCACTCAGGCAAATTGTAGACCTTGACTTCCTCCATCTAAGTAGTAATAGTGCCAGACACGCGGTTTCATATAGAGTCCATCCCAAAGATTACAACCACAAAGTCATCTTCATCTTTCACTTCCCTTGTGGAATCAACTTTTTGTGGGTCTTTAAAAAAACGTTTTCCTGTTCTAAAGATCAAAAGCAGAAACTTCATCTGCTGGTTATTAATCAGGTCATTATGTAGTCTCCCTGGTTTGGAATGAGCAATGTATCCCTTTTTAGACAATTTATAACCTCTACTGCTGCAAGGAAATTGAACATTGGTATATGGTCAGATGAAGTCAATGTTTGTTTAATGTTTTTGATTACAATCAAACAGAAAATCTGGGCATGCGAGTCTGTATATCATCATTATTCTAGACTATTTCAAGACAGGAAATTAAACTCAAACCTTGAAACTGTCTTTCCCTACAGGAAAGTCAGCCATCTTCTTTCTTGAATATTCTCCCCTCTAATCTTAGTGAGGAATTTAGGGAATACCTCTTTCTGGCAATATGGTAAGTCTGGAAACTCTGGAAAAGCAAGCCAATCCCAAAGTGGCTGTGTTCTTTATTATCATTTTTTTAATGTTTATTTATTTTTGAGTGAGAGAGACACAGAGTGTGAGCAAGGGAGGGACAGAGAGAGAGGGAGACACGGAATCTGAAACAGGCTCCAGGCTCTGAGCAGTCAGCACAGAGCAGATGCAAGGTTCGAACTCACGAACCACAAGATCATGACCTGAGCGGAAGTCAGACGCTTAACTGACTGAGCCACTCAGGCGCCCCCCCCAAAGTGGCTGCATTCTTAGGGTTTTGTGTTAAACCCTGAGGATGCAATAAAATTTAAGGTTGTCCAGTCTGGAATCTAATAGGAGACCCTTTACCTAAAGCTAGACCCCAAAGGGAACCAAGAAATATATCACACACAAAAGGAAACCAAAACCAAAATGAAACAAAACAAAAACTACATACCTATTCATGTTGGATGAATGAAACAAAAATCTCCTTTAAGATTTTGTAACTACAGTCTGACCCTTACGTGGGTGTTCAGTCTAAATATACACTGCCCATGTGGTCAGAAACATCTTAAAAGAAAACTAGAAAAAGTAATATATCAGTTTTATTGCAAGCAGAAGCAAGCTGTGTGCTCTCTGAGGGATCTCTAGTTCAAACCAAATCTTGAATTTCCACTAATAAATTTCCAAGGGAAATGGGAAGTTCTCATTTACATTTCAGGAAACACAAAAGGAGCAGGTACCGTAAGAGAATCAGCAAAAATAACAAACGGCTGAAACAGACATACAAACTTTTACATATTGGAGTTATTAGATACAATATAATAACTATACTTAATAGCTTTTAGAGGACATTTTTTTAAAGTAGGCTTCACGCCCAACATGGAGCCCAGCGTGGGGCCTGAACTTACAATCCTGAGATCAAGACCCTGAGATCAAGATTCGGAAGCTCAACAACTGAGACACCCAGGTGCCCCAAGAGGACATTTTTTAAAAGAAGCTTTAAAATGTGATCAGGGAAGAGACAAAATTTAAAAAGAAAACAACTTCTCAAGCAAAAAGTGTAATGATTGACATAAAAACTCAAATAAACATGAGTATTTGACAATATCAAGGAATTACTGTTAATGATTTTAAGTGTAATAATGATATGCTGGGAAATGTCCTTATTTTGAAGAGATGCATGCTAATTTATGAATTGAGACTCAAGATATCTGCAACTTATTTTTAAAAGGTTTTAAAAAGAGGGACAAATGGAAAGATAGATCAGTGGATGGATGGATGGATGGATGGAACAGGATGGATAAAGGGATGGAGAGAGGGACACAGGCATGGGCTGGCTGGCTGGCTGGCTGGATAAAGCAAATATAAGAAGTTAACAATTTATTGACTCTAGTTGGGTGGATAGATAGGTATCTATCAAACTATTCTTTCACCTCTTCTGTATCTTGGAGTTTTTCCTAAAAAAAAGTCAGGAAAAGTAACCTGTCTGAATAGAACAAAGATGTCCTCCCCAGTCCGAGTCTATTCTTCCAAAATTCCCCGTTTTCCCTTCTTCTTTCTCCCTGATGCTGTCCCATTCTCTTCCCAGACAGCAGTTTCCTTCCTTCTCAGTGGGAACTGATGGAAAGCTGCTCTTTGTGGAGAAACAGAACTCGATTGTCTAAGATAAAACTTTTACTGGGGCGCCTGAGTGGTTCAGTTGGTAAAGCATCCAATTTCAGCTCAGGTCATGATCTCACAGTTCATGGGCTTGAGCCCCATGTCAGGCTCTGTGCTGACAGTGCAGAGCCTGGAGCCTGTTTCTGATTCTGTCTCTCCCTCTCTCTCTTTCCCTCCCCCACTTATAGCCTGCCTCTCTCTCTCTCTCTCTCTCTCTCTCTCTCTCAAAAATAAACATTAAAATTTTTTCAAAAAAACCTTTTACTAATAATCAACCATGATTATTATTGAAATGAAGACCCCCATTTGTATTTGTAGCCCTCTGAAATTTCCATGATGCTCCCCCTTCACTCTTTAGTGTTTTGTTTTGTTTTTTTTTTTTTTAAATTTTTTTTTAATGTTTTATTTATTTTTGATACAGAGAGAGAGCATGAGAGGGGGAAGGGGCAGCGAGAGAGGGAGACACAGAATCCAAAGCAGGCTCCAGGCTCTGAGCTGTCAGCACAGAGCCCGATGCGGGGCTTGAACCCACAAACCGTGAGATCATGACCTGAGCTGAAGTCAGAGGCTTAACCGACTGAGCTACCCAGGCGCCCCCACTCTTTAGTGTTGAGTCTCCAATTCAACCAGTCTTCCCCTCCTTTTGAGAAGGCGAGTGTGTGGGGCGCCTGGGTGGCTCAGTCAGTTAAGCAGCTGACTTTGGCTCAGGTCATAATCTCAAGGTTCATGAATTCAAACCCCACATCAGGCTTGCTGCTATCAGCACAGAGCCTGCTTGAATCCTCTGTCCCCATCTCTCCCTCCCTCCCTTTCTCTCTCAAAAATTTAAATTAATAAAACTTAAAAAAAGAGAGAGAGAGAAGGCACGTGTTCATGTACACACACACACACACACACACACACACACACACACCCTTCCCCCTAGCCACCGAATCAAAGTAAAGGCGGTCCCCCGAGAAGTGAACAGAGGCGTGATGACACAGACCACAGAAGTACACGAAGACTGGATCCTTGGACGAAACTGAGCATTCGCTGACATCTCCCCAGGGAAAAGCGAAGCAAAACTGTGTCATTCTCAGACACTCGCGTAATTGAATTAATGTAAAATTAAAACCAAAGTGAAATATTCCTCTTCACATTGAAAGTAGTTCGCATAAGTAGTCTGCGTACTCTGGCTGCTTCTGCTGCACATTATTAAGTGATTTAAAAAGATTAATTTTAGTTTCAGAGGTTATTATGCTAGCATTAAGCAAATAAGCTCACTGCCTCGGAGAGAAGCTGATGGCTGCTGGGTAGGGGGAAGGGAGCCCAGTCATTGCACGGACACCTCAATGGCTTTCATGCTCTTTGCCACCGTGTGCGGCATGCGTGTCTCTTTCACTCACCAAATATTAGAAGAGAACCCTTTTCAGGAAGTGAAAGTCTCAGCTCGGCAGACCCATAATCTCATCTAGAGTGACAACTGCCATGTTCCTAAACCACAAGTATTCATTTCCACAATTTGCAATCATCTGCCCTGTGCCTGCCGGAGCATTCTAGATAGGACTGATGGTAGCACGCTGCTCTCCTGCCCCACAGCCTGTTCCACTAAAACCACATCTGTAATCAAATGCTAAGAAAATACATGCCCTCAGCCCTGAAACAGAACTGTGAATGCAAAGTATATGGAAGCAGTGTTCGCCCCACGCAGATACACATGGGTAAACCTAGTTTGCATATGGAAATGAAGGTTGCTTTGCTTCCCTGCACAGCATTATACTGAAACAAAGGTTAGCATCCTCCGACTCTGAGTTCCACCTCCGGAGAGGAGACTGTCAGTGACAGTGACTGACAGAAGCTCTCTTCAGACAAGGGGAGGGAGAGGGTGGTGGAGATGGAGGCTGGGGGGGGGGGGGAGGAACAAAGGGTTGAGAGCAGGGGCAAGCAAACCTTTTGTGGAAAGAGCCAGAGAGTAAATGCACAGGCTCTGTGGGCCACTGGTCTCTGTCGCAACTACTCAACTCCCCCAGTGCAATGTGAGAGCAGCCAGAGACAGTCTGTAAAGGAAGGGGCATGGCCATGTTAGGATAAAACCGTGTTTATGGACAGACCCTGCAATGTGAATTTCAGATCGTTTTTTTTACATGTCACGGAAGAGTGATCGCATTTCTTAACCATTTAAAAATATAAAAACCCTCCTTTGCTCACCAGCTGTACAAAGTCAGGCGGAAGGCCAGACCGGGCCCATGGGCTGCAGTTAGTTTATAGATTTCTGATTTAGAGCACTGATTTTCAAACATGGGCACCATCAAAATCACCTGGAGAACGAGATAAAACACAGATTCTTGGGCCCCGCTCCAGAGTTTCCGGTCCTAAAGGATAGGGTTGAGGCTGACCATTTGCACTTACAAGTACCAGGTGATGCCAAAGCTGGCAAGATCTACACAGAGAACCGTGGTCTAGAAGTGAGGTGAACAAGGAGAAGGGAAAAAAGAAATGCCCACGTTGGGTAGGATAGATCAGCCATAGGCACTCTGAGGTCACGTAGGGAAAGCCTATATAAATTTTGTGTACAAATTAGGAGACAGAAAATGAACGTAACTGAGTTTCAATAATAATAAATATCAGGTCTGCCTGGAAAGTTCTACTCTCAGATATCTATAGGACTAATCCGTTCACTTCCTTCAAATCTGTTCAGCTACCTCCTCTGCAAATATTACCCGAATCACCTATTAACATTGTGTATCAACACTGGCCCACTCAACACACCTACCCCCAGACCTCCTCCCTTATTTCTCAGCCAGTCACCTCTAATAAACCATGTAATTGACCTCCATATTGTTTATTATGTGTCTCCCCCTTACCACCAGCACCACCCATGCTCCTATATCCCTAGAATATAAGCTTCCTCAGGGCAAGGAAAACAGATGAGTGTGTGCTATGGGCTCAATGTTTGTCTCCACAAATTCATATGGTGAAATCTAATCCCCAGTGTGATGATACTAGGAGGTGGGGTCCTTGGGAGGTGGTTAGGTCATGAGATGAAACACTCATGCATGGGATTAGGACCCCAGAGGGTTCTCCAGCTCCTTCTACCCTGTGAGGACATAGCAAGAAGTCAGTAACAGTGTCTATGAGCTGAAAGCAGTCTGCAAGCCAGGAGAGGACCTCATGAATCAGACCCCAACTATGCCAGCACCCCGATTCCAGATTTCCATCCTCTGGAACTGGGAAAAATAAATTTTTATTGTTTATAAACCATCTAGTCTAAGGCACTTTGTTATAGCTCCTCGAACAGACAGTCTATAACCCAAGTTTCAAGAAACATGCCTGGCACTTTTAGGAGCACTTAAATATTTTTGAATGAATGGATGTATGCGTGATATGACTCTCTTTGGGTCTAAGATAAGAAGTACATGAAGATAGTCGGATACTTCCAAGAACTTTGATACAACTTTTAACTTGCTCATGGTGCATCCTACAGACAGTAAAAAGAGCATGAGTATGCGTCACTCTGTAAACTTGAATCTTGGAACTGCAGGTTTAGTCTCAAGCATTACAATTAAGGATTAAAGAGAACCTAGGCAACCCTCTCATGCAAACACTTCCTGGCACAGAAGTTAAAGGACCTTGTCATTGTTCTTAACTCCAATCCAACCAAAAATCCCCATTCCAAGGGTCTCACTCATGAGCACCACTGTCTTGGTCCACTAGGGCTGCCGTGACAAAATACCATAGAACGGGGGCTCACACAGCAGAAGTTTACTTCTCACAGTTCTGGAGGCTGGAAGTCCAAGGTCAGACGCCAGCATGGCTGGGTTCTGGGGAGAGCTCTCTTCCCACCTTGCAGACAGCTGCCTTCTTGCTGTGTCCTCACAGGTGTCTCTTCTTCTACAAGCACTAATCCCATCATGAGGTCCCCTCCCTCATGCCCTAGCCCTAATTATCCCCTGAAAGCCCCATCTCCAAATACAGTCACAGAGGGGGTCAGACTTCAACATATGAGTTTGGAGTAGGGGCGGGAGTCAGGGGTGGGAGACACAAACGTGAAGTTCATTACAACCATTTTGATGTGTTTCCATCCTTCTCCCTGTAGTACTAACTCAGTCAACACCAGTGAAGTTTACAGTCCATTGGTCCTACCACTTTTCAGTGCCCTCCTTCTCCCTGTTGTCCTCATTTCCCTACTTATATTGTTTAAATTCTATAGTCTTACTTTTAAAGCATCCCCTTAAATGTACTGTCAACCATTAGAAGCTCCCTCCACCACCCTGTGAGGTCAAGGCTATTATGATCCCCATTTTACAGGTAAGAACATTGAGGCACAAGGAAAAAGGGTCGAGCCAAATTCTAGTCCAGACTCCAGAAGCCTCACTGCCGCTTGTTTCATCAAAGTTTACTCACCTGATGTTTCACCGCAGGTAGTTTACTGGTATTTACCAGAGAGAGGTGGTTTTACCAGCACTACCTCATGTGTGGCCTGCGGACTGAGGCCCGTTGTGAATTGTTTGATACCCGTCCAGAACGAGGTCAGTTCAGAAAGGGAGAGCCAGCGTTTGGAAACATCCCTTGTTTGAGTAACTTCATGTCTGTTGACTCCAGGCATAAAATCTGGTGCTTGCCTTTTGTGCCTCTTTTTAATCTCATTTTTCTAGTAGGTTATTTTAATTTTATATTACAGAAGTAACCGTCCAGGATGGATTTGGAAATTAAAAACAAACAAACAAAAACAAAATATTCTTTTTTTTTTTCCCACGGATCATTTTGAAGCACCAGTTTAAACAATTAAAAGCGCAAGTTTATTTATTCCAGTGTGTTCTAGATTCCAATTTTATTAAAAGAAAATCTCTCCTATGCGATTATTGGTCATGAGCCAACTATTCAAATGAAATGGCACAGATAACCGTAATTAACATAGAAACTCAGTCTAAAGCCTTCTTCTATGAAAACGTATTAAATGTCTTTCCCAAAGTTTTTCCCTCCAGTTACTCTTCACATCCCCCTTCATGTCACCTGACTATGTAAATGATTATCATGTGGCAATATTTTCAATTGCATGAAAAAGAAAATTTTGACCTTTTTTGCCCATTCTGCTGAACACACCATGCTTTTTTCTCATTATTGAAATTTCAAACTACTAATTAGGACAAATCAATAGTACATGGTCTCATAATTTCACTTAGACCAGGGCTTCTCCGAATTACCTGGAGGGCTTATTGAAACACAGATCGCTTCCTCCACCCAGTGTAGTCATTCTGATTCAGTAGGTCTGGGATGGGGTCTATGAATTTGCATTTCTAACAAGCTCCCAGGTGGCACTGAGGCTGTGGATATGCCGACCGTATTTTCAGGAAGCACCAAAAACCCCAGATCACTTTGTGAACGCAGCCAAATTATTAATTCATTCAATTATTTTTGCATGGCAAATATTTTCAAATCCAATTTAACAATGTAAAGACGTTTTTAAACAGATTCAGACTAAAATCCAAGATATTTGAGAAACGTCAGCTCTTAAAGATGACTTACACAAATGATAAACTTGACATGCTTCTCAGCACGTAGCATTTTATGCACAGTATGTGTTCTATAAATGTTTGCAGAAAAGAAAGGAAACCAGGAGTGACGGAAAGAAAGGGGCTTGACTCAGTTCAACAAAATGATGGAGGCACTGTGACTTGGGACCGTGCGTGCTTTAATCTGTTCTAGCATAATAACCATGTTTCAGTCAACCTAAACTGTACTGGGCCAGATATTGTGTGTCCTTAATTTGATCCCTCCCTCAATTCAAAAATAACGCCAAGGAATCTCCTCAATTGTTTAAAAAAATCACAAAACTGGGGGCACCTGGGTGGCTCAGTCAGGTAAGCATACAACTCAGGTCATGATCTCACGGTCGTGAGTTCAAGCCCCACATTGGGCTCTGCACTGAGCTTACAGAGCCTGCTTGAGATTCTCTCTCTCCCTTTTTCTTTGCCCCACTCCCTGCTCACTCTCTCTCTCTCTCAAAATAAACAAATAAAACTTAAAAAAATATACCACAAAACTCTCTAAGAAATGGGATTCCAAGCACTGCTATTTTGCACCCTCCTCCCTTTCCCTGCATCCCCCCCAAGAGCATCCTTGCACACCTTCATGTCCTCCCCTTTGTCCAGTCTTGCGTACATAGGCCATCGCTTTTAGACCCTACTGTTGCGTTTAGAATAAAAACTGGTACCAGGGACATTAGCTGTCCCAAAAGTCACACTCTTTTATTTCTGACTTACAAATAAGGTATACAAACACATTTAATTCTACAGATGCACCTGGTGACAATGAGATTGAGGAAGAATTGGTTAAGAAATGTAACAACAAACTGCCATCCTTTTGTCTTTCCATTCCTTGGTGTCCCGTTCACTCTGGTTGACAGTGAATGTGTCTTATAAACTGAAAAAGAGTTTCATTCACTCAGCCATTTTTCTATCAGCTCCCATAAAATTAATGGAAACTCTTAAAAAGACAAACACAGCTCAAGACACGAACTTTTATTTTATTTTATTTTTTGAGAGAGACAGAGACAGTGACAGTGGAAGAGTGGCAGAGAGAGGGGGCAAGAGTCCCAAGCAGGCTCTGTGATGCCAGCATAGACCCCAATTTGGGACTTGAACTCACAAAACTGTGAGATCATGACCTGAGCCGAAAGCAAGAGTCAGACACTCAACCAATTGAGCCACCCAGGCACCCCAAGACACTAACTTATTTTAAAGGGACTTTTGGCTGCTGGTTGCCTTTATATATGGTGGTGACCCTGGATTAAAATGCCTGGGATATTGGGAAAAAAAGTAATTGCACCTTTCAGTATCTCATATTGTTTGGACCAGGTAGATCTGTTCCCTTAGTCCAAGGAAAAATTTCATTAAAAACAGCTTGCATTGTATAAACATAAGTGAATAGCACTTCCTTCAGAGTTGATTTGCGTTAGCACAGAAGCACGAAATAGAATATTCATGGTGCCTTTTACACAGGTGACACGCATGAGTTTTTAATCAAACACGCCACCAGATAGGGCACCCATGAGGTTCAGTACAGATCCTTGAGTCCTACTCCAGAATTTCTGATCCCAAAGGTTTGGGATGAACCTGACCATATGCATTTCTGACATGGAGAATTTGAATTTTGGATAATTTTTACATGTCACAAAATAGTATTCACATTTTTAACCATTTAAAAATACAAAAACCATTCTTTGCTCACCAGCCATACAATATTAGGCAACAGACCAAACTGGCCCGTGTGTGGACCATAGTTTGCAGACTTTTGACTGGGAGCATTGATTTTCAGACTTGAGTATCATCAAAATCACCTGGAGGAGTTGGAAATACCTCATCTAATAGGAGAATTGGCACAAACCCGGTGGGTGTAAACTACACAAGCAACCAAGTCTTCCAAGTTAGTTGATTTAAAGTCCTCCTGGGAATTGGTTTCGCTCAGAGGTAACCTGACACCTTTCCTAAGCAACTACCACAATGCTGACTGTTTCACACCAATATGTGCACTGCCCTCAAATGGCAATGTCAACCCTGAGTGTTGCTGGTCACGACTCAGCTTCTCATCCTTCACCTCAACTCAACTGCAACAGCTGTTTTCTAGAAATTCTCTTGTCTTTCCAACTACAAGCTTCTTAAAGAACACAATTAGAACAAATGACTCCACAAAGGTGGTTATGTTTTGCTTTGGTGAGTTTTGAGGCAGTGGGCTTGCAGTCTCCTGTTTCCTGAGCCATCCTGATTTCTGCTCGGTGTCATGCAGGTGACAATATTTACTGTTCTAGAATCTTTCGGTGGTGTTTCTGGCAGTTTCGTTTCAGAAGTCACATAGATGACAAAACACTGGATACCAACTCCGTCCTTATATGTGCAGTTCAGTCTCTAACTCAGTTTCTAAGAGTAGACATCGTCTTGTCAACCTCCCAATAGATGTGGTGAAGTCTTCTGGATTAGTCCAATTCATCAGTTCATTGTTAGGGTATGTTCAACCCAGCAAGCTGGTATCCTATTGCCTTTACTAGTTGGTAATATGAAAATACTTTTTAGTTAAATGTTTACTCTTAGGCTATTTCAGATTTATCACTAGTCGAAGACCTCTGTTACAATCCGTTGGCAGCATCTTGCACGTCAGTGCAACTAAATAAACATGTACTTTATGCTAATACAGGGTCAACTTCATAGACTGCCACCTATCAGCCTTCTGTGCTGTATTGCCATCATTCTTCCTGACATCTATGAATTACAGCTCAGCCAAGGGTGCTAGCAATAAATCCAAGAGGTTATTTTTCCATATTTTATTGCCTATAAATTTTATAGAAAAGAAAATTGAGGCTTGGAGAATTTAACTAATTTGCACAATGGAAACATAGTTACAAGAATTACAACCCAGTTCTGCTTATTTGATGATAGTGAAGACCCAGATCCAATATTCAGCCAGAACCGCCCCCTCCCTGCACAGGTGGGAGTGTGAATATTTTATAGTCTTGGAAAAAGAGGGGGGAAATTATATATATATATTTTTTATTATATATAATTTATATATGAATTTAATATATATTAATTATATATTATATTATATAATTATAATAATAAAAATTATATAATATATATTAATTTATATATTTATTATAATTATATTTAATTATAAATAGTATGAAATAAAATATAAGAAAAGAAAAAATTGAAATGTGTTAAATAATAATCATGCATATTTTCAAGGAATACAGGAAAAGGAAAGAAGATTATATTCTATATGAGAATGAGGCAGAAATGTTCCCTAAAAGGAGAAAGAACTAAGAGTAAGAAATTCGTCATCTATTGGTCACATTTATACAATGACCTTTAGATTTTAAAAATTCAACCCCATTTTTTGTTTTCACTGCAAGACTGTGTGTGTCTCAGAGTAGGTACTTGATACATGTTTGTTGAATTGAATTTAAATGACTTCAGTTTGGCAAGATTATTTCTTTTTCATAGTGCTCTGAAGGAAAAATCATTAAATGGATTTTTTTTTATCCTGCCTTTCATAAATGTCTCTATAGTGTTGCTCTGGTTAAGGATTTATTTTTTTTTTAATGTTATATTTATTTTTGAGAGAGAGTGAGACAGCATGAGCAGAGGAGGGTCAGAGAGAGAGGGAGACACAGAATCTGAAGCAGGCTCCAACTCTGAGCTGTCAGCACAGAGCCGGACGCGGGGCTCGAATCCACAAACAGCGAGATCATGACCTGAGCCAAAGCTGGATGCTCAACCGACTGAGCCACCCAGACACCCCTCCAGTTAAGGATTTTTATGTTTTGCTTCTTGTCCGTGGCAGCTCCCTTCTGTGCCCTTGTACTAAAATTCCAAGTTACAGAGGCCTGCCAAGTCCCTCCTATCAAATCTCAAAGAATGCAGCAAACATGTTAAGTGTTGAACCTAACTAGTTTCTTTAGGGAGTCAGCTGAACCCCAACTTTTGTGTGCATGATATTGCTATTATTATTCTATGTTAACTACCCCAGGCAGATAGAACAGAATTTTTGTGTGGGTTTCAAGTGAATGTTTGTATCTCTCTAGAGTTTGCAAATACCTTTCGTGTTATTATAAAGAAGAGAAATTTGGGGAGGACTTTAAAACTCCAGTTGGAAATCATTGCAATCAGATCTTTCACTGCTAGTTAAGCTTCAGGATTCATTTAAGATCCTATCAACCTTTAGAATTTTTTTTAATGCAGTCTTAAGTTTCCATGAAGAGTTAACATCAGTAAGTCCAACCGCCTAAACTTTGCCACTTTTCCAAATAAAGGTTTTTGTCTGAAAAGGCTTAGAATATATCTTAGAACTCATGCTCACCTACATTTAATAAAATTATACTAAGCAACAAAATTTCACATTTGGGAAAGATTTCCTTTATCCTTCTTATTCTTTAGACGTGTCACATGATCAGGTTAGGGTGAGGGGAGCTAACCAGATAACTTTCCCATCTAGGGTGATTTTCCATTTATTTAAATGCATAGCACTCTTTTCCTTTGCTATGCATATGTGCATAATAATTAAATCTGAGGATGGATCAGAAAGGCAATCTCGGCCCACCTTCTAAATTTTCTGATGAGAAAATTGAGGCCTAGAGAGATTGAAATCCTCTCCTGAGGGAAGGACAAGAGCCAGAATTAGTAACAAAATCTAATGACCCCCATGTGATTCTTTCCCCCACAATAACATCATATCATTTTTCTACACCGTCTTTTAATTTCTCGTTTACCTATGTCTCATCTTGCCAATTGGATTGTCTTTTTTTTTTAATTTTTTAAAATGTTTTATTTATTTTTGAGAGAGAGAGAGAGACACAGCATGAGCAGGGAAGGGTCAGAGAAAGAGGGAGACATAGAATCTGAAGACAGGCTCCAAGCTCTGAGCTAGCTGTCAGCACAGAGCCCCACACGGGGCTCGAACCCATGAACCCCTGAGATCATGACCTGAGCCGAAGTCAGACGCTTAACCGACTGAGTCACCTAGTCACCCCCAAGGACTGTCTTTAGTTCAGTTCCTATGCTACTCATTGAGCCTCATCTCTGTTTAACGCATTGTCCTAGGTATGGAAGCAGAAGATAAATTACACCTGCCCCCCACAAAATGTTATTCTCCTATGGTGATTAATGTTGAAGAAAATCAGGACTCAATACTGATGTTTGTTCATTCACCAAATAGGTATTGAGCACCTGTCCTTACCAGGCACTGTTTTAGGTACAACGGTGAATTGAAATAATAAATTTCCTGCTCTCATAGTGATTATATTTAATTGGGAGGAGAGATAGAAAAATTAACAAATAAATATATCTTTGGTGAAAGTGCTATAAAGACAAACATGCGGAGAAAAACAAAACTGATGGGGGCATGGTTACAGATGGGCCGGAAAGCTCTTGCTAATAAAGTGACCTTTGAACCAAGACCTGAACTAAGTGAGGTTAATTCAGCTACTAGGTCATTTCCACTGGGCCCATCAGACGAGCTGCAAGTTGGGAACAAAAAAGTATGAGTATATGGTTCTAGAAAATGAGATCCCTTTGGTTTGGTGCTATGTTTGGTCTTTTAAATTACTGTTACTGAGATGAAATTCACGTAACACAGAATGAGCTACGAAACGTGTACACTTGACCAGTATTTAGTACATTCACAATGTTGTAACACCACCTCCTCCATCTCCAAAACGCTGTCATGTCCCCAAAAGGAAACCCCGTACCTGGTACCGGTCACTTTAGATTTCCACCAGCCCCTGGTAACCACCAATCTTTTTGTTTCTATAAATGTTATATAAATGGAATCATACAGCATGTGCAATCTTTTACTTTGGGCTTCTTTCACTTAGCATGTTTTCAAAGTTCATCCCCATTGTGGCTGTGTTGACTCCTAGCACTACATTTGTTTTATGGCTGAATAATATTCCACTGTTTGTATAAAGCACGTTTGATGGATGCATCCATAGATCACCATTGGGCTGTTCCCACCTTTGACTGTTGTGAGTCACGCTTCTATGAAAATTTGTGTAAACGAGTGTTTGAGGACCTGTTTTCAAATTTTTTCTTGTTAATATCCCTTCGGAATCCATTCCTAAATCCATTCCAAAGTCATGCTCAGAACTTTGAAAGATGTTGAAAATGACCCCACAGTGATAAAAGACCAAATATATTTTAACCCCCTACATGAGGGCCTGGCACAGAAGAAGCCATCTCAATGAATAGCAGTTGTAGATTGGTTGGAAAGATGGTGGAGAAGTAGGGAGCTCTGCAGTTTTTGCCCACCCGTATCTATCAAACTAAGAAGGACTGAAGCCACAATACTCTGATTTGCAAGAGTCTGGGAGGAAAAGACACAGAGTCCACAAAGAAGACAGCCCCATAGGTGCGTGAGTGAGTGAGAACTGGGGAAGATATAAATGGGCCAGGACCTGGAGGCTTGGAGGGGAGGGAGCACCCCACCCCCCGCCCAGCACAGAGCCTCGGAGAGACAAGGGGAAGAGAAAGAGAGGCTGAAAACACTCATAGAGCTGTCTCTAGAGAGGAGAAAAATCTCAGCCTGGGATGGAGAGAGATCCTATCATCCTGAAGGGCACAGGGAGAAAGATCCTTCCTCTCCAGCTGGTGTGATTTCCTTGGGCTCGGTGCCCCAATCCCAGGCGGCGTCAGGAGAAACTGCTCCCCTACTCCCCCTACTCGATTCCCAGCTAGGAAGCTGCCTGCCTGTAAGAGTACATCTCATCTCGATAGATATCATTAGAGTGTGTGGACTAGGATTTGGAAATGAGGTGGGGCTTGGAAAATACAACTTGGCCCGCCTGTGGCACCGGGAGATCAGACCCAAAAGAGTGGGTTGCCACACTTGGTTCGAGAAGGGATTGGGGTGCCACCATTCTTCTCACCACAACCACCAAGGCGGGGCCTCAGGGAGAAGCCTGTGGGACCCGCAGTGGAGGGGAGACCTACCTACACCAAACCACGTTCATCTGCTCTGGAGAGCTGCCTTCCCCCCCGCCTTAGCCTGGGAAAGATCAACATTGATGCATTTCCGTGATTAGATAAATTCTTGCTAGTCAGATATATTTTCCCTTATCTCATTCTTATCTCTTCCCTCCACTGGACTGGCCACACGGGACACTGGTTTGCCTAAACGGTCATACTTAATCCATTCTCTTGATGCTACCTTCCTTTCTCTCTCTCTCTCTGGAATAATCAGACTATATAGCTTCTTCAGGTAACATTATCTTCATTTTTTTTTCCTCACCTCCTACCATATTCTCCTCTTTCTCTCACTGAATTAGGCCTTTTAGTCTCTCTGCCTGGTCAAGGTTCAATTTCACTTCCTCCCCACCCCTGTCACTTCTCTCTCTGTAGATCCTCTTCCAACAGCACTGCCTCCACCCTGCTCTTCATTTGTAGCTGGGATTTCTGGTTTTGTGTTTTTAGACTGTCCTTTGTCTTTTGTTGTTTTTGTCACCCCCCCCCCCTTTTTTCCTTTTCTTTTCTTTTCTTTCCCCTTTTGGTTTGCTTGTTTGCTTGATTGGTCTGTGAGTTTGCATGCTTTTGTTCCCTATATGTTTGTCTGTCTGTTTTCCTTTTCAGGGCTACCTCAAGAAACAAGCCAAAGTACACATGGTGGAGAGTCCCAAATATCAGTGAGTAGGGAAATAAAATATCCAAAGGCACAACAAGAGAAACCAAGACACACCATTAAAAGAAGACCTCTTGAACGAACTGGCCCTGGACAGTCAATGAGCCTCCTTTAATATAGCAATACTCACAGGTGCAGAGTGAATAACAAGCTTTTAAAACTGACAAGAGGGGCGCCTGGGTGGCTCAGTCGGTTAAGCCTCCGACTTTCGCTCAGGTCATGATCTCACGTTCGTGGGTTTGAGCCCCGCGTCAGGCTCTGTGCTGACAGCTCAGAGCCTGGAGCCTGCTTCCGATTCTGTGTCTCCCTCTCTCTCTGCCCCTTCCCTGCTCATGCTCTGTCTCTCTCTGTCTCAAAAATAAATAAAACATTTAAAAAAATTTAAAAAAACTGACAAGAGACAGGAAGCTAGCCAAAATGACAAAGCAGAAGAACTCTCCTCTAAAGAAATTCCAGGAAGAAATCACAGCCACAGAACTGCTCAAAACAGATATAAGCAACATAACGGAGCAAGAATTTAGAACAGTTGTCATAAAATTAACCACTGGGCTTGAAAAAAGCATGGAAGACATCAGAGAAGCTATTGATACAAAGACTATGGACCTTAAAAATAGCTGTGATGAGTTAAAAAATGCTATAAATGAAGTGCATAATAAAATGGAGGCGGCCACTGCACGGATTGAAGAGGTAGAGAGGAGAATAGGTGAATTAGAAGACACATTTATAGAAAAAGAGGAAGCGGAGAAAAAGAGAGATAAATTGATCCAGAAGCACGAAAGGAGAATTCGAGAACTGAGTGATACAATCAAACGGAAAAATATCCGTATCATAGGAATTCCTGAAGAAGAAAAAAGAGAAAAGGGTCCTGAAGGGATGCTTGATCAAATTATAGCCGAGAACTTCCCCAATCTGGGAAAGGAAATAGACATTGAAATCCAAGAGGCACAGAGAACTCCCCTCGAACGTAACTTGAATCAACCTTGAGCACGACATATCAGAGTGAAACTGGCAAAATATAAGAATAAAGAGAGAATTCTGAAAGCAGGTAGGGATAAAAGGGCCCTAACATACAAAGGGAAACCTATCAGAGTGGTTACAGACCTATCTACTAAAACTTGGCAGGCCAGAAAGGAATGGCAGGAAATCTTCAATGTGATGAACAGGAAAAATATGCAGCCAAGAATTCTTTATCCAGCAAGCCTGTCATTCTAAATAGAAGGAGAGATAAAGGAGTTCCCAAATAAACAAAAATTGAAAGAATTCATCACCACCAAACCAGCCCTACAAGAAATCCTAAGAGGGACTCCATGACAGAAATGTTGCAAGGAATACAAGGTACCAGAGACACCACTACAAGCATGAACCCTACAGAGAACACAGTGAATCTAAATCCATATTTTTCAATAATAACACTGAATGTAAATGGATGAAATGCTCCCATCAAATGATACAGGGTAGCAGAATGGATAAAAAAAAAAAAATCCATCTATTTGCTGTCTACAAGAGACTCATTTTAGACCTGAAGACACCTTCAGATTGAAAGTAAGGAGATGGAGAAATATCTATCATGCTACTGGAAGTCAAAGGAAAGCTGGAGTAGCCATACTTATATCGGACAAACTGGACTTTCAAGTAAAGGCAGTAACAAAAGATGAATAAAGACATATATTATATAATAATTACAGGGTCTCTCTATCAGGAAGAGCTAACAATTATAAACATCTACGCACCGAATTCAGGAGCACCCAAATACATAAAATAATTAATCACAGACAGAAACAATCTTATTGATAAGGATGTGCTAATTGCAGGGGATTTTAATACTCCACTTAGAGCAATGGATAGATCAACCAGACAGAAAATCACTAAAGAAAAAATGAGCCTGAACGACACATTGGAGCAGATGGATTTGACAGATATATTTAGAACTCTACATCCTGAGGCTAGGGAATTCACTTTCTTATGGAGTGTGCATGGCACATTCTCCAAGATAGATCACATACTGGGTCATAAAGCAGCCCTCCATAAATATAAACGAAGTGAGATCACACCATGCACACTTTCAGATCAC
Organism: Cryptoprocta ferox; assembly: GCA_028646485.1. Lineage (NCBI taxonomy): Eukaryota > Metazoa > Chordata > Mammalia > Carnivora > Eupleridae > Cryptoprocta > Cryptoprocta ferox. The sequence continues at coordinate 131,172,892 of CM053572.1, forward strand.
AATGCTATGAAACTTGAAATAAATCACAGGAAAAAGTCTTGAAAATCTCCAAACACATGGAGGTTAAAGACCACCCTACTAAAGAACGATTGGGCTAATCAGGCAATTAGAGAAAAAATTAAAAAATATATGGAAACAAATAAAAATGAAGATACAAAAATCCAAACTCTCTGGGATGCAGCAAAGGCCATCCTAAGAGGAGAGTATATTGCATTGCAGACCTATTTCAAGAAACTAGAAAAAGTGCAAATTCAAAATTTAACAGAGCACCTAAAGGAACTAGAAGGGGAGCAGCAAGAGCACCCCAAACCGGGCAGAAGAAGAGAAATAATAAAAATCAGGGCAGAAATAAACAATATAGAATCCAAAAAAACAGTTGAACAGATCAATGAAACCAAGAGTTGGTTTTTGGAAAAAATAAACAAAATTGATAAACCTCTAGCCAGGCTCCTCAGAAAGAAAAGAGAGAACACCCAAATAGACACAATCATGAATGAAAATGGATCTATTACAACCAATCCCTCAAAAATACAAGCAATCATCAGGGAATACTATGAAAAATTATATGCCAACAAACTGGACAATCTAGAAGAAATGGACAAATTCCTAAACACACATGCACTACCAAAATTCAAATAGGAAGAGATAGAAAATCCGAACAGACCCATAGCTAGTGAAGAAATCAAATCAGTTATCAAATATCTCCCAACAAATAAGAGCTTGGGGCCAGATGACTTCCCTGAGGAATTCTACCAGACATTTAAATCAGAGTTAATACCCATTCTTCTCAAGCTATTCCAAAAAATAGAAATAGAAGAAAAACTTCCAGATTCATTCTACGAAGCCAGCATCACTTTGATTCCCAAACCAGAGACCCAACAAAAAAAGAGAACTACAGGCCAATAGCCTTAATGAATACAGATGTGAAAATACTCAACAAGATACTAGCAAATCAAATGCAACAGCATATAAAAAGAATTATCCACCATGATCAAGTGAGATTCATTTCTGGGTTACAGGGTTGGTTCAATATTCGCCAATCCATCAATGTGATACATCACGTTAACAAAAGAAAAGATAAAAACCAAATGATCCTGTCGATAGATGCAGAAAAAGCATTTGACAAAATACAGCATCCTTTCTTAATAAAAATCCTCGAGAAAGTCGAGATAGAAGGAACTTTCTTAAACATCATAAAAGCCATTTATGAAAAGCCAACAACTAATATCATCCTCAATAGGGAAAAACTGAGAGCTTTCCCCCTGAGATCAGGAACACGACAGGGATGTCCACTCTCACCACTGTTGTTTAACATAGGGCTGGAAGTCTTAGCATCAGCAATCAGACAACAAAAGGAAATAAAAGGCATCAGAACTGGCAAAGATGAAGTCAAACTTCCACTTTTCACAGATGACATGATACTCTACATGGAAAACCCAAAAGACTCCACCAGAAATATACTAGAACTGATCCATGAATTCAGCAAAGTCACAGGGTACAAAATCAATGTACAGAAA
>CM053572.1:131174908-131388065 GCA_028646485.1 Cryptoprocta ferox
GCAGCCACTCTGGAAAACAGTGTGGAGGTTTCTCAAAAAATTAACAATAGAACTCCCCTTTGACCCAGGAATGGCACTGCTGGGGATTTACCCAAAGGATACAGGAGTGCTGATGCATAGGGGCACATGTACCCCAATGCTCATAGCAGCACTTTCAACAATAGCCAAATCATGGAAAGAGCCTAAATGTCCATCAACTGATGAATGGATTAGGAAGATGTGGTTTATCTATACAATGGAATACTCCATGGCAATGAGAAAGAATGAATTTGGCCATTCGTGGCAACGTGGATGGACCTCGAGGGTGTCATGCTAAGCGAAATAAGTCAGGCGGAGAAGGACAGATACCATATGTTTTCACTCATATGTCTAACAGGAGAAACTTAACGGAGGACCATGGGGAGGGGAAGCGGGGGAAGAGGGAGAGGGAGGGAGGCAAATCATGAGAGACTCTTGAATACTGAAAACAAACTGAGGGCTGAAGGGGGAGGAGCAAAGAGGAAGGGGGCGATGGGCATGGAGGAGGGCACTTGTGGGGAAGAGCAGTGGGTATTATATGGAAACCAACTTGACAATAAACTATAAAAAAAAATAAATAAATAGCAGTTGTAATTATCAATAAGAAGAAGAAGAAGAACACAGTGCTAAGAACCACAGGGTTGAATGTAAACTTCATAGAGAATTGTTCCAGTCTGGGCAGGGTGAGTCAGGTACCAAACTGGGCAGGGGTGAGTTGGGAGAGACAAGCTTTCTAGCCTGCCCCTACAACTCTTCATCCACCACAGACACTTCCCAGTAATTGGAGAAATTGGCTGGAATTTTTCTCAGCATTCACGTCTTTAATCTGCCTTCCTATGGAATACTCACTAGCCGCCAGATCTCCCAGCGGACTTGCCCTGGGTTTTGCCCTGAAGTTACACAAACTCCATGGTGAAAAGCAAATGGAATGAGATGGTTGTGTTTCTGCTTGTGTAACTTGGTTTTCACTGAATATCTAATTTATTTACTTACCATGCAACTGCCGACATCATTGCCTGAAGCAATATCAAGCAGGTCTGATCCCACCTTGTTTGCACCCAAAGTCAACACGATTTACACGAACTGAGACAATAAAAATTCCGTTTTTATCTAGAGCCAAATATCTGCTCAAATAATCGCTTGACGATCATTTGAAGTGTGTGGATTTTGCAGATGCGTTGAGCTGGAATTTAGGAGACCTTGAGATATCCCTAGTCTTTCTGTGACTTGTTTTGTGACTTCAAAGAGTGCACCATTGGCAAAAGTCTACTGCCTCGTCACATTAAGGTTATTTTATCTGACCCTATGTACCTCATCAAAGGTTGCAAGACTTACCCTCTATTTGTGTTAACTGAATCTGGTCAAGTCAGTCAAAATGGTCATGAGTTGTACAAGTGACTGCTCAACTAAGACCATATTTCAATTTCTAATATCAATTCTGCCTTCTTTTTTTAAATTTCAACTAAAGATTCCCCTTCATGTATTACATTATTAATCAGGTAGATATAAGAGTTTTAACAACTAGGCTAACTGCCATTTGCAGTTTGTGGCCAATGCGAATTTAATGTTCTCATGGAAGTGACAGTTTTAAGAACAACGTGTCTTCCTTAAGCAAATAAAACAGTTCTCTTCACAATAAACAAGATCCTGTTCATATATTTGCCCTTAAGGCTCCTTTACTTATAGAAACAAATTCTGTTTTTAGCCACCGTGTCATTGTCTCACCTTCTCAATGTATAAGATTACAGACGAAGGGAAACTTTCTGAAAATTCTCCACAAATGTTTATAAAGAAAGACAGCGACAAAAGGCCTTCACTCTCTCAGAGCTGAGTGACCCAAGGGCGCTATCACCACAGCTTAAGCCAAACTCCAAACAAAATAAATATCATTAGAAGCAAAATTTATCTACAGGAAAAATATTTCCCAACCATGAAAATTTGTTGCCATTGACTAGGTAAACTGTACCAGGCAGACACACACAAGGTCTCCAATAAACCGAGTCTGTGTTGCTACCATTTCCACCTTCCAACTAGAAGGTTCTCAAGAGCAAAGATTTGTATCTCTGGTGCTTGGCAATTGTTGTTGTGATTCTGAATAAATATGGAAATGAGTAGGGGCTCAATTCATGCCGGTTGCTGGGCAAACACGTTCAATAAATTTCCCTTCCTGGAACGTGAAAACTGAAGGAAGAGGCAGCTACCAGTATTGCCAAAACTATCGGAAGAATTTTAATCCTTTATTTGCAATCATTGAAAAGGTTACTCTGGAAAAAAACAAACAATAGTTTTGTAAGAAAGAGCCATTTTCACTTACGCTGCAGTAGCGGTGTCTGTGATCAAAAAGGTTGGAAATTTCTCAAGAGGGGAATGAGTAAATAAATTATATCAGGTATTCTCTAAAAACATGAGACAGTTTGACATGCCCTGATAAGGCACGATTTCCAGGACACACTGTTAAGTGTAAAATAAGTGTAATGCATACCAGCCTGCACAGTATCAAGCCGTGTCCCCATGGGTGTAGACATCTCAACCAAGGGAGGAAAGTTTGTATTGTCACAGCTATGTCTCACTGGAATCCACGGTGGATTGTCTGCCCCTCCTTCCAGCCCAGCTAAGGAACAGGGCTGTGAAAATCTGGCGGGAGTCCTCTGGGAGCAGGTGTCTGCGAGACTCTGGGCTTTGTCTCCATGATGAGAACTTCAACATGGGAGGATCCCCAAAAGAGTATGTTCTTCTAGGGAGCAGTTTACTCCAGGTAGATCCCTAGAGTAATAAAAAGAGGACTCCTCAGCAAGAAGGTGTAGCTGCAGACAAAACAGCTCACAGTTTTAAGACTAAGAAGAGAAAAGTAAGTGTACAAGGGCGCCTGGGTGGCTCAGTAAGTTAAGCAACCAGCTCTTGATTTCAACTCAGGTCGTGATGTCACAGTTTGTGAGCTTGAGCTCTGTACTGACAGTGTGGAGCCTGCTTGGGATCCTCTTTCTCTGCCCCTCCCTTGCTCTCTCGCTCTCTCTCTCTCTTTTCTCTCTCTCTCAAAATAAATAAATAAATTTGATTTGTTTAAAAAACAAAAAGGAATTGTACGACAGACTTCAGAAGAAACCAGCAGAAGTGGGGGCCACAGAAGTGGGGGTCTCAGAAGCTGGATCTTAGTATTTAAGAAGTGGCAGAGCCAATGGGGACATCAAGGCAGTGAATCAAACTGCCAACTGGCTGCTGAGCTAAGACCTCAGCAAATTTGCCACAGAGCAATGGTGGGTTCTTTGAAACACCCAGAGTGCAAGGCTGGTGTAGATGTGAGGATTCAATCCTGAGAGATGTCATGAGGCTTTGTCTGTAGTGAGCAAGGGCCTCCCTGGGGATGACACTGGCTAGATGGGACTCTTTGATGACCACAGTCATGGAGGTGATTATATATATTATATTTGTATGTTATATTATATTGTATATATAATATGTATAAATTATAGCATATTATTTTTATATTATATATAGAAATATATTGCTATCTAGGCTTATATTGTTTTAATATACTAGTATAATATATAATATAATATAATAATAAATTATTATAATATACTTATTATTATGTTAATAATATAGGATGTTACCTATACTATATAATGTTATATATATTATAATATTATGTATATTATATTATATTATATTATATTATATAATTATAATGCAATGTTAAAATTTTACTCTATCTTGACGTGTCTTAATACACATCTTTGTCCTTAATACATACCTTACTAGATGCAGGTCGGGCATGGGGGAGACTCAGAGACAGAATGAATTTCAAAAATAGATAAAGCTGACATGATAGACTCAAATCTATGGGTGAGATTGGTCCCACAAACTATTAAATTTATCCCACACATTTTAAAATATTACATTAATGGACACAAAAATTTAGGAATGTCCCATAAAAGTCTAAAATGAGGGCTTCTTTTGAGAAAAATCCTGGAAACTCTGAGCCTGCATCCACTTACGGCAACCATCTCCGTGAGCTGAGGAGCAGACGACTGTCGAACAATTCGCCACAGTCCCCACTTGGCCCTACATGGCCCCATAGAGCCCTGAGTTTGCAACCCGCAGGTTCCCCGTTCCTGAGTTCACAATCTCTGAGCTAGAGAACAAAGCAGTGTCGGGGAGCAAGGAAAGGGGAGGGACAGGCAGCAGCCACGATGGGAAGGCATTGAGAATGAGAGTCAAAAGTTCTGTATACCATACACAAACGTTGTGTGCGCACATGATTTTACAGTTTAGTGTGACACCAGAATGTTCTGCCCAGTGTAAAAGACTGGTTGGGGCTTTGCCCTGACATCTTAGACATGAAGAACAAACAAAAGAGGGGAGGTAGGCACTCCTCATAATGGCATAACCAAGGAAAACAGCAAGTGTCTGGTGTGTAAAATGAAAAGAAACTGACCCATGAATGGCCTCAGCGTAATTTAAGCTTTTCCTTGTGATTTGGTCATCATTATGCACATCGGACACTTTACTGTGTACCGTAGTGTAGGATGCTTTCAACTGTTCTTGAGAAATATTGGCAGACATTTTTTAGATTCGCTTTTAATTCTTCTTTTATCAATATAATTCTTTTACTTTTTATGGAGGAATAATTGACATGCAACATTATGTTAGTTTCAGGTGTACAACATAATGACTCAATATTTGTATATACTGTGAAGTGATCACCACAATAAGTCTAGTTAACATCTGTCACCAGACATGGCTACAGAATTTTTTTCTTGTGATAACTAAACTTACATATATTTTTTATTTTTTTATTTTTTTTGATAGAGCACATGTGAGTGGGGGAGGGGGAGAGGGGAAAGAGAGAGGGAGAGAGAGAATCTCAAGCAGGGTCCACACTCAGTTCAAAGCTCTACACAGGGCTCAATCCCACGAACCCTGAGATCAGGACCTGAGCCTAAATCAAGAGTCGAACACTTTACCGACTGAGCCCCCCAGGTGCCCCAAACTTATATTTTAAATGGGAAAAGAAAAGGAGTTCCCAAGACCTGTGGTGCCACTCGCCCCATGCTTGATGGACTCAGGCTATAACACTCGGCCTACTTTTATGTCTTTTCTGTCTCCTCTCTCTACAGACAAACATTACTGTATAATCTGTCCACCATTTTTCTCATCCACCCCCTTATTTACAAACTATTGTCTAAGTGAATTTCTGGAGAACAAAACCTACTAGGCTTTGTAACAGGTATTTTCCTTGATTTCTGCTCAGGGTTTTTTGTTTTGTTTTGTTTTGTTTTGTTTTTGATGTTTTTATTTATTTTTGAGACAGAGAAAAACAGAGCAAGTGGGGGAGGGGCGGAGAGAGAGGGAGGGAGACACAGAATCCAAGGCAGGCTCCAGGTTCTGACCTGTCAGCACAGAGCCCGACACAGGGCTTGAACTCACGAGCTGTGAGATCATGACCTGAGCCGAAGTCGGACGCTTAACTGACTGAGCCACCCAGGTGCCCCTCTGCTCATGTTTTTTTTTTTTGTTTTTTTGGGGGGGGCTTATTTCTAGGTTCACATTTCACAAGCCTGACCCCCTGCACCAGATAAGAAGGATGTTATAGTACTGATGCATCCACAAATTGCACAGTTTGGTTTTCACAAAATATATTTACAGTATTTTATTGGTTAAAAGAAAAGAGTGCATTTATTTAAAACAAAAAGCTGACTTTTACTGCTGGTCATGTGCCTAAGTGTGGCCACCGAAATACTTAACTGTTTACAATTTTAACTCCAAATGTCTACTTACAAAAGATATTTCCCCCAGTTTACGAGTGATACAAGATAAACCTATTTTTCTCTGTAGCTAGAAAATTTATAATAAAAACAACTTTGGAAGGTTCAATCTTATTTCCATTCTTAGTTCTAGTCTGGTTTTAAGGAAAAAATGTAAATTGGTTCCTCCAGGAATTACCATTAATATGGCAATAATTCTTATACTCTATGATCTCAGGAGAAGAGAAAGTGATGATGACAATGTCATTCTTATACTTCACTGATGTCAACCAACCCTTTCAATGGTCACTGATGCTTCATGATTATTGCCCATTCCTTTGGTGTGTCCACCTCCATCTACGCACCTATGCACCTGTTACATACATATGCAGACATGCTCTCCACTATTTGTCACTTGTTTGTCCACATATAAACTTAATCTAAGTCAAAGTCAGAATCTGCACTGTCTCAGCCCAATTTTCTTTTCTTTTTCTGTCTCTAATAAATGTGACATATCAACTTCACCCCTATCTGAACTCATTATCTATAAATAACAGCCCCTCCCAAACCACGTTAGTATTTCGCCAGGAATGTTGCCCTTTTAGAGGTCTGATTAACTAGACAAACAGGAACTCCGGCCATATTTCCAACATGAAAAATAGCCTTTTGTTTTAAATTATGATTTTTTTTCTAGTGAAAACTGAATATTACTTATGATGACCAAGGCATAATTCCTCAAGACAATAGTTGAGTAATATTTTTCTTGTTTTGAAAGTCTTACTTTGAAATTTCTTATTTTGAAAGATCTAGCCATCTTGAACACAGATATGGATGCAGAAATAAGTTAGGCACTATTGTGGAAAAATCCAGATTATTAAATCAGAACGTATTCCCGACTTTGTATTCATGGAGCCAGATGCTTGCTGAGAATGCACCAACCATGTTTATGTCCAGTAGCCATTGCTTCACCCTCGCGATAATTCAGACAACAGAAAAAATTACTTACAAATAAAATGGCAATTCATTCAGGAACAAGTAAGGCTTTAAGACAAGTTTAAACTAAAGACATTAGCCATAAATCCACAGAAAGTCAGCAATATCAACATATGTGGATGCTGTCAAATATCCATTTGAGATTGAGATTTTTCTCTAGTGAAAAAAAAAATAGCAAAAATGCAAACAGCAATTACGAAGGACCTGGCACTATTAACCTCATTAAACCCAGCAAGAACCTCCCAGAGTAGATGCTATTATCATCCCCATTTTACAGATGAGGTCGGGGGTAAGTAATTCAGCCAGGATTATCAGCAGAGTCAGAACCACACCGCACTTTGAACCCAACAAGTGAAACCCCAGAGTCTGTTATCCACCGCTGGCACCACCTGCTTTCATGAGCAAGAGAAATAAATCTTTTCCTTCCCCCTGTGGTATATAAGCACATGAGCTGAGTATTTAGGACAGGCCTTATCATCCGGCAAAAAGGATAGTCTTCCCTTCAGTGGGGTGTGAGGATGCCCACTTTCCAAAAATACCTCTCCTGTCCACTGATTACACTGCCTAAAGTTGCATCCCCAGAAAACATGTGGAAATGGCCACATAGTGACAGTTTAATGTAAGTGTGTCTTCAACTGGTTTTCTTCCATCCCAATGATTCTGTAGCCAAGGGCATCAGTGGGATGATGGGACTCGTTACAGCAATGACAGGTCATGGGTGGTGTTTCAGCCCCTGGTAAGGGAGGAATTCCCACCCCAGAGTGATGCAGGGGGCCAAACACATGACGCACAACACTGAACAGATGACATCAACAGCAGTATATTAGCTGCGCATACGGGCAGCCCGGGGAAGGAGGGCACCGCCCGTGCAGGGCACACAGGAGTTGCACCTGGGAGCAGAGAGAACACGCAGAGGTTGTGGGAGGCTGGCTTTGTAGTAACAAGGGGGTGAGGTGGCTCTCCCCCCCCCCCTCAAGAGGATGTGATGGGCTTATTTCAATATATCTGTGGACTGGCAGGGAACAGAAGCCGGCCACTCAGGGATTAGCAGGGCCATGATAATGGCACTGACTAGCTAGTGCATCTTGTCCATGGGAACAGGGAAGGGAGGGACACATGCTGTCTGGCCCTTCCAGACACCCCCAGTTTCCCCTAGGTGTGGAGACAACATATAATCGCAGCCTTAATTTTAAGCCTTACACCATGGATGGACAAGTGTGGAGGGAAATGGAAGAAAGATGAGCTAAAGTGGAGAGTTTAGGGCCTTGAAACTTCGAGACTAGATGATTAGTGGACTGGAGGCAGTGCCTAGCAAACTCTGGGGAAGATATCTCAACGGCTTTCCATTTTGACAGTGAAATAAAGTTTTCTTTTTAAATAAACATCTCCCAGTAGAAATAAATAAATCAGTAAGAAAATTTGGAGAAAACATTAAGTCAACAAGTCCAAGGTGTTATATGAATGCAGCAAAATTATGAAGTTCATATGTGAGCGACTGAAACAAAACATTGAATTAGAGACATTTTTAATATATGGGTATATGCATACATAGACATTTATTGCATACATATATATCCTGATAAGTCTCAAATTTCCTTAAGTCTGACAAAGAATAGGCTTTTTTAAAAAACTAAAAAATAACTAAAATGTCTATTTTTTGTTTTTTGTAAGATAAGCTGTCAATTCACAATAGTACCAAGACTAAATCTCTATTTCATAAAAGAATGCTTTTCCCTGAGAATTAGCATAAAGATGATCAAACATATTTACTCTACAGTCATGTCTAAAAATGTAATAGTGTGTGAAAACAATAGGCTTTATTCCTCACAGTAATGAGGACTATGTGGCTCATGAGTCTGAGGTCCCGTCCAGAGATTAGGCCAAGAGCTCTTTTCAAAACTTTCTGCGACACCTTCCTCTCAAGATTTCCATACATGGTTCTTCTACTGAGTGACACCATCATCACATGATTAGAAACATCTGGATAATCCCACCTTAGCACCCACGTTTCATCTCAAGACTTTGTCAGGTAAAGTCAGATGCGTTGTGGTGAAAAGATTAGTCTGGATGAAGTGGGCCCAGCAATAGGCTTGCCCCTTAACGTGAGGAATGCCCAGACTCTTGCCAAAAATAGAGCCAAGACTGGCAACAAAACCCAGTGTTTGGAGAATTTGGCAAATGTCAACCAGTCTAGACAAGTAGGCAGTGTTAAGATGTATAGAATGGAATAAAAATAACAGGATTGTCTGTATAGGTATGAGGGGCAGGGGAATCTAGGTAACCAGCAAAATTCAGAAATTCTACAGGCAGCCTCTGAGGAGATTTTAGGAAGCTGGTGTTGGTTGCTGGCTGAGATCCTACTACCGGCAATATGCTCAGCCACAGGACTCCCTGTCTGCAAGAGGACTGCCAAGATCTACGTAGGGCCTCAATCTGGAGGAGCATGGTTCTGGAATATGCTGCTGATCCTCTACCCCAGTCGATCCAAAGGGTGACTCGGCCTCAGGACCAAGGCCACAGAGCAGTTATTAACCTCAGCATTGAGCTAAGGCTTTCTAAGCCCCGTGAGGGGACTGAGGTCAGGAACTAGCCCTCTATCCTGGAGGCAAATATGAATCTTAACGTGGAGGTGAAGCAATACTGCTCAACATTTCACAATTTAAGCCTAGAAATCATTCAGATAAAACAGCAAAGACAAAGCCTAGGAATATTTTTTAAGTACCAGACTGGAAGAAATTAGACACATGCCTCTGACATATATTTTCAGAGATAGACACTCTCCAACTGCATAGAATAATGTTAATTATTTGAAGTCCTGTAAGACCTTACTACTCGATGTGTGGAGCAAAGGCCAGCAGCAGGGACATCTCTTGGAATCTTTTTAGAAATACAGTGCCTTTGCCCCAGTCCAGACCTACTGAATCAGAATTTGCAATTTAACAGGAGCTCCAGGTAATTCATATGCATATGAGGTTTGGGAAATATTCTGAGATATATCCTAGTGTGTTTCTCTTTTCAGTGTTCAATAATGAAAATTTAAGGGCACCTGGATGGCTCAGTCAGTTGAGTTGTCTGACTCTTGATTTCAGCTCAGGTCATGATACCAAGGTTGTGGGATCAAGCCCCAAGTCGGGCTCTGCACTGAGCCTGAAGTCTGCTTAAGATTTTCTCTCTCTCCCTATCCCCCTTCCCTGCTTACACACATGCACGCACTCTCTCGCCCTCTAAAATAAACTACAAACAAATAATAAGAATGAAAATTTTAAAAATTACATTTCTTAGGCAGAAAATTCTCCATCATAGTTACTATAAGTTATTTTTAAATATACTTGTTAATTGGTGAAGTTAAATATGCTAAGAAACTGTTTCCTATCTCTACCCTCCACCTCTACCATTTCAAAGCAGTGAATATTCTTCTATACTCAGCACCCTATTGTCAGAAATACATGTGGGATGAGGAATGGTACATGTGTTCCCACATGTTCAGGAAAAGCCCTGGAAGGTCTGGGCAGAAGTTGAAAGCTTGAACATCTATGGTAAATGCGTGTATGGTCGAGTGTTTTGCTGCATAAATCACAACGATATTTGATTTTTTTTAAGTTTGTTTATTTTGAGAAAGAGAAAGAGAAAGCACAAGCAGGAGAGGGTCAGACACAGAGGGAGAGCGAGAATCCCAAGCAGACTCTGTGCTGTCAGAGCAGAGCCTGATACAGGGCTCAATCTCATAAACCATAAGATCACGACCTGAGTTGAAATCAGGAGTCAGATGCTTAACCAAGGGAGCCACACAGGTGCCCCAAAGATCTTTGATTTCTGACCTTGTCTACTGTCTGAGTGCTCAGGTAGGTTATCAGCTTCTTCCTCATTTGATTTGCTAGTTCTCAGTCGCCATGCACATTTTTGGGCCCTGTCAGTTTTCAGGCATCTGCTCCATCTACAACTATGGCCTCAAGACCTTGGCCTTTCCACGTCCTCAGAGATAACACAAGACTCTCTTCTAACTCTTCCATAAATTCCAACTGTCTCAAGGAACAATGCAGAGCCATAATCTAAGGCATAAAAAAGGAGCCAAAATTCAAATTACCTTTAGGCTCAACTCATCAAAACTGTGTGAAACATCAGCAACATTTTGGCCTCCTCTTGCTTTTGAAAGTGGTGATGGGTTATAGCTGGTGTGAAATCTCTCATAAGCAGGAATTTGCTCTTGCTTCAGAAAATCAGGAGATAGAAAAAATTGGACGAATTTGATTCGAGCACCAGGAGGACCTTGTATGAGTGAATCTGAGGTATGGAGTATGTATGCTTAGGTAGCCAACAAAATGGTGGCCTTCAGAAAAAGTAACCAAGATTTCATCTAGCAACTAAAATTTATAGACCACTGATCCAGATATTTCCTTGAAGACTGCGATTATAAGACAATATCTATCAAGCTAAGTAGCATGACCAGCCAGAATTTTTCCTGAAAAACCAGATTGAATGAAGAAACTACCAACATGAGTCTTTTGTTATATAAAATAATCTATGTACTTTATAGCCTTATACAGATTGTTTTCATTGTATTAAAATTTTGATCATTGAACACGCTTGAGTAGAATAGCAAAAATTTTTTAAGTGCAACATAAGTGAAGCATCTTTTGGTATGGCTTAGGTAAATGAAGAATAGTAAGGATTTTTTTCTAATTACTGAAATACAATGGAAATATAGGTATTTGCTCAGGTATAGCATGCTAGTGCCTGCTGTAATTGATGACAATTATGAATGAACACTTTCTTTTCCATTAAGGAAAAAAGATAACATCGTTCATAAAAAGAAAATCTATAAGAGAATCATGTGTGTTTCCACTGGAGGTTTACCAAATCTCTATGCACATCATTTAGAAAAAAAGATAACATTTATGTTACTTTACTATAGGGGCTTTGCCAAAATAAACTTACTCTCTAGTTACTTAATAACTTTAATGGACTGATTATAGACTTGGTATGTAAACTCTTAGTTCCTTGTTTCAAAAAATGATAAGGCTATTCAACAATTATTAGTTGTCTTTAGAGAGACTTAGAGAATTAGGTAAGAAAATACCAGCTCTTGTAATTAGTCTATAGCAGCCCACTGACCCTCCTACAGGACCTTCAGAAAAGGGCTGAAACTCAGATTCTGAAACAGATGTCAAATTTCTGAGAACTCATGAAGAGCCCAACAATCAATTACTTTGTTCAAAGAATATTAAGCAAACTAAAGGCCTTTCTTATTGCTTTTGTTTTCTCCAAATTTAAATTGAAAAACAGTATTTTCAGCAAGATCACTCTAAGGACATCTGTTCAATTACTACCCATTCCCATGTGAAGACTATTGGGGATCCACTGGAATCCCTTCAGAGATAGGAAGTTTAGTGACTCAATTTCACTCAACATCTCCATAAAATAGTAATGATTGGCTTCACTCTGTGATTCACAGATGTTTTTCATTTATAATATTTGAATTAGGACAAGCACTTACATCCCTTCTTTTCCAAATATGATTTACATTTTAAATTCATTAATAAAGTAAAAAATTACATGGCTAACAAATACAGGATTGGCCATATTAATTGAGAGTAAAAAATGGCCAAGCATGACACCGTTTTAGTGGGTCTAGGATGATCTTCACTAATAATACTACCCTGCCCACCCAAAGTCACCTGACTCTTCCCCAAATAACTATTTCTCCTCTGCCTGACCATTTATCTGAAATTCTATAACTGAGAGTCACCTTTACTTAAAGTTTTAGTCTCATTTTAAAAGGTAAATAAGTCTTGGAAAGGACTTCGAAGTCATATTATATAAATCATCACATCTCAACAAATATTTTTAAAATGCTTACTAAGTGTGAGACAACATTCAAAGTACTAGAGATAAGGAGAGGAAAAGGAATGTCCCTTCCCTCAAGTCACTCAGTCTAGTGGAGAAGAATCACATGCCCGTGAATCTATGTAATATAAGTTGATGTTGGCTATGAAGGAGCTGTCTGCCAGCGACAAAGGGACCTTATGAGTTGTTATACTCCAGTCTCCTTGAGTCAGAAATTCTTCAGAAGGAGTGTCAGCTGGAGAATGAGTAGAAACCTACAGACCCTGGGGAATAGGGGGTGGTGAAGGCAAGAAACACACGGAGGCAGGGACTGAAGGAATAGAAATCCAGACACATTTAAGGACAGAGCGGTAAAAACCGGTGAATTTAAAGAAGTCCAGTAAACCTGGAGTTATGGGAACATTTTGAGAAATAGGAAGAGACAAGATGGCACATTTTCTTATCCCTTACTAGGTTCCAGGTCCTTCCTGTGCTTTAGATCCATTATGTCTTTTGATCTTGGTGACAACCCTATGAGTTCAGTGATATTATTAGTCTCATTTTACAGGAAAGGAGGATGAAGCACTAAGAAATTAGGTAGCTTGCCCAAGGCTGCTGAGCTCATAAAGTCTCAGAGATAAGCTTCAAAGCTGGGGGTCTGCCAGCATCTTCTAAATGTAGGTTGTGAGAGAGGGCGGGTCAAAAAACATAAAGTCATTGAAGGTCTTCAGAGAGATTGCAGATGATCAGAACAGTGTGCTTAGCTCAGGTGCAAAGCAAGTTCACTCACCTGTGCTTTATTTGAGGTCTAGCCTACCAGGTCAAGTCAAAGTGGGGGATAACTTGGAGAAAATTAAGGGCTTCCTATCTTTCCACTCATTCAGATAGCATCTACTTCCAAGAAGTCACTACCCAGAGCTATTCAGGAGCATAATTAATCACCTCCCTACCCACTGCTTGGAAGGACTTCACCCAGCTCTTATGAAACAAAACCTATGGCCATTAGGGCCAGAACTCACTGTCCTCAATGGGGATATAGAGCCTAATCTCCATCTCTCATCTCCAGTCATCAGTCAACACCCAACTGTCAGCTATCATGGGCCTTCTTTTGCTGCAACACCATCACCCTCAAAATGCATTCTGCTTCCTTGCCCCAGACTTTGCTTGCCTTCCTCCCCGCCTCCCAAACTCTGCCATTACATGGCCTGGAATCACAGCATCAGAGCAAGAACATTCCTTTTTACCCTCAACCCCCTTCTTGGAGCACCCCTTTCATGTCCTTGCCTCAACTGAAACCACTGAGCACATGATATGTTATATCCACAAAATGAATACAAAGACCAAAGCAGACTTAATTCACAACAGATGATTTTGCTTCAAACGATAAATTGATAATAAAAATCAGGGGAAGGGGAAGGATGAAATTACCCCAGTCTTGACTGTCACTTGTTTCAGAAAGAAATGCAAATCATAGTAGTACATCCATTTAATAAACACTTATATACGAATCACTGCACTAAATATGACCTTCAATTCTCACCACAAGCCTCTGAGACAAGAATATTCTCTAGTTCTCAGAGGAGCATATTGAGACTCCAAAAAAGTTAAATTTGTCCCCAGGTCACAGAGCCACCTGAGTATAGGGTTGGGACTCCCATGACTTTATCTGCCATGTCTTCCTGTTACATTTTCCTGTACAGTTTAGGTAGGACAATCAAGCCAGAGTTTATGATGCTAGCCTTTTTAAGGAATGGAAGCCTTTCTTGTAGTTCATGGAGTATATCACAAGCCAATTACTTCTAGGTCTTATTGAAGATATTCACAGCAACTCTGTTGTTATTATTTCCCATTTTTTTCTAAGGAGATAAGTATGCCTCAGGATGTTAAGGAAGTTATTCGAGATGAGAGTATAATCCACAAAACCCAGGTTTTAACCCAGTGTCTTTGCAATCTTGTGAAAATTACACTATCAAAGCAAATGTCCAAAGAAGGGCTTTACAAAACTCTTCCTATCCCTCCACCTTCCGTAAGAACTACTGAGTCCAAGTCATGGCTGGGGGCCTGGAATGTTCGTATTTCAACATCCAAGAAGATATTACATAGCCAGGTTGATGGTATTTAGGAGTCACTGCCCTGCCCTCCGGAACAGAGTTTCTGGTGGTGAGACATTCATGACGCTCTTTTAATAAGCGTTCTATATCAAAAACAGTTTCAAATGATCTTGGATCGTGAACATAGCCTCCTAATCTCCCTGTTACAGATAAATGGGTGGAGGGAGGAGATGAGGGAAGAACAGGTAAGTTCCAAGTAAACTCTCTGTCTTCCTGAACAAATGAATAATAAGGGTTGTGCAAAGTCAGAAGGAATATACTTAAAGTGTATTTAAGACCTACACATTTAAAAGAAGGTGGAGGGGGGCAAAATGGGTGAAAGGAAGTTAAGTGATACAGGGTTCCCATTTGGGAATGAATAAATCACAAGAATAAAAGGCACAGCATAGGGAATGCAGTCCATGGTATTGTGACAGCATTGTATGGTGACAGATGGTGGCTACTCTCTTGGTGAGCACAGCAGAGCATACACACTTGTCAAAGCACTATGTGCTACACCTGAAACTAATGTAACAGTGTGTGTCAATTATACTTCGACAACAAAAAAGAACTACACATTTAAGATGTACGTAATTTTTATAGTTCTGGTCCACTATAAGCATTTACATCAAGGGAAAGAAATAAGGAGGGAAAGAGGCAGGAAAGGAGCGAGGGAGAGAAGACAGTGATATTATCGTCTTAGAATTTAACTAGCCGACAAAAAAAAAAAAAAAAGGTAGAAAACTTGACGGGGAAACACGAAATGCAGAGGAAACAGAATAAGGAAGAGAGGAAACAAAAGACAAAAAGTTATAATGAGGCTCTGACTAGCATCCGAAATGTAACCAGCTCTTTTCTGATGTATTCTCATTAGCTTGTCTTCAGATTGTGTTATTTTGGGTTTTGTTGCTTTTATGTGTGTGTGTGTGTGTGTGTGTGTGTGTGTTTTATTTTGAAGATGTAGACTTTGCTCTGAATGTCAAGGCAATTTCAGCTCCTGCAAGAGAAGGCAGCTGAATAGGTAGCAAGCAAAATATAGTCTCCATTATACTCAGCTAAAAAAAAAAAGAGAGAGAGAGAGAGAGAGAGAGAGAGAGAGAGAAAGAAAAAGAACCCTCTGGGGAATTTACATACTAGTCAGACTTTGGTGGCTACAGTGGGTGGTTCTGGCTGAGAGGCAGCGCTATTCTTAGATGTCTGAACAGGGGATGGAAATCGGTCACTGCTGCTATAGGTCCTTTAGTTAGTTCTTTTAATGGGGTGCACCTGTCAGATCAGATTTCCCCAAATTGCGTAGAAGACGATTGTAATCAGACATGTCATCCTCTTCTTTTTATGGTGAATCTCAAAGCAGGGCTGTTTCTGTCAGTAAAGTACTAAAATTGTGGCCTTTCCTTTTCCTTAATGAGTGTTTTTAGGAAGAAGAATTTTTTTTTATTTTTCTTCCCCATTCTTTTTGTTAATAAAAGTTTATTACAAGTGAATATATTTTCCTCAAGGTAATAAAAGGGGGGGGGCTTTTTTCCTTTAAGTGATAACACGATGGACCTGGCTTTCCGGTTGTGTGGCCCTTCAACACAATCTAAGCAACATGAAGGATTACTCCTTTCTATTCTAAGGCAAGTCTGGTGCCTATTTCAACATATTTTCTACTTCGATACATTCATAGTTTAAAAGCCCAAAAGATAGTGAGGCTGCCAATAATAAGCCTTTTCTGCTAGTGTTTGGAACTCAGTCTTTAAAAGAATTTTTAGGGGCACCTGGGTGGCTCAGTCGGTTGGGCATCCAACTTTGGCTCAGTTCTCAGTTTGTGGGTTCGAGCCCCGTGTCGGGCTCTGTGCTGACAGCTCAGAGCCTGGAGCCTGCCTCAGATTCTGTGTCTCCCCCTCTCTCTAACCCTCCCATGTTCATGCTCTGTTTCTGTTTCTCAATAATAAATAAAAATGTTTAAAAAAAATTTTAATAAAAGAATTTTTAAAAATTTATCAGAATATTTATATGTTTTACAAAAATATTCTTTTTTAAAATTTTTAATGTTTTTTTATTTATTTTTGAGAGAGACAGAGCACAAGCAGAGGGGGGCAGAGAGAGAGAGAGAGAGAGAGAGAGAGAGAATCCAAAGCAGGCTCCACGTTCTCAGCTGTTAGCACAGAGCCCAACGCGAGGCTCAAACCCACGAACCATGAGATCATGACCTGAGTCTAAGTCAGACGCTTAACCAACTGAGCCACCCAGGCGCCCCCAAAATAGATTTTTTTTTAAGTTTTAATTTACGTTTCTACACCCACGGATTCAGAAAAGCCTTTAGCCTAACAGGCTTTGCTTTCATTATCTGAAACTCTGACTCAGAATCAGGAAAGGCTGAGAAGTCCCCCAAACAGCATTTTTATTGAGGCCCCTTTACCCATACTCTCTTAAATCCTGGGCCATCTAAGCAAAAACATATGTGAAGAGAGCAAATGTGCACATTCTCTGAATGATTCTAAATGGGTGCCCAGTGCTTCATCATTTTGTCACTTGACAATTTAACACGTCGGCCTTGGGGAGCTAAAACAAAAGATGTGGCTCCATTATATGAGGCCAATTCATTTATAAATGAGTGATATTAAAAGTGAACTTTCTGGACTAAGAGAAACTTGGGAGAAACACAAAACCACCCTCACAGGGGAAAAAAATGAGGAACACATGTTATATTTGGATCTTAAAAAATATGAAGGTCAAGTGTACATGAGATATAGATGATATTGGTATTTGATTTTTGTTTCAGTGTGTACAGTTACACTAGGAGTGTTCTTTTTAAAGATCATCATTCTTTTTCAAAAAGATATTCATTCTAGGAATTGACTTAAGTATGTATATGAATAGAAGAATACAGATTCAGAAAGAAAATTGGTCTTAATAAAATGAAAACTGAGAAGACTCTGAGAAATGTAATAAAATAATAGTTTTGGAATGTGGCTCAGTCGGTTAAGCGTCCGAGTTGGGCTCAGGTCATGATCTCACTGTTCGTGGGTTCGGGCCCCACATCTGGCTCTGTGCTGACAGCTCAGAGCCTGGAGTCTGCTTCAGATTCTGTGTCTCCCTCTCTCTCTCTCTCTCTGCCTCTGCCCCACTAGTGCTCTGTCTCTCCCTGTCTTTCAAAAATAAATAAATGTTAAATAAACTTAAAAATTAAATAAAAAATAAAACAATGGTTTCTGGGACTTTGAGATATCATACATTGATAAAATCTCTATCATTAAGAAGGCATAAAACATACAGGCTCAAGATAAGGAATAGTTTTGTTTTGTTTTGTTTTAAACCAAAGACATATATCTTCATGAAAAACTCCCTACCTTGCCCTTTTCACTTTTCGATTAGCAGAGAGGGTAAAAGATAAAAATCAACAACAACAACAACAGCAATAATAATACCACCACCCTGGCTAAACAGCAGTCCCTGAACTAAATGTTTAAAATATTAACAACAACAATAATAATACCACCACCCTGGCTAAACAGCAGTCCCTGAACTAAATGTTTAAAATATTAACTACTTGGTAGGTCAAAAACATTGTCAGCCATAAATGAAGCAAATCTCGTCTCCTTGTATGAGGATGCATATAAGAGCTCATGTGATTAATATCACAACTGTTAGTGATAACATTTTTTGGTACATTCTTAAAATTACCTGAATTCTGAGCATTCAGTTTTCAATATGGAAGAAATTAGTTAAAAAGTAACAATCAAAATTACTCCGCTGTTACCCTCAAAAAGCAGAATAGAAATCAAAAGAATGAAGATTAACCTCATCAATCTTGAGACAAGTTGATCACCAAACTAGTAAATTTTATGAACAGTAGATTTTTCCCATAAACAACACTTGACTCAAACTGGCTGTGTGTCACAGCCTTTCTATCTGTAAAGGAGTGTCCCAAAGCCAACTCGGACAGTGGGCATTAAAGTGATATGTTGTGGGAATCTTTCAATGAAGATAGTGTTTCAATATGGCTTGATGTTTCGTGGAATGAAAATTAAGGAATCAGGATGCCCCTATGAAAACAAACTTTGTGTAGCTCCTCGCACTCACCAATTTACCCAATTTAGGCAGCTGAAGAATGTCTAGGTCTTATCAGCACCAGAGTTGACCACCAACTCCCTATTGGACACTAGACCCCGGGTCTTGACCCCACGGAAAGATAAGGGACTCTCCAAGAATGGGGAACGGTGACCATGTGTGACCTCTGCCTCAATGGGCAGTGCCAGGCCGAAGATGGTCTTCCAGGGCTGAGGCCAGGTAGGGCCACCCTGGGATGCCTGTTGCCCCCCAGCTCTTGGGATTTGGTTCCATTTCCATCACGCAGAGTCAGTGTCAGCTACTAGACAGCACCTTTAGGGTGGAGGGACAAAGCTGGTAACCTCAGACTAGTTCATTGTGATTTGTGTTTCTTCTTTGCAGTATGCACATTAGGTCCTCAACAGGTATGAGACCCTGGAACCCTTCGTTCTTCATAGGAGATGCCATCCTCCTGTGAGCTAGTGGGCCAAATAGGTGGTGAGGTCCAAACAGGGCTGACTTGCCTGTGAACACAGCCTGTGTATTGCATTCCCTTCATTTTAGATTGTTCACAAGGAGGGAACAATCTAGGTTAATCCAAATTTAACACGGATTGCCCAATTGTTCCCTTCCTGGCTGGGCCAATTACTCCCACACATACGACATTTTCTGCTGAATATCTGATTTCAGACTACATCTTAAGTTTTCTTAAGTATGGTAAAATTGAATGTCATGAACCATAGTTGGGTTAAAAGTAGGATTTAAATATTTTAGTGAGCACATTTATAACGGTCTTTAATTGCTTGAACACAATTCTCATAGAGTCAGAAAAGAGAAAAAAGCATAAATACTTGGTTTTATTAATTCTCCTATGTTACCCAACACACCTAAGTGTAAGTAGACTGAGAAAAAAAAAAAATGTCTCCTTAGTTTCACGTATCCCTGAACAGTGATTTATAGGAATACATACTAATTCAGGAGGCTGATTTGATCTAATCACCAAAAAACCTAGCAAAGTTTTTAATTAATAAAAGGGGATGAAAAGATGGTGAATATATAACATATTGCTTCCACCAGTCATATTTATCTGTAAGAAATGCACAGTATTTAATATTAGTAACAATATAAATGTCCTCCATGGTTCACTGAATCTGTGATCTCCCTACCACCCCTTCCAAATTGCCCCCAAGCTATTTTATATATGCCTGGACACCTTGTTAACAACCTGGGCATTCCTCTGCTTTTTTTTCTTACCTAAAACAGTTGCTTGGTGGTTAAGGTGTTTACGTATTTCTTGTATGCTGTGCTCTCAAGCATTAAGAATTCAAATTCATTTCACTATAGAAACAAGAACCAAAAGTCCCAAAAGGTGATCATAGATATGAATTGAACCCAACAGGTATAATATTTGCCCAGTATTCGGTTTCACCATCTCTTCTTCCAGAATTACCCTCTGACAACATCTTAGGTGTGGTATACACACTACAGACTACTCAGAAGTTAACTGGGGACAATTTCTTCAACCCACAGGGACAGGACCAGGTTCGTCTGCATCTGCTGTATCGCTGCTTAGGTCTCTTTGGGAATTAATCCCCCTGTACTGTCCCTTCCCAAGTTCCATAGACATTTTTCTATGGCAGAATGTGAAATTATATTTATTACTCTGATCAATTACCACCCAATGCTGCTCCTTGCCAAAACCTGTTGTTTAACCTATTCGATCATGTGAAATCTTTTTGTGGCTAGGGTTAAGTTCATTTTTAAGGGTTTTACATTTGAGATTCTAGAACCCAGTTGGAAAAGACCCAAATTAATACCAAGAGATGCAAGAGACAATTCCTTATTGTGTTACAGATGGATGTGCACTCTCAGTAAAAGTCACTGCTTATATCGGTTCTCCAAGCCCTTCCCCATCTACAGAATATATGGGATCTGACCAAGCTTTGGGGGAGAAACAAGGGATGGAGGTGACACCACATATGTTGGTGGGTATCTATCCATCCTATTACATTATCACCAGGCGTATACACAAACTACTAAATATTTCCAAAGTGAAAAGGGTCTTCCTCAGAGATCATAAAGCCTTCACCTTCTTGTAGGTAAAGCAGGGAGACCTGGAGGTTAAGCGACTCAAAAGCCGTCAAAGACCTTAGTGGCAAAACCAAGACAGGAATCCAGTCAGCATGAAGTCCAGTTCCACGTTTGCTTTCACAGAGCTGTGATCTCACGGCATCCTCACAGCCCTTGGGTCCCCACTCCAGCCTTTGTCATGAATATGATAGATAAAGGGCTAAAAGATATGATAATCAGTGGTTTCATAACATACATACATATGATATTTCTCTAAGATCTTCTAATTCTCTTTCCCAACTTTCAAAAATCGACCCTGCTTACTGCTTCTTGTTTTATTCAAAAATACTTGTTCTGGGGCACCTGGGAGGCTCCAATAGTAACATCCAATCCCTTAATTTCGGCTCAGGTCATGATCTCATGGTTTGTGGGATGGAGCCCTGTGTCGGGCTCTACGCTGACAGCGTGGAGCCTGCTTGGGATTCTGTCTCTCCCTCCCTCTCTGTCCCTCCCCTGCTCATGCTCTGTCTCTCAAAATATAGAAACCTAAAAAAAAAATATATATATATATATATATATATATATATTTCTTCTAAGTAAATTAATAACACCCCATTTTATAGGCTGCATATCCAGAATCAGTTTTTAGTTTAGCTTCTCCAAGATAATGTATTGACACTGAGCCACCAGCTAATTTTTTAAACAGATAACGTTCACCAAAATGTGAGCATACCGCTTTACACTTCTATCCAAAAATATCCAGGAGAATGCCCAACAGAACGCTCTATTCTCTACTGAGGCAATTACCAGGGAGGAAGGGGGTAATGAAAGAAGACCAACAGTCCTCATTACTTCTTTTTAATTGTTTAACTTTATTACTGTTGCACCATTTATACAATTACATATAATTTCAATGCATCCATTGTACATTTTTTTTGTTTTTTTATTTTTATTTTTTTTCCATTTTCCAATGAGTGGTGTGTTGGTGTCTGTGACACAGAATGGAAGAGAAGCCAGAACTGCAATGAACGCAGACTTTTTTTTTTTTTTTTTTTTCATTTCCACTGACCAATAAACAGAACTACGGGTGCACCCAACCACGACATGCATTAACTCGTCATGAGAAATCTAGGGAGGCTAAGTAGGATGAGAGAATGCTTGTTACTCCCAAAAATACCTGGGGAGGAAGAATGGAGTCTTGGCATCAAGATACATGTGGACAGGCTAAGTGGGCTGTCTGAAAGTTGGCATTCATCCACAACATTAAAAAAATATCAAAATAAGAAAAGCTGTAAATCAAAAAGAAAACACAGAAAATACTGCTTTCAGAAAGATCTGATTGCCTTGGCAGAGGCCCTGTGGGCAGAATCAAACGCATCACTCCCAACCCCCTTGCAGAAGACAAGATATTCGGATCTTAGCGGCGGAGTGCACGTAACAGCAGTTCAGGCACAAAAACTGTACTGTACTTTCAGACATTGATCTCTAAAATCCAGGACTGATTGGTAAAGTTGACTGAAGGTATATTAGATATTTCCCCACAAAAATACTATTTGGATTCTCCCCACCCCCTCCCTCCCTCCCTCCCTCGATGGGACAACATCCTTTTTTTTTTTTTTTTTTTTTTTAAATCTTGGGCAATACATATCATTACTTCGGATTTGAAACGAGTTAGTATAGGAGAGAGACAGAGAGAGAGACACAGAGAGAGAGAGAGAGAGAGAGAGAGAAAGAGAGAGAGAGACAGGCGGTGGAAGTGGACTTGGGTTTCCATAGGCTGTCCTTGTTATTCCTTGACTGCTACGGTTTGCTCGGAGCTGGCGGGCGCCTCGGCCGCCTTGACCTCGTCCGCGGGGGCTGCGGGGGCCTGGGCCTTGGCCGTGGAACTGGGTGCTTCCGTGGCTGCGGGGCTCTCCTTGGACGACGGCGCAGCCTCGGTGCTGCTGGGTTTTGAGTCTGAAGCCGGGGCCCCGTCACTTTTCGTCTCCTGCGCGGCAGGAGCTGCGGGAGCCTCAGTCTTTGTGGGTTCCCCGGCCTCCTTGCCCTTGTCGTCGGCCTTGGCCTCGGCGGGGACCTCGGGCTCCGCGGCCTTGGTGGGGGCGTCGCCGGCCGCAGCGGCAGCGGCAGCAGCAGCGGGCTCGGGCTCGGCGGCCTTCGGGGGCTCGGGCTTGCCCTCGGCCGCCGCCTCCGTCTGCTCGGGCTCCGCCTTCGGGGCGTCTTCCTTGGCCGCGGCCGTGTCTTTGTCGCCTTCCTTGTCTTCGGGCTTGCCGGCCGCGTCCTGGCCATCCTTGTCTGGCTTCTCCTCCTTGCCCTCCTTCACCTCGGTGGTCTCGGCGGCCGCCTGGGTCTCGTTCTCCTTCGGGGTTCCCTCCTCTTCGGTCCCTGCTCCCTCGGCCTTCTTGTCTTTGTCCTTGGCCTTCTCATCATTCACATTGTACCCCTTCTTCTTCTTGCTCAGCTTGCCTCCCATCTTGGAGTTCTGTAACACAGCACAAGGGGACACAACACAGAAGCGTTACTGGTGGCTCTGGAGGGACCGGCTGTCCCCCGCCCCCGCATTGCCAGGCTGACATCCTAACCCCCCCAGGCGATGGCATTAGGAGCTGGGGCCTCTGGGAGGTGATCAGGACCTGAAGGTGGGGCCCTCGTGGACCGGACCCCGCATGGCTCCCCGGCCTTTTCCCCACGGCAGGAACAGCCAGCGGGCCGATCACCACCAGTCGGAAGCGGGCTTTCCCTTCACCACCCCTGCCTGCACCCTCACGTGGGCCTTGCCAGCTTGCACAGCTGCTAGAAACAACTTCTATTTATAAGCCACTAGGTCTGTGGTGATTTGTTCTAGCAGCCAGCATGGACCAAGATGCTTCTCGGTAGGAAACACTAAAAAGAAGCTTCCGTTTACGAAGTAAACAGTTCAGTATGCTACTGCACTGTGCACTTTTATTTCTTTTTATGTGTATTTATTTATTTTGAGCGAGGCAGAGAGAGCATGAGCAGGGGAAGCGGGGGTGGGTAGGGAAAATCCCAAGCAGGCTCCGTGCTGTCACTGCAAGGCCCAACCCGGGCTGGAGCTCACCAACCATGAGATCATGACCTGAGCCAGATCAAGGGCCCCACACTTAACCGACTAAGCCCCCCAAGCACTACAAACTCTTTTCCAACTTTGCTATTCATATATATATGCTTATATAGGCACACACATCTCCCAAGACCAAAGGCAAGTAGCATGTAGCCTATCAGGTTATCAAGCCGGACCAGTTAAAGGAAAACTATCACCCAAGAAATGTAAAGCGTACGTAGTGTCTCTAGTTACATTTGCTTTGTTAGTTGTGCCAGGCTTGTATTCATTGCTTTTTAAGGTATTTTTGGCTTAAATTACTTCCACAGCAATATACAAACAGCCTTCATTATCAATTACCTGATTAGAATTCTAACTCGCTCAGTGGTCATTAACAGACATTTTCACTCCAAGTGTCCTCCCCAACTTCTTGGAGGCTTTTGATTCAAGCATCAGAAACTGTGATTGTATTTGAATCCTTAATTTCTCTTCTCTAGTACAAAAGGAAATCCAAATAATCCAAAGAAATAATAAAATTTAAATTTATAAATAATAAATTCAGTCTAGGACCGCTGCCAGAACTAAAGAGGCATATTTTTTTCCAAGTGCATTTTTATGCAAGAACCAACTGAACTGTTGCTCTTTAGAAGAAAATTGGTCGCTTTTCCTTGATGAAGAATGGAAGGATTGGATGCCCACGTCTTCTTTAGTCCTCACCATTAAGAAAAGTCCAGGAAAGAGAAGGCCTTGCTTGGGTCCCAGTGGAGGCAGAATTATAAAGTTCTTATGGCCCAGTCACCTCCCCCACCCCCCATTAATGTCATCCATTTAGAACAGAAACTTATTCCTTACACTTCTTAGAATCATGATTCATGATAGTGAAATAATCTACATTTAACATATTTAAAAGCAGGGTGTTGGGTAGGAGAGTGTGATTCTCCAGTCAAAATTTGTCTCTGTCTGCTTACTTCCACTCTATATGTGAATTTCCTGTCTGGAATACATTTAATGGTTGGAGAAGGAAAAAAATCAATAAGCTGAAAGATGACTAAAATAACGTTCCCAGTCTGAGGGAAGGCCTTTATTATGTAATGAAAGAAAGAATTTATCTTACATATCTTTTTAAAAAAAGGAATGGCATTTGGTCATAACCCACTTCAGACATCCAATGGGCTTTATTTGACTTAATTGTTGGTTATTTCTCCCTCAGAAGTGGGGGCAAACATATTGGGTAAAAACACAATTAAATACACTTTAATCTCATAAACAACGACAAGGCAATAAGTGAAAACATAAAGAGATAAATTGGACCCGTGTTTTAAGTTGTAGTTTTTAACTCTTTCATTGAGTTCTTTGTCAGCCAGTATGCATGAAATGTCAAAATAATTTCAGCTCTGATATTTCAAGATATATTTGGGTACATTAGGTTAGGGCTAAGAAACAGAAAACCTGACAGGCCTGCCTTTTCTATATATTCTCCAATTCTATAATAGAAACCCATACGCCAATTTAGAAAGTACAGAATAGAAGACCAAGCGTAAATGTGGTATGCATTTTAAACATAATATAGGAGTGCCTCTTTCTGACACGCACAGCATGAAATTCTATATAGCTATCCCCAAAGGCTTAAAGTTATGTTGGTTTGCAAACCTAAAATCTGTGTTACTAAAATTGGTTTTCTGAAACACAGGGCCACTTTCTATTCTTTAAACCCAGCTGTGATTCATTTCTGGGTAAGAAATGAATGTACATAATCAAGTTGTAAGAAAGTCTCCATCCCTATTTGTTTTTCAAACACAGTGTTAATAAATACCCCTACCTTTTGCTAATTTTCTTACGTTAGTTATAGTGGGGTATCAGAGGGAGGCTTATAGAATCCACCAGAACCCTGGAAAAGCAGGGTAGTCTGGTTATTTCCCAAGGCCATATGGGTGAAAACCTTGCACATACCCAGGGGTAAATTAAAATTACAATTTAAAATCTATTAAAGGTTTCCTGAGTGTCGAGTACGATCTTAATCCTAAACACATTACTAGATTATTTTATTTAATCTTCTCAACAGTACCACAATGTAGTATGAGCATAGCATTAGTATCCTCTTTTTGCCCATATGGAAATTCTAGCTAGCGGGCTTCATGGGGCAGTACTAGAAGCAAAAGCCAAATCCAACAAGTAAGATGAGAAGGCACAGTCCAAGAGGTCAAAGGGAAGTTCATGAACAAGCTTGTAACTGGACAGAGCTCATCTCAGGAATGTTACCCACCCTGGGTCACAAGGTTGGTGCCGACATGGGGTGACTCAGAGCTCAAGATATTGTCAAGATAAGGATGAAGTTCAGAATTTCAGATATTCTCTGCCCCTAAACTTTTCATCACCCCATTTGTCAGTGGAACTTTGTATCTGTATCCTCAAAAAAGATAAGGAGAGCAGTGGGCATGTGTTTTAATTATTTCTCTCATATTTTTACTTCCACTTTTGAGAGAAATTAGTTGGGGTAGCAACCTTTAAGTTGAAACATCTACGTTAAAAAAAAAAGCAGTTAAAATAAAAAATCAGCAACAAATAATCCACCCTGGAAGTCATTTAAACCTAAATCTGAGCTGGGTGGCTCAGTCGGTTAAGCGTCCGACTACCTCTCAGGTCATGATCTCACAGTTCGTGGGTTTGAGACCCGCATCAGGCTCTGTGCTGACAGCTCAGAGCCTGGAGCCTATCTTTGGATTCTGTGTCTCACTCTCTCTCTGACCCTCCCCTGCTCACACTGTCTCTCTCTCTCTCAAAAATAAATAAAACATTTAAAAAAAATTTAAATTACAAGACAATTCGATATCACAAAGGCCAAAACTATAGACTTATGGCTTCAAAGTGGCATGGAAAATAACTAGTAGTCAGTAACAGAAGAGACTTCACTGTGTTAAGTCTGGAAAGTTCTGTACAAGAATTATTTCACGGAGTGTCTGCATATTGCATCATGGTTGGCCCCTAAGATGTTGCTATGAAGCCCATCTCCTAAGCACACCTGCCCTGAATCCTTGCAACTTACTTAGCCTCACTGCCCTTTCGTTTCCTGTACAGTAAAAAATGTCAACCTTAGAATTTAGTGTGAAGCATCAGTACAACATTTGACATTTCATGGGCCTGCAGGAAATGTTCATTCCCTTCCCCATCATTTAATTTTGCGATTCTTAGGTAGTTCTGTGCTTGTAAACCCCAGGAGAATAGCAGAACATGGGCTCCACACACACAGGCAGGCATGGCAATTAAAAGACGATTTAAAAATATTTTTAAAAGTCATCGAGAAGATTTTTGGTATGTGTGTTTCAAGTTTGGTCCTGCTGACTGGGCTATGCAGAAGTTTGTCCCCATGCTGCTAACAGTTAAATTCCTCTACTTCTTAGGTTTGAATGTTCTATGTACTTAAGATTCTCAAGAGGTTACAAATCTTTTTAAATACATCAATGGTCTATTATAGCAAGAAATTATTTTCTAGACAGAAATAAAAGTTACAGACTAGTCACCAAATCTAAAGGCTCCCAATTTGAGCTGGTTCTAGAGCGACCACAGAAGAAATATTATTTCATCTTCCTACTCTCTCTTCATCATTTCTTCCAAGGAAACAAGGGAAGATTCCGTTTCAGCCATCAGGATGAACACAGAACCCAAATTCTGCAGTTAAAACTCATTTGTTGCCTATAATATATGTGAAAGGCAAAAAACCTGATCTACGCCTTAGCTCAGCTAATAAGCTAAACAAATTTCTTAGGAGGAAAGGTACCACTGTTAAATGCCCCCTTTCTTCCCAACATTCTGCAGAGGAATTTTTTCTTTTATCAACTACCAACACATTCATACTTTTAAGGTCCTAACATGGTGTTTTAAGTCTCCCACAGCTGTCCTGTGACTTATTCTCCCAATAAAACCAAACCGCTCTCTAGTTAATTAATCTCACGTATATATTTGCTATAAACAAATATTCCAGAAGAATTAAAGTTCTGCTTGTTGGTGAAGAGAGGAGAGAAAGGGTCACTTTAGCGCTGTTCGTTGATCAAATCAACTGACACAATGTTTCTTTGTCTGTTGGCAGCTAATGACTTTTCCTAATAAATGACAGTGTGTATTCGTGACCTTTCATGAATTCCAAAGGTGTGTTTCTCTAACGTCAAGAGGATGAAGGCACATAATAGAAAAACTCCCTCGCTAGGCAGGCAAGGTAAGATGATGGCTTTTGCCTTCCCAAATAGGTACATGAAGTAAAGTAATAAATGGCCTAAAAATCAGATTTTAATTCTTTCTCCAAACATCCTGTTGAATCTTGAAGCTGATTCTTACGAAACAAAATCCTGTTTACAAGCTAATGTTCAACTATGAAGTTGAATACTATATATATCTATAAAGAAAAGAAATGTGACCCTATATGTTGCCGTGATAGCAAACCTTAAACAAAAGGACTCTGACTCTTGAGAGCTTAAATTTTACAGAGGGGAGCCTGGCTCGGTCGGTTAAGCGTCCGACTTCGGCTCAGGTCATGATCTCACAGTTCGTGGGTTCGAGCCCCGCATCGGGCTCTGTGCTGACAGCTAGCTCAGAGCCTGGAGCCTGTCTTTGGATTCTGTGTCTTCCTCTGTCTCTGACCCTCCCCTGCTCACACTGTCTCTCTCTCGCTCTCAAAAATAAATAAAACGTTAAAAAAATTTACAGAAAAAATTTGGGGGATTAAGGGCAAGAAATAATTTGAAAGGTTATGTTGTAGTCAACATACTCTACTAGAGATGATCTCCTCTAATGGTTCTCCCAATTCTTTGTTACCTTCACTCCAGGAAGCCTGTCAGGGAACATGGAAGATGTTTCTTGGCCATTCAAATCATCTAAGTCATGTTTATTTGTGCACACAACCCCCAGGGCACACCGGGTCAAAATTACCTCTGTACAGAGCTGAGTTATGTAATTTCATTATACAACAATTCTTACAAGCCCTAATATGATCAGCTCATCCAGAACTTTCCTGATGTACACTTAAATTTTTTCTTGCCCTTAAAACAAACCAATCTACCATCAGCATAACCTCCTGAATTAAAATTTAGTCTTTCATTTTGAGAAAATAAAGGCTGAAGGGCAGAGGACGAAATGTCATTTAGCAAAAGGTTAAATAAATTATAAATCTACAAACCACCTAGCATTCAGTATGAAGTTTGCTAAAAATGGCAGCATGCAGAGTGCTGGTCCCAGCTGTCAATGATTTGCTTAAGACTGAGCAAATCACCTTCCCTTCTGTGTCTCAAATTTCCTATTCAGTAAAATGAGGATATTTAAAGTTCATGTTCTTGGTGGGGGAGGCGGAAATGTGCGTGTACACATACATATTTATGAATGCTTATGACACTAACAAAATGCTATGGGTGTGAAAAATGTGTTAGGATCAACGTTATTGTCTGAATGCTTGTGTCCTCCCCAAAATTCTTAAGTTGAAAGCTCATCTCCTTAGGAAGCGGGACCTTTGGGAGGTCATGAACATGGAGGCTTCATGAAAGGGATGGGTACCCTTATAAAAGAGACCCCACAGAGCTCGCTAGCCCCTCCCACCACGTGAGGACAGAGGAATAAATCGACATCAGGCACCAGAGCCCAACTATGCTACACCCTGATCTTGGAATGTTATTGCCTCCAGCACTGTGAGAAATTAATTCCTGTTGTTTATAACTCACCCACTCTATGATACTTCCTTATAGCAGCTCGAACAGATGAATAAGTTCTATATTCCTGCTAATTATTATCACAAAAACTTATATGACCTTGTATCTTGAAGTTTGACATCCAGTTCATTTCCTGCTATAATTGGATTTCTTTGTGTATATAATGTACGATAAATGGCCAGTAATATCTACACGTGTAAAACTTGCTAAAAATTAGAAATAAAAACTTATAAAACAACACCCAAATATTTACCAAAATACATTTTCTGAGGCTGACAATTACATTTAGGATACATTTTCAGAATGTGTCAGCCCTGTAAGCAATGAGTGGGGACAGAACTGAACCCTGAAAACATTTCAGATGAAGGCATACTGTCAGAAAAAATACACTTCATTAGTTTTGCTCACACAGAACTATTTCATAGTGTTGTGTTTATAGAAGATGCTCAGTTGTTTCCTTGACCTACTTTTGATGGGTCATCTCCCAACCACTGGTGGTCCTGCTGGCCAAGATGCACCCTATGCCAAACTCTAAGAAGGAGCGTTTTCTAGAAGCTAACCATCTTCCTATTTATGCAATGCTAAAAATATTTTAAAACTATCTTTTCAATAGAATTTAAATCAATCTAAGGAAGATCCATCACAAGTCCCTGAAGCTAACATGACTTGTGGTTTAGTGTTGGCTGAGAAAAACCACATGGGGAGAGTTCTTAGGTTCAATTTGCTAGAACACTATATCCACCTAACACTCAAAAGCAAAAGTCAGTGACTTAAATAGAACGATAGTGAGAAGCCAGAGTAAAACAATTTCCTTGTCCCCTCCTGTATCCCGTGAGAATCATTTAAATATATAAATTCAGGGGCTCCTGGCTGGCTCAGTCTGTATAGCATGAGACCCTTGATCTCAGAGTTGTGAGTTCAAGTCCTATGCTGGGTATAGAGCTTACTTAAATATATATATGTATATATAGGAAGACGAAGTAACCTGTTTTCTGCATATAAGAAGCATTCATAAAACAGAAACTTGCACAATGTGGAAATTATTCTCTTGCCACCACCATCCCCACTGTCTCACCCAGAATTAGCTGATACTACCAATGGCGTCTGCAAATCTTCTTTCTAAAGATTATACTGTTTCGTAGGACACTAACACTGAGCGCGTAGTCATGTGTGGCCTCCTGACAAAGTGTATTTTGTCTGCCAGAAACCAGCTTTCACTCACTTGCCACTGGTGAGAAAAATGATCTAAGCAGTGATTAGATTCACTTCTTCAGTAAGGACTAAAATTCTCACGCTCCTAACCACAAACTCCTTAATATTCAAGAGCTGGCAAGAGGTATTGAAAATATACAGGGCAATTTTGCTTATACCTACGTGGGTCTCCCATGAAAAAAAAAAGTACCTTGAATTTTATGGAAAAAAGGTGGAATTCCTGAGACAGAATAAATATTAAGATCGTCTAGTACCACAAAAATGGTCTAAATTATGCTGAAGTTGAAGGTTTTAGCTGAAGACTCATTCTCTTTTCCTTCTGCTAAGAAGTCTGAAGAGCTTAACACATAAACACTATTGTCACCCATCAGTTATACCACTTAGTTTGGGTAGAACTATTTTAGTTTTGCATTTGTGCACAGAAATATGGAATTTTCTTCCAAGGAAAAAAATTCGACTTGTTCATAAAGGTCTGTATCTTTTCCGAGTTTTCTTAAATGTTCAGAACCTCATTAAACAGATTTATCAAAGAAATCTCTCATAATTGCTTTTTTTTTAAATCAAGGAATAATTAATTTCTACATTTATTGTCATGGAGAAACTACATAAAACAAAATTAGGATGCATCAACCTTTTACAAAGCTATAGGAAAGCAACATTTCTACAAGACTTTGGAGTTTGTAAGTTGGGAAAGAAGAGTTCAGGCCAGTTATAGGGTTTAAATGCCAACTTCGCTCTGGGAGTCATGGTCGGCACGAGGTCATGGTGACTTGAAAATCAGTAAGGGCAAAGATTCATTATTTCACATGAAAGAGAGAGAGAGAATGAGATAGATGAGACAGCAGAAAGGTTCTTATTTTGAATAAAGTCTCTCCACCCTCCCTATATTGCCTCTTCTGAAAATCTACTCCTCCAGAT
This sequence comes from Cryptoprocta ferox, assembly GCA_028646485.1. Taxonomy (NCBI): domain Eukaryota; kingdom Metazoa; phylum Chordata; class Mammalia; order Carnivora; family Eupleridae; genus Cryptoprocta; species Cryptoprocta ferox. The sequence continues at coordinate 131,206,560 of CM053572.1, forward strand.
CCAATCTTTTTCTGCGTATTTTTGTACTTATGGAAATGGAAGTCAAATATTCTCTCCTGCAAGCTTTTCTGGCAAGACACCTTCCAGACACCAAGGATGAGAGTATCCAGTAGTATAAAGATTTATACCTTGACTCCATTGTGCCCCAAGGCGAAAGTGATGGCATTTTGAATTGGGAAGCCCATTAACATAGTTTCTCTGTTCCTCCGGTGCTCAGAAAGGAGCCCAGTTTGGCAGATGCCAATTGCTGTGGCTAGTGGTGCCCTTGAACCGACTCGGTCCTCAGTCGTCTCCATAGATAGAAGATCGTTCTCCCTCTTCCAGAACTGAGGCTCTCAAATCCTATGGCTGCTACCAAGGGAAAACACAGGGCTTCGACCCACTGCCTTCAGGTTTAGTAAAAAAAAAAAAAAACCTGACAGTGTTTTAAAACATAGGAAGGCACAACCCTACTTACCTAGATGGCATCTAATCGATATTTTAGCCATTATGGGAGTTGTTCCTATGGCTTTCCAGTAAACTGTGGGGTTTCTGGGAGCTATCATTTACTCTTTCTTTTCTTCAGACCCTAAAATAAAACATTTACTAAAGAGTCTGGCTGGGTTCAGATGAGAGAGGCAAGGAGACACTTTGGATCAAAAGGGATCCTGAGTAGGAGAGACAACAATAGCGTTGTCATGACCAACTTTAAGATTTCAGTCCTTTGAGGCAGGTCTAAGTAACAGGTCCACCAGTCATCTCAGAAGAATCCTCCTAGAGACCTAGGTCATCCTCACAGCTTACCTGCCTTCTTCCCCCCCTCCCCCTCCACCCACCCCAGGACCCTCTTCTCACCCCCATCCTCCCACTGCCATCAAAACAGACTTCAGTGATAAGAAATGGAGAGAAGGAGGATTTGAAGAATCTGAGTGTTCTCAGGGTAGCACTGAGAGGGAGTCTTCTTCTACTTACTACCTTTGTTACCTGAGGAATTCATCCCTCCCAGGCTTTGCTTTCTTTTTCTGCGTAGTGGGGGATACTTATTATCTATTTCGGTAGATTTCTTTAAAAAATTTTAACTGGAAAAAAAAATTTTATGCTTATAATTCCCAGATGGTGTTTTGAACTGTAGTTGACACACAACATTGCATTAGTTTCAGGCGTACAACATAGTGACCCACAAGTGTAGCTACCATCGGCACCATCCAAAGCTATTAACAATACGGCTGATTATATTCCCTATGCTGTGCCTTTCAGCCCCGGGACTTACTCTTTCCCTTACTCCCCTTCACCGATTTTTGCTCGTCCCCCATCCCCTCCAAATAGCTTCCAAGAACCTGTCTGTGTCTTGGTGGCAAGCAAAATTATTGGTAATTAAATATATTTATCTTAGCCCACGTACTGAATTTTAGACGTCTCGATTTGAAGAGAATGACCACTTGCAATTGTTGAATCTTCTTTACAGTAACACTTGGTTGGTTAATATCCATTAGTGTTGCCCAAGTCTTTGGAACAAACCTGTAAGCCCCAATTATAGCAGTGTCCCTCTTCAGAAAATGCAACCTTGCATAATGACATAGTTTCCAGGCAGTAACTACCCCCAAACCCCAGGGGATTACATGCACTGTATTCTTTCTCCAATTACTACATACTCCACCACATCACCCAGTTGCATTTCTTATAGGCATATTTTCACATTTTTGTTACTATGTCCGTGAACACCACCACAATTCTGTGACTAGGAAAGCCACTGGTACACTTAACTGGTACATAAAACCAAACCAAAAAAGAAAAAATGACTAATATAGAATTTCTCCCATATGATCCAAAAGTTACTATATTTACAACTTCACATGCTCTTCCTATTTATGTCTTCTTTTCTGCACTAATAATATCTAGGCACCTCCTATACAGGACAGTTTGAATCATACAAAGGTCCCATCCATTGCCAAGATTTTTGAAAATGCAAATCTGGATTGATTAACCATTTCATCTTGATCCAGGAGAACAGAGTTTTTAAGGACGATATCGAACAGATTACAATGAAGATGACGTCACGTATATAGCAAAACCCAACATGAATAGGTAGGTGTCGGAGACTGGAGCGTTATTCCTGGTGTGACTGCTGCTTCATGATATGATCGAGACAAGATACAGTGTCCTTTTGATTCCGTTTCCATTTCATAATCAGAAGAAAATACATCTGCTTCACACAAATGCTGAGAACGAATCAATGCTTCCTGAGACAGTTAAATATATTAACTGTACCCTTGAACAAGCAACTATCACTCTGAATTCAGGGCCGCAAAGCTCCCACAGGTTTATAAGTAAAGCAATCTATTATTGATTTTAAGGTGACCTACAAAGTTAGAACTCATGAATTGTATCTGCAGACAAACTCTTCACCAGACCAACTGGGTTTATAATTACTGTGGCCTAAAAAAGCATCCAAGTTATTGGTCAGATAAAGCAAATATTAGGGTAAGAGGAAAGGAGGGAAAATTACATTTAAGAAAGAATTTACAGGGGCACTGGGATGGCTTAGTCAGTTAAGCGTCCGACTCCTTGATTTCAGCTCAGGTCATGATTTCACTGTTTGGGGATGGAGCTCTACATAGTGCCAAAGCCTGTTTGAGACTCTTTCTCTCTCTCTACCTACTGCTCATGTGTGTGTGCTCTCCCTCTCTCTCAAAATAAGGAAATAAATATTTAAAAAAAGAATTTATAAAGAATGAAGAAACATAACAAATTCAAAAACTGTATTCAATAAGAACAGAGAAAAGAAAACGTTTGGTTATGTCCAACAATTTCTAATACCAACAAATGAGTGGTCCTTTATTCTTTTAAATAGTCAGAACTTTTATTTTAAAAGAGAAAAAATGAAATAAAGATCCTGTAGTCTTACATGTATTTTTGGTATTCCTACCAGGATGTGCTTGGTCAAAATGATTTGCTGTCAGGTTTTATCAATGCCTGGTGAATCCATTGTTGGAATTATTGTTCTCAGTGTCTGGTTCAATCAAAGCTTCTATTCAGTAACAGTAACATCACCGACATGGAGTGGATGCGAATGTCCTTGGGGAGAGGGAACTCTAGCAAGACTTGTCAACTTATGTCTACGTTTCTGAGTCAAACCTATTAAACAGTGTGAGTAAAATTGTAGAGAAAACATTTAAGACAATTTGTTCTCTTGTCCCAATAAAAATGTTCAGTATTGCAGAAGTATAGTATAAAATGTGCAAGAAGCATTTGGAAAAAAGCATGAACACGCTCACACTTTACAACCCAATTGTCCCAAAGAGGTGATTAAGAGGAGTTGGACCTACAAAATCAGAAGTGTCTCTAATACAAAAGAAAATGAACCACAAGTGACCTCTCCATTATTTTCCTTCATAAGTACAGACTAGCCCTACAGAAACACCCCCAAGTTATCTTTGGGGATCTCTCATCAAACATCCAACATGCAGTGAGGCACCTGGGTGGTTGAGCATCTGACTTTGGCTCAGGTCATGATCTCACAGTTCATGGGTTCAAGCCCTGCACCAGGCTCACTGCTGTCAGCACAGAGCCTCCTTCAGATTTTCAGTCCACCACCCCCCCCCCAGTTCCTTCCCTGCTCACGCTTTCTCTCTCAAAAATAAATAAAACATTAAAAAGAAACTTAAAAAAAAATCCAACATGCAGAGTGGCCTCAAGAACTTCAGATGTTCAGAAATTATTCTAGAAAAAGTAGACGATCTTAATGAGAACAGAACTATTTTGATGTGGGTTCAAGTATAAGCCATGCACAGAGACAAGTGAACAAAAAAACCTCCTCTCATCTAACAGGAGAGAGAAGACATACAGAAACAATTAAAATGAGAGTCAGTTAAGTGTTACAAGGGGTGGAAAAACCATAGTTTCCCCAGAAGACATAACCTTTAGTTGGAGTCAGGGCATCAGGAAAGTTTTATGGAGAAGATGGGGGTCTGAGATGGTAGAAATATCAAAAGTACTTACTCTTACTATATATTAACTCATTAAATCTCTCATCAATCCCATGGAGAAAGAATTATTATTACCACCTCCACTTTACCCTGAGGAAACTAAGGCATGTTGTGGGTCAACACCACCTAAGACCATGCAACTATTCCTCTGGAGATGTGGTGTGAACCCAACCATGCTGGCTCTTACATGAGGTCTCAACCATCATGATAACCTCCCTGAGAAGACAGCTACACTATCTACAGATGAAGATAGGAAAGTAGAAAGTCCAGTTAAGATTATAAGAAAACCCTCTTGACATTTAGGAGATAGGTGAGGAAGGAATGATGGAATATAAATCTAAAGGTTGTCTAATAGAATGTCTGTGTTCAAGTGGCAGAAAGTGGAAAATCAGCTCTTAAAGGAGTTGGAAAGGGGAAAAAAGTATATGTCTCAAAAGGCAAAGGAAGAGAGGTTTTAGGAAGCAGCTTAGAGGGGTTTTATGCTGCTGCAAAAAGGCTAAGAGAGAAACTGTGCGACTCGATCTGGTGATAAGTTGCCCACTACTGCCCCTGGAGTGACTTGGGGGGAGGAAGGAAGACATAGGTCTCTCAGGAAGAGCTCACAGAGTGTAAGAGGAGCCAGGAGCAATATCCACAATGGCCAACATAAAAGGGGGGTTGTTACAGTAAGGGCAAAAGTCAAAACAACAACTTGCAATTTTGTCAAGACAGAGTTTGGAAGGATTTGGAAGAACAGCAAATACATATGGGAAGAGAGGAAGAGACAAAGAATAAAGAAAGAAATGGAAGGAGAAACAAGAAGGAGAAATCACTGATAGTTCAAGGTTCTGGAAGACTCACTCAGACTCAAAACTGGGCTTGGGAAAGCCTACTTACTATACAGATGGGGAGGGAGAGAAAGGAGTGAGGCCAAGTCCAAGGCCAGTAGCATGCCCAGACTCAGCATCCACATCACTCTCTTACAAGTGAATATGGTCAGCCCTGATGTATTCCAGAACAGAGATTCACTAAGATCTCAACAGGCTCTCTCTGCAGTGCATGTTAACTCATGAGCAGTTGAAATAGTTGTCTATCTTTTAGTATTCTAGGTCTCTATTTGTCTAGTTATTTATCTCTTAGCTTCTTTCCTATTACAACTTAGGATTTCTCAAGTACACAAGAAAAAAGCCATTTCAGCAACTAAAATGCTAAAGGATGAACACAGTGACCGCCGAACCTGGAGAGGTCTTACTGGGAAAGATTTTGATGTACACAAGTAAAGCAAATAGTTTCAATTACATTATAAAAGGGTTTGAAATAAGGAAATGCATAGTTGGTCTCTAGACCCTTATTCTCAATCTAAATATAATAAGGGCATTCATTTTTAAGAGTTACTTTGCTACACTTTTTCTTTCCTGATCGTGCAAGCTGGTCTTGATCTTAAATAAACCATCCATCTGTGGTTATTTATCAGTATCATCCTTGCTTAGCCCTTTTATATTCTGTTGTATTGTGTAGGGAGTCTTAACGGTAAAACAGATCTAGCCTTACTGGCACATTGACCTAAAGCCCTTCTTCAAATTTATTCAACATGTATCTGAAAACCCAAGAACAAAGATTTTGTTTTACGGTTGTTAATTCACGACGGGTGCTCCATAAACATTGCAAACTAACTCCACACCGAGAGATGCAATTTTCAAATTATAAACTTATAAAATGAAAGAGCCAGGAGTATAAATTTGGTTACATAAGCCCAGCTTTCACTTTGCAGTAGAAGTAAGTATGCTAAATTATAACTGAAATCTCCATTCCATCAAATGAGACATGGCCAAGTTCCAGAGATCATCCACGGTGGCGAATTCTACAGCATTAGGACCCGTCACATAATTAAAGAGGAGAATGCACAAATCACTGCGATACATTGGACAAGATATTTTTGAAGTTACTAAATGCATATTGTAGAAACCAATTTTTCAAAGTATGTCTCCAGTTGACTCTACAAACTTTTAGCCATCCAACTGAATTTATGTGCTGCTATAAATATGACAGATGACAGTTAAGCTTGTCTTTGAATAGGAGGTTGACCGAATGCAGCCCTTATGCAGAGGGGTTTTTTTTTCCCCCTCCCATCTAAAACATCCTGCCACATGCAGCAGACACCATCAGAAAACATGTATTATTCATTCTCATCAATAACCTAATATGCTTTCTTTCAGAGTCTGCTGTCATTTACATCATTATTTATGTGCACTTAAGGAGTGGTCCTTTCAAAAGCCCTGGCTGCGACATTCTACCATTCGACTCTGTATGAATCACCTGTTCTTTTCGTCGATAATGCTAGTAAGTGAACCACAACCAACCCAGGAGAAGGGAGGAGACCTAGCAATGCAGGGAAAAACCGCAGCTTTGTTTCCAGTATTTTCTATCACCAATCGTAAAGGGCTGGTTCACACATTTTATAACCACTTAAAATTGCCACATATTGACATTTTAATACACCTTTGTGTGTTGGCACCAATAGCAAATGTAGTATTTCCAGTCCTGAAGTGGTTTCATATTTTAATCATTTTCAAAGAAAACCATTCTAAAAATTTTTATAAAGGTCCTTGATTTATATATATACATATATTTTAATGTTTATTTATTTATTTTGAGAGAGAGAGCGTACGTGTGCCCGCACGCCAGCAGGGGAAAGACAAAGAGAGAGGGAGACACAGAATCTGAAGCTGGCTCCAGGCTCCCAAATGTCAGCACAGAGCAAGCCCGACATGGAGCTTGAACTCACGAAACATGAGATCATGACCTGAGCCAAAGTCGGATGCTTAACCAACTGAGCCACCCAGGTGCCCCTGCATGTCCTTGATTTTTAAACAAAGAATTCACTTTTTTTTTCTTGGTGCTACGCTTATCGCAAAGCAAATAAGAGTTCAGTAAACATGGGCTGAATTAAGAAAGAATACATTAAATCCACAGGCAAACAGTATATGCTGTGTATTTTCGAGAGACTACTGCAATGGTGAGCTTAAACAACGCAATGTAACTTTTAATGTCATTTGTAATGCAGCCCCCCACCCTTACAGGTGGAGGGATATAGCTCTCAAAGCTCTCAAAATTTCTCATCCACTCCCCCCTCCACACTTGCCTTCTTCAAGTTTGAGTCTCTTGGCCACTTAACAAGGCATTGAACAATAAGAAAACATTGAAAGTTTAAGTCCCAGAGTGCTGTGAGATTTAAAAACATAACTGAGGAGTATTTGTTCCTAACGAGGAACTCCTAGAGAAGACTACGTCTTTCATCTCTAGACCTGCTACGGTAAAAATTCAATCCGTATCTTTTCACTGAATGAATAGGAATGATTTCTAATGGAAAGAACTAGACTTCAGTACCAACTTGCCCCCTTATTTGTGCTGTAAGCTGGGGCGACGTCATTCAAACGTCATTCTTTTATTTGCTGAAATTTAACAAGAACGTGTCAAATATAGTAGTGAAATTTGAGTACAGAGGAATCATTTGAGGACCTCGTGAATGATGCAGACCAAGGGGTCTTTCTCCAGAGATTAACTCTAGGGGTCTAGAGTGGGTCCTAAGAATCTTATTTTTAGGAAGCTAACCTGGTAAAACTGAAGCCAGCGGCTCAGAGGACACTCACTGAGGAAAGCAGACACATGGAGTTTGCGGTGACACTGACTCAGCTAATGGATTTGCGTCATCTGTAAAAACCGAACCGTGAAAATTCCGAAGACCAGTGTGATTATTAGTAATTATAAAGTGGAAAACAGGCATAGAAGAACACCTAGCTGGGTCTAACCCTGAGCTCAGGGTGGACAGAACAGGGTGGCGTCAGTAAAATCACATCAGCTACTGAACCTTGTTGGAGTTCTTTGCTGTCAGAATCACAAATACATTAGAATTATCAGGACTTATTCTCCGTCCCAGAAACTCCCCAGCAGCGACGCCCCCCCACCTCCTCTACCACCCTCCCTACACCCCCTGCTCCTCACTCCAGCCCCCTCATCAGTACCCACTGTTTAGCCACAGAAGGGGCACCACGCAAGCTGTCTGCATAGAGAGCGCGGTTCCTGACCAAAGAGCAGTGTTATCAGCTGCAGAGAAGCCCCCACGCCTACATCGGGCCTTAGGTGGTCCTTTTCACCACGACGGCAACTCTCGTCACACTGGGGGGACACATAGTAGCCACAGGCTCTGTACACTCCCCTCTGATAGAACCAAAGCTTCCATTGTTGTTCTGGATTTACAGCCCTTCCTCTGAGACAATACGGGAGCATCTGTTTGATGTAATTAGAAAACAGATTTTCCTCTTTGACCTCAAATGGAACTTTGATGGCTGGCCAATGAGTTTTGGGCTCTGATCCAATACACCTGTGGGAGAAAGCACTTGGGCAATGGGGTCAGCAGGCCAAGTTCGGCTATGTGAACTTGGGTGGAGAAGTTTGCCCCAGCAAACTCAATGTTACCTATAAAAGAAAAAAAATGAGGGAGGAGGGAGGTTGTTGATAGCATTAAATAGAGTACTTGCATGAGAGACCAGAGGTCAGCTCATGACACACAGTAGGTACTCAGTAAATTTTCATTTACTTTTTTTTAATGTTTATTTTGGAGAGACAGAGAGTGAGCAGGGGAAGGGCAGAGAGAGAGGGAGACACAGAATCTGAAGCAGGCTCCAGGCTCTGAGCTGTCAGCAAGAGCTCAATGAGGGGCTCGAACTCATGAACTGCGAGATCATGACCTGAGCCAGTCTGCTGCTTAACTGGCTGAACCACCCAAGCAACCCTTCATTTACCTTTCTTTACCTCCTGAAAAAGAATACCACAGGCCCAAATCGGAGTCACTTCTGCTAGGCCAAGTCACCGAACCAGGCTCAACACCTAACTTACCTGCAGTTTCAACCTCCCCTTAGAAATGCAGGCTTACCCCGGCCAGTCAGGAATTTTCGAATTTTTCATCAGCGCTGATGAGATAATGGGTCACGTGGGCCCCTTCATGCCCCTAAGGAAGATGAAGGCGGCCACCTAACAGGACCCCTTCTCTCCCCACTAAAGGAAGATGACCTTGCCTTTAGCAATCTTCTTTTCTTTTGCTAACAACTTCCTTGCCCTATTCGCCTTCCTACCAAAACCTTCCATTTGGTACAATTCCTTGGAGCTCCCCTCTACTCCCCAGATGGGACACTGCCTGATTCATGAAAGGGTTGATAAAGCCAATTAGATCTTTAAACTTTATTCGATTATATTTTTGTTACTTAACAACCTAAAACCACTTCTCGGCCCTGTTAATAGGTAATAGGTGGCAACCTTGAATTTCGAGATTAGGTAAAACAGAGGTGGAATAAATTACTGTATTCAAAACAGGCAAACGAATGGAAATGGATTCAATTATGATCAAAACAATCATTTTCCTTAACATTTAAATCCTAAAGCCTGTAATACTCATTTTATAACCTGTAGGTTTTTAAGAGCAAGTAAATGTTACTAAATGTGCAAAATCTTAAAATGGTAAGAACAGAAGCCTCGTGTTGAGAAAAGATGAATGCCAACGGGGAACACCAAATGACTAAGGGAGCCCAGTATATATGGAAAAAAGTTCCAGATCAGCAGGGAGAATGTGTCTTAAAATGTGTTTTAAAGCAACTTTGGGAAAGAGTTTTTTCCAAACTACATTTCCATCTTACTTGCTTTTGGTAGGTTGGGAGGTTGTAGCAAAGGACTATGCACAATACTCAGTTTCTCCCATTTTACCTGTTTGGAGTTCAGTAATCATTTTCAAATGGAAATAGCAATAGTCCTTTTTCCTAAGAATATTTTTATTTTCCATGTATAATATAATACATACAAACATAAAGTAAAAAAGAATTACCAGATATCTTTCCTTGCTCTTAGTATAAAATTCAGGCAAGAAGTCGGCCATTTCTCTATTTTTTTTCCCTTATAGGCTTGGAAAAAGCAAGTTAAGAAAACAGATTACCCAAATCTGTGAGCAGTTTTCTTGGAATCAGGGAGCCACCAGGGAAGGAGACATTGGATTCCAAGCCACACGAATGTCACGGTTGGTACTCGCCTGCTGACACAGTGCTAAATATCATCCCAGCACATGAACTTAAAACCAAGCACCTATTTAATGCCTCAGCAGAGTCCTTCTTGAGGTGTTCAACCACGCAAAACTCACCCCAATCACTCTCCTTAGGAAAGGAGCTAACACCATTAATTGTACATGATTGTGTGACCTTGAATCTTTAAACATCTGTTCAACTTGGGTTTTAATCTCGTTATGGCTGACCTGGAGAACAAAGGTAAAAGAAATGGAGAAAAATTAAACTTCCTTATAACTTATAAGGTACAGCCCATTGACAAGGACTAGGGACGAGCAGAGTGACCTTCCTCCAGGAACTCCGCTGCCTCGAGGCTAAACACTTGGTAAGGGCAAAAGGCAACCTTAGCTTGACATTAGCCTGACCTCCAGGATCCTGTAAATCTTCTTTAACATAATCCCTTTGGAAACTTCCTTTATCTCTATCCCCTCAAGATATATGTTAGCAATTATCCTCCAAGCATATGGCCCACTGATACACATCTGAAATGTCTCAAGACTAAGGTTTCACTAGGCAATAGTAAATGACTCCTCAAGGTCGTGGAAACCTTGCTCCCAAATTCCTTAGAGACTTAAAACTATCCCTAAGCCCTTCCCAGCTTGAAAGTGTATAATCAGTCACTCCTCACAACCCCAGTGCAGCTTTTTCTGCCCACGGGTCCTGTCCCCATGCTTTAATATCACCTATTTGGCAAGGAAGATGGCTCAAGAATTCTTTCCTGCTTGCTCCAGAACCCCAACATTTCACATCAATGGCCACTACTAGTGGTTTGTGTTAAACAAGCCACTTTTTAATTCCCCAAGGTTTGGTCATTTCATTTGTGCTCTAGTAGATTATCACTGTATCCCTTAGGTCTCTAAGTTTTAGTCTTTGTACAGATGTACAATAATCGTATGTGGATTGGATTAGATTATATTGAGCATTCAAATCCACTTCCACTTTCAGAAATGCCACAAATGTCCAGGCACTGTCCTTGGTTGACTCCAAACTCCCATCCATAGGTGCCTCAGGTCTAGATCCCAGGAAGACTACATCTAGTCAATTGGTCAAAGGGAGCAAGCAGATAAATACTAGCTCGGAGGCTGGATTCTGACAGTGTGGCTTAGGCAATTTTAACAAGTACACTACAATAAAAAGTCAATTATTTTGCAAGAGTTAGAGCATAAAACACATAGTCAGTGGACCAAATCTTTCCTGATGAGGCTTCCTAGGCTCTCCTAGGGATATCTTTCAAATTTTTGGTGCACCATCTCAGGTGCGGAACAAGGCGGGTGCTAAAGGCAAGGGTGGGAAGTCAGGCTGCTTATTAGACACCTGAAGATTCACTCAGTCAGACACAAACTCCTTCTGACGAACAGACCAAGGATCCTATTGTACGCACTCAACCCAAGTTTCCTATGTGGGTGTCTGGAGTTCCCGGTCAATAAGCCTACTCTGGCCTGGAGGACGTTGCTAAATAGAATACACCATTGGCGGTGTGTGTCTTAAGCAATCTTTAGTTTTGACAGATGTGTTTGAGGAGAGATGTACTGTCTTAATATAAACAAGGCATACATATTGTCCACTGAAGACAGAAGGTTGGGAATGATAGAGAAGATGTATTTAACGTGACAAAATCTACCTGATTTTACAAGCAGGCAAAAATGAGCCTCAGTCAAGATTCTGAGAGTTCCACTACTCATTCCTGTCACCAACCTTGTTTCCCCACAACCTCCTGACCTGTAACACCGAGAGTAATGGGTTACAAGTTACAACATTTCCTGACTGACACTAGGCATGCATGTGGGGTGAGGGATTGGAAAACACAGAGCCGCCTTGGACTGCCACACTACCACAGATCCGGACGACTCTTGGATGTAAGGAGAGGTCAGAAGAAAAGCTGGAAAGGGAATACTAAATTCTGACTCATGAGTCTGTTTTAATGGGAAAAAGCAAACTTATGATAGGATTAAGTGGGCAGATTATTTTACTACGTCAAGAACATGAGACCAAAAATAGATTAAGTTGAATCAAAGGGAAAGAGAATCTTTGTTAGGACAGCTTCCCCTGGTGACTGTACACTTGTCCCTCACATCTCTGGACCTGCAACGTTTTTCTATACAACAAAGGGACGGAGCCACCCACTTCATCTCTAAAATTCGAGATGTCTAAGACACTAATACAGTAAATATCAAGAGAGAAAAACATTGTCATGTTCCGAATTATTTACAAGTTTGGAATAATGAGTCCAAATAAATAAATATGTAAATAAGGGCACTGCAAGTTAGAATAAATTACCATGTAAAACTTAAAAAAAAAAATCAAAGATATGCCATCAGTCAGAAGGCTTAAAACGATGCACAGCGTGAATTAAAATTTCCCAAGACCACCCATAAAAGAGGTAGCATCCTGGGGTGCCCGAGTGGCTCGGTTGGTTAGGCGCCCAACTTCAGCTCTGATCATGATCTCACTGTTCGTGGGTTTGAGACCCACGTCGGGCTCTGTGCTGATGGCTCAGAGCCTGAAGCCTGTTTTGGATTCTGTGTCTCCCTCTCTTTCTGCCCCTCCCCCACTCACTCTCTGTCTCTCCATCTCTCAAAAATGAATAAACGTTAAAAAAAATAAAATAAAAAGAGGGAGCATCCATTAAAATAAAGATCAGTTGTCAGAACACTGTTTTTGTTACTGCCAACTGAAATAGGTCGGTCAACATGGCATATGTGAAATAAAGACATCCAGCATAGATGCTGCATTAAGATTTATCCTCTCCACTTTTATATTGGAACTCTTATCTAACAAGCCTAAAATGTCTTAGGAATCAGTACCAAGCATGACGTATATGTAGGAAAAACACATTATTCTAGATCACATGACTTGCACTTTGTGACAACTCAAATGTGGGATTTGCAATTCTTAGAGCTCTTCACTATAAACTGAAGATTCATTGCAATGAATTCCCATTGAATTGAATGTTTTTATCAAATTACTTCATTTAACTGGTTCACACAAATTTATTCCATTTGTAACGTAGCTCTGAAAAGTGGACTATGCTAAGATCCAAACCATCCTCTAAGCCAGGCACAACAGACTCTTTATCAAGAATTAGCGAAACTTGGACTGTAATGTGTGATTATAATAGACTCTTAGGATTCCCCAAACGCAGGCTTTCAGCTCCTCCAGTCACCGGAACTTTAAGAGAACTTTTGCACAAGGAGAAGATATTTTCTCTCCTGTAAGTCATGAAGAGAGCCAAAGGTCAAAGAGATACATAATAGCACTCAAAGGCAATGAGGGTGCTCTGTATCCTGTACCACGCAATGCATGCAATGAAAAAGACATTTTTACTGGAACACACAAAAGGTAAATTACGATTATTTTAGCAAACATTGGCTTTCTCTCTTACAAATCAATGAGAACCAACAGCTAAAAAGAACAGAGAATCTGCTTATGATTCTTCTACAAATTAATTAATCTCACCCGTCATAATCGGCACTTATTTGCATATAAAATGCTAAAGTTCTCTTGGTTTGTTCTTCTAGAAGTAAGAGATTTCCCTTAACATCATCTAGTTCAAATTACTAAAAACTCTCCACGGCCCAACAAATAGATTTGCAATTTGAACAGATTGTGAAACTATCAAGATGCAAATTCCACTTTACAAAGCTTTTGATGATAGCTATGTACACTGGCATGATACAAATAAAAACAACACCAGATGAAGTAACTAAGCTGAAGGATTTTTCCTGTTCCTTGAAGACTCCTGAATGTGCTAGTGGTCTTCTTATTGCCGGGGAGTAAAATGCATGCAAATCTGCCAACAGTGTGAGGACCCAAGCCTCCTATCAGCCTCAGATTCCAGTCTATACCACTGCAGCTGAAGGTGGTCAGAGCAACTCAGAAGGCTCTCTCTGACTTAGAGGTTGACATGGAAGCGACAGATTATGTTGAGAGATTTGAAAGGACCTTGGTAACTCAGAATTCCATCAAGACCACATACAGGAAAATAAAATAGAGAACAAAATGGGGACTACCAACTTCATATTTTTAATTTGTTGTCTGAGAACCGTCATCGCACTTACAAAAGATCATTCTAGAGACAAAGTCAAGTTTAAAAACAAAACTAGCTAAGTATATTTTCAGTTCTGGAAACACACAAGAATAATTCACTACTTTCACAATATTGTCAAATGATTTTACCTGGAGGCTTAAAAGCCTAAATTCTAAAATTCAGCTTTCTTCTAGAGCAGGGATCAGCAAACGCGGCCACCTGCTTGCTTTTGAAAATAAAGTTTAATTAGAACACAGCCATGCCCATTCATTTGCACACCACCTCTGTTTTCAGGCTGCAAAAGCGGACTTGGGTACTTGTGACAGAAATCACATGGCTGGCAAAGCCTAAAATGTTTGCTTGCTCTCTGGTCCCTGGAAGAAAAGCTTGCTGATTTCTGTGTAGTCTTAGATGAACATACTTAACGAGTGACTCAGTTCTTACTATCAGATGAGGGTGTGATTCAAGTCTCAAAGATGCTGCAGAGATTACTCAAGCTATTTTGGTTTGCGATAATATTATCAGTAAAGAAGATGGTCACATGGGAATGTTCTAAGATTGGGAAACAAGATAGTCAGATAGTCTTTTTGTTTTTTTTAATTCTCCTATTCTGACGGCTTGGGAGCAAAGAAACTTACGTTGTGGTATCAACACAGCTCTTACCAAGTCAAAATCTCCTGATACATCATTGAACTTCTCAGGAGGCATGGTGCTGAAGGCTCGAAATCCAGGGCAGAACAAATAAATGTGCTTGGCTTCCAAGCCAGGGTTCTATCCCTTTCCGCTGCATGGCATAGAGTAAACTACCCAACCTCTGGAAGCCTGCCTTTCATAAGCATAAAATGGGGGTAATAATGCCTTTATGTGAGAAAAGATTTATTGAGAGAGGATCTTTCAATGATTAAATGAGGCAGTAAAGACTTCCATGCTTTTCTTGAGCAAGCAGCATGGGCTTGTGGTGTCCTTCAGATTATATGATGCCTAGCCTTTTCTGAAGTTAAAATGGCTCATCTTTGTGATGCTTCCATAATATCAAACAATAGTCCAACAGTGAAAATGAAGCTAAAGAAAACACAGCTATTGCTTCCCTCTAATTTTCCACACACCTGTCTTTCTCACCTTTAAGTCTCAACCTAAGCTTCTCTCTTCTGTGTCCATGACTTCCTTCAAACGTTCATGGAGGCATCACCTCTCCTCATCAGCTCAGCTGTCTTGCTTTTCCTGAGAGGTTCGCCCACTTGTACAGTCTCCAGAGCCTTCTAGAATGCTAAGGTTGCCTTGTCTAGTGTCTACAGCTTACCACCTGTTATTTCCTGAGCTACAGACTCAGGCATGCTGTGGAATACCACTGACCCAACATAGACATTCCTTGAATACCTCAACTTCAAGATTTCCTCAAGTGAGCTCCTCACCACCTTTCCCACCTACCTGAATCTACTCCTTTTCTGTGTTCCCGTCCAAGTGACTAGAACCACCATCCACCCCCACTGCCCAGGCAGAAATATGGGAGTTTTTGTGGACCAATGCACACCACCACTACCACCATGGCTCTGGTATCCAATCGTTTGTGTCCTTCTCCTAACTTCTCTACTAAGTGCTGGCAAACAAAATACAATTTCAAGTGTTGTACATATTTTGAAGAAAGAGAGCTTGGCATTCCAGCAACCATTTTGAACCACGAGGGCAGAAATCAACACTGAGAATGAAAGCTGGATGACAGGACCCTGGTATCTTGAAAACACCACTGAACTACCACATCAGCTCTGGAGCCCATCGCTGGAATTTTATGTAAAAGAAAATTAAACTTATCTCTCATTTAAGTCATTATAATTTTAGATTTTCTATTCTATGTATGCAAAAAAAAATCTAATTCAAACAGTAAATTTCTCAAACCCACTCCTTAAGTGCCAAAAATTCGGGTTAAAAATATCTCAACACATTTGGGAATAAATTATTCATAAGACTCCTCCTCCCCATGACCATCTCTTAAACACATACATTTCTCAACAATTAGTGGTCAGACTGGAATCACCTGAAAATATCAACCCTACTCAATGAATGCACTGTGAAAAAGAAATAGTAACAAAATTTAGGTTAATTATTAATACTTACTGTAAAGTCAATGCAGCTAATATCACAAAACAAGTAAGTTAATCAAAAATACATCCTCTATAAAATGCAAAGTTTCTATAAAGAACAAAGTGACTTTTTATAGTCAAGTGAAACAAACATCACATTGAAATTGGTGTATTTTTGTATGGATGTCCCAAAGCACACCAGCAAGGGTCTTAGCAGTAAGTAAAAGCAAAAGCGAACCTTAAAATCACATTCAAATGAGAAGCCTTAGGGATGGTCCAAAACAACCAAACAAGCAAAAGAGATCAAGTTGTGGATTTCAGAAAAATTAATGAAATAGGAAGATACAAAGCAGGCAGAGATATAGAAATGTTAGTATGGGTAAAAAAGCCATTTATAGAAAACATGAGAGTGTCTAAACTGAAGGTTTAAAAAGGTAAAGAAGCTGTGTGTCAAGTGATTTTAAGTAGGGGTTTAAAAAAATGCTGAGGGGGTGGCGGGGCACCTGGGTGGCTCAGTCGGTTGAGTGTCCAGCTTCAGCTCAGGTCATGATCTCCGGGTTCGTGGGTTAGAGCCCTGCGTCACGCTCTGTGCTGACAGCTCAGAGCCTGGAGCCTGTGTTCTGATTCTGTGTCTCCCTCTCTGACCCTCCCCTGCTCACCAGGTCTTTCTCTCTCTCTCATAGATAAACAAAACATTCAACAATTAAAAACATAAAAATAAATAAAAAATTAAAAAATGCTGGGGCAGGGGTGGGGCGCCTGGGTGGCTCAGTCAGTGAAGGGCTCTGGTCATGATCTCATGGCTGTGGGAGTGAGCCTCACGTTTGGCTCCCAGGTCGGAGCCAGCTTAGGATTCTCTCTACTCCTCCCTCCAACTCTCACTCTCAATGAAATAAATAAACACAAAAGAAAATGCTGGGAACTGCCTTACCATTGACTGAACAGGACTGAAAAGGTCTCATGGATCTAGTAACTGCATTTGGCTTTTCAAATTCCAGGCCAATTAATCACACCTATCTAGATTTTTGCCAGTCCCACAGCTCAGGAAGGAGCAACCATGCAAAAGACCCTCAACCCCGGAACTCAAGGAGATAAAACTCTGACTTGCGGCCACACACACACAATAAGAGAGGAGCAGATGACTTCTTACCTTTGGATTTTCTTCTGGCTGAAAGACAAGGCTTTGCAATACTGACTGCTGTACCTCACATAGGTCAGACCCACCCACCAAGAGGTTAGGCAATGCAAGGACAGGACAGACCCTGCAGGCATGGGGCAAAGGTGTCACTCTCAAGGGCATTGTAAAGTCTGCGAGGTTGAGATCTCAAAGAAATAAAATAGAGCCTCCAAAATACAAAAAGACATCCAGAGTTTTATGACTAAGTCCTTAACTGTTGTTACAGACTGAATGCTTATTTATGCGCCCCACCAAATTCATATGTTGAAATCCTCAGTGTGATGGTATGTGGAGACAGGGCCCTTGCCAGGTGGGTGTTAGGTCAGGTGGGTGAAGCCCCCTGATGAATGGAATCCGTGCTCTTTTCCAACTGGCCCCAGAAAGCCCCCTCTACTGTGTGAGATGAAGAACACAGTCCCCCATCAACCAGGAAGAGAGCTCTTACTAGACACCAAATCTGTTGGTACCTCGATCTTGGACTCCCCAGCCTCAAAGCTGAGTGAAATGAATACTTATCGTTTAAGCCACTCACTCTAGGGTATTTTGTTAGAGCTGCCTGAACAGGCTAAGACAAACATTCACAGTAATAGTTACGCCATCAAGCTTCTACAAATCAACACATACAGATTTATAGTTAATGCGAAACATATTTAATTTGAGGTGCGAACATTTTTAAAGTTTCATATGATGGGGTAGAAACCCTCCATAATGAAGACATGCTAGGACGTGTGCAATGGTGGTGTGTGATTAGAAAAAAAGGCAATCAAGGAGCCCAAAAACAATATATAAAAGCACTTTAAAAGCTATAAAAAAGCACAATTGCAACATGGTGTGTATTTTTATCAAGATGTTAGGGGGTTGAGTAATCCGGTGCCCTCTTGTTCAACGTGGGCCACCATCAACATGCTCGTTGTGGGAAGCTGTGCTGTACTATGGGCTGAAAGTAGCTCACATTGCACAGCGGAACACACTGCCTCTTTCCTTCTGAGTTTGAAAGAACAACCTCAGTGACAGAACTTGGTCAATGTCTGAACTTGGTTTTATTAATCCTCAGGTTTATGCAATGAGAATCTGCCGATGTAGAATGAACACTGCACTGTCCTTATGGTAATGATTGCACAAACACCACCATATCCCACAGTAATGTCCCACTGGATCTGGAGCAAATATTTTTTAACGATTCTGCTTAAGTGACCCTTCCCCCATTTAGATTTCACACAGCAGAGTCAACTATAGAATTAATGCCATATAGGCACTGAAGTTCAAAATTTTGTAGCCTTATCCATCACACAGAGCAGCAGCACATGACAAAAAAAATAACCTTTTAATTTAAAGTAGAGTATGTTTGGGGTGCCTAGGTGATTCAGTTGGTTGGGCATCCAACTCTTGACTTGGGCTCAAGTCACGACTGCTCGGGCATGAGATGGAGCCCCCATTGTGAAGCCTGCTTGGGATTCTCTCTCTCTCTCTCTCTCTCTCTCTCTCTCTCTCCCTCTGCACTGCCCCCATTTGCACACATAGACTCTCTCAAAATAAACAGACAAATAAAATATGGCATGACTGTTTTCACTTCAACAGATTCGGTTCACAACAGAGGCCACTCCGATAGGCACATTTATTGGTCATTTTCTCCAGGGAGCAGACATTAGATATGAACGTGGTCTTTTCATCCCAGGGGTTCACAAAGAGTGGCTAAATTTATGTGTGTGTCACAGACTGTTACATTTATAGCTGAGGTGAGAATTCCAGCAATAGGACTACACACAACCATCTAAAAGATATTTACCAGAATATTATTTATTTTTATTTATTTTTGGTTTTAGTGAGTTCGACATCCAATGTGGGGCGTAAACTCATGACCCCAAGATCAAGACTCACAAGCTCTACTGACTGAGACAGCCAGGTGCCCCATATTTCCCAGAATATTAACTAGCATGAAACCATCTGTTCACTACCTCAGGTCTGGAATAGCTCAGATCTGTTTGAACAGAAATAATCACAAGGAACTGACACAAGACAAAGGCAGACTCATGAGACCCTGGGGTACTAGCCAGCCCATGCCTAAGAAAGCTCCATGGTGGCCCAGATGCAGAGAGTCACAGTTTCTCTGATCACTAATGCCCTTGCCCCAGGAAACAGTGGGGCACTGTTAAAGAGACCACAAAAATGCTAAATATTTTCCAAATCCTCTGCAGTACATTTATCCCCTGATTCTTATAACACAAAGTCTACCAATTCTTTTAAGTTAAATCTAGGACATCTGACGTGCCAGAGGGTTTAGACAGACATTCTCACATACTCCGTTCCTGCCACTGTCTTCTACTGAAACAGACACAATTTCTTAAAACTGACTGAGGACTTATTCCACCAAAGGCCAGCTTAAGTGCTGGGCCGGGACCTGTAGAGGCCACATCAAAGTTGATTGCCAACCACAGGTACCTTTTGAAGGAGTACTTAGATTAAGTTACAACTTACAAGCCAAAGTATATGGAACACACATCCATTGGTGGGTCTGGTATTCAACCGATTTCTTCCATAGTTGAATTGAAGACACAGTAACATTTAGGTTCTTCCCCAATCCTCTGCACCAAATAAAAACATTGCTATAACTTAGCCATATGTACGAAGTCAGGATTCACATCTTTTAGAGTGCCTATGGACCCTCCTCAGTCTGAGGGCCTCTGGGTCAAAGCCTCTCAGATCCACGTTCAGAACTTCAACTCAAGTAAGAACCCAACACTCAGACACTGAAATGACTTTCATAAGGTGATACAAGATGACTGATAGAAGGTTAGGTGCTTCTCCTCAACAGTCACAGCCAGAGTTCAGATCTCCAGAGATCCAGATGGAGCAAGAATGCAATTTTGAAAAAGATCTCTCATGGAAGGATTTGTAAAGCAAACGGAGGAAATGGGCAATTAGGCAACGAGGCCCGTCTTCCTCACTGGCTCCCCACTGCCATCATGGAGGCTCAGTTTTCAACCTAGTTTTCTGGGTTGTCGTGGCCCCTGTGATCTAGAACTTCTAGCTTCCCAAAGGCCTTTTATGGGAAGGACTCTGTTCTTGTCAACACCGTCAAGAATGTCCTCTGAAGAGTTTAAGCCAATCCTTAAAGCTAGGACAAGTTTGTGGCGATCATTTCTGGCTGAAAGACCCCCTCCAAATACTTTTGAATACGGTGGGACTCTACCATGAAGCCATCTCCAAGAATTCTAGAAATATTCTAGAAAACCTGTATCCCTTTCCTTTTTGAGAGTCTTCCTGACATTTATTTTTCTATCCACACATTTCATTTGATACTATTCCACTGATCAGTAATTCACTACGTTTCCCAGTTTTACGTTTTGACCCTATGAAAGCAAATACACAAGCTTGAGCATCATATACCCATCGCTCTGAATCCTGATGCTTCCAAATAATCCATCCCGATGCTGGCTGAGCTACCCAGCACAATGAATTCCTCTCCTTTTCTTTTCTTCCTTCCCTCATCCCTTTCTTTACTTTTGTCTCTTCCTGCCCCAGCAAGTTTTTTCTGTATTTTTCTAATAGTAAAGACCAAAGAGATTCCCTGCCTAGAGAGAAAAAAATATATATGTAACTTTCTATGCAGTGCCTAATAATTTCTAAAAGCCTACAACATTATAGTTTTTAAATCATTAATCTCAGAATTTCATACATTATATTGTTGAGGTCAGAATGTTTAAAAAATGGCATTAATCATAGAGGCAAAGTGGTATTTATAGATTTGTATAGATGTATACACAAAACATCATAGCTTTGGCATCTAGATTTAGCATTTATACAGTGTCTCTTAACAATCAGAGCAGTATAGGGAGACCAGTGTTAATGGAATAGCTCCACTATGACAAAACAGCATCAACAATGACAAAAGACACTCCATCTTCAAAATGAGAGAACAAAAAAACAAGTTTTTGAAAATTAAATATTAATTTTAAAATGATTTTAACATTTTAAAATATTAAATATGAAAACAATGTAATACAATTTATTTGATAGCCACCACAGGGGAAAATGTCTTATTTCAACATGGACACTTAACTATGTTTTAAAAAATTATAATTACAGTATCTTCAGTGTACACCAATGCACATATATATTCAATGATCTACTTCTACTAAGTCGTACTTACGTTAAAATATCACTTTAGGGTCTGACAGTACATACAATAGTAGTGTCCGTGTGGTTAACTCAGAGTCCTCTACTGGGACTTCCCACTTCCCTAAAATAGGGGTTGAAGAGGCAAGTCCCAGGATTCAATGTCAGATCCCAGCTTGGCAGGAGTTGCTAACTAGAACATAGGTCCCCAGATATTCGTGGATAACGTACTCCCAAGCCAGAATGTGCTCTCCCAATATGACAACACTCTTGCATTTTATTCACATTTAAACTTCAGTACAATTTTCACCTCTACACACAAAGCAACGCAAATAACAGTGACAACTCTACCAAATTTAGTCTGAAGGTAAAGCGGAGGACTCATGAGCTTAAATCCAATTATACTATCATGAATTAAGTTACTAAACACACATGCACACACGAGACCAACCTTTCACCTAATTATTCTGTCCTGCAGACCCTGGGAATATGTAATGTACCTGTTCTTAAATTTTTTTTTAATGTTTATTTACTTTTGAGAAAGAGAGACAGAGTGTGAGTAGGGAGGGGCAGAAAGAGAGGGAGACACAGAATCCAAAGCAGGCTCCAGGCTCTCAGCTGTCAGCACAGAGCCCGATGGGAGGCTCGAACCCACAGTGAGATCATGACCTCAGCCAAAGTTGGATGCTTAAGAGACTGAGCCACCCATGTGCCCCAGTAATGTACATATTCTTATCAAGAAGGTATATATTGGAAATATTGAATATGTAGATTCCCACAGAATAGAAACTTATCTTCTACCATTTGAGAACCTAAAATATCAATTAGAAATCTTGAACCTTGTTTTACGGGTTACAGTGTAAATATATTATTTGCAAAAAATTAACTTCACCTGATTTCACACAGTACCCAGCACATACTGCACTGGAGAAAATGTGCCCGATGAATGTTTTGGCAAGAGCTCTACTGCTTGGTTTTCTGTTGGCAGGAGATAAATATTCATTGAAGAGACACAAGGCACAGGATGCTGGAAACAGAATTGAGCCAGGCACAGAACACCTGGGGGCCGGTAGCACAGCGCTGACGCTATAGGCTAATAAGGGACATAGTTAGGAGTCAAATAAGACAAGTTCACCAACAGCAAGATCACACACAAGACGCAGTTCATGAATAGGTAAGACAAATTCACAAACAAAAGAATTACGATTTGTCATAATAAATGCTCTAAGGAAGCGAAGACCTAGATTAGACAGGGAAGGGAATGACGGAAATGACCGCCCCTTCCTTCTTCAGGTGTGTTTCCTGCCTGGCTAATCCTTACAATAACGAGAAGCAGACCTCTTCCACGTCAAATTAGACACAAAAGAAATGGAAGCTAAGAAGTTCAGAGGGAACGGCTCAAGCCAACGTGGACGTAAAATAAGGTGTGGAATGAGGAATTAAGTCCAGGGGGATCTGTCACGACGCCCTCTCATAATGCAGTCAAAGGGACCAGGGGAGGGGGTGCCTGGGACACCAGTGGCCCTCAGGGGGCTCACAGGCACAGTGATGGCTGTGTGCACTGGCTCTGCTCCAGTTCTGGGATAGATCTATGAGAGCTTCAAATCTAGTTCATCTCCAACGAACGCAGCTAATGCACCGCACTTATTTAAAGAAGGCAAATTAGAGTTACCCAAATTGGAAGCAGCAAAGTAAGTTTTTCTACTCACTGGGAAAGCTTCCGGCAAGTTGAGAGCATGGAATATGGACCAAAAAGGGCTAAGTCACACTGCCCACATGATCTCTTCCTTATTTCTCTTTCCAAATTTCACTGGGATAACAACTGTACCTCCTTCATTCGGTTGGTCTACCTCAGAATGTCAGTCTTTGTAAGGCTTAGACTAGTGTCTGTTTGGCAAATAGTAACCCCTAGTTCAGCAGACCAAAAGGTTTTATTTTGCCATACTGTAATTAAATTATAAAATATAAAATACCATTTAAAAAATGAATCTTGGGGCACCTGGGTCATTCAGTCAGTTAAGCATACGACCTTAGTTCAGGTCATGATCTCACGGTTCATGGGTTCAAGCCCCGCATCAGGCTCTATGCTGACAGCTCAGAGCTAGAGCCTGCTTCGAATTCTGTGTCTCCCTCTCTCTCTCTGTCCCTCCCCAGCCCGCTCCCTGTCTCTCCCACTCTCAAAAATAATAAACATTAATTTTTTTTAAATGAATCTTTGCAGAGTTTTGCTTTTCCTGTAATGATGGTTTTATGCTATCAGCTTAGAGTCGAAATCACAACAATCTAGGCTTTTTAGGTAGTAGCCTTTGAAATTACATCTGTATTAACAGTTCCAACCACAGATTGAAAAAGGAAAAGCAAAAACCACCACCTTGCTAGAATGACATTTCCAAAGACTCCACCACCACCATGGCGGTTACGAGTAAAACGGATTCTGAACAAGTACAAACTCACAGGTTCAGGGGGAATCCAGACTAACACAGTTTTGCCTCCCTAATTAAAGCTTGTATTTTCAACCTTAAAAGGACATTATAAGATGTAAATATGCCACACATGTCTGCAGTCCTAACTAGGCCCTCATGAGGATCAGCCTTGCTTTACAAGGCCGTGGAAGGGAGATAAATGAACCTATAATTTAGATGGCTAGCCCGGGCTGTGTAAACATGCCCTTCAGGACACTGAGGCCTCCATCCCAGGAGGAGTGTGGGGTCAACAGCTATCACCAAACATACGGCCTTCTGTTTGGTGATAGCTGTTGTACCAACACTGACCTATTTAATGTGGACCCTGAATTTGGTGGCTTCAAAAATCGTTTATCAAGAGAAAATGAGAGGACCTATCACACATGCCATACCTTCCTCCAGAAAGGGCGAAAGCAATGTGTAATATTCAGTCAAGTATTGATGGATTATCCAGGTAAGGATTGCATGGCTTTATCCACCAACTCATTTGTATATTCTATTGGATGAAGCCAAACTCATTGGCTTTTTAAAATAATTTTTTTAATGTTTCATTTATTTTTGAGAGAGAGAGAGAAAGAGAGACAATGTGAGCAGGGGAGGGTGAGAATCCGAAGACAGGCTCCAGGCTCTGAGCTAGCTGTCAGCACAGAGCCCAACGTGGGGCTCCAACCCACAAACCATGAGATCATGACCTGAGCCAAAGTCAGATGCTTAACCAACTGAGCCACCCAGGTGCCCCTTAAAGTTTATTTTTGAGAGAGAGAGAGAGAGAGAGTACAAGTGGAACACAAGAGAGAGAAAGAAAGGGAGAGAGAGAGGATTGATCCCAAGCAGGCTTCATAATGTCAGTATGGAGCCTGATGCAGGGCTTGAACTGACAACTGTGAGATCATGACCTGAGCTGAAACCAAGAGTGGGACATTTAACCAACTGAGTCACCCAGGCACCCCTTCATTGGCTTCTTATATGGCTAAAATGAGCAAGAACTAAACCAATCCTCCTTTCCTAGGCAAGTATCAGAACTGGACAGTCCTCATTTCAGTGGAAACATACTTAAAAGTTTACCAAAGATAACCAAAGCTGAACAAAAAGCGGGTGATTAATAGTTTACAAAATCAAACAGAAATTTCCACATATTCTTTGAAAAGTCATTGTCACAGCAATATTTACATGCAATTCATAATGAATAGCATTTATCGTTTATGTCACACTTCAGATACTCATCAGAAATTACCAACAGTTCCTGGTGCTAGAAAATAGGATGTCAAACCAGAGACAGTGTGAGGAGGCAGAGAGAGGCAGGGATGGAGAGGAAAAGGGGAGCCGAGGTCTGATAGGAAATGGCCCTCCAGCACATTCAGGTGACACCCTGTGGGGGCCAGGCAGGCATGGATGCCACAGAAACCCCTGACCACAGAGCATCAAATGCTCAACACAGAGTATGAAAAGTTTCTGCACACCGTTCTGAAGCTTGACATTCATCTCCATTAACACCTAACTGCACGTTTCATCAAATAAACATCAAATTATTCCCAAGATAAACATCAGTAGGTGTTAGTTGAAAGGGAAAGATGGGAGGATCAAGCTTCTTCAGGTTCTTTGAAGTTTTTTTTTGGCTTCCATAAAAACTTGGATAGCCAGCTAGGTAAACTGAGTTGGTTAAAAACAGTGACCACTTTTCCTGTATAAGAAGGTTGGGCCACGGAGAAGAACCAAATGAATGTTAAGATTTTATGGAGAAGGAAAAGTCCGGTGCTGTTATTTAAAAACAAAAACAAAAACAAAAACAAAAACACAATGATTTCAATAAAGAGAAAAAAGAAAGGCACCTAGACAATAGAATAGGTATAATCACAAAAAATTTCAAGCCATAAACGAAATAAAGTGTCAATGAAGTGCCAAACTGCAAAGACAATGACCCCCCCACACATACACACAAATAAGCATTTATGTAACTAAACAGTCTCTTCTCACACACACATTGTGTTGTGCATGAGTTTGGAGACACATGTGCTCTGACTTTAGAAAGTAACACTGGGGGACACCTAGTAAGAGTTAAGTGACAGAATTCTCACTGAAATACTTCCTCCCCACAGGTCCACACCTGTCATGTCTGCAAGTTCAACCACTGGCTTCGGCCGTTTTCCTTCTCCAAAATGAAAGCTATCCAAGTCACCAATGTTAAGACCTTTAGTTTTAATTCAGAAAAGCATTCCAGATGAACTCCCAGAAGGTTCTTCATGTCAGCCTTATCAGTCAGCCTTATCAGTCTTTGTTATAACACTTCCAATGCAGAATTCTTGGGTGTTTACTGCAGGATGGGTTGGAAGATTCCATGAACAAGCTTTCAAGGTACAAGAAAAACTCCAGCTTTTGAAACTTTCAGAGGAATTACACAGTAACACAGCAGCTTTTTTGATACACAGAACTGTGATTCAAGACTGTGTGTTAAGAATTTTTCTTAAAATATGGATCTAATTAAAAGTATGCATTACTCACCATATTTGAACTACTGATACTCAACTTTTACATATTAGAGTCTATGAAGACTTAATATAAATCTTTAATTCCTATTATTAAAATATTTGGGCTTTTTTTCTTAACAATGACATGAAAACTAAACTTGTAAGACAGAATATATTTCAGAATATATCCAGCAGTCATTAGGACAGATGATCAACACAAAAGAAACACTTTAATTCTCATTTATCAGCCAGGAAACAACCTCCCTGAATGATTTGCCCAAGATCCTCACCAATGTACGCACTGGTTTAACACATATAATAATAAGTCATTTTTGCGTTTCTTCCCCCAAGGTAGAATGATCTCGAGGATTGATACATTGATTCACATGGAGGAATTACTCTAGACCACCTACTGCCTGAAACTCTAGGAAAACCACAAATAAGGAGACAGGGCTACCAAGTCCTGTGAAGTTGAGAAATAATCATTTGTCAATCAGCCATTAGAGATTATAGGTAGTAAAAATCGGACCAGAAGCTAAAGGTTCAAGGAATCGTAACAGATTGGTTACCAACCTTGCCTTAAGCTTGTTGAACATAAAAAATTTTTTAAAAATCATATTCAAGAGTCTCAGCTACTTCCGTATACTACTGGCAACTTAGGAGTCAACAAAAAGCAACACATTAGGGCAAAAGGGCCTAGATATGGAAGGAAATATAATTTCTATAACAAAACATTAATGGAAAAATGATCTGATTTGAACAGCACTGCAAACTTACCCAATCCACGAAGAAACTCTGGAATTAACATCTTCCAAAGCAGATTTTATCAAAATAATAGGTTTTCTTTGTGTAGAGATACCCCTTTTCATCATAAGCCATGTGTAATTTGAGTCATTTTCCATACCCTCCTTCCCCCCACCCCCAATTTGTGTTCCTAGAGATCACGTCTCTGGAACGAAGGATAAGCACCACTTATAGTCTGGATTCAAGAAGTTAGCATCCCTAGAATAAAGATTTGATGGGTACTACAAACCATCATGAGGTTTTCTTAGCATCTTGAACATCGGGGCAATAGCAATTCTTCCCTCATTCTCTCAAGTGGAGTATCCTGTCCATGCAGTGAGCCCAGCAGGAGACACCACCTGCTGGGGACATTTCCCAAGAGGTCCTTCTGATACCATATGCTAGAGATATAAAGTGGATTCTTCCTGTGTTTTAAGAACTATTTTGGGAAGGCTTTTCCTTCCATTTCAAATCCTTAAAAGTACTTTGTTTTTGATGGAAATGCAAGATATCTAAATATCTTCTCTATCTGGTAATTAAGACCTTTAAATGAACTCAATCCCGAATTCCATATTCTCAAAAGTGATATTCACATAAAACTCTTTAAATAGTAACCAAATGAACCTAAAATATCTCACATGGTGTAGTCAAGTGAAGGAGGTGCGTCAACTGACATACAGTAGAACAGAGAAAGGACAGAAGTAATGATTGAGGGGTGCCTGGGTGGCTCAGTCGGTTAAGCATCTGACTCTTTGATTTCGGCTCAAGTCATGATCCCAGGGTTCATGGGTTCAAACCCCGTGTTGGGCTGTGCTGACAAGCACAGAGTCTGCTTGGGATTCTCATTCTCTCTCTCTCTCTCTCTCTCTCTCAAAAATAAATAAATGCTAAAAAAAAAAAAAAAGAAGAAGAGATAATGATTCATCCGTGTAGTTAATTTAATGGCTATCTTCTGGCCAGTTTCTCTTCCCCACATCTACAGACCAACACTTGTCTCATTGTAATTACTGGTGTGCCTGTTTGCCTTCACCAACTGTGAGCTCCTTAAAGGAAGGAAACCGGTCTTTGCATCTCCCAGCTCATCCAATAAACAAACATTAATTCTGCAGTAGTTTAATGTGGTTTGCACTTTCCCACGTTGCATTTAACAGAGCAGAAAAATCCCACATTGGTTGCTCATTTGGACTGCCTTTAAAAAGCTTGGCCTTGCCACTGATCTTTAAATAAAGGATAAATTCAGAGTGCCTGGGTGGCTCAGTCAGTTGAGCGTCCGACTTGGGCTCACGTCATGGTCTTGCAGGTTGTGAGTTCGAGCCCCGCGTTGGGCTCTGTGCCTGGAGCCTGCTTTGGATTCTGTGTCTCCCTCTCCTCTTGCCCCTCCCCCACTCACGCTCTCTCTCTCTCTCTCTCTCTCTCTCTCTCTCTCTTCTTCAAAATTAAACATCATAAAAATTTAAATAAAGGATAAATTCATCACAAAGCAACAGCTGTATCTTTTAACTACATAATTTTATTTATTTTTTTACTTATGGCTGCAAATCTGTGAGAGTACATCATGTGCATCTACCCCAGTAACATTTATAAAACAGAAATAGAATAATCTTCACAACTGAAGAGGGGGAGGTGAAGTATGTACCCACAAGAGCAGAAGACTGAGGCCCACATGAATGTTCCCTGGAGTTCAAAGACTTGACGGAGTCTAAACATCCATAGCAATATGGCTCGGATTTCCTTAACACAAGTCACATCAGAGGGTTTAAGGGAAAATAAAGGATGAAAAATATCATCTAGTAAACTGCTCGGAAATACACATCAAAAGGCGTATCAGTCATCCAGTCTGGGACGTAAATTCCTGTCCCACCATCGATACGTGTCATTCCAGCTAATTATATACTCCAAGGACAGAACCTGCAACGTGGCCAGGCCTCCAAAGGGAACATGAAGTTAGGGAGATTGAACAGTGCATCAGATAAAAAAGTACCTGCAAAGAGTTATCATTGCTCTTTCTAGTCTGCTAACCAATTTAATTCAAACTGGCTTGACCCTGTGGATTAGGGGACCTAGAGCTGTCCTCTCCCTTCTCCTGATGGCTGGCTCCTTTAGATGGATATGGAATGCTATTCCGTACTCCTCCAGCTTTAGGGGAGGGGCTCACAGCTGCAGAGAATGCCGCTGGCTGATCCATAAACTGAATTTATTTAAAATGAGACCATTTTCCTGGCGCCTGGGTGGCTCAATTGGTCAAGCATCTGACTCTTGATTTCAGCTCAGGTCATGATCTCATGGTGATGGGATCCAGTCTTGCATCAGGCTCCACATTGAGCATGGAGCCTGCTTATGATCTCTCTGTTTCTCTCTCTCTCTCTCTCTCTTTCTCTCGCTCTCGCTCTCACTCTCTCCCTCCCGCCTTCTTCCCTCTCTCCCTTCCCCTCCCTCTGCCCCTCTGCTGCATGCACACAAGGAGCTCTCTCTCTCTCTCAAACACAAAAGTTTAAAATTAGACATTGTAAGATGAAGTATGGATCTAATAGTATAAGTAGCAAGTGCTTAGGGTATAAATCATGTGCTTGATAGTCACCTATCCCAACTCAGCTCACAAATGGAGACAACAAAGACTGTAATCAGCTCAACTATAACCACACTTTCAATGTGTTAAAGAGAAACCTATGACAATAAAAACTTTGCAAATAAAATATCAATATCTAGGAACATTTTAGAATGAGTAAATTATATTGTCAGATAGTTTCCTGAAACTCTGCATTATTATTTCGTAAATACAGTTTTCTTTGGAAATCCATTTTGTGTCGATAGAAAAAACTACTAACATTTTTTTTAATTTAATAAGAATTCCATCAAGAAGACTCAGTTTTAGGACACTAGACACAGATCTGTGGGAGATCTCACAGTTGACCTGAGTGTTTTTAACTCATCTTAGTTCAAAGTAAAACCTGTCGCTCAGGGCGGAGCCGATGACAGTTGAACGCTGGCCATTAAGGAGTGTATGAAATGGGGGGGGGGGAGCTAACGGAAACACTATGATGTTTGCTAAAGAGTCTTCGCCAGTTGGTTCCTGGACGTGAAGGTAAAATAAATTAACATTCTGACATATGCCTTATTTGTACCGAATGATGCCAAATGGCCATGAAACATGCCCTTCTGGACATTCGGCCCTTTACTGGACCACAGGTTCTGAACTAGAAACAGACATCCAATGATGAATGAAGCAAGATCCTGGCTTAGAGGAATGCACACGTGGGAATAAGTGGTTAGAACCAGGGCTACACTCATTTTTATTTGTTATCATCCACTACCGTGTAAAGATTTAAAACCACATGCTCATCTGGGGGCCTAACATGCCCAATTTCACAAAGGCTGTTACAAAACTGATTGGTCAAAGCTGTGCGATCATGATTGATCCACAGCAAACCCATGATATTCGGTGACTTGGAGAAAGGGATGAAGAATGTACCTTAAATCAGCCCCAGCTTTCACTCGCTGTGGTTTATTTCTGAAAAGATTCCATAACATAATACTATTTGTTTCCCACAAATAACACAGTTTCATTCTTCCTTGGAGACTCTACCTAGGGAGGAAGCTTAGATGCATAAGCCATTAGTACTAATTATTCGTAATGTCTCAGGGCTTTAGAACAATTACTACTAAAGTTACTGCCTGGAAACGGAATAATTACACTAATTGGAGTTTCATCAGATATTCATCTTCATAGTAAGCACAACCGATGAGGGGAAAATTTATAGAGTCCATAAATGAAAGTCATTTCAACTACCAAAGGTGATTTTCAGAAGACGTGTGCCCTCCATGAATATAAGGTATGGTAGGCAACCTTGTACACTGCACGAATGTGGAGGCCTTAGTATGTAGAACACTGTTATGGGTCAACAAAGCCAATACACTTCTGCCTTCTGGTCTTTTCATCGAGAGGGGTGGGAATATCAAATAATCACAGCAGTTTTGATAAATACGG
The DNA here is from genome assembly GCA_028646485.1 of Cryptoprocta ferox. Lineage (NCBI taxonomy): Eukaryota > Metazoa > Chordata > Mammalia > Carnivora > Eupleridae > Cryptoprocta > Cryptoprocta ferox. The sequence goes on from CM053572.1 coordinate 131,237,704, forward strand.
AAACAAAAATGCAAAGGGATACCAGAGGTGTGGGGACAGGCAGGGAAGGCATGTCTGTGAAAGTGGTGACTGAAGAGTGCTTGGGCAGTGGGACAAAGAATATTCCAGGCAGAAGGAACTGCAGGCAAGGGTCTGCACACAGCACTAAGAAAACTGAAAGGTGGGCCATGTGGCTGGAGACAGTGGGTAGATGAGAGAGCACGAAGGAGTTTAGAGGAATCTAGTGCGGGAACTTGCGGATCAGCAAGGATTCTTCTATTTCATTGTAGGTGGACCAGAAAGTCATGATATAAAGTCTCAGGCAGAGGGATGTCATGCTCAGACATACAAGAGTATTAGGGCAGTAATCAAGGAGGCCGATAGAAGCTTCTATCTTAGAACAGAAGGGCGATGAAGAGTGAGAGATAATGACAAGGTACACCACTCACCAGAAAGAGCCCAGTTTTCCAGAATGAGTGGAAAAAGGTGCTGTTCAACCAAGAAAGTGAGACTCTAAATCCGAACCATGGACATTAGCTTGAAAATAAATGTTGCATAAATTAAAGAGTTAAAATTAAAATGTCTATTACTTACAGCACATTTTATGCAGAAAGTAATTTACCACTTATCATCCTTTATAAAAAATATTAAACAGTACCAACTTTCAATTATTTTAGGCCTTGTGGTTTATCTGGTGTAGTAAAATTGAATTGTTATATTCAATTTCGTGGTGGATTAATGAGGCAATATTTTTATTGCCGTCGTTAACACAACATGACGTGACCTGAAAGTTGAAACCGAAAAGGCAGTTTTGGGTACTTGATAGGACACCTTCAAAAGGTGCAAAACTGCTTTTTTAGAAGAGTCTCTCAAAAGTGTTAAGCATACACATATTCCCACATCCACGTTTGTTGAGAATGCCCCTCAAAAAAATCCCTTAAGTATCACTACTTGTTTTATGGCTTGGAAAGACCCCAAAATGTATTAGCCTTGATGTCTGCAGTCATCAAAGAATTCATAATTCCTGACACTGGTTACTTTCCACTCCCCAGTGTCCCACTATATGGTAAACTTTCCAGCAAAACTCTAATGGCCCCTCCCACACTTGCCTTTGTTAAAATCCCCATCTTCTAACTTGTCCCATTAAACCTCCATTAAAACCTGCCCCATGGTGATAACTGCGTGTGATGAATCCTTACCAGTAAGCCTGATGCTAGCAGAGGATTTTCAACTAGGCTAAGCATCCGGTCAACTCTTTCGGTCTAGAATAAGGTCTTTGCCATTACCACTATTGGTAGATTAAAGAGAGAGAGAGAGAATCCCAAGACGACTCCATGCTCAGCTCAGATCCTGACATGAGGCTCCATCCCACAATGCTGGGATCAAGACCTGAGCCAAAATCAAGAGTTGGATGCTCAACTGACTGATCACCCAGGTGCCCTCAGTATTGGTAGATTTTAAGGAGGGCTTTCCCAAAATAACTCCATCTTCATTTACTTGATGAAGTAAAGTAGTAGCTAGCTCTTTACATAGTACTCACAAAGTAAACCTTTCTCTCACTCCTTTCATTCACTGTCTTGTAGTATTTAGGTATGTGGATACCCAAATGGAAAAGTTTTAGGCAGAGGGAAAGAAGAAACAGAATACAATGCTAGAATGAAAACCAGGCTTCACCATGTATTGATGTTACATCATTGGTTGGCAGCAACTGCCTAGAGACTGTGTTAAGAAGGATTCCGAGGCCTCTTGTACCCATGACTGTCATGAGTATAACAGAGAGAATAGCACCCGCACACAACCTTGGCCATCCCCAGTACATTGGAGCTACAGAAACAGGACTTTGAATCTCATACCAGCCTTGACCTTTTCCAGTGATGTGAATCTTGGGGAAGTTCCCTTCTCTGCATCTCGTGTCAAATGGAGGCACTTATGTTTGCCCCACATGGGTTGGTGAGGACCAAGCCAGGGGCTCAAGTACTGTTCGTTCTCTCCACTCTCTTCTTGAGGGCAGGGACACGTGAAAAACCTTTTCACACAGGACTGACATATGTTCCTCACTATAAACCACCCTTCCTAGTATCAAGCATGAGTTGTCAGGGTTGAGGTGTGTTCCCACAAAATTCACACGTTGAAGCCCTCACCTCCAGTACCTGAAAATATGACTATATTTGGAGACCCGGCCTTTAAAGGGGTCATTACATTAATATGAGGCCATTAGGGTGGACCTTGTGCTTACAGATTAGGAAGAGACACCAGGGATGGACGTGTGCACGCAGATGCGAGACCACATGAGGACCCAGCAAGAAGGCGGCCATCTGCAAGCCAAGGAGAGACTTCAGAAGAAACCAAACATGCCAATACCTTGGTCTTACACTTTTACCCTCATAATGATGTGTCTTCTACCATTTCTGTTACTACATGTTTATTTCCCCACCTGTCCTGTCCCTTCCCTTCCTCTCATGTGCTATTCCCCTCCCCCCAATTCTAGGAGGGAGCAGCGAGGCTCAAGGACAAGAGGTCATTGACTGCTGACCTACAAAGTAGCTTTGTTTACATTTTGTACTGACCAGAAATCCTACCCACACAAGGGGAATCCAGACACTCCCAGAAAGGAGTGGTGTTCCCCTCTCTCCACGCAGAAACATGGCTGCAAAATGACCTTACAAAAACTCCAAGGGCAGCCATTTCCTCCTTTTTAGAAGCATTTTACAGACCTCCATATTTAACAAGTTAATGCCATTGCTCACAAATGCCACCCCCAACCTCTCAAGATTGGGCTGTTTAATTAGGTAGGGAGATAGTTCAATATGTTCTCAGAATCAGATTTAAATGGGAATGCCAATTGAACCTCGCACTAACCACAGCGCATTCTAGTGTTCTAAAATGTTTGTGTAAGCAGCTAGATAATTTCTCTGCCAGGTAAACTATGCAAACAATTGCTAACATGCCAGGGCCTGCTGGGTTTGCCACGATACGTGCTGCTAATGTTAACACTGTCTAAATGCCCTAAGGGTTTGGGTTGGGTTGGGTTGGTTGGGTTTTGCAGATCTATCTTCCAAAAGGAATCATGCCCAACTCAAAACTGGCTTGAGCTTTTTCCCTCTCTCCCTAGAAACAGCAGTAACATTTTTTGCAGTATTACATCATTCTGGACTCCTCTGCCCTTTATCTGAGATCCTTGGCTACCTCACTATAGAAAGTAGAGACAACAGATCCTCCTTTGGTAGAATGCCTAGCCAATGGGGATCGATACAGGCAAGGGACCTGCAAGTGGTAGCTCTTGGACTGAAGGCAAGTTCAAGGGGGAGAGCATGAGTATATTTGTCCTAATTTGCCAACTGCTCCCTCCAACCATTACCTGTCTCCTTAACACTGTTGTAGTATTTGTTGCTGGAAGCAAGGATACAGTCAAAAGACTGTGTTACTATGTACAGCACTGAAGTTCAAAGTGCAACAAAGTGATACTTAGTAAGAGCGAAGGGCTAATTAAAGGGGCTGTTCCCATGAGGAAGGAGGCAATGTGAAGCCTATAGACATTTAGAGTCACTATTTTAAAAAATCACTTTTTGTTACATTCCCTGAACTCAGAGTTGATAGAAAGTTAAATGTAAGATCTTAGAAATATTAAAGCGAACCCTTTTCCCACTGAGTGTATTCCACTTAAAACTAAGGTACCACTCTTACCTTAGTGAAATCATGGGTTATATACTATCACGGTATAGTTACTTCTCTCTGCTTGGTGGCCAGTTGGGGTCTCCTAAGATGACCACCCATGCAGGAGACTTTAGTACAGATGAAATTAAACCTAGGCTCTCTGCATGGTGGAAATAAAACTAGTTAGAATGGAAGGGGGGGGGAAGGGAATGGAGTGAGTGAGCCATTAATGTTTTTGTCTCTTGCACCAATAAGCCCTTCAATGAGCCTTTTCCTTCATTAGTCAACCATTGGATTGGATGAGGGAGAAGAGGAACATTCAGATGTGAGTCACATGAAGAAACACATACCTGGGAAACCATTATTAATCATGTATTAAGGACCTTGTGGAGAATATTGCTACAAACACCTGTTACTATTTGTCTGAAAACCAAACACTGGAAATTCTAGAACCAGGTTTCCAAAGTCCGGCTGGGTGAGCCCTGAGAATTCAAGTCTTGAGGTCTCAACAAAAGATCACCAGGGCTACTGAGGAAACTCTGGGTGCTACAATAAACCTCCAGTCAACAGGGTGCTATTCACTAAGGTTAGGTGATCATGAGAAGCCCCAGGAGCTATTGTCACCACCAACTGTTGAGATTCTTTCTTTATTCCTTAGGAAAATGAGTCATTCAGAGACTTCAGACCGCCTTACTTAACCATATTAATGTCTTTAGTAAATACCCGAGTGTTCAGGTAACCTTATCCTACCTTCCTGATGAAATAAATGCAGGATAAAGGAGGAAAGAAAGCCATCTCCATCTTCCCACCTATAGATCATGGATTTCTCTAGATTTTCCTTTTCCATAATCCTCTCAAATATGCCTGAGACAAATACAGATGCTGTTATTCTCTAGTGAAACAACTGAGGACAGAGGTAAAGGTCAGAGACAGCAAATATTCCTCCAGCCCCTACTGTTTTCAAGACAAGCTCAGAGAAGCTTAAGTACTCTACAAGACTGAGGAAGACCTTTCTTCTAACTATCCTTAAGAAATAGTGATGTTCTTACAGTTACTGCACGGCTGCTGTGGCTTTCTTTTTTGATACATTATTTCCCCAATTAGATCTTGGTACTATTTAACATGGCAATTGTATTAGTCTATGTGGTAATGGTGTTTTGAATAGCCGTCAACAGGTAATAATATGGGTCTGTTCAAAATCACTTTGCCAAGCAACCCAGGAAACTTGTAATTTTGAAAGCTCAACCAGGAAAAGCTGTTCTCTATCACTGATTTCTTCATAAACTTAAATAAGAAATTAGGATTTGGATTTATTTAGGAATAGATTTCTGGTCTACAGAACTGTACTAATCAAAAGCATTCTAAAAACTGTGACATCACTTATTTATTGCAACCTTCCCTGGAAAAATATAAATTCATCAAGCTTATTCACCACTTACTGAAATGTCTAAATAGGTCATTTTAAATTTGACATTAAACCTGTATCTCATCAAAACTGAACTCACTGGTTTCTCCAAGTGCAAATGCACATACACCATTTACATTGCTAAAAGAAGTGTCTAATCTTTACAAAGTGTTTTAACAACTTCAGTACTTAATTAAATTCCATTTTTAATGACTTCAGAAACTTGCCGCTCTTTTAAATCTTCTAAATCGGCCCAGATACTGTTATTGGTGATTCTAAAGAAAAAAAGATGAAACCTCCTGTTTTATGCAGCTCTCAAACCAATAAGCCAGATAACACTAGTGATCGGCACAAAAGCTGCTTTCCATCCCTTCTCCACAGCACTGCACACGGATGTTTCCAAAAGACTCCCATGTGAATATGCCTAGTGCACAGTGCTGGACTGTTACACTCACTCTACAGCCCCCAAATTAGTCTAAAGCCAACTGGCTTTCTTTTCAAAGAAAAGAAAATACCCCCCAAGCGCAGCACTGCTCATTTTAGGAGGAAAATACAGATATGACACCAAAATTTCATTTTATGAGTAGTTATTTTAATGCATGCCGCAAATGCTTTGCCATATGAAGGAAGTCACGTCCCACAAAGCAACGAAGAAAAGACAGAGAAGTTGAGGGGGAAAGATGGCCTGTAGATAAAGCAGGTAGTAACTGCAGACAAGGGGCTCAAGGGGTCTGTCAAAGGCAGAAGAAGCTCTTTCTGCAGAGGAGGGGAAAGAGGACAACAGGGAGAGACCTATAGGATCAGGAGTGTATTTTCAAAAAATGCTACCAGGTTAAATAAAAGAATGCCAAGAATTTAAGTTGCAGACATTGAGTAAGAGTTTGACTCAATTCCACAGAAGGGAGAGGAAGCAGGAGTTGAGGCTTTATTGGGAAATAACCTGGCTTTCCACTGGGCCACTAACCAGCTCATGGGACCTTGAGTAAGCCACTGACTTTTCTAAGATCCTCTTGAGTTCCAAAATAAGTGTTTTTGGTCATGAGCTTTCAAACCTTCTGTTGGAATGACACAAGTTATTTACAGAAGACTGAGATTGTGGTTAGGACAGTATTTAAAAGCAGCCACCACTTTTCTGGAAATGAATCGTGCATGGAGGCAGGATGAAAATGGGTTAACAAAGTTAGGACTCAGTTTGTCTCTCTAATCAGGCAACCAACAACATAGCAGGAAGGGGGGGGTGAGTAGTATCTGATTAGTATCACGAAGGTAGAAGGTAGAATTACAGGTAAGGCAATTGAGTGATTACTTCCACTTGTGAAATGCAATGAGGAAAGTGAAAGGGCCAACCAAATCCACATTCATTCAGAGTCCTCGTTAGGATCAGTTGCCATCCCCCTCTTCCCCCTCGAAGAGGATGACTTGAGGATATTAGCCCATATTCCCTAGGATAAGAAGCACTTCTAATCTATAGATCACTTAATGAATTTACTGAATAAAATACGTATTCCACATTGTATCTCTTCTATAAATAATTTTTCATTGAAGAACTTACTACAACACTCTAAAGAATAGTGAAGATGTTATTATGTTAGAAGGTTACCCATTTTATCCCATGTCCCTTTGACGTAAGATAAAATGGCCAAGGCTTATGGTAGGTACAGTGTAGTGCTGGAGATCAGAACAGGGCCATCTGACATGGATTTGAATTATAGGACTTCCTATTAGCTCTACAGTATATATTTTTAATGTTTATTTATTTTTGAGAGAGAGAGCACGAGCTGGGGGGGTGGGAAGGACAGAGGATCGGAAGTGGGCTCTGCACTCACAGCAGAGAGCCCCATGCAGGGCTTGAACTCATGAACCATGAGATCATGACCTGAGCCAAAATCAGATGTTCAACCAACTGAGCCACCCAGGTGGCCCAGATCTACGATCTTATGTGTATTATTTAACCCTCCGTTTTTCATTTATTCATGGGCAAAATGCATCCTACAACTTGTTTGAGGGGATCAAATTCAATTAGAGCATATGATGTCCAAAAAATACTCACAACCATCCAATCTCATCCTGTAACCTCTCCAGATTAAAACAAATCAAAACAAACTTTCACAGAGACAAGTTTTTAAAAGCTACAGCATCCATATCCAAAACTTCTTGACAGAGTAAAATACAATTTCCCTCCTAAATCCATAAGATTCAAAAAGCGGTTAAAAAAAAAAGCTATTTAGAAAAGGATTTAACCTAAATGGAAATGACTCTACCCTCACCCAACAGCAAAACTCAGTCTCCAGAAGACAAAATACAAATCATTTGGGCAGATCCTTGAATTAAATGCCTGAAAGGTTCAAACTGATTCCAGAGTCCACCAAACCCAAATATTTGAAACTCCAAAGAACTTCCTTTTTGTTTTTAAGAACCCAGGGTGGCTAATGTGTCCATGGGGATAATTACTTAATTTGGTCAACAGGTGACAATACCTTTAGAGTCCTGCCTAATCGAAGCTCCAGTTTTACTCTTGGCAATGGGGTTGTAGGGATGTGTTTAAGTGTATGCCTTAGAATTCTTAATACCGAGATTGGTTTATATCAATCTTAGTACTAATGATTCGGTCACTCCTTTCAAATGCAAATGAATGCATCTCGAATCAGGACACAACAAAATCACATGCTTCCAGGACTCTGAATTATGTCTATTCCCCAGGTCATACAGTTTTGTCCTGATCTGAACATATCAAAACAGTAAGCCTCCTCTGAAGGTCTCTGAAATTCCAAGGACTTTCACTTTTTAATTCTTTTTTCCATTTTAATACCAGTTATGGCGGCTGGGGTTGTATGGGGTTGTATGGATTTACCCACTCTGGGCTTTTGGCACTAGCATCAAGTGTCCTGGCAACATATTCAAGGTATCATAGCTACACCTGGAAGATTTTTCTAAACCACATATTTCTGTGTTCTACCAACTCCTGTCCAAGGCACCGCTGTCAGCCTGTTTTGCAATGATGACCTCTTTGAAACAAGCATGTGAGTAGCTATGGCCACAGAGCATCAAGTAAAGAAGCTGGTTCTTTGACCACTTTATGGTGAATGTGCTTTACAAAGACTTGCAGAAGCGCCTGGGTGGCTCAGTTGGTTAAGTGCCTGACTCTTGATTTCGGCTCGAGCCCACGCACGGGGCTGTGCAATGACAGTGTGGAGCCTGCTTGGGATTTTCTCTCTCTCTCTCTCTCTCTCTCTCTGTCCTTTTCCCCCACTGGTGCTGTCTCTCTAAATAAATAAATAAAACAAATTTTAAAAAAAGACCTGCAGAATATGTGAGGCTGTGTTCTAAGTGTCTGACAATTTCACTTAATCCTTACAAAAACTCTAGATTGTAATCTCCATTGTTGGGATGACGATTGAGGCACAGAGAAGCTAAACAATTTGCCAAAGGCCACACAGCTCGCAAGCAGTTGAGAAAAGATTCTTAACCCAGTGAATCTGGTCCCAAAGTCCAATTCTACCACACCTGGCCCTTCAAATTATGCTTTTCTAAATATCATAGTCCCTACACAAGGTACAACAATGGCTGAAATCTATTTATTTCAAAGAGAAGTTTAAAAAACAAATCAATGAAACCCAGTCCTTTCTAAAATGAAGGGGGGAAAGTCAATTTAAAAACAGGTTCCCAAAATGTTTAAGTGATAAGGAGGAAATATTGTGTAAATGCTTTGCCTTCCCCACTAAAGGCCATTTTTCTTTATTACCTTGAGATGTTTCCTTATCCCCTGGGGCCCTGTTGTGCTTGCAGATGGTTTCTATTTCTAAATCTCTAAAGCTTTCAGGAATTTATTCCTAGACTTTGAAACCTACTCACTTGCAAACCTCCCCTCACCCATGGCCTTGGCGAGTCAAAAAACTCTCTACTGCCTTTGGGAAATCTGATTTTTAAAGTTATTTAAGTTCTCAGGTTACAGAAGAAGGAAAACGCAGTATAGGAGCCTCTCTGCGTCCCTCTCATCCCATTTCCAACTTCCAGAGGGAAAGAGAGAATGTGGTTTAATCAGTGTTGTTAAGACTTGTGTCTTCTCAAATTTACAATTTAACTGTATCCTGGTAAGAATTTGATTACACATGGTCAACTTTTACCCTTGATAAGGTTCACTGGACAATTTTCCCATATGACACTTCGGTGGTTTTAGGACTGCCCTTGTATTTTCTCAAAAAAATTTAAATGCCATCTCTTGAGTTACATAAGCAGCCATGGGAAATCCAATGACGGTGGCTACCCTGGCTTCATTCAATCCACTTTGGGGCAAATTCCCAGCATCTCATTAAATCCCAAATATGTACATGTATGAAGACACTAGTTAGGAATATTTGAGCAACTTTGAAATTGAAATATCCAATTTCTAACTGAATACGCTGAACCCCTCAGGTCCTGATTAATCAGCATGGAACAAAAATACAGCTCAATATATAGAAATTAATTAGTGATGTCAATCACATGGCCTGTGTTGGAAATGCAGACTGAGAGGTCAGGAAGCCGCTAAGGGCCACCCTATGCGCTTTTGAGACTTACATGTGGTCCTTACTATGGCAAGAAAAGTAAGAATTATTACCCCGATTTTACAATTGAAGAAAGTGAAATTCAGAGAGGCTTGAAGAAATTTGCCCACGGTGGTTTTACCAGTGTCTAGAGATTTTTCAAACCCAGTTACTTTCCACTGTGCCTTAGGGAGCCTTCCCAAAACTGCACTGAGTATTTTCTCTTTAAAAAACAAACAAATATTTCTGACTATTCACTACCTCAAAGCTATCTCCTGATTATTTGCCTACCATAATTAAGCCAAAGAGTAAAGTTCATGTCGTATTGGGTTATCTAAACTCTTAAGAATTGGGACAAACGGAAAGGATCTGGTGAGTTAACTTGATGAAATGAGAGATTCTGCACCCATTTCTCCAAGGCCTTCAACTTGTCTATATACTCAGTTTTTCCTTAGCGGTTACCTGGCTTCCAGTTCACCAGCTAAAACGATCATTAAGAAGATGTTAACCTTTTGAGAAAGAAGGTGTAAGATGGATAGGTAAAACTACAAGGAAGAAAGAGGAAGGCCCAAGCAAATCAGAGCATTTCTTTCAGCAGAATCAGACACCAAAAGCGATTGCTTCTGACACACAATAGCTGACAGGCCTTTCGGGGATATTTTTCAAAGCCAAATTTTACGAGAGATCAGAAAAAGAAGACAGAACAAGTTTATAAATCCTTTATTTAGTAAGCATTGTTTATTACAGCTTTTAAAGTTCACTAGTGCTTCATGTGAGTTTTTAAGCCTGTAAATGAACATCTTAATTTAAGATGTTCAATGCCACCCATTTGTTTCACACTGCTAGACACTGGAAATGGGCTTCTTCGGACGCTAGCAAGGCTCCCCCTTTTACATACGTATTAGAAAGACCAAAAATGGATCATTTCCCAAACATCAGTATCACGCGCTATAAAATAACATTCTATACCAACTAGTTTAGTTTCCTATCATTAATAAGATTTTATTTTATAGCATGTGTATGTATATATACACGTGTGTATGTGTGTGTGTGTGCGCGCGCGTATACACACATGGGTATACAAAGGACACCTCGATTGCTTTAAAAAATAGGTTTGGTTTGCAAGTTTTTTCCAAAACGAAATGACTAACACAGACATCCATTTTACAGTGACCAAATCTCCCCCAAACGTTTAAGTTTTTCATATTCTACTTATCTTGACCATGGAATGAAAATGGTTTTTAAATTGTTCTTACTGTGAATTTGAAAACTGAAGAGAACACATCACATCTTAGACTATAACACTGTTTGTTCTGGTAAATCCAGTAAGATTATAAAGATGCCTCCAAGGATACAGAGCCGAAGCCCTCAGAGCTCTTCCATTGGACATTCAAATTAGGGTGACCCAGCAGGAGAGAAGGCTCTCCCCAGCATGGCGTAATGAAAGGATGAGCAAAGCTGAAGACAAAAAATGCCACCGTCTGGTATGGTAAAAGGCCCATTAGCCACCTTTCTCCACCTGCTGAGGACTGCCAAAAAACTAGCTGAATAAAAGGTAACTGATTATTTTTTCAAATCAGCTTAAAAATGATCTCTCTTAAAAGCCCACGAGTCACTGAATTTGGGACATATTGGTATATAGTTGCTATCAAATTCCATCTATATTCGAACTCACCTCTCCTTCAAAAAGATAACCTTAAGAAATAAAGAAAAAAATATCTAGATAGCCCTCTAAACCATAATAAGCCACTCAATACTAAAGACTAGAGAGAGAGAGTACCAGCCAGCTACCCTATCAAGTACACGCCCTGATCTATTAAATGTGGCCAATATCAATATCCTTTTATTAAAAAGAACAAAAGAGAGGACTTCCATTATCCTGCCACATGCTGTCCTATCACAGTGTACTGAGAATGCTTAAACATAAATTCTTTTAAGCATAACGGCTATTGCAAAAATACAGTATTTAGCTATTTTGTATCCATTAAGTCACCTTTTTGGATGGTAGAAGAAAGTAGCCCAGAAAGAAATCTAAATGGCCATAACCTGGATAATACATCATTGTTAAGAAAATCGGGACCAAAGGTATATGTATCATGGCTTCTGTTAGATACTGGAAAAAAACAAAAAAGGAAGCATTATGAATTCAATCAACGATCTTCACCCCTGCAGCCCAGGTGGCCTTCTTCCTCCCCTATCAGTGATCTGCAACTCCGTGCGGTTGGCCTTTTGGGGTCCCTAGTGAAACAATGAGGCAGGAATCATGAGGAAACACCAGGGTTAGCATTCTGACAAGGTAACCATTTTCTCTGCCCTGGGTTTTGTAGGCCATCTTGTTCCTATAAACGCCAAAATGTCTTAATTTCTCCCAAGCAGTGACACTAGGGGCAGATAGCCACTGTTAGTTTTGAGGCCAATGTCCCTTAATCAAAGGACCAGCAGCAAAAATCTGTCAAATGGTTAATTGATGCAAATCGAGGGCCGTCACCCCCGCGGTGCAATATGTTACAGGAAAGAGAACAATGGACAGTATTAGAAAGGAAAATAGCAGTATTCGGTCATTAGAATATTTAATCCACAGGGTGCTCTCATCACCAAGGATAATCTTTACTTTTCGTCAACTGAAATCGCTAAGAAAGCAAAAGATGAAAGATAACCTGGAAAAGAAGAAACAGACACACAGAGAGGATTAAAAAAAAAAAAAAAAAAACCAACAACTGTCATTTGTGTCCGAGGATTTCACGCAACATTTAGGGCAAACGCCTTTGTTCCTCGGCTTCGGAAGGCAGTGGGTGGGTGGGTGATGGAGAGATCAGACGGGGCTGCCGGGGCCCTCCACACCCTGCTCTCCGGCGCATGCGCGAGGCCAAGACAAAGGAATAGGTAATTACAGTCCCGATTCATTCATTTTGCCCGCAGTACTGAGGATCTGCTAGCCCCGGCTGTGATCCCGGGGAGGCTGATCCACACCCCTACAGCAAAACGACCACCTCGAAGCCGCTGGTGATTTTAGCCCGCGAGGTAGTGGCCTCGCGGGAGACCGAGGTGTGTCAGCGCGGCTCAGAGGTACTAAAATTGCCCCCCTGAGCGCTGTGCTGATTTCAGCAGGGTGCAAATTGCACAGGCGCGGGCTGTCCAAGGAGTTCGTTTCAAAGCGGAAATGTCTCTGGGGAAGCAGATAAGGAGCCCGGCCGAGCGTTCGATGAATATTCATGAAAGAATGCGGCTTGTAGCCGCGCGCGGTGTGTGCGGTCGCATCCAGGGACTCCGCAATTTTTGTTTTATTTGGGGGAGGGGGGGGGGACGGGGGTGTGTGGGGAGGGAGACAGGAACCGGGCGTCGGGTTTCAGCGTTAGCGCTTTCGGCGAAACCCGCTGAACCCCAAACCTTCGCCCACAGCGGGGCTGGGCCGCGGGGGACCGCGCGCTGTCAGGTTCACGCTCACACTCGCCCGGCCCGGGCCGCGAGGGTGGAGGCGCCCAGGGCACCTCTGCACCGAAGCCTCGCAAAAATAAAACGCTCCGAGATGGCCCACAGGTTAGTGGGAAGGCAATTCGGCCACGTCCGAGGCGGTGGCTTTGATCCGCTCAGATGGGCTTCAGCAGGCACGTTGTCGCGTGAACCTCGCACGCCTTGGCCACCGCAGGCCAGGATCCAGGAGTCCCCCGGGTCAAGGAAACCCATTTGCTGAACCAAAAAGCCACCTCCTTCCTTGGGATCACACCAGATCCCCGTATTCTTTCTCCCCCTTACTCCCGCCCCACCCCGCCCCCCACCCTCCATCTTTCGCTGCTGCGCCCCGCTCTCCAAGCGCTTTCTTCCGGGCTGTGAATGGTTCTGATGACAGATACACTCCCTTCAGCCCACAAAACCGTCTCCTCTGGACTCCGTGCGTTTAAAGGGTTTCGCATTCGACAATTTCCTCCTTCCCCAGCAGCTTCCCTCCCGCTACCCACCCCCTCAACTCCGTTTATCTGACTCGCCACCCCCACCTCTTCCCACCCCGCGAGAGGCTGAAGCCACCCACCTCGGGGGCCCCCCATCACCCCAAGTCCCCGAAGTGCGACGGGAACCTCGCGGAGGGTCCCCACGTTGGGCGCCGTCTAACGAAGCCCGCAGCGCCCCGCGCCCCCGGCCGCTGCGCCGAGAGAACAAAGGGCCTCGAGGTGGGGCGGGGGCGAACGGAGGCCCCCGGGCTGCCGGCGCCCCGGGTCCGCGGGGGCGGCGGGGCCGCCGGGGCGCGCCTCCTTACCGGCTCTGGGTGCCTGTGCCGCCCCTGGGTGAGCGCGGTGCCGCCGAGGGGCCCGGGTCGCAGGCGTCGTCCGGCCGGTGCCTGGCCGCTGGCGGAGGCTCTCTCCCCGGCTCGACGGCGGAGCCCGGAGCGAGGAGCGAGTTGGAGCGCTGCCGCCGCCGCCGTCGCCGCTGCCGCTACTGCCGCCGCCGCCGCCGCTGCAGCCTCTGCATTTCTCGCGCTCGCGCTCCCCCTCCCCTTCCTGCCCAGCGCCCTCCCCCGGCGCGTCCGCCCGCCCAGCCTCCTCCCTCCTCTCGCGTACCCCGCCCGCCTCCCTCCCCTCCCTTCTCCTCCCCTCCCCTCCACCCCGGGCCCCGCCCGCCTCCCCTCAACTCCCCTCCAGCCGCGTCCCCTCCCTGCGTCCCGGTGGTCCCCTTTCCCCTTCTCCTCCCCTCCATCCCGCTGTCCCTCCAGCTAGTCTCCATCTGCCCTCCATGCGGGCTTCCCACTCCCGCCCCACCTCCCTTACCCTACTCTACCCTCCTCTCCTTTCCCGCGCCCACCCCGCCACTACCACACCCCGCGCCGCCTCCCTTCCCCCGCCGCGCCGGGGCTGTCTGTGGGTACTTCTCTCTCTCTTCTCCTCTTTTCTCTCTCTCTGTCTCTCTCAGTCCTTTGGAATGGGTGGATAGAAAGTGCTCGGGCTCTCGCTCTCACTTAAGGGGCTGCGTGGAGGTGGTGAACGACGCCCCCTGCCACCTGCTACCCTTCTCAGCACCCCAATCCCGCTCGCGCGCCACGTCCGCCTGGGATTCCGATACCTGGACGGGCAGTGAGGTTGGGGGTGACATGGTGGAGCCCCTCGGCCCATCAAGACAGATGTCCTCGGGGTTGAGGGTGGCCGCCAACGGCAGGCAAGTGCGGGCGGCGCCCCCGAGGACCAGGCGCGCTGGGCAAGGCGGCTCCTTCGCACGCTGGGCTGAGCCCGGAGCTCCGCGGCTGGGGACTAGCGAGGTCCACCTTAGTGGGGCTGGGCGGCGTCGCCCCTGCGACCATGCTCTCGGGACTCGGGAGAGGAAGGAGAAAACACAAGAACCCGAGGGAAGGAACCGTCGGTGTTTTATATCTGGTTTTTTAAAAGAGGCGACGAGTTCCCGGGAAGACTGGGTTAGCCGAGGCAACCCGTACCGCGCTGCCTAGAAGCGCACAGGTCAAAGCCACGGCCAAGATGTGTCGGGGTGCCTCGAGGCACTGCCACTTTAACACCGGGACACAAAATAACCGCCAGCGTGGGGAGGTATGCCCACCTTGCTTATCTGTTGGCAAGAAGCAAATGCAAAACATAACAGGACAACGCTTACAACCGCAGCTCTCTCATTAGACAAAAGCCCATTTTACCTTCCCGCAACCGTCTGAACCTTTGGAACTTTTATTTGCGGCATTTTGGCGCCCTCTGGCTGTGCTCGGATTGCTTTCCAGTTTGCCAACCTCCCAGCAAAGCGAAGCGTGGAGCTGCGAGTTATCCTTCAAGGTGGATCTGCCCTCCCGACCTGTGCATGGATTTGGGGGGTTGGGTTCTCCTCCAAAATCGAGGCGACAAAATGCAACCATATTTTAGAAGGGAGGACGCCAAAGGCAAGTGCATCTGCATTCGATTGGGGAAAGGTAAGTCCGTTTAACAAGGAAAAAACTTGTTAGAACTTTATTAACTGTATTTAAATTAAGCAGGGCGTCAGTGTCAACCCAATACTATACGTCGTGGCTAGAGGCTATGCAGGGAGGGCTAGACTACCATACTGTTCGGATATCTAAGGTCCAAACGCGCCACAACAGACAAAACACCGTGCAAGCTGGAAGTGTTCGCATTTTAACCAAAGGGCGGTAAGAAAAAAGTGGCAATTTTGTTTCTATGTGTGTTTTTTTTTCATTTTCCCCTTTTTTGCCATTTAAGTGAAACAGCAGAGAAGTAACTATAGGACAAGAACGGGGGGACTGCATTACAACTAGGGTTGCCTCCGATGCATTTTATATATTTGAACATTTATGTTTAATAATTTAATATGTTCCATCTATGTCCCTTATTCCAGAACATCATCTATGAGGCCGTATTGCCGGGTTTCTCAACCTCTTGTTTGAGGTGGATAATTTTTTGTTTTGGTTGGGGGACAGGCTGTCCTGCGCCCTATTGGATGTTTAACATCATTGCTGGACTCTACTCACTAGTTACCAGTAGTGAGTACACACGCACACACATACGCGCGCACACTACCCACCACCACCAGCATATCACCAGTTGTGACAACCAAAAATGTCTCCGGACGTCTCCAAAATGTCCCCTGGGAGGCAAAAATCACTCCAGGTTGAAAACTGCCCCCAGGGGGCGGGGGATTTTAAGTCCTCTTGAGCAAGTCTCTAAGTTTTTACTTTATCAAATCGGATGAGCATTTGCAATTTTATATTCAAGACATTTACTGAATATATTTGTTAAGACATCTGAGTAGTTATTTCATTAACATTCAGTTTTTAACTCTGTGATCTTTCAGGCATGTAAATAAATCGTCTGAAAATTGGTAAATATATGTTCCCATTGTGTTCGCATGAGAAGCCTCTGAATGTTATCTTCTTTCTATTTTCTCTTTTTCCAATTTTTCCTAAAAAAGACAATGCAGAAAGTAACATTTGTTACCTTCAGTGCTTCTAGCTAAATTTCCATGATGGAAAAAAAACAAGCCTTTCGTGATTGGAGAAAAGATCACAGGTTATCATAAAAATGGGAGGCAAGGGACTCCTGGGTGGCTCAGTGGGTTAAGCATCTGACTCTTGAATTAAGCTCAGGTCATAATCTCACTGTGATGCGATGGAATCCCAAGTCGGGCTCTGTGCTGACAAGGACAGCCTGTTTGGGATTCTCTCTCCCTCTCTCTCTGTCCCTCCTCCACGTGTGCGTGCTCTCTCTCAAAATAAGTAAATAAACATTAAAAAAAGAAAGGCAAAGAAATGGGAAGCAAAAGCTTACACCAATGAGACTATGGGTCTCTTCAATTTTGTCTTCGATTAAATTTAGCTGTCCTGTTACAGGATTTTTTTAAAGGAATTCTTCTTTAATGATGTAATGATGTAACTGGCTGATAGGGCTACTATTCCTAGAATTTGTAGACATGTATCAAATGGTGACCAAAATGTTACATCTCTGTCCATTATGACATAAAATCCAATTTGTTGATGTTTTTAGTTTGATAGTTAGTGGTTCATCTAACATCTTAACATTTTTAAGGTGCATGGTCTTGAAAACTTTTTTCAGAACACACGCTTTAGGAAGTCACAGTTAAGCGTTTGAAGTTCTGGAGTTTAGAAAACTGTTAACATGAACTATTGTGGACGTCAGCAGCTGTTTTGATTATAAACTAATGGACTTGGATGCATATGCTAGAAGTACATTTTATGACAAATTTAATTATCTGTCGGCATTACACTGATGAAAATAAAAACTGCTTTATTCTCCAAATGGAGTGAATATATTTTTAATAACCAAAATGGGTTGTAAAGTGAATTCTATTGTCATTTTCTTTTTAAAAAAATTTTTTTGATGTTTATTTATTTTTGAGAGAGAGACAGAGTATGAGCAGGGAAGGGGCAGAGAGAGGGAGACACAGAATCGGCAGCAGGCTCCAGGCTCTGAGCTAGCTTTCAGCCCAGAGCCCCATGTGTGGCTCGAACCCACGAACCATGAGATCGTGACCTGAGCCGAAGTCAGATACTTGACCGACTGAGCCACCCAGGCACACAGACTATTGTCATTTTTAATGCCTGCCTAATTTGCTTCAGTGAAGCACAACGTGCATTATGAAATTACTCATCAAAAAGATAAATTATTCAGTGCCTACTGATGTTTCCTAAAAGGTTTACCAAGGAATTGCTTGCAATATAATGGACACACTGTCACCGAAATTACTAGTCAGTTTCCAAGAGCTTCCATGTGTGCTCAGCATTTCCAGTTGTACCTAGTGTGTCAATTGAGGCATCTGCAATTGATTAGTATCTAGACCTCATCTCACCTCCAAACCTCACCCACAGCTCCTCGCTCTGTACCTCCCAAATCATCACCTCCCCAGGCCTGACATCTTCCTCATTTCCCCTTCCTTCTCTGAAATAGTAAAAAGGATTAAGATCCCAAATAAGCGATGTAGACCAAGATGGGTGAAGCAAAAGCATGCTGACAGTGTCACCCACGTTACACCAGCCACCTTTGCTTGACATCTTTTTGGCTAGCTCCTGTTCAAGGCCACATGTTAACCCAAGCCCTCGGAGGAGACCCGCACAGAGAATTTGATAAATTCAGCTCTATTCATCAAGTATTGAATGGATGACCGAATTGCAGTGAATGTTCACAAGGCCTGATCTGCAAATTACAAGCTAAAGGCCGGACAGAGCCAGACTTACATATGAAAGTGTACAGCTTCTCCACCACCACCACCCCCCGCGAAGTATATGTATGATTTTTAATCAAAGGAAAATCTTGAAATCCATGCATTTATTTCATCTTTCTCCCTGCCTAACCTCCCCCACCCTGTGATGATCACAACCTCACCATTCACAGATGCAAGCGAAGAGACTTCCTTTGTTTCAATCAGTGGTTCTCAGGCAGGTGCTCTTTTGCTTCCCAGAGAACAACCTGCAACATCTAGAGGCATTTGCGGGGAGAAGATGTAAGAGGGGAAAGTGCTACTGGCACCTAATGGGTAAAAATGAGCGTCGCTGCTAAGCCCCCTGCAGCACACGGCACAGCCCTGCAGCCGGCAATTATCCAGTCTAAAATGCCCATAATGATGAGGTCGAGAAACCCTGGCTTAAAAGCGCATGAAGTTGGAAACGATGTGTTCTAAGAGCACATGCTGCAAGGGGCACTGCCTCTTGCCGTGTGTGGCTCAGGGTGTCTAGCAGGCGGTGGTGGGTCTGGAGCTACAAAATTCTCCTTCGAGCAGGGGCCCGGAGCCCTCCACTGACCCCCTTCCTTGACTAGGACATGAATCTGAGCAGGGACTTCAAGAGCAGTGCCGAAGACTGACATCAGGGATTTTGAATTCCACTCTCTGTTACTACCTGCCGAGTAAAACGAGTAACTGGAAGAAAATGACTTAACCTCACTTCCCAATTTCGGTGTCCTCTTTGTGTCCTGTAAACCGATAGCTGGGAAACCTGAGCAAACCTGTATTTACCACAAAGCATCAGACTCCAAATGCAAGGAGCAAGCCGGCCTTGGCAAGATGCTAGGAACGATGTTTGCCCAGGATAAAAAGCAGACAAAAAACAATCTCATACTCTACCTGAATAGTTCCCGTTTTCAACTCCCTTCTCCCTTTCGTGCACTGTAATTTCCACACCTCCCTCCTCCCATCGGTCCCCAAATTCTTTTCTACTCACCAGCATTTTCTGTTAAGGAAATACATGAAACCAATGATAAAGGGTGTGTGCCCCACTCCCCAGCGAGGGCTTTTTCTAGCCGGTGCCTACCTGTTTCTACAGACGTGAGGCCGGGGATTAAACCATAGGGATCCCAGTCTTAGGAAAACAGTCCTTAATTCTTTGGTTGCCCTTCCACCCAAATCGCCTGTTAAACCCTTCAAAGAACAAGTTACTTTTAAAGGACGTAAAGAATGTTGTAGAACAATTATTCTCACGGCTCCACTTCTGAATACATGAGACTGAAGAGGTTCTAGTGTTAAATAGCATGAGCCTGGAGGCTCGCCCGTTCCTTGTTACTACCTGCCTTTACTCTCAGATCAGCCCCTGCTGGTAATTAAAATACTTTTACTTTAACTCCAAAGCAAGGAATGGTGCCCAAAATAAATTGCTAAGTGCAAAAGTCAGTTGCCAAACAGAATGCAGAGGTTGGACATTTTTGGTTATAAATTAATTAAGGGATGCTGCTTTCTCTACTTCTCCAAGCACAAATACTGTGCAAATTCCAATATCTCTCCAACTCTGCTCTTTGGACACACTCCCTCAGACCCCCAAACAGACACCATGACGCTCCTGTCTGTGTCTCAAGCCCAGGAACCTCCTGCTCAGAGAAGGTCAACTCAATGTCAGGAAGAATGATTTCAGAGCCAGGGCATTTGACACAAAGCATCATGGTCCCCATCTGAAAGCATCCACAAGGGCTTGGAACAAAAAAGAAAAGCAATTTCATCGTCCTCGAAATATTCATTTGATCAAAATCAAACACAAGGGAAGATGGGAAAGACACCAAGAACTACTTCTTAGGTGCTAAAGCAAGTTGCTGAATAGTAGCTATGGTGGTGTGCCGTTAAGGTAGAAATAAACGCATGGGGAAGTCTCGACGGGGGTTTAGCCCAGACTGTTACCGGTGACTCTTGCTGGGAATTGGTGTCATTCCAGAGGTGGGGCGGAGGGCTGCTCAGCTCTCTAATACCATGTTGTAAAGTTGCATGTTGAATGAATATTTTTGCAATGACCGCTCATTATTTTGAGACTCAGAACATATAATTTTGTACGTTGCTCGGGAGACCTGTTCTGGGCTAAGAAATCACCACTTGGAGACTGCCTTCTCATCAGCTTTCCTGGTGTATGTTTCTTTTTTAACCCCATACTTCTGGTTCTTGGATCTTTCTGCCTTTTCACCTTTAAATTAGTGCTTTAATTTACATGAAGAATGTGGCTGTAGCCTAGGCACTCCCGTTTCAGCTGCTGGACCGGGTCTCTGGGTGACCTCACCCCAGCCCACCTCTAATGCAAAAAACACCCCTCCCCAGCTTTTGAGGTGATTGTAGGAAGATATTAGTCTACAGTTTGCTTCTACTATGCCATCCACATATTAACGTACTTTGGGAGTTGATGGACCCATCACACTCAGAGCTCTGTTTTCTATATAATGTTATTTTTTTAATGTCTTCCTCAGTAAATCTGAATGATCTATTCAACAGCATTGCTGCTGATTCAAAAATCACTTAAGCATTATATCTTCTGCTGGAGACCAATTATCTTCCTTTCTGTTTTTTATTCCTAATAATGCTGCTGTGACAGCTTTAAACACACGGTTCCCATCTTTTGAAGTACTTTCTCTCTTTAAATTTCTAGAAATGGGATCCATCAATCACCGCTATGCTGATTTTTATGGTGTTGTGCTCCAGTAAGATTAAACAAAATCAGTGCAACCAAAAGAAACTAAAAGAACTCCTCTCCCCAGAGATCCAACCCCAATACATTCTACAACTTGTCAGAGGTGCAAATGTCTTTCAGTTGAACATATTTAATTATGGACAAGGTTTGACTTTTTTTCCAGTGCTGATTCACGGTATGGGTTTCATCTGATGTCACAGTCTGTCTCCTATGAAAGGGTTAATAACAATTCTATGGATAAAAGTCTTCTCTTCATCCCTTTATCACTTTTCAATGGGAAACTTGGTCCCATTCTTACAGTCCAGTTCTCTTTGAATCTGTTGGACTTTGCTGGATTAGCACAGGCAGCACATCTTAGTGGCCCTGCAGACAAGCTTGATTTTTAGATATTAATGGTTTCAAGTCCCAACTGCATCTGCTTTCTGGGTTCTAGCACATATCTTCATCTCTCTTAGCCTTAGTCTTTCCATCTGGGAAACGGGAATATTTCCAACTGCACTAGGTTGTTCTGAAGATTCTACAAGAAAATTTAAATCCCTCAGCCAGATCATAAAACACACTCAGAGGGGAGCCTGGGTGGCTCTGTCGGTTAAACGTCTGACTTCAGCTCAGGTCATGATCTCACCGCTCATGAGTTCAAGCCCCGCATCAGGCTCTGTGCTGACTTCTCAGAGCCTGGAGCCTGCTTCGAATTCTGTGATTCTCTCTCTCTCTCTCTCTCTCTCTCTGTCCCTCCCCTGCTCATATGCTCTCTCTCTCAAAAATAAATAAACATTAAAAAAGATAAAAAATAAATTAATAAAATAAAACACACTCAGAAAAATGTGTTCTAAAGAAGCTGATTTTATAGCACCACCAAGTGGGCCATTAAAGAAGGGATAAAATAACAGGAGTCAACAGGATGGGAGGGCACATGTCCCTCTAATGGAAAAAAACCTGTGGCACACAGTCTGTCGGCTAGGTTTGCATGAGACACTTAGTCCTAAGCTTCCTGGAAGCCAAGAAAAGAAAGTCAAAATACTTTGAACTATTAACTCCTCTATTAAAGGAAAATTTCCAGTGTGTCCGGAGGGACAAATCTTCCAAGCAATCAGCTTTGAGGAACGTATCGATGTATCCCGTAACAAAAAGGATAGTGAGTGACATAAAGGATGATTTTTCAATAATGATTTTTACTGGAGATACAGACATTCGCCCTTGAGGCCATTTATGACATCAACCCGCAAACTCCACAAATCATCAAATCCTAATTTTGAAAATGCAGCTTCTGAATTTTATAATTCATATTATAATTCTGAATTCTGGAAAGATAATGTTATAATTATAAAGTAATTTTATGAGAAGGTAAAAATAATGTGGAGCAGACCAGCCACCTTGTGCTGGAGCGGAGAGTGAGATTCTCCGTGTGGGTGGAGCCCGGAGGAAAGAGGCAGGCAGCCTCTCCGTGGGCCTTGCAGAACGTCCCCTGGGAGACGAAAACACACCACCCACCCCTCTCCCAGACTCTGCTGCAACCTCTCCCCTTGCGTCCCAAACAAAGCTTTTGAACATGGGGAACCCCAGGGTCCTAGGGGATTTGGGGACGGCCACCAGGGAATTCTTCATCCCACTCGCTAGCTTCTGCATTTCGGTGTGAACCTTAAACACTGCAGCACAGAAATGGACTTCTCCAGTATTGTACTGGCAGAAAAGTAATAAGAAATATTTATATTCCGGGGCACGTGCGTGGCCTAAGCGTCATACTTGTGGTTCCGGCTCCGATCTCGACCTCACGGTTGGCGAGCTCCTCTGAGCTGGCTGCGCAGAGCCTGCTTGGGATCCTCTCTCTCCTTCTCTCTCTGTCCCTCCTATGCGCATGAGCTCTCTCTCTCTCTCTCTCTCTCTCTCTCAAAAATAAATAAACTTTACCAAAAAAAAAAAAATTATAGTCTAAGGTTTCATCTTCCTTTTTTAAACTTAGCTCGCGTTTTGACCCAGGCAAAGGGGTCTCCCATGTCGGCCTGAAGGGGTGGGTGCCTTGGGAGTCCGCAGTGGACACGCCACACCTTGTTGGCAGCCCAAGGGGCCTGCAAATTGCCAACTGGAAGGTCCGGGAGGCGGCAAGTGCTGAGCACGGAAGGGGCCACCCGGGAGGTTTTTGAGAGCAGGGGGCCCCGTCCGCCAGCTGGGTGGACCCGAAGCTTTAAACAGGGAAACAGGAGGAGGAGATCAGGCTGGAAGGCGACGGGCCTCCCTTCCGGGAGGGGGCAAGCGGCGGAGCCCCGCGCCGCGCCGCGCAGAGAAGCCGCGAACAGCGCCCTTCTAGGATTGGCCGGAACACAACGACCGATGTAAAAACTTTAAAATACGCGCCACAGCACCCGTCTGCGTTTTATCCTGTACCTCTTCAAGTTGTTATTAACGAATCGTCTCACAGTTATGGAATCACTTATAAGAGACATTACAGACGGAGCTTAGAGTCCCGGCCTTCAGAAATGTACAGTGTCATGGAGAAACTGAACAATCTAAGGCAGGAGTCTGCAAACCGTGTTTCCGAAAGGGCCAAATGGTGAGGGTTTCAGGTTTTGCAAGCCAGGAGGCTTCTGTTGCCACCACACACCCCCGCCGTGGTCATGGGAAAGCAACCATAATTTGGAAACAAACGGCCGTGGCCGTGGGCCAATAAAGCTTTATTTACAAACGTGGCAGGTCAACTTTGACACAGGGGCTGCCGTTCACCCACCCCTGCTAAATTCACCCTAGACTATAGGAAAGTAGGTTTGAAGCTGCCTTTCGAAAGTTCAAAAATTTTATCTGCATTCTTTTATTTGCCTTAAAATATTATTCTGGAGCGACAAATAAATCCAAGCAACAAAAAAGGCGCTCTGAATTTTTTTCATATGCTATATTCATGTGAATATTCTCTATTCTCAAATCATTTATCTTTCCTTTTCACTATGATAAACTCTACTTTCTTCAAATCCACTCGGATGTTTGTTCATCGATTCAAGACATTTATGACTGACACATAAAGGGATGAAAATTTGCATTTAATCCTGATTTCCATTAAAAGGGGCTTACACTCTCTTCTGAGGCTTATTGTATTTAATCTCATTAACTTCACATTGATTGTCCCGGAAATTAAAATACAGCTTGACATATTTGCCAGTCTGGTCTGAAATTACCTCCTTGTGGGGAAGCAAAATGGGGGGAAAGAAAGTGAATGAAGTCGGCCATTCAGCAGAGAGGGAAAGGTAACACATTTAAATGGAAATAAAATATTACGCATAATAAGTACTGACTCAGTGCAGGATATTTTTCTGAAAGAAACATTTTAAAATATTATACAAAAGTATATAAAAAAAACTTTTCCTTCATGATATGGAATATCAGATGAACTCCAGTTAAATAAAATAGATACAGGGGCACGTGGGTGGCTCAATTGGTTAAGCGTCCAACTTCAGCTCAGGTCATGATCTTGCGGTTCATGAGTTCAAGCCCCGTGTCCGGCTCTGTGTCAGCTCGAGGCCTGGAGCCTGCTTCAGATTCTGTGTCTCCCTCTCTCTCTCTGCCCCTCCCCTGCTCATGCTCTGTCTTTCTCTCTCTCTCTCTCTCTCAACAATAAATAAACATTAAAAAAGATTTAATAAATAAAATAAAAGAGAGGCAGACCCATTTCCATTTATCTGAGCTTCACTCCTAGAGGTTGCAGTTTATAATTTTGAGCCTGAGTTTAATTCTTACCCTATAATTAAATGTTGAAAACTGTTCAAAGTCTATTTTAAATCTAAAATGCAGCAACGTGATGAGGTTCTGTCTTTTTAAATCCTCCTTCACATTTAGAGCTGGAGGGAACCAAGCTGCCCAAGAATGTGCAGTCAATGCCATAATCTGCCACCAGGATGGACATCACTAATAAATCAATATCAATCCATCAAAGAATTGTTTCCATGGCCAAAACATTATTTGTAGTACTTTACCCAGATACCACTGCCAGTTAGATCTCTCCCTAAGGCTGACATGTAACTTTCATTTCCAAGATAGTCCAATCCTCATTTTGCAATTTGGAGGCCGTAAGGTTAACGAATCTTCCCATGTTCTAAGCAGGATTCTCCTCTCAATGTAACACCCTTTCTGCTTCTGTTTTACAAACCGCAGGTGACCCAGGGACCAGGGCAGGGTGGGCGTTGCCGTCATAACAATATGAATTCATACGCAAGTTAATCATGTTTATCAAGCACCCACTAAATAAGCTATTCCTTAGTGCTGGGAATTCAGCCATAAATAAGGCAGACAAGGTTCTCTGGGCAGGAGAGACAAAAATAAAACTTTTGAGAGCGTTACTGTGATGGGAAGCAGGGAAATGCAGCTTTAGCAGGAGAGAATTGGGGTTAAGAAAAGACTCCTACTGGAAGCCACTGAGCCTGTGTGTCTATTGAAGGGGAAGGTGGACTTTGAGAATGCAGGAGAAAAGAGAAGGTAATAACAGATGCCAAGCCCCTGGGTCCTTGCAAAGTTAAGAGGTGTTTGGACCCAGTGAACACAACAACAAAAAGCTGGCCTTTACAGCAGCAGGGAAGTATGGCTCGCAGACTGCATATAGGAAAGATGAGCATACACGTAGGTAGAATATTCACTTAACAAGTTATAAAGGTTGACCCCAGGGGCTCCTGGGTGACTCAGTTGAGCATCTGACTCTTGATCTCAGGTCAGGTCATGGTCTCATCATTAGTCAGTTTGAGCCCTGCTTGGGATTCTCTCTCTCTCTCTCTCTCTCAAAATAAATAAAAAACATTTTTTAAAAATCTAAAAATAAATACATAAATAAAGGTGGACCACGTTTCCAAAGTTTAACTTATATACACAGGTCCTTCTGCTCTAATACATAAGGTCCAGGAGGGCGAAGATTCCCGTCCATCTCATTTGCTGTTGCAAGCGCAGTACCTAGAACAGGGTTTGGTACCCATTAGGGGCTCAAAAATGCTTATTCAAGGGAAAAGTACTGCAGAGGGCTAGTGTTGCCAAGTCTGGTTTGCCAAATGGCCACAAGGTGGCAGGCTCGTTCGAGAAAACAGTGTCGCCTAGTTGGTTAATTTTTAGAGGAAAATAAATGCTAAAACCAGAGAAGTGGTGACTTTTTAAAGAGCATCCTAATAAACTGGAAACAAATTATAGCGCTGGGATGTGTATGTGCTTAGTTTTCTTGTGACAGACAAGACTTGATGCAACCATGAGAAAGGAAGTAAAATGGTTAAGTATCCAAGAGTCCAAGACATGCTGCTGGTGGTGTGAAATTATTTCCTCTTGAAATTATTTCCCCTTAAAACAGTAACATTTACTGCCTCTCAGCTACTTCTTACCTTTGGCAAGTTTGAGTCACACAATGAATGTAAAACACTAGAAAATCCCCAAAGTGAAATAGGATACTCTTTGAGACCACCTGAGCTGTCTGAAATCTGAATTTTAGAACCTGAATCTTATTTGTACAAATACTATTAGATGGGGCCTTATGGAAAGAAATCTCTTGGTGTCATTCCTCGTGGTACCATCTTATTTTTCTTTCCCAGCTACACCCTGAAATGGTACCATTCAAGTAAAAGTTAATTCTTTTCTTTTTAAAAAGTGGGATACTGGGTTTGATTCTGACCTGTCTGCATCATTAAATCCTTGACATTGTGTTTTTATTTGATTTTGCTGGTTTTGTTGTGTCTATCGTAGATGGTATTATTCAAAATGTTTGCTGCCTTCCCTGGAAAAAGATTGTATTTCCCTACCCACTGATATCAGACAAGCCACATGATCTGAGATGCCCCTCCATGAAATGGAATAAAATCTCCCTGACCTACTATGGTCAGCCGTAATCATGTTTCTTGCTTTGGCCATTGAATCGAGGAGAGAGGTAACATGTGTCGCTTCCACCCAGAAGTTTTAAGAACCAGCTCACAGTTCACCATCTCTCCTGCCCCTTCACCTGAGACTACCCATTTTTCACCCAGCAGCTGCTGCACCTTTTGGGCCCCTGTTATGCACCCTCATGATGGACCTGCTGTGTGGGTGAGAAATAAGTGCGTGTTGTCATAGGTCCTTGAGATCTGGGGGCTATATTTTCCTGTCACATAACTTATGTAGCCTCAGTTGACTGACATAGTTCTTATATGGTGGTTGTAAGAATAAGTGAACTAATACTTATGTAATACTTAGTCCCATGGATGGTATATATTAAGCAATGGAAAATATTAAGCTATTGATATCGTCGATCTTCAACCTGCCGTGTTCATGATAAAACACATTTAGGTTTCATCTAATTTGCATTATAAGACGTTGGCATCATTGAGAAGTTTAAGATGAGATTTAGAGTCCAGTAAAGAGGCTAAGATGTCTCCTACATGGAAAGCAATGGAACGTATGGATGATTGACTGCCATGCATGGGATGGCATCCATACTCAAGAATATTTAGTGAACAGTTAGTGTTAATTTCCCTGACACCCTGCTCTGCCTTTGCAGCCTCTCTTACTTCACAGGTACACATTTCTTTGCTAAATACAGCCAATTTGAAAGAAATTACTTAACCTAAAATATTCTAATTTTTTAATTCAATTCCATTAAATAGCTTTGGGCTCTCCACTTATGATAGTGAGTTCCTGGCATCAAGGAATGGAAAGAGCCCGGGGCCTGGGTGGTTCAGACCGGCTTCAGCTTAGGTCATGATCTCACGGGTTTGTGAGGTCGAGCTCTGCACAGGGCTCACTGCTGTCAGTGCACAGCCCGCTTCAAGATCCTCTGTCCCCCTGTCTGTCTACCCCTTCCCTGGTTGTGCTCTTTCTCTCTCTCAAAAATAAATAAAACATTAGAAAAAAAGGAAAGTGCACACTTCCCTACACGTCTTGGGTCAGAGTAACAAAGCAAAGCCTATTTAGTGCCAAATTAGGGTTATTTTTATATCCCCTTAATATTCCTGCAGGAATACATTCCCATGTCCCACACAATACAAATTTCCTTTCATAATGGTGACAACTGAATGTTCTTAATACAGTTTGGGATGAGCGCCAGGTAACGGCTAACTTCCTGAGTGATGTGGCTTCTGACCTACAGTTCCTGCTGATTCTCTCAACCCTGATCAAGCAACACAGACTCCACCCCATCAGAAAATTCACAGCAATGCTTCTATTATTGGCCCCTTTAATTAAAAAGAAAATGGTTTAAAAATTATTTTAATGTTTAGTTGTTTTTGAGAGAGAAAGAAAGAGAGAGAGCGTGAGCAGGGGAGGGGTAGAGAGAGAGAGAGAGAGAGGGAGACACAGAATCCAAAGCAGGGTCTAGGCTCCGAGCTGTCAGCACAGAGCCCAGTGCGAGGCTCGAACTCATGAACTGTGAGATCATGACCTGAGCCTAAGTCAGACACTTAACTGACTGAGCCGCTTAGGTGCCCCCCCAAAAGAAAATGGTTTTAAACTGTAATTCTTTCATGGGAAGTTTTAAAAGCCAGTTTTCCCTACAGAACCTTCAAAGGCCCATCACTTGGAGGCGGGAGATACCCAAAGCTGAGGGCAGGGCGGGAGATTGGTTTGACATTTCTATGAGGATGAATGTTCTCCCAGATTCCCTTCCAGTCATGCAATAGAGGCAGCTACCTCTATGCTTCCTGCCCCCTCCCCTCATCCCCCCTTCACTGGAAACGTGCCCTAGAGAAACTGATTTGAAGACAGGCCAGCATAGTTGTTACTGATAAGTACAGACAGAGGGTGAGGGACAGGCCTGAAAACAGGGGAAGTATTACTGAAAGCTGGCCTAATGATGATAGATTACCCAGCCCATTTCCAAGAACGTAATGTCCGAAGGTCATAGCCAGGAAAATCTTGCCCCCTGAATAAGAGATTGGAAGCTTGTATGGGGAGCAGTGTCCCTAATGAAAAGTCAATGGGTCTCCTAGCCAAAATTTTAGTTTGGTTCCTACTATAAAGCCCACTTGTCCACAATTTTGTGCATATACAAACAGTTTGCAAATCGCTATCTTCGTCTTAGTTATAAAAGGACAACCAAGGATCATCAGGTAAGAAAATTTGCAACATGATTGGAGACTCATAGGAAGAACTCCAGAGGCCATAGAGATGATGCAGGAATGTGTGTGTGCTGTGTGTACAGTCAGAGCTATTAGGGAAGAGAGTTTAGTCATAAAGTAAGAACAGGAAGGTAAATATGAAACAAGCATCAGAAAGCAAGAGAAATTTCTTGGGAATTAAAAATATGATAACCAAGATATAATTTCAACAGAAGGTTAGAATATAATATGGGGCAAATTCTAGAAAGTAAAACAAAAATATCAAGAAATAGAAAATAGGAAAGAAAAGGAAAGACAGAGGTTCAAAATAAGAGGCCCAACATTTCTGCAATTCCAGAAAGAAATCAGAAAGGAAGAAATTATCGGTGACATTATACAACATTTTCCCCAGAACTGAGGATCACAAGCCTCCAAATTAAAAGGGCACACTGAATGCCTAGCACAGTGAATGATAAGATCACAACAAACACACCATTTTGAAATATCAGAACCCCGGAGATAAAGAGAAGATGCTAGGACCTTCCAGAAGGGAAACCAACAAATGGAATCAGGAATCAGAATGAAAATCCTCAAAGTAAAAAGATAAAATTTTCAAATTTCCAAAGGAAAATGATTCTTAATCTATGATTTCATACCCAGCCAATCTATCCACCAAAAGTGAAGGTACAATAAAAATTTTCAGACTTTTAAGGACCCCATCAGAATGAAAGTTAAAACACTCACTCTGGAGTGAGACATGGAATCCAAAAAGGAGGGTGTCCAGCACAGGGCAGTGTCAAAGGGAAGTCACAGAATAACAGCACTGCTATGGACTCAGATATCAGCTGACCCAGATTAGAGCAAGTGGACAAAACCTGTGGGAAGAAGGTCTCCCAGCAAAACTTGAATGAAAGATTATATGATACATTTGAGATTTGGAAGATAATACTGACAGACACTTGGTAGTGCTCTGAGAGCATTTGGAACTGAAACATGTACAGTTTCGGAGGCAACAAAACAAATGAGGAAATGAGACAACTTCAGGAAAAACAAGTTTGTAAAAAAAAATGAACTCTAACTCTAGTTGGCTCAGTGATGAACCACATTTAGATGGCCATAAGAATGTAAATGCTGGCGAATAATTGAACAACAAATTGTGACATATTAGGAAAATGCAAGGATGAAGAGGGGGAGGGAAAGATAGAAGAGCTATCAGAACACCCTACTATATCCCAGAGTAGAAATTCCCTAGATACTGTCTACAAATGATCATTCAAGAACTAGAGAATGACCAGTAAAATTTGGAGAAAATTTCCACATGAACCAATTAAGAATTGAAAAGGAATGTCCGTAAAGGAAACAAAAAGAAAGATGGGAAGGAGTGAGTAGGAGAATGGTATTTTTCATAATAAGCCTTTTTGTACCAACAATGTTTTAAATTACGTGCACTTATTATTTTTTAATTAAAAAAAAAAAGAATGATACAATGCAGGCTCATCATCAAGGAATTCCCAATCCAGCTGGGGAGATAAGACCAGAGCATATAAAAATAAAATAATAATATAAGGGTTTCAATAATAGAAGATACCTCAACAAGACAATTTGTCTAATTGCCAAAAAACGATTTCCAGAGTCAGAGACAGGAGTGCTCACTGAAGCCTTGACATTGGAAGGGAAGACTTTGTGGAAAGGTGAGGTCCATCCTAAGTTTTCTTGGAAAAGAAGAATTGTCTACTTGAACATGGGTAGAGCAATCCAAGGACTCATGAGAGGTAAAAACAAGGTGTGGTGGTAGAGGATAATGAACACTCTTTTTAGGCTGAAACCTGAGTGCATATACCCAGTGTGGGTCCCGTAGGAGTCATCCAATCTTGAGACCAGGAAAGGCCAATGGATACCAGGCTCTGGAGGGTGTAGGAAACCTGGCTAAAATATTTGGACTTTCTCTAAAGACAGTGGTCCCCCATGAGATGCGCATCCACTCTGAAGGAGCACAAAATGAGAGGCAACAAGAACACATGAAGTCTTCTCTTTGGTCAGTATTAACTATGCAAGTGGACACTGACATTCTCACTGAGCCTGGATGTGTGTCAGATGGTCGGTGGGTGTGTCCGTTTATCCCAAAGTGATGTGGGTGACAGAGGGGGCTCCTCCCCATTTCTTCACTGCTTGTTTATTGTGTTTTGCAGCACAGATGGCTCATGTTTTAGCTTAATTAACCCTCAATAAAAGGAAAAGCAGCTTAAAAAGATTCCTGGTGAGAAATGACATGTTGAACATAGTATTGATCAAGCAACACAGACCAGCAGCAGACACTGACAGCAGACACACCCACCCTTGAGCTTACAGTAAAAGCAGCAATAATCCAATCGCCTGTGACAATAAGCTGGACAAAAAGTGTTAAATGACCTGGAAGATGTATGGTCTCAAAGGTTTGTACTCACTATTAGTAAAGAGGAACCTTGTCCTCAATGCAAAACATGCCTCTAGATGGCAGCTAGGGGTAGAATTCAGCACCACGACCAGCAAGACATCTAAATATACTTTCTATTTCCACCAAAACTCACCTTTCCAAATTTTCCGTGGTTGTGTATTTTGTCACATAGGTATGATTAGCATGATAGTATTTGCATGTTATTTATATGGCATGTTAATTACCCATCCCCACCCACCCCCGCCCCGATTGTGTGTAAGATCAAAAGGGCTCGGAGCCCACTGCTATGGATGATGGGAAGTTCATAAGGATTCGGGACTGTAGGATGCTGTGCTCAAAATTCTGCTGGAGGAGAAAGAGTCACATGGGAAGGGATTCCATGAATATTTAGGACAATGCAGGCAGAGCAATAGGGAGCTAATTGAGGGTAATCTACTAGCCCTTGAATTGAAATGATGGAATAAACTTGAAAGATACTGCAAAGGATCAAGAAAAGAGACAGACTGCCCGGTTTCATAAGAGAAGACATTTGTCATTACGCCGGCTGCTAAATATAGCCATCGACAGCTGAAGACACAATAATTAATGCAACCTTCTGAGTATACTGTCCCTTGTTTGCCTTTAGATGAATATTCATAATTCTGCTTAAAACCCTATTTTCAGGGTCACACAGGGTTGTGTCCCTAGGAACACTTTCTTAATGTTCTAACCCTGAGGGAATAATTTAAGGTTATTAAGTTATTAATAACCTCTCTACCTAGTCCCTCCCTATTTTTAAGGTGCTTTCACACTAATTAGATGTTTAAAGCATAAACATATGAACAATAATTAAGACTTCCAAGGTTCTCAAAATGCTCCTGGTGTTGTTCTAAGAAATGTATACATATTCCCTCGCTTCATGCTCATCACAAATTGGTACGACTATTAGACCCACTTCACAGATGAGGAGATCGAGGTCCAGAGAAGATATATAACTTTCCCACTTTAATTGCTAAAGCTGGATTTCAACCCAGGGAGTCTAGCTCCAAACCACATATTAGCTGCTACTAGAGTATAATTAGTGTAATTGTTCTAAAACACCTTCACATGATTCATATTTTCTTTTGAGATGTGTCAAACCATTCAATTCTGTAGGCATTCCATGCTTTTGCTCCCAAATGTGTGGTTTGAAATAAACTAATTTATTTTCTGTTTACTAGTTGAGAAATTCCAATTCTAGACACAGCCCATAAATTGACAAATAAAATGCAATGATTAGAGTATACAAAATGCCTGGGGTCCATGACCTAAGAGAGTAGTAAAACATTGGCAGTTAGGAAATTACATTAAATGTAGGAATAACGGCTGCCTAGCACCCTATAGAAATGTGTCAAGCATATTCTTAGAATATTGGAGACTATATTAGCTTTCTATGGCTACCTTAACAGGTGGCTTAAAACAACAAATATTTATTCTTTCCCAGTTCTGGAGCCTAGAGGTTCAAAACCAAGGTGTCATTATGGATCCACTCCCTGGAGGCTCTGAGGGGGACTCTATTCCTTACCTCTTCCAGTTTTGGGTAGCTGTCACTTTTTTTTTTTTTTTTGGCATGTCTGCGGTTTGTGTCTTTTATATGGACAGTTGTCATTGGATTTAGAACCCACTGGACTAATTTAAGAGGAGCTCCACAGCCCCAAATCCATAATTTAATGTAGCTACAATGTCCCCCTTTCCAAATAAGGTAACATTCACGTGCTCCAGGGATTAGAATGGGAACAAATCTTTTGGGAGACTGTCATGTGGTTCACCACAGAGGCACCAAAAAGCCAACAAACTATTTAACTAAGTTAAATAGTCATAAGATATAACTAACTCAAAGGTTGGGAAGACAAAACAAGGCAAACTGAAAGATACACAGCAAATAAAAATATGAGTAAGAATGTGTGGTGTCTAGACTCTCAAAATGCACAAAATAGGAGAACACATAAATCGTGTAAATGTGCAATGTCCATTCATATTAGGATACTGTAGCCCATTTGCAGTGATACCTGTGAAAAAGGAACTAAATGGGAAAAAAAATCAAACAATTAAATATTTGTAAAATAAATCCTTTAAAGAAGGGATAAAAAGTTTGAATGTGAACAGGACAAAGCCTGGAAGATAAAATAATAGCCCCTGGCCCAGCAGGTGAAGGCTCTCAAGAAAGTTCTCTGATGTTGACTTTTCTTTAGCTCATATGGTTCTGCTTGTCCTTTGCCTCTTTCACGTGAATTAGTGACTTCGTAATATGGGGAAATTCACCTATATGATTTTCGGCCTCTTCTGCCTCTAAACTGCTGATTCGAAAGGTCTGTGAACTCCCTTTTTGCGCGTGAGCATTCCTGAGCCTGGAATGCAGTGTCCCGGGATGTTTTGGAATCCTTCCTCTGAGGGCCTGAACGTGAGCACATTCCTGTCCTTCTGGAAGGATTCATGCTGGTTCTGCACCAGGCCATGTGTTTAGGTCCTGTGGTCCCAAGACTCTCTGAGGTCTGACATTCTCATGTGTCAGCAAGCAGAGGCCAGCAGGGAGTGAGTTCTGTGACCCTAGAGTGCAGACTTTCCCTCAGAGTTAGTCTCTCCTTACTGCAACGATGGGTCCAGAGTCCTAATTTCAAAGAAATGACATAGTGTCACACCAAGAGTGTCAACTTTCAGGGGCAAAGTATTCACACTGCCCCCAAATGCCAGTCCACAGACAACCACCAGTTCAGGACAAATTTTACCCTGTTCTATAGTGAAATGAGAGAAAAGGAGGGACGTGTGTGTGTGTGTGTGTGTGCACGCACGTGCTCATATACACACGTATATAAAATCCATTTTTCCTGACAAGAAACGTCCTTCTAAAATTGTGTGTTGTCTTTTGTATTAAATTGTTCTTTCTTTTATGAACTGATGGAGATCGTTGCCATTATCTGGAAGCTTCTTTTGTAATTAGCAGTCTTTTTTAAGCCTCTATTTCACTTTGTGGCTTGGTCGTAAGATCTAAATATCTGGGAATCTCTGCAATAGCTTTACAATTACTTTGGAGAAGCCTTACAAACTCTCCAAACTGGTGTCTCATTCGTGACAGTCCTTACCGGAATCACCTGACTTTGCCACCCTGCAGTCTTCCGGGAAATGACAAAGCAAGGAAGTGAGGCCATGGCCTTCATCTCTGCCCCACGGCTGGACCAGCATGAGAAAGAACGCACATCCTGGTCTTAGCTGAATTAACTGGGGATAAAGTCAGAGGCAGGGTATCTTTCTGGAAAGTGGTCTTTACCAGAGACCTACTGTTTCCTCCCCACCCACCCACTTGTCACACACACACACACACAAAGATGTCACACTCTCACTGAGTGAATTCATATTCTTATCCGGCTTTTAAAAAGTTTCAATCACAGGGCACCTGGGTGGCTGAGTCGATTCAGCCTCCGACTTTGCTCAGGTCATCATCTCACGGTTCGTAGGTTCAGGTCCCGCATCGGGCTCTGTGCCATCAGCGCAGAGCCCGCTTTGGATCCTCTGTCTCCCTCTCTCTCTGCCCCTGCCCTGTTCATGCCCTCTCTCTCTCTCTCTCTCTCAATAATACACATTAAAAAAATAAATAAATAAAAATTTAAAAAAGTTACTCATGATAATCTCAGTTTGAAATCTTCACTATTGTCATATTTTCAACATTTTAGTTTTCTAGACGTGTATCCTGTTACCAACCACAGTTCAAATTCCCTCATGGTAATTTCCTTCTGTGCCTATTTTGTTATTTCGGCCTCTCCTCCCCTCCTTCCTGACATGACAAAGAAGGGATGTGTAGAAAATGTCATGTGAACAATCAGAAGACTATGCATGTACACAATTTGGTCGTGTATGGAAGTGAGCTTTAGTTGGGAAAAAAAAAAACCAAAAAAAACAAAATAAGGACTCACTCTAGAGAACAATGAGTTTGTTAAAATACATTCTGGGATTTCTGTGAAGTGATCCCACGGGAGAACCTTGTATAACACGCGAGAATCCACTAGGGGGCACTGCAGTCAAAGCACGCTGCAATGGACGCAAACCTTCAATCCGCTTGGAGTAAACTCGGGTCGTTTCATTCCTATTGTCCAAACTGTTTTCACAAAAGGAGAAGGCACTCCTTTTACTTTTGCTGGAAGGGGGGGAAAATCATTTTCTGGCAGCAGAAGTAAAAAGTAGCTCACCAGGCATCCAGAATCGGCCTTATACTAAAGTCAATATGCATGCGTTCCGGAAACCTGAACCGGCGTGACAACGTGAACCGAGAAGGTCAGGCCAGAGGGAACGTTCGGGGCCAGTAGATGTCCTGCTGGCTCGTTCTGCTTGCTAAAATGTCCTCTGCCCTCACCCCTATTTTCCCCTCACTCTACCCTTGCTGGTAGTCAGAGGCAAGAAAATGTAGGTGTCTCAGAAGCTTTAAAATAAGATTCAGGGGGAGAAGGCATTTAATTTCATGATACGTCTGATGTCACCAGCTGACTCCAGCTGAACGAGGGACTGATCTCCGGAGACCCGTGGCCGCTGTGCCAGGAAGGTCAAAAGGGGGCCATCTTTGTGGCTGTGTCACATGGAAAGAAGGAAGCATGGAGTAGAGGGCAAGAGGCCAGCGATGCGTGTTCTTATCCATTTTCTTTTAGGACATTTGATTGGGCACCTGGGTGGCTCAGCTGGTTCAGCGGCTGAGTCTTGATTTTGGCTCAGGTCAGGATCTCACTATTGTGAGATCGAGCCCCACGATGGGGCTCGGTGCTGGGCATGTAGCTTGCTCACGATGCTCTCTCTCCCTCTGCTCCTCCCCAGCTTGTGATCTCCCTCAAAAAAAATTTTAATTAAAAAAAGTAAGTAAGCATTTGAAATTTTCGTTAAACTAACTCCACTTTTAAAAAGCATTTGGTTGATTTGCTAAATTAAACATACGTTTCTTAGACTAACAGTTGGAGGACTGAGGGCAGTGGGGGGGAAGGGGGGAGGAGAGGGCACAAAGGGGAGGCCCAGGAATGAAGACTCAGCAAAGGCACCATAAGGACACTTACAGCCAAGTTCAGGCCCCCACAGCCCTGTCCTGAGCTCCCCGCCTGGCCTATAAGGCCGCCAGTAAGAAGTTGCCAGTGCCCAGGTCACCAGAAGAAAATTCATTTTTTTTTTTACTTGGTCCATGTTGCAGGTTGAATTGCATTCCCCCCAAAATGGGCTGAAGTCCAAACCCCCTACACGTGAATGCGCCCTTGTTTGGAAAGTTCTTCGCAGGGGTTATCAGGTGAAAATGAGATGCTTAGGGCGGTCCCTAATCCAATATGGCTACTTCTTAAGAAGAAGACGTGATTTCAACACCTGGATGCACAGAGAGAAGGCTCGAGATGCCAGAGGCCTTGATTGGGGTGATATGTCTGCAAGCCAAGGAACCCCCCGCTAGGAGAGAAGGATGGGCCGTATTTCCTCACAGAGCCCTGTTCACACCCTGACTTCAGATTCCCAGCGTCCAGACTTGTGAGAAAATACAGTACTGTTGTTTTAAACCTCCCAGTCTGTGGCACTCTGTTACCGCACCCCTAGGAAATTAGGTAATTACTTCTGACCAACTTCAGAAACTGTAGGATGGAGATTCTGGGAGGGGCAATGAAGAGATACTTAACTGACTAAGCATAAGATTTTAAAGAATGACTCATTTTCCCTGTTAGCCTTAGAATGGAAAAATTATGAAAATATAACCATGGAATAAACATGACCTTCATACAAGATGAATGACACATATGTCATCACAGCCCTTGTTGTCTGCAGTGAAAATAAGCCACGTGGCCAAGGCTGAGTGACCCGGAAAGACAAAGATGTGATGGATAAGAAGGAAGTGATACTGGTAATAAAGAGCACAGGGAGAGCACATAGAGCAGGAGGTTGTCAAAGAAAGAGGGACAGGCACACAGTGGACATGTATGTCCCAAGTTAAAGCAGTCAGGGGTCTCTGGTGGAGAAAATTGTGTGGTTCTGAAGAACAGTGGTTTCCTCAGATGATGGTGGGATTTGGGAACAAAAGCAAGCAGGCCCAATACAATAATGGTTAACAATTACCGACTTATGCCAGAAACAAGACAATGCTCTTATGGATCTGCTCGTCTCCTCCTCCCAACAGCCCGGTGCTATAGGAAATCCTTTACCTGTATCTTACATAAGAGCTAGCGACCCTAGAAATATTCAATGACTTGACCAAAGTCACACCAACTAGTGAGCACAAAGCTAAAATTAGAATCCAAGTCATTGGATATTGCAGCCAAGGTCTTGACACCATATAGGTACACACACAAACACTCTCATTCACACACGTACACTCACATCTTAACTGAATAGGAGAGGTGGGGGGCAACAGTCACCAGGAGATCACAGCAAGGCAGAAAGGGAGAGGAATCAGAAAATGTCCAGGACTCAACAGAGAAGGGCAATTGTCCAGAAGGAAGAAGAGCAATGGATTGCAAGTGACCATGGACCATTGGCATGCTGCTGGTCCCCACCCCAGTTGATGAAATGTGGGAAAGTGGAAAACCAGATTAATCTGGAGAAAGCCATTTTTCAGCTAGGGTTAGCTACCTTTGAAGACTCTTGAGGGCACAGAAGGGATCACCCACACTGGAACAAGGACCCCACGTGGCCCAGTAGGAGTCGGCATGGGAACAGGGGAGGAGTTGGGAATCCATGGGAAAGACCCACAGACCAATATGGTACATGATGATAAGAAATAGATTACCCGAGGGGCTGGAACTTGGGTGATCCCTGGAGACGACAGAATGACAGGCAGAATGAGACTCGCCAGCCTCCAGGACCCACCGATGGCGGGCTTGTTTTTGTCCTCTGAGCTGCCAGGGCACTGGGGCACTCTGCCTGTGGCCAGCTGGTCGACACCACCAGTGGAACAGCAACCTTTGGGGCCACAGAGATGGTGGAGTACAAAGGGGCTCAGCTTCACCCACTGCCCGGGGCTGCCAGTTTTGCAGGAGAAGAATTAGCGGGTCTAGGAGGCTTACCCTGGCATGACGGAGGGAAGGTGAAATAATCTGCCTGGTAGACATTCCTTTTTCCCACTGGAAAATCTGAAACAGAGAACAGTTGGCCCTGAGTGTGGCTCTACTTTCTGCTTGTCCGGAAGGGGTGGGAGAGCGACTCACTCAAAAGAGCAAGGCTTGTAGTGTTTCTAACGATCAAGAAAACCCAAAACTGAAGCCCTGTATTCTGGCCTCCCAGGTAAAGTCGAAAATATGTGGCGGCCACGCGCGGATCTCAGTTTTCCTGGGTACAGCCTCCTTTCCTAATTTACTGGACATAATTCTATTTGGAAATGAGCTCAACCAGCTGCGAACTGGATGTCAGAGGCTTTCTCAACTGTCTTGGACTCTTGCCATCTCTGACCCCCGCCAGGCCAGACCATGTTGAAACAGTTTTTGAGTGTATTTTTAAGGTTCCAGGAAAACACTAAAAAACCCAAATCTCCTTAGAAAATGAGTTTGAACTACATGCTTTTCTGCTTCGATTTAGCTCTCTTCAACGGCTCTTGCAAGCTGAGAACAGCCCAGAACTTCAGCCATGACAATTGCTCCGACTCTTTCCTCTTCCTTTTCTCTCTCTCTTTCTTTTTTTAATTAAGGAAAGTGTCAAACATGCACAACAACATGGAGGGAGGAACAACGAAGCCCTATGCGTCCATCACCCAAACCCTTCAACAAATGTCAGCTTGTTTGGGCCACTGTATTCAGTAGACATGTTCCAAAAATTATTAATAATAATAAGGGAAAATGCATTAAATGTGGCACACAAAATTAGGAGCACATTCCCCACTTCCTTCGTATTCCCTCCCACCTTGGAACCCAGATTGAGATAGTTCTCAGCACAAACTACATACAATCTGTTTTTTGCAAACTCTCCCCAGATTCTGAATTTCAATGACGTTTCAGGGATCTCATTAGGTTATAAGAATTAGGAGCCTCCTTAGAAAGGAATTTATCTCATTTTCGCTCACTCTTCTGAATGCGACTCTAAAACAAAACTGATGATTTACCATCAAGCTCACAATTTATTTGTTGGGGATTTAATCACATAGAGCAAATTCCAGTAAGAAGCTTAAGAACTTTTCCAGTGAAAGCAGTGGTGGGGTGGGGGTGGGGCACAGGGAAGAGACATAGTACAAACAGTTTTGCATTTCTAAAAGCTGCAGCCAGTCATGCAAGTTCAGTTTCAGGCTGCTGCCACACAGTCCACGAGAGATCATTTTAGTGTGAGTCGATGGAGACTATTCTAAGGGGGAGTCAGAACTGTCCACCACTCTTGAGTAAGGAAGAGACGGGAGTCTGTTAAAAGTTTCTCAAAAGTAGCTTGTGATTTCCCTCCCTCCACCCTTTTCCCTCCCTCCCTCTCCTTTCTCCCTCTCCCTCCCTCCCTTTCTTTCTTTCCTCCTTCCCTGCCTTCCTCCATCCCTCCCTCGTTCTCTCTTTTTCTTTAATAAGAGCATGCCTTATTAAAGAAAAAGAGAACATATATCATCAATATTAGCAGCCACACAGTCACTTGCCAAGATCTTCTGTTTTTTGTTAGCAGGTGAAAGGGAAAGGAATAATTTGAGCCCTGGGTACCAATACTGGCTCAAGGTCTAGCCACATTATTTATCACCAGTCATTTGACACCTGCCATTGTGGGATTTGATGAACTCAAATGATTGCAAACAATAAGTTTGGCATAAAATAGACCAGGGTCTGAAATCTTGGCCGGAGCCACCTCCACGACCCCAAGTATTACTCCCAGAAACAAAATTTCTGGGCAGTCAAGGCAAATGTCTACAATGAATGTACATTGTAGGATCCACAGAGGAGGCCAGATCCATTAACACACACACACACACACACACACACACACACACACGATACACAGCAGAAATGAGGAGACCCATTCTCTTGGGGTGTAATTGCCCTGGTAGGCCCCTTGCCAAGAGTCAAACATTCTGGAATGGAAGAGTTTCCTCGAGGACCCCAGAGATGGCTTTCATGCTCTTCAGACGACTTTCCCCATTCTTGACCCTTGCAAAAGAGGAAGGCAAAAGAACAGCCTCTAGAGTTACTGGCCTGAGTTCCGTCTGTACTCCATCAAAGTACTTTAAGTTTTAGGACCCCACTTACTTCCGTTCTAACATGGGAGAGGAAGGGGTCAGGTGATTTCTGAAAGTCTACAGGTAGCTCTTTAGTGACCTGTGAACTCTGTGAACCACCAATACAGTGGGGCTCAGCGCCCACCAGTGTGGATTCAGACCTTAGAGTCCATCCAAGCTGTGTGGCCACGGGAATGCCTCTTGGTTTCTTCTGTAACTTAGGGGATTACCTATGTCACAGGTTCTTGTGAGGACTGGATTCTTTACATGTATGCAAAGCTCCTGGTTTGTGGAATATGCTGGTCCCCTCTTTCTAAAATGCTGTGATTTCCAATACCAAGGAATCTGGGAAGTTTGCCTCTCTGGACCACAACTAGATAATGTAGTCCAAGATATTTCTCACCCTAACTTATTACTCATCGGAGCATGAGAAGTATACAAATCCGGGTCAGTACTGCTGGAAAGTATTCATGAGATAGGCCGTATTGCACACTTCATGCCTTATGTGAGATATTTTACATAGTTTTTTCCTTATTTGTTCCAAGTCACTTAGACATAAAAGAAATGGTATAGGTTAAACCAAGCTGGGAAAGTGAAGTCTTCACAAAGTTTATATTGCTAATTAAATTAAGGTTTCCAGCAGATCAAGAACAAATGACTGAGTTCAACAAAATATTTCCTTTGATCTTAAGATTTTTTTTTTTACTTCAAAGAATAACCAGCAGGATCATGCAGGCAATGCCCCCCACTTTCCCTGGTCAAAGAACTTTCAAGGGTCTGCTTCAGAGCAGCGGGTGGCCCTGCCCTGGCCAGGGGCAAATAAGTGAACAGAAGATCGGGGGTTGAGGCTTGGCTCTGCCATTCACCCACATCCCATGAGAAAGTCACTTAACCTCAGTCTCCATGCTCTCTCATGTGAAATGAAACAATAATACCTAACTCGGTAACTCACAAGTTTGATATAAAGATAATGCTGGGTCTTTGGATTCACCAAATTCTAAAATAGGATTAAGAAATAAAACTCCCAAAGGATCCCCGGGAGAACTTTTCCACCATCGTACGTCTGGTACTTAGTAGTAGTAGGTGCTCCATAATTCTTTGCTGGATAAGCGAACGGCCAGATGAAGACAGTGGTGAGGGTTAGGCCCAGGGACTCATGGCCACTTAGACTTGTTCTTCCCTCCTCTTAGATCAGCCCATTCGTTCTGTCACTGCAGCCTTGGCTGTACTTAATTCTAGGTGTGGTAACAAGGAACTAGCAGGGTTCTGGAAGAGGGGCAATGGAAGAGGGGGGAGACAGAGAGGGCCACCCAGCAGCAACCAAGGAAGGATAGCTTTGGGGATGAAGGGGAATTTCCTGTGACACCTATGGATAGGAGCCTGCTCTGTCCCCTGCTCGGTGTGTCGCGTGCTGACACGGGCGAGAGATTTTCAGCATTATCCTCTAAAACCCGTGTTTACTTCTGACTGAGTAGATGAAACATTCATATATCTGCAAGTTTCCATGAGCCTGGAAAGACAAACACCTACTTATCAGTGATACAGTTTCAAGAGGGGCTGAATTCTTAGTCACAAAAGAGGGTTTGCAAGATGGGGAAACCCAGATGTTGACTCCATGATGAGGACATAATGAATAATTGGAGGGGAAACTTGAAGAATGTACATTGCAGCCTTTTATAGATGTTTTCCAAGTCTCCCTATTCTTGGAGTTTCTCGTTCCCCTAGTACCTTGGGACAAACTTTATCGATCAGAAACAGAAAATAAAGGGCAGAAGCCAAAAGGCAGAGCTTTGCTGTCAGCTCTGGGCTGGGGCAGGAATGGAGAGCCCTGTGGCGTCTCCTTCTAGCTATTTCAACATCAGTGCCCCCATGCCTTAGATGGTGCTGGTTTCCTAATCCACATCTGCTATGACTCAGCCCTCGGTAGTAGAGTGACTCAGTGGGCTAGCACAGTCTGGTACTCTGGGTGGAGAAGACCCACTCAAAGGTACGCCATTAGTTAGGATATTTGAGGCTGCAAGTCACACAAGCTAATGTGGCTTTAAGCATAAGGACTTGTGTTCATCTCACATAACAAGAAGTCTAGAGATGGGTGGTTCTGGAGGTAGGCAGCCTGTCTGCCATGCTCTTGGTTCTCATAAGGCAGTGAGCCTCTGCCCTCGGTTTCCCTGGGTTCAAATCCCAGCTTTGGTGCTTCTTAGTGGTGGAATTTCTGGCAAGTGACTGCACTTCTCTGAGTCTCAGTTCTCACCTTTGTAAAATTGGAAAGAACAGTAGCACATCCCTTCCAGGTTGGTTGTTAGCATTACGTTAGTCAGTGTATATAAACTGCTTAGCCAGGGCCTGGCTTGTAATAAGCACTATAGAAATGTTAGTTATCATCTTTTTTTTTAATGTAATAGGCACTATTACATTGTGATAATGTTAATTATCACTTTCTTTATTAAGGTCATCCTCTCCTTTGCCACAAGAGGCTTTCCAAGGCACCAAACTTCACTCTGCCCATGACAACATGCAGGATCAGAAGGGAAGTGTGGGAGATGAACAGGGCAGGGCATGAAAAGGACATCAGCCTCTTACTACCTCTCTCCCCTTTAGCAGGAAGAAAAGTCTTTCACAAACACCCTCATCCTTTTACACTGGAGCCTATAGGTCAGGACTGGGCCACAGGGTGAGTGTAACAATACCTGGCAAAGAAGACTGGATCGTCAGGGTTCGATTCTTTGCGCTATCTAACATGGTAGCCACTAATCACATGAAACAATCTAGAGTTAAATTAAAATTGATTAAAATTAGAAATTCAGTTGTCCAGCCACCCAGGCTACATTTCAAGTGCTCAATAGCCAAAGCTAGTGGTCTCCATAATGGATATAGACTGTTTCTATCTCCACAGAAAGTTCTGTTGGAGAATGCTGGAATCAGAGTTTGTGTGTCAGGGACCAACTTTCCCTGAACAACATCAAGGCTGTGTTCACAAGGAAGAAGGAGAGGCGGCTGTTGGGTTGATAATCAAGAAAGGAGGAACCAGAAGAAAGACGAGCACAGACACTCATGAGATCAGAATGCTGTGTGTGAGCGTGATAGCTGGGGAAGTTCAGGGAGTCTCATTAGACTTCAAGTTTGCCAAGCTGGCCCAGCCATTTGACTGTGGTAGAAATTGGAATTATCAGGAAGGATTTGTTAGCCCCCCCATCTCTGTAGTTTCAGTTGCCGAAAGACAAAAACAAACCTCCAGATTGCAAACATCCTGGACCCCAACCCAGCGTTACAACAGGGGTCTACAAATCATCATGCCAATCTTGGCTATTTTTATGATTGTCATGTAGAATGGGGTAATACCAACCATTTCCCACTTTATAGAATCACTATGAGGCACAGCAGATAATATGACAAAGTCCCCAGGAAAATCCAACCAGTATACCTACAACAGGATCATTGCTGACTTACTTTGGGAATTGGGGAACAGTAAAAGTCCTCAGACTTCCTCTAAGTGCTGGAGAAAGTGTCATTTGACTGCAGCAGGAATGCAGCCAGAGTAATAATAATAAGTAATATGCAGTTA
Source organism: Cryptoprocta ferox (assembly GCA_028646485.1). Lineage (NCBI taxonomy): Eukaryota > Metazoa > Chordata > Mammalia > Carnivora > Eupleridae > Cryptoprocta > Cryptoprocta ferox. The sequence continues at coordinate 131,281,786 of CM053572.1, forward strand.
TGCTTAACTATTGGCCAGGCATTTGCCTAAGGTCAGGAAGTGGCAGAATGAGATTCATGCCCAGATATTCTACTACCAAAGCCTAGGCGCTCTGCCACACTTCCTTTCCAGAACTCTGGATGACTAAGCTCTTTGGGAATCAGTTGGAGCAATGGTTTTAAAATTCCAGCATGCATCAGAATCATCTGGAAAACTTGTTCAAACACAGATCTCCAGGTCAGCGGTGTGCTGAAGTAGGTTCCTCCTATTAGCTCCAAAGAGCCGATTGTGGGCATCTCTTCCTAACTCCCTGTTCAATAACGTCACATTGGTAGCTTGAAATCAGTCATAGTGGGAGAATTTAAATCACAAGAATGAGCAAACTCTGGGGCATTTCTTTCCCCCACTGGAGAACTAGTTGTTGTACCTTTCTTTATTAGCACACCAGCGGCTGGTCTCCATCCCCAGAGTCTCTAACACTGTAAATCTCGAGTGGAGCCTGAGAATTTACATTTCTAACAAATTTCCAGGTGATGCTGGCTCTGTTGGTCCAGGGACCACACTCGAAGAACCACGTGGAAAAACATTTCAGGGTTCCCTGAACATATTCATACCCTAAGTCATCATTGGCAAGAAGAATGCTGATGGTTTCATCAAGAAACGTTGGCTGTAGATGATCCTGTATCAGATTGGTACTAGTAAGAGCTACTGGTTACTTAGTGTTGACTGTAGGCAGCTACTGTCTTAGTCATCTCGTGCATGAACTCACTGAATGCTCCTAAAATGTTAGACGGCATGTTCTAGTCTTACAGTTGAGGCCAACGCACAGAAGAGTGAAATGACATCCTGAAGGTTGTACAGAGGGTCGGTGGAGTTGTTGAGGTGTGGACTAGGGCGTTCTGGCTCCAGAGCCCATGAGTTTAACCGCTACACCACTAATCACAGAAGAGATCTGACTGTTGTTCAGCCAAATATAAATCTACTAACAGTTCCCTCAAAAAAGAAAAAAAAAGTAAGAAAAGAAAAAACAGCTTCAAAGAATAGACACACGAAAGGGAATTTGAATTTGTTTTTCCCGACTAGACTTTCCTGACTTAAAAGAAAGTGGATAGAGAAGATTTCATTCCTCACAGTGTCCTTCCTCCAATATCAAGTGCAGAGTGTACTGTACCAGGTAATGAGAAAGTCATTCTCCTGGTTTGGGGGTCAACAAACTTCTGTAAAGGACAGGACAGGAACACTTCAGGCTTGGCAGGCCATACAGTCTCTGTTGCAGCTACTCCAACTCTGCCCTTATAGTTTGAAAGCAGCCATAGGAAGGATGTAAGAATGAGTGTGGCTATGTCTCAACAAAACTTTACTTATAAAGCAAAATGGGCATTGGGATCTACTCAGTTATGTGCTGTAATTTGATGACCTGTCCTAAATCATCTAGAAGTCACTCCTTATTCCTAAATAGCCAGTTGGAACTATACCTTCATTAAATTTAGGCAGAATTTTGAACCAACAGAACAAAACAAAACAAAAACAAGCGAACAAATAAAAAAACCACCAGTAGAGCTGAATAATAACTTGATAGATACCAATGGAACTCTCCTCAGAAGATTACATATTTCTCATTCTGATTTGGTTATGGAAGCTCTTCCTTGGTTTTAGATTATCATCATAGGTCAGTTGCCTAGAGAATCATGCTACTAAGATAGAGGTCCACAGGTCCCAAGCTTAGCTTAGCTTTAGCCTTCTTGGTCAAGAGGGAAACAAGACAAATGGAGGAATATGACCTCATTTGACCACTTCATATACATTATGACTGGCTTAGAATCAATTTACAGTGTAGCTTGTAAGTCAACAATATAGTCCTGCTTATTAGAAGATAGAATGTTTATTCCATTTTATAAACCAACACCAGTGCCCAGGAATGTGATGACGGTCTGTAAGAGATTTGAAAATAAGGTGTCCCAGATCTGTCTTCTCCTTAAATTGAGATTGCCACCATCTTGTAAATGCCTCCAAGATAGATAGAGCTGAACTATTGGAAAATAATGGGCAGACATGACATTCAACCAGTGTAATAGATTATCTTCTAAGAAGACTTTCCAGGGGCACCTGGGTGGCTCAGTCGGTTAAGCATCCGACTTCAGCTCAGGTCATGATCTCATGGTTCGTGAGTTCAAGCCCTGCGTCGAGCTCTGTGCTGACAGCTCAGAGCCTGAAGCCTGCTTCGGATTCTGCGTCTCCCTCTCTCTTTCTGCCCCTCCCCCACTCATGCTCTGTCTCTCTCTGTCTCAAAAATAAAGAAACCTTAAAAAAAAAGAAGACTTTCCATTGGTATTTATCAAGTTATTATTCAGATATACTGGTGGTTTTTTGTTTGTTTGCTTGTTTTTTGTTGTTGTTGCTTTGTTTTGTTTCTTTTTATTTGTAAAATTCTACCTCAATTTAGTAGAGGTATAGTTTCAACTGGTTATTTAGAAATAAGGAGTGACTTCTAGATGAATTTAGGACAGGTCATCAAATCACAGTGCATAATTGAATAGGGCCCAATGCTGGTTTTTTTAATACGTAAACTTTTCTCCTAGTCCCTAACCTGTTCTTCTTGCCTCCAGGCTCTCATTGCTTCTGATTGGCTTTCATAACACACATCCTTAGTTCTTTTGCACTCATGAGCAAGAATCTCTCTGGACTACCATTGCATGTTGACGTAAGGTCAAACTCTTCAACCTAACATTCAAGACCTGGGATGAGCTAGGCTCAGTTTTCTCTCCCCCAGTTTATCTTAACATATCCAGTTTCTATTCCTTAAGACATAATCATGTCTTAAGGAAGGATGTTCCAAGGGCTTAGACAAGTGTTTCAACTAAAACAACAAAACCACACAGCCATGGGAGAACCACAATCACAGCCAAGAGAAAGACAAAGCTGGAGGCAGCACAAAAATCAAAAAATCAAAGAGAGGAACGAGAACAAAACTTCAGAAATAAAGCAACAGAATATGACATTTTCTCTTGTCTATGGGATCTGGTGTTTGGTGTCTGGACAGATCTGGGACTGATGCCCTAAGTCGGTGCTTTCCAAACTTACCTTTCCAGAATGCCTGAGTACACATCTCAAGACTCAGGAAAAGGGCCAAGGAATCTAAATTTTAATAAATGTTTAAGATAATTCTTATGATTGTTCAAGTTGGTCAAATGCTGCTTCCCATTAAAATCACCTGCAGGCCATGTAGAGAGACCACATGGAGAGGCCACATGGAGGTGTGCTGGCTGACAGCCCAGCTAAGGTTCCAGCCAACAGCCAGGCTCAACTGCCAGGCATGTGTGTGAAGATGCATCCAGACGACCCCAACCCCAGGCTCCACGATACCCTTGAGGCCCCAGACATTGTGGAACAGAGAAAAGTCACCCTCTTCTTTGCCTTGTCTGAATTCCTGACCAACAGAATCCAGAGTCCCATAAAATGGTCTTTTTTTTTTTTTTTTCAAAAGATCATCTGGAGAGCTTTTAAAAAATCCTGTCCCCAAGACATCCTGATTTATTTAGTCTGCAGTAGGATCTGGTATTAATTTCCCCCTTACTTTTTGCCATAAAAATTTTGAATATCAAGAAGAGTTGAATAAATAATAAATGGAAATCTGTGGATTCATCACAATTGTGAATATTTTGCAATATGATAGATAGATAGATAGATAGATAGAGCTGAACTATTGGAAAATAATGTGCAGACATGATATTTGACCTCTAAGTATTTAAGTGTGGAACTATCCAAAAATAAGGGCATTGTCTTATATAAACACAGTATCATTCTCATGTCTAAGAAAATAACAATTCTCTAACATCTAGTCTATATTTAAATCTCCTCAATGGTCTCAAAAATCTTTTCCTTTGCTTTTTTAAAAAAAAATAAGAATCCAATCAAATTTCATACATTGCATTTGCTTATTAAGTTACTTTGGTCTATTGTTCTCCCTCTTATTTATTTCTTAAGTCACCCTGACTTTAAAGCAGCCAGGCCAGTTGTCATGTGAGTTGTTTACTGTGTGTGTAACTATGTAAGAAACTGCTCAATTCTTTTCCACAGGAGCTGTACCATTTTACATACCCACCACAATGCGGGCGAGTCCCGTGGTCACTGTTTAAGGACTGTCATTCTCGAAATTTCATGGGTGTTCTCCCACAAGAAGAAAAAAGCATTTTCTCACCCATTTGAGATGAATTATAGGTCTTATTATATAAACAGAGTAAATGCTAATTCTTTTCACTTAATTACCAATTTTCAGGGCAAAGAGCTCTTATAGTAGTCATTTCCAGTAACAGCAAGTGAGTTTTTTTTCCTTCCTTTGTTTCTCTCCTTCTTCTCTGTACTATGCATGTTTTTATTCCATAGTTTAAACCAATACCATTTATCATTCTTTTTAATTCTCAAATCATCACAAATTTGCCTAATGGGAATGCTGTCAAGTTGCTTTAGGACCTTTTGAGATGACTTTATTAGTTTTGGATACTTCTTCCCTTTCTGGAATGAGAAGATTCCCATTCTTACCTTGACCTTTTTATGGACCAGGCCTAGAATCAGCCATTTCTCCAAGACGACTGGTTCCTTTAAGTGATACTTAGAAACCACGTCTCGACAGTAGACATCTCATGGTTTTAAGTTCTTTCCATGGAAACACACACACATGCACACACTTTAAATCAAGAACTAAGATATATGCATGCATATAAATCATGAGCTCATACCAATATTTCCAATCAAAGCTTAATCTTCTTAACTTCTTTGACTTTTTAACTTGTACCTTCTTTTTTCTTATACCAGAGATCTTGATTCTTCATAAACCTATCTACTAATTTGCTTTATTTCTACTACAAATAAAATAGCATCAAAATCACACTGTTACTCCTACTACTACTAGAACTGCTGAAAAGTCTAAGACTGGTTTGTAGTTTCTTTCTGTCTTGACATGTTTCCCGTCAGGGATGTCCAGTTGGAGTACTGAGTTCAAAAATCTCTTGAAGTAATTCTTTCTCTGTGTGATTATGTTTCTAACACACTGTGCATTTAAGTGTATTCGATCCCATCTGTTCTGAAATTTAGGGTCTGAACTTAATACATCGTACAAGCTTCCCAGAGTATTCCCACCATAGGTTGAGAAACACCAGCCTGATTGTTCTCTCCCCTCTTTCCCTCGCCTTGAAATGGCTTCTCTCTCATTTCCTTTTATTAAAACTCCATCCTTTCTTTAAGGCTCACCTCCTCCACCCACCGCCCTCCCTATGATCCCATTAGTCAAGAGTAACATTTCCCTCCTCTGGACTCCAACGTCCTCTGACCATTCCCGATAGAATTTTAAATGTTCTACTTTGTATTACCGTCCCTGTCAAAGGTCTGCAAAATTTTTCTGTAAGAGGCCAGATAGTAAATATTTTAGGCTTTGTAAGTCATTTCCATCTCTGTCACATACTCTTTTTTCTTCTTTATAATTCGTCATATGCTGAGGAGGCACAACCAACAATAGCCGCTGGTACGCTAAGACTTAGCCCTTAAATAGTTTGCCAAGACCTTCCTTATGTCATCTTGTCATTCGAGTACCTTGGGGGCAGGAAAAGTCTTACTTGTCCCTACCTGCCCCGCTTATAGCAGAGCTTGTGGGAAGGGATGCTCACCAAATGTTTACTAAATTCATGAATATACGATATTGTGTTATGGCTTACTTACAAGAACCTGTGATTAGTCCAGAAAATTGAGCTATTCAGAACTATCGAAACACGATGTATAAACACAGAGCATTGGTCACAGACAGTAGCCTATAGAAGACACCAGCTCATGTGTTCAGTCACTTGCCAAGCCTCTTTCGGTGGTATGTGGATGCTAATCGTCATGGGCGTGGAAGTTCTTGGGACTACACACAAGTGTCAGAGAGAGAGAGAGAGAGAGAGAGAGAGAGAGTTAATGACTAGAAATGCAGAGGAACAAACAAGCTAGCAGAGGTGAGAGTAATTAAACTTCCTTCCTTGTGACCAGAAAGAGGGTCCCAGTGCCTGTGACGATACTACCCCCAGCCCAGGAGAAGATGCCAGCAAGGTAAGAAGGGAGCTCTGGTTTCTTGAAGCCTGATTTCCCTGTTTACGTGTGTCTGGCAAAACAACCAAATTTGATACCATGGAAGAGGGAGGGAAATGACGTAACAGAGCAAGGCAGGATTACTACTCTGGAGGACTGAGCACGGTGCTGAGTTCCTCCTAGTCCACCGTCCTGTAACATCTCCCTAGTCTGCACCTTAGTGCAAGATGCTAATTTTACTAGGAGGGAGAAAAAATGGAAATGCCTTTTTAAAATGTGTTTGCTTGTGTTTCAGGAGGTTTGTACTGAGACTAAATTTCCGCTTCTGATCAGAACCCTGGTGTCCGGGTGATGTTACTTCCTACCGCTGGGACCTCCACCCAAAGCGACTCACATCTCACATTAAAAAGTAGATGGGATGGGGCGCCTGTGGGACTCAGTCCGTTAAGCATCCGACTTCGGCTCAGGGCACGATCTCTCAGTCTGTGAGTTCGAGTCCCGCATCAGGCTCTGTGCTGACAGCTCAGAGCCTGGAGCCTGCTTCAAGTTCTGTGTCTCCCTCTCTCTGCCCCTCTCCTGCTCCTTCTCTCTCTCTCTCTCTCTCTCTCGCTCTCTCACTCGCTCTCTCTCTCTCTCTCAAAAATAAATAAACATTAAAAAATAAAAATAAATAAAATAAAAAGTAGATGGGAGTGCCTGGGTGGCTCAGTCAGTTAAACATCCAACTCTTGGTTTCTGCTCAGGTCATGATCTTGCAGTTTGTGAGACTGAACCCCACCCTCATCAGGCTCTGCGTTGACAGCACGTAGCCTGTTTACAATTCTGTCTCTCTGCCTCGCCCCCACTCTCTCTCTCTCTCTCTCAAAATAAGTAAATAAATGTTTTTTAAAAAGTAGACGTCTTTGTGGTGCTGCCAAAGAATTTAAGAGCCCGTTTGAAGCATTTTTATTCTAAGACAATTTATTTCCATATGTTGTTGGGATGAAAACTATGTGAAATCCATTCAAAACAAAGGTGCTTTATCATAACACTGAAGTCAGGCTTTCGCTTCTTCACTCAGCCTGTCATTTCTTCGGCCATAGGTTGCTGTATATCCAAAGGGGATTTAAACAAACCAGTTTCTCTGAATAGCATTCACCTGGTCAAGAGTAGTTTGTGACAAAAACTAGAGATTGCGCTGATGCCTTTTAAGCACAACCAAGCCAAACATCTGAACTATTTCTGCTGTCTCTTAGCAATTAAGACGTAACACATTTGTGATATTTGTTGACATTTGTTATACTTCTGATGAACAATTAGTCTGCAAGACTATTAACAGGAAATTCCACTCGTGAGATAAGCAGCTGTTCGTGCAAAGCTTTGGCCAGATCATGGGACCCAAATCTTCTTTATGCAACTACTGTTTCCTGAATAGTCAGCATTCCTTACGGATCCAAAGGAAATGCTTGGAAAATAACTTTTCTGGCTAATTTTGACTGTTACATTTTTATTAAGGGGAAAATAACTTTTATGCTTCATCTGGCTTCTCACACTTGACGTTTGTAAAATGTGAGTATTTAATAGTGTCTTGAATCACCACATAAATTTCAAAGAGTAGGCATCAATAAGTGCCCAAGTATAGTCATTTCTAGGCTGTAATGCAGAACGGCAAGGTCAGTCTTCACCCTGATTGCACAACATTTAATAGTGTATGATTATTTCATTCTTGAAGCAAAAACCGACAGCCTGGCATCATATGGGACACGCTCTTGCTCAAAAATAGGTACCTCTTCCATTTTTGAGCTATTAATACATTGAATGTAAAATTCACACTGCAACTTTTATTTACTATCCTCTAAATTGCTGGGAATACATCTCCAAAAGACTGAGAGGAAAATGAGTGCTAAATAGTTAGGTTACAATGCCATGGCAGAAATGACAGCAGTTCTGCATACATTCTAGAAAGGCAAGACATTCCTCATGGCGGAACAAGAGTTTTATCAAGGATTCACTCACAAACCATCCATCAATCACCGAAACCTAAATACCATTCACATCTGCTTCTTCCTTTTTATCCCAACTGCCTCATGTCCTCCTCTTTTCTATCCCGTAATGGACAAAAAAGGAAACACGGAAGGGCCTTGGGTTTATTTTAAAGTAAAAGCAGAAGACCATAATTTTATCCCCATCAGTAAAATATTTCCGAACAGGCCTTCTCAATCAGCTCACGTTTATTTATAAATGACACATATGGACTGCTCTGAAGTAGAGTATTAAATAGCAGTAGAGTTTAGTCTTTCCTTTTTTTTTTTCCAGATTAAAGACTACATCTGCACCTAGTTTTCTTCTACTATTTTCTTGCATACATTTTGAGGTACAAGTATTGCCCGCAAACTGTGAGACCATTGGTCAAAACGGCCTCCAGAGCAAACCTGCTGAAATAATATCAGATCACAGTTAAGACCCTGTCTAAAGTCCCGCAATCATGGTCTTTAGCTTTCACTTGAAAATAAACCCAAGGCCTTTCTGGGTTATTCTTTTCAGCCCATTAGAGCTTCAGCTCTGGCTATAAAGATAAACAGGTATCTGTTCAGATAAACAGACCCTACACTTCTGCCTCATCTTCAGCCCTCTCCTATCAAGCCCTTTGCTCTAGTCTTGCTGAATTTTTGGCAGCAAAGGAGTTAAGACAGAAAATGCATGACCTACTCATGGTGGCTGTTGACGGCCAGATGCCACACTGGTTTCCAGTTGAAAACACCCCTAAGGTTGAACTGGCCAGAAGTCTGAACTACAACTGCCCAAGAGGATTAAGAAGTGTCCTTTTTAGGGGCGCCTGGGTGGCTCAGTCAGGTAAGCGTTCAACTCACGATCTCACCTCAGGTCATAATATCATGGTTTGTGTGTTCGAGCCCGGCATCCGGCTCTGCGCTGACACCATGGAGCCTGCTTGCGATTCTGTCTCTCTCCCTGTCTCTCTGTCCCTTCCCTGCTCATGCTCTCTCACTCTCTCAAAATAAATAAATAAACTTAAAAAAAAAAAAAAGCCTGAAGGGTCCTTTTTAGCGAAGGTGGTCAAATAGCACAAACTTTCGGTTATCAGATAAATAAGTCACGGGGATGTAACGTTCAGCATGGTGAATGGAGCCAACAGTACCGTGTTGTATGTTTGAAAGTTGCTGAAAGAGGGACTCTTAAAAGTGCTCGTCACAAGAAAAAAATTGCAACTATCCGTGCTGTTGGATACTAACTAAACTTATGGAGGTCATCATCATCATTTGGAATATATACAAACATCAGACCATTAGGCCGTACACCTAAAATTAATTCAATGTTATATGTCAACCATATCTCTTAATTTTATAAAAATAAACATAAAAAGATAATAATAATGAAAAAAGACGTGCTCCTTTTAAAACATTTTTGAAATCCTGGAACGCAAGATGAGTCCTGTTATATGACAGATAAGAAATGGGGCCGCGTACCTTCCAACCGGCTCCAACTGGCCGTAATTATAAACTACGAATCGAAAAGGTAACCCAGATATGCACCCCAAGACCTTCACAGCTCCACATTATTTCCACTAGTTCATAGAATGAACTTGGACTCATTATCCTGCGCCCCCTAGCCTAGTCGCCCCTTCTGCAAGTCAAGTTCCCCACCCATGGGATCACCATCACCCCGCCTTCCATGCAACAAACCCAATGCCCATGGTCAATGGCTCCCTCCCCTTCATGCCCATGTCCATTTACCAACACCTCCCTTCCTCGGAGAAGTCTCTTAAATCTGGCCTTTCTCCTCTGCCATTCATTTATCCGGGCCTTCAGCATTTCTCCCTGAGTAATTACAATGGTCTCCAATCTCCAGGGGCTCTTCACACCAGTTGCAGCGCTGCTGACCAGTTACCTTCTTTAAAGAAAGAAATCGGGGTACCTGGGTGGCTCAGTCGGTTGAGCGTCCGACTTCAGCTCAGGGCATGATCTCACAGTTCGTGGGTTGGAGCCCCGCTTCGGGCTCTGTGCTGACCGCTAGCTCAGAGCCTGGAGCCTGCTTAGGATTCTGTGTCTCCCTCTCTCTCTGTCCCTCCCTCTGTCTCTCTCTGTCTCTCAAAAATAAATAAATGTAAAAAAAATTTAAAAAGTCATCTTATAACATTTTCCCCAGTTTAACACTTTTTGTTAAGTTTATTTATTTTGAGGGAGAGCAGGCACATGTCTGTGTGGGAGTGGCGGGGAGGGGGGAGAGAATCCCAAGAAGGTTCTGCACCGTCAGCCGCTGATGCAGAGCTCAAACCCACAATCCGTGCGATCATGACCTGAGCTGAAGCTAAGAGTCAGATGCTTCCCCCACTGAGCCACCCAGGAGCCCCCGGTTAAAAACTTTTATAACTACTCTCAGTAATGGTTGTCCCCAAACACTTTTGTTCATGCTCCTCTGCTAGCGAAACGTGTTGAGCGCGTACCTCTAAAATGATTATTTATTCAAACATTGTGAATAGGTGTTACTGTGGTCATATTTTTGCACGTACTATAAAATAATAAACACATGAAAGTAAATTTTAAAGTATGAAATAATCCCTTATATCATATGTTTGAGGTGATGAAACTGTCCCATGTCCTGATTAGAGTGATGCTTACATACACGCATACGTTTAACAGCCATGTGTTAAAACCCAGAGACCTGTACGCCAATAAAATGTCAATTTTACTGCTTGTAAATTTAAAAATTAAATTTTAGAAAAGTATGAGAGAAAGACTAAAAATAAATGGTTTTAATATGTTCGCCCACTCCCAACGGGATTACCTTTTGTATCTTCTGAGTGCACTCACACCACTGGAGGCTCACTGCATTGAATTCAAACAATTCAGGTGGTCATTTGGGCTGCCATTGGACAAGCAGCAGGAAATCCTCAAGTCACTGGAGGGCTTTCCCTCTCATTTTGTAATGACCACTTCACTTGCATGGTATGGAAACATTGACAGTAAATACGGAGGAGTGTGTATAACCACTAAATAATAGAAGGTTATTTGTGCTATTCTTCTAGAACACATAATGGATCTAAATTTGCTTTTGTGTTGGGGCGCCTGGGTAGCTCAGTCGGTTAAGCACCTGACTTTGTCTCAGGTCATGATCTCACAGTGTGTGAGTTTGAGCCCCACATTGGGCTCTATGCTGACCACTCAGAGCCTGAGGCCTGCTTCGGATTCTGTGTCTCCCTTTCTCTGTCCCTCCTCCACTCAGGCTCTGTCTCTCTCTCTCTCTCTCTGTCTCTCTCTCAAAAATGAATAAACAGGGGCACCTGGGTGGCTCAGTTGGTTAAGCGTTGGACTTTGTCTCAGGTCATGATCTCAGAGTTTGTGAGTTCGAGCCCCCTGTTGGACTCTGTGCTGACAGCTCAGAGCCTGAAGCCTGCTTCAGATTCTGTGTCTGCCTCTCTCTCTGCCCCTTCCCAGCTCATGCTCTGTCTCTCTCTGTCTCTCAAAAATAAATAAACATTGAAAAAAAAAGAGTCAGACGCTTGACTGACCAAGCCACCCAGGTGCCCCAAAAACTTTCCTTTTAATGCTGAGAACCCAGGAAAGCCCCTGAGACGTGTCACATCATGAGAAAGTATATCCTCATGATAGACACGTGAGGAATCAAAGAAATTTCCCCTCTGAGCATCTTTCTGTTCTCTGAGTAAATAGAAGTGCTGAAGTTAGGGGGTGGAGAGCCTTCAGCTACCCCGCCTTTTGTTCTCTGGAGACCTTGGCAGAAAATTCTCTGCTAACGGTGAAACAAATAAAAATTTTAACGGAAGCCTTTACCTTCAAATCTGCCACAGGCTCTCTGAAACGTGGGCCGAGCCTCTCCCTTCCCTTCCTTTCCCAGCCTTCCACCTCTTGGACCCTGTGCTCAGCCACATGGAGTGTCCCTTCACCCCTGATGCTCCCGTCCCATAGAATGGGGAAGGCAGAGGGGGAATTCTTGTTGTCTCTTTCATCCCTCAAGACCCTGTTAAAGCCACCTCCTTCTGTGACAAGTTTCAAACACTTGTAGGCAAAGCTACTTACATCTTTTCCCAATTTTTTCACAAAATGAGTACAAATTTCTACAGCTTAGATGCTGACACTTTGTCTGTTTCTGTGAATATCAAATTTAGAAAATTCATTATTCACACTTTGCTCTAAGGTTCATGTTGTATAAGAAAACACTTGATGCCCCATAGGAATAGAAGGTGACCCTGAGGGGGAGCCTGGGTGGCTCAGTCGGTTGAGCGTTTGATTTTAGCTCAGGTCATGATCTCATGGTTCATGGGTTTGAAACCCACTTCAGACTCCATGCTGACAGCTCATAGCCTGGAGCCTGCTTCGGATTCTGTGTCTCCTGCTCTCTCTGTCCCTCCCCGATTCGCACTGTCTCTCTCAAAAATAAATTAATGTAAAAAAATAAAAAATAAAAAAAATAAGGTGACCCTGAGGGTATAATTTAAAAGCAAATTGCAGAAAAATACTTAAGCAGCTCTCCCTAATTAGTGACGGAGAACTGGATGTGTGGCGTGAGTGAGGAGGGGGAGAGCCAAAAAGGGAGGTGGAGGAAGAGAGAAGAAAAGAGAAGCGAGAAGTAAGAAAGGAATTAGAGTCAGTGGAAATGCCCAAGAAACATTTGGAAGGATAGGGGAGTCTGTTATTCAATTTTAAATTCATTGCTCTATGGCTCCACAATGTAACCTTCCTTGTCATCAACTCGCCGGCAGAAATCTGCCACATACAGCTGCATCATGTGCGTTGTATTTTAATGGGAGGAGCAAATAATCAAGGGTTATGTCCCATGTTTGGGTTGAATCCAAGGAAAAGATAAAGCACCAGTTGTAAGACACAGGATGAAGGACGAAAATTCAGCAGAAGCTAGAAACTGCAAACATAAGTGGCCGGGAGTGTGACACTGCACGCAGGAATGTGCACAAGTTTTGGAGACAGCATTGAACTTGCCATTGTCTGGTGGGAGGCAGTTCCATCTCAGCTTTGATCTCCATCTAAGAAGGCTATTGGTGGGGAGCCCAGCTGATTCGTGGCTGACTCAGATACATGACCCAGGGCATCTGGAATCTTTGATATTTGAAAGTAGAAACCCCTTGAGGGCAGGAAGATACAATATTCCTTTTCTCCAAGCAGAGCAAAGTGCCTGCTTCATAATAGGTGATGAAAGGTTAATGCATCACTTTACAAATTTGAACGACTTAGTAGGTACTGGAATGCCATTTATCATAGCTTGTGGTCTAAGATACTGCAATTGCTAATCTAAACGATTAGGTAAAGGCACTCCAAGTACTGATATTTATTATACAATAATAATATATTATGTTATTATATTTATATTGTTGGATTTATTTTTCTCTGGGATTAAAACACTCCACATTCTTTGTCAACCCCTTGAGGTCAGCATCGTTCTTCCATGTAATAAAATAAAGATTCTGAAGGTGTTCAGGCCCCAAGTACCTACCAGGGGCCAGAAAAGGATCGGATCTATAGGAACTGTTATGAGTTGAACTGTGTCATCCCCCCCAATTCACACGTTGAGGTTCTAGCCCTTAGTACCTCAGAATGTGACAGTACTTGGAGACAGGATCCCTAAAGAGATAATCAAAGTAACATAAGGTCATATGGCTGGGCCCTAATCCAACCTAACCGGTATCCTTACAAGAAGAAGGAATTAGGACACAGACGTGTGTGTACGCAGAGGAAAATCATGTGAGGACATCTCAAAAAGGTAGGCATCTGCAAGCCAAGGAGAGAAGCCTGAGAAGAAAGCAGATGTTCCAACACCTTGATCTTGGACTTCCCGCTTCCAGAACCATGGGAAAATAAAGTTTTGTTGTTCAAACCAGCCAGTCTGTGGTATTTTTTTTATGTCAGTCCCAGAAAACAAATACAGGGACCCTGTTTTCCAGACAAAAAATTAGGACACGTGGCCTGACAAATACAATTAGGACACATCAGCTGACTAACTAGAATACCCTGTATTTGAAATCTAGCCATACCTAATCCATAGTGTTACTTCCAAATAGGACTCGGCTTAATCCTAGAAAAATACTTTTACTCAGTTCTCTATAAAATCTTTTTCAAGTGCGTTCAATTCCCACTGCTGGAAAGCCACAGGATCCCCATTCTGAAACTGAAGATTTACCACCACGCAGCGTTTTGACGTCATTTAAAAACCAAACCAAATGAAAGTTAGAGAGAATTAAGGGCAGAAGTCCACAGGCTTTTTGTCCTCAACATATAATGTAGACTACATTATTATACGGACACCCTGTTCTATATTTAAGAGAGAGGAAATCTAAGAACCCTGAATGCCTTCAGGAAGGCAAATCCTAGAAGACAGCAGCCTGGGCCAGCATTTGCTGACTCTCAGGGCAGTAAGCTACATAATTAGAAAACACCTGGGGGGTGGGGAGGGGAAGGAATTATTTTAAACTAAATATCCTTTAAGATTTAAATCAAAGAATGAGCTGGAATCTGGCCATGGCTGTTGATACAGTGCATATTAAACACAATGCCTATTTTCTCCCTTCGAGCTAAGATAAAAAACAAATCAAAGCTTTTATTTATTAATATATGCTACCCAAAAATGCTAACATAGGTATGTTGAAAAGCCTGTTGGGGATCCAAAAAAAAAAAAAATGAAACCTGTGGAATCCTTGTGAAATACAAGCCAGGTGTGAACTTTGTTTTTTTTTTTTCCTTTTTCCTTTTGCCAGAAAACTTCAGACTCACGGAGTTCACATTGTTAACTGGGCATTTCCATTTTCTCCACAGGTTAGAGAAATACAGCTAAGTAGAAAGGAAAATTAAATGATGACTATTACTGGAAGAAATGCAATTACTTGACTCCTGGGGTAAGATGAAAAAGTGGATCCAAATTGCAAAATTACTCCATTCACAAAAACCAGGGAAGAAAGTAAGAAAAAAGCAAAGGTAGGGAAAAATAAATTGTATCAAATGTCCATTAAAAAATGAGGAGGGAAAACCCATATTAGATGCTTGGAAAATGTTGCCTAGGAAAAGCTGTGTGTTTCCCAAGCTAGGGAGGTAGCTCTCAGTCTCATTTCCCCAGAAACATTCCTGATACAGAAGGATGAGCAGGTCAAAGTCAGGAGAAAATCTCCCTAATTTCTCCCCCACTTTATTATTATTTTTTTAATATTTTATTTATTTTTGAGAGAGAGAGAGAGAGAGAGAGAGAGAGAGAGAGAGCATGAGTGGGGGAGGGTCAGGGAGAGAGAGGGACAGAGGATCCAAAGCAGGCTCTGGGCTCTGGGCTAAAAGCAGTGAGCCCGATGTGGGGCTTGAACTCAGGAACTGTCAGATCATGACCTGAGCCGAATCAGATGCTCAACAACCTGAGCCACCCAGGTGCCCTTTCCCCACTTTAAAGGAAAGCAGCCTAAGGGGTAAGTAGGTGGCCTAAGGGACAGGAGTGGAATGTCTCCCTGAAATAGAAGTTTCAACTCATTTACCCACTGACTCATCCACCAGGGCTGTTAAGGGAAAAGAGAATGTGCATGAAAGCCCATAATGGTCTCTATTAACAACTAGGGGTTTCTAAGGATGAGGGACAAAAAAACAAAAAAAGAAAATAAATAAGACAAAATGCACTGTTTTTTTGTAAATCTAATAATTTTACAATTTGGTTCTACTTTGTCAGCCTACCCCAGAAGTCAAATAATGTAGAGGATGGGCACAAGGATGCACTGAAGCTCATTTAAAATCTTTGAACTCTTGGGGCACCTGGTGGTTCAGTCCGTTAAGTGCCTGACTCTGGGTTTTGACTCAGATCATGACCACACAGTTTGTGAGTTTGAGCCCTGTGTCGGGCTCTGTGCTGACAGTGCAGAGCCTGCTTGGGATTCTGCCTCTCTCTCTACCCCTCTCCTGCTTGCTCTCTCTGTCTCTCCCTCAAAATATATGAATGAACTTAAACAAATTAAAATAAATAAATAAAAATTTTAACCTGTCTTCAGGTCAAAATTGCCATCACAATTTACATTACATTTACAAAATTGTCATTTACAATTCACATTAGCTGTGTGACCATGGACAGGTTACTCAACATCTCTTAGTATCAATTTCCTCATCTGTAAAATGGGAATTATTATGACATCTACATATAAGGATAAAGTGAGTTAATATATATACAAAGCACTTAGAAAAGTGCTGGACATATAGTAAACACTGTATTAGTTTTTTCTCTAATTATTTTTGTTGCTTTTATTGCTGAAGTCCATAAGCCTTCTTTCTCTTTTCCCCCTCTGGCTAGGACAGGTATGGGTGGGCCCATTAAGGGCCAGATATCATCTAAGATATTGGTGATTTATTTTTTCTTTTTTTTTTCTGTTTGAGAGAGAGAGAGAGAGAGAGACAGCACGAGCAGGGGAGGGTCAGAGAGAGAGGGAGACACAGAATCCGAAGACAGGCTCCAGGCTCTGAGCTGGCTGTCAGCACACAGCCCGACACTGGGCTTGAACCCATGAAGTGTGAGATCATGACTTGAGCCGAAGTCGGATGCTTAACTGACTGAGCCACCCAGGCGCCCCTGGTGATTTTTTTCTAAATCAAAAGATTCAATGTCTGGCTTAATGAAGCTCTTGGTCCACTAGGAGAGGAGGGGGGGCAAATATAAAAACATATGACCCCCCCCAAGTCCTAGCAATGACTGCCCCAGCCTGTCCACAGAAAAGTAGTGACAGCCCTCATGAGATTTATCTGAGAGAGCCCCACTGCCAACAACGGTCCATCAACTCTGTGAAGATACAGGAGAATCCCCCACTCCCCTTTCAGCGGCCCGTTGTGTTTTGGTCCTTCTTAAATACTCTGTTTATTTTCTTCCAGCTCTTTCTGCTCCGATGTTATGCCTGAAAATCGCCATCCTGAGCCAGCTCCTTTTTGTCATACCTCTTGCACAATTTGCCATTTGGGCAGGGTACATCAAACACCACAAAATTTATCTCTTAAGCTCTTGCATTACATATATAAGCACCCTGACAACATGTACCCATGTCCTTGTCCTTCATTCCTCTTGAGTTAACACAGCAATCCAGCACAGGTGTATTTCACATACTATATTCTTGATCTTTTTATTCCTCCTTCCCCGTTCCTGTGATCCTCAAGAACAAAGAATGGAAAAACAGCTCAAAAGCAGCATCGTGATGTATGGCCGTGCTAACTGCGCTCCGTTTTGCGAATAAGGCCCCAAGAGTTGGGCAGTCCGCAACCTGAGCGACCCCATGCAGCAGCCCTGCCCACATGCGTTCTAATGGAAGGAGTACATGGCATGCTGGGAGCGAGGTAGGCAGAGTGTTCAAGTGTATTTGAGAAGGTCAGGAAAGCTATACAAAACAAGTAATTGACCTGAACCTTGAAGCATGAGTAGAGGTTTTTCTACTCTTCCAAAGGTCTGGGGAGGGTGTTGTAGGGAGAAGAAAGAGTGTGTGATAAGTCATGGAAGCATAAAATAGTGCAACATCCTATCACTGCAAGATTAGCAAGGACTGGGGAATACCTACAGTGAGGAGATAATGAGAGCGATAGCTGGAGGCAAAGCTGAAGACATGCTATACCACTGCCTCTGAGAGTATGGGGAGCCTGAGGGGAGGAGGACCTAGGACCCATGTCCTTGGAGAGAATGGGTTACTGTAGAGAGCAAGATGGAGTCACTCATGCCAAGCAGGGGCCTGTGGTCAAGCAATGACGCAAGCAGTTAAGAATACTGCAGCCATGAGATATCACCCAGACCAGCATCAGCTGACACCCCAGAACTGATAAGAAGCAGAAGCAGAAGAGGACTGCAGGGGCCCAAGACTGATTAAATCCCTTTAAAAAGGAAGGATTTTTGCAGCGAACCGTGAGACTCTTCAGACATGTCCCCTCCATGTCTGACCACTTCAAAAAGGCAGCTGCCGCCAAAGGCGTTTCCAGATTGATCTCCAAAGAGAACTGAGATCCTTCCCTAAATGAACATAACAGGCTGTAAGTGCCCAGAACCCCCCCACCCCCCGGACCAGACAGAGGCCTTATCTCAACTGTGCGCCCACAGACTGACTTTCTGACTTTGTGTTATCTTGTTTGTTGTGTGGTTTGTCTTATGTTCTGCTTTATGTGCTCTGTAAAAAGCCAAGTTAATCACGTGGTGAAATGTCATCGAGTTTGGAATCCTGAGTCTGCTTTACAATCATGTTATCCTTGCTTTATGACTGAACAAAGCTGACAGACACTGTGAAAGACACAACTTGTGTGTGCCTTCACAGCCTGTTACACATGATCAGATTTGTGCTTTAGAAAGACCACTAGAGCGGTGTAGAGCCCAGACTATAGTGGGGATAGGTTGACCTGGGCAATCATTCAAAAGCTTTCATCCTAGTCTGAGAACAAAAGATGAGTGTCAATGCTGATGAAGGCAGAGGTTCTAGAAACATTTGAGAAACACAAAAGACAAGACATGTTGACTAACTGGAATAGAGAGTGAGTGGAAGGAGACTAGGATAGAGTGAAAGATTGCACTTTGTACCAGTTTGAAGGTAGAAGAAGAGCAGGTCTGAAAGGATTGAAATAGGTTGAATTCAATGAGGCTATGAGCCATGCAGATAAATATATGAGTCACCAGTTGGAAATGTGGGTCTGGAGTTCCAGAGAGAGATTTGAGTTCTATTTCAAAGTCATGGGAGAAGGTGACAGCACATGAAAATGAGAAGTGGAGGGGTGCCTAGGTGGCTCAGTTGGTTGAATGTCCAACTCTTGATTTTGGCTCTGGTCATGATCTCCTGGTTCATGGGATCGAACCCCATGTAGGGCTCTGTGCTGGCAGCACACAGAAGGAGATTCTCTCCCTCTCTCTCTCTGCCTTTCCCGCACTCATTCTCTAAATAAATAAACAAACATTAAAAAAATAGGAAGTGGAAATATCTAGTGTGGGTTATTATCCAGGGACTTTGTAAAGGAAAACAGACAAAATGCAAGGTTGAGGAGGGTTGTTGTTTTTTTTTCTAATGGGACTTGAAACTACCAGTGGATGCAAAAGAAGAATAAGGCAAGAGAGAGAGAGAGAGAGAGATTGAAGAATGAGAAAGAGAGTATCGCTGAAACCAGATTAGGAAAAGCATTGAAGAGCACAGTTGAAGGAGTCCATACAGAACAGGGATTTCACTAAACATTTCCTCAGCACCTACTCAGCAACTGGGCAACACAATAGGCATCATTCTTGTCATCTTAGAGCTTTAAATCTGCTGGGGGTGGCAGGCATTAATCAAACACTCATAGAAATCAATGTAAAATTGCAACTGTGATAGATTCCCTGAAGGGTGCAGCAAGAGTTTATAATAAAAGATTTGATCTACTAAGGTATCAGTGAAGCCTTCCTTGCAAAGGTGACAAGTCAGACATACAGCTTGTTGAAGAGATGTGACTCCAACCCCCAAGTCAGAGTCAACTAGAGAAGAGACAGGAGGAGGACTCAGTGTGTGCAAAAAAACCTCTGCAAAAGTGGGAAGCATTTGAAGAGCCTGGATGAAAAGACAGTCAGTGTGGCTGAGCAGAGAGAGTGAGGTAGCGTATGGGGAAAGATGAAGCTGGAGATGTAAAAAGGACCAGACCAGGTAGGACCTTGTAGGACATGTCTGGGAGGGTCAGCTTAATTCATAAAGAACTAAGAAGCCATTGAAGAAAATTAAGGACAGCTGTGGGCACAGGTCATAATGATAACATTTGTATTTCAAAAGTTGACTTTATCTGTAGCGCAGAGAATGGGTTAGAGGAGTCAGGGGAAGACAAGATAGACCCACTTCTGTAATTCTGGGAATAAATGTCTACAGCTTGGAAAAGATGGTAGTTACAGAAAGTAAGAGAGTAGATAATTTCAAAACATATTTATGAAGTGAAATTCAATAAGGTAAGGTCAAAGGATGTTGAGGCTGCTTCGTAGATCTCCCGTCTACACAGACCGGGTGGATTGCTGAAGTGAAGTACACTGGAGGTGGGCTATGTTTGGAGGAACAATCATGAGTTTACTTCTAGATACAGTGATTTTTAATGTGTCTCTGAGGCATTCAAGAGTAGATATCAAGTAGACTGCTGGACATGTGGGCCTGGATCTTGAAGAACATGTCTAAACTATAGATATAAAGAGTGGGCATCAATAGACTAAGACTGTTGACGGCTAGACTATGGAAGACAGAATAGGCTGGGCCCAAGACAGAATCATGAGGAGCTCGAACCTTCAGTGGATAGATAGAAGATGATGAAACTAAGAGATGAAAGGAATGGCCAGAAAGACAAGAAGAAAACTAACATTGTTTCATGGCAAGAAAATAAAAGATGAGACAGTTCCCGAAAGAGGGCATATTCAAGAATGTTGCTAAGAAGAAAGACAAGATCAGAAGTCTCCTTGACACAGAGGTCAAGCGAAAACTGTTTCTATGTGGTAATGGAACCAGAAATCACACTGGGGCAGGCTGAGGGATGAGCAGGAGAAGGACAAAATGGAGGCAGCCAATATAGACAGGTCCACCAAGGACTTGGGCTGAGTCATCAACTGGGAATGAAAGAGACAGAAGCTGAGAGGGTGCCTTGAGGAGAGAAGGGAAGTTTAGACCAGCAGCTGAGAGTTATTAAAGAGACAGATGGCCTCAACCCAGTGACAAAATATAAGAACTGGAGAGACAGACTTTCATTAATTTGAAGTGGCACCAGTTTGCCTGGGTGGGCAATTCTCTCTAGCTATCATAGTCTGAACTTAGTTGAGAAATACCAAATTGTGGTCAAAAAAGAAGAACAAAGAAAAACAACAACACCAAGGAGACAATGAAGTTGAGAGGCTTGAGAAAAAGAAGCTCAAATTGTCCCTGGAGCCCAGGCTTCATATGGAAGGAATTGTGGTTCTCAGGAGGCTGATTATTTAGCTGAAAATGAATGAGTCCAGGGATTAGGGACCTCAGTAGAGACGAAAGACATGTTTAGGGGGAAATGCCGCAGGTTCTTGGAAGGCTGAAGTGGTAGGTGAGGCGGGTGTTCCCAGTGTCCCCCAGAATCTCTGTGGCAACCCTGATTTCTATGCCCTCTACTCTGGCCAGATCATTTGACTTGTTTTTGGCTCAGTGCCTTCTCAGGCCAGAAACACTGAGTCATTGATGTCCCTTGGAAGCAACCTCAGCCAAAGACTAATGGGAGTCAGTGAATAATTATCCAGTTCCTCTACTTTTCCCCAGATGAGATAACTTCTTTCCCTTTCTTGTCCCTGTCCTCCAACTCTCCTACTGGGATTAGCTCCCAATAAGTGACTTGTGCTGGAATCTCTTTTCAGGGTCAGCTTCTTGTGAGACCAAACCCCAAACAGTAGGCTATTGCTGTCGAAGTTTTCAGAGGTGACACTGTTTGGGGGGTAAAAGGGTGAAGGATGTGTCAGTGAAAAAGGGTTGCTGGAATGCTGTGGAGGTGAATGCTGTTGGTTCTAAGATCAGGAAGTCTCAGAGACCACCATGTTTGGGGTTATCTACATGGATGTCAAATTGTCATTGATGGCAACCTGGAAGAGACCTTGAACCAAGAACCATAGTTTGCCGTAATGTGGGAGAGAGGGTGGAAGGCCAGAGGATAACGGTGGTCCCAGACAGTGTAGGGTAGGTTTGGGTAGATGGCATGACCCAAAACAAAGAGGATTTGTAGCCAAAGGAAATGGAGCAATATCTAGGCACAGAAAAGGAGATGGAGGGCAATGTTGACCTCCTTCTCCCAAATTAAAGATGCATAGACTTTAGGAGAAGGAGCAGCCCCCACTGGAGCGGAACTAATTTAAGAAAAACAGTGTCCTTGTGGAAGGATGACAGATTAGTCTACAATGGGTTGAAGAAATGGAGAAAGTCGTTACAATGGGCAGGACGGGAGGTTCCAGAAGGCACAAGAGGGGATGAATGAAAGAAGATGAATTCGAGAAGGCTATGATTTAGAAGGAGAAATATCAACTGGAGGTTGTACACTTTGAGCAGTGACTTGGAGTAAAACTCTCCAACCACCTTCCAAGGCTGGACCCTGGGAATCTGAGGCCCATGGTCACGCAGCCCATGTGCATAGAACTGGAGAAACCAAAACAGACAGTCTGGCTCTTGAGGCCACTAGGCATTATTCTGTGCTGCCCCTGAGGTTCGGGGCCCCAAGGACTCTCTCAAAGGCAGGGACAGGAATTTGTACTTGTATTATACAATACTTACACTTAAAAAAATGGTGCATAAAACATGATCGTGTGGGAATACACAATCAAAAGAAATCATGCCCATGCTCCGGCACCATCATGGTCGTCTTTCTCTTTTAAAAGATTCAGGTCTTTTTTTAACTGTCGTTCCTATCAAAGTAAACAGAATTAGCATCCGGCAGACTGACATTAAAAGGCTTATTATTATCTGTCCAGGATTCATTTTTAAAAGGAATCTGCTATGTAGCAACTTCTGGTTTAGTCCGTGTTCTTTGATGCTTTACCGAAATTAGTGCAGAATAGCTTAATCTAATAATCTCCTGCCCAGAGGAAGGAAAACTCTGGGGGGAAAATATGGGGTGAGTCACGTGGTGTGCCCTGTGAGGCTCAGCACAGATTCCCCCTTCAGCTTACTTCCTTAGCTGCTGTCAGTGCTGCAGGCCCCAAACTGGCCATGTGTCGCCCGCTGTGGGGACTGCTGTGGCTGGAAGGAGCTTCTTCACTCAAGGTTGCATCTCCATCATGAGATGGCCACATCCAGTGACAGACCTACAGGGATATGAAGGCTGAGCCCTTTGCCTCCAGATGAGTCCCCTTGGCAGCACCATCTTGGTTTCAGAGCTCCTCAAGGGTCAGCCGAGGCCTTTGTTATCACAGTGCAACCTCCCTCACTTATTCTTACCCCCTTCTCCTTCCCTTCTACAGGTGTCCTTCTCAAAAACATTCCTTAATAAACATGCTATATTTAACCTCCACCACAGAGTTCTGACATAGTTCCTGAAAGAGTAAGACTTTGGGAAAACTGATGTGACACTGTGACACTGGCTTGCAGAAAATACAACACCATTTTCTGGGTATCGAAAAGGGGAAGGCAAAAAGCTTGTGCTAACCCCCATGGACTTGGGACTGAATCCTCGCCTTGTATTTTCTCAGGGAAAGAAATATCCTGGAGAATAGCGAGATGACATACAAGGAGAATTCATGGAATGCAGATTCAGGTAAGATAGGTTCTGGCCTCCATCCTGACAGCACAGGCAACCTCATCCTCTTGAGTTGAATTCATTCATCTAGGTAGATGACCCAGAGGCACCTGGTTCAGTTAATAAGGTAACACTCACTGCCTTTTTTGAGCAGATACCAGATTCTAACATCCTGAAATTCTAGGAGGTAGTACATGCACTTCTCAGAAGACAGAAACACTATATCAAATAGAACTATTTTGGGTGGAGAATTTAAAGAGCTATATTAAACTATAAAATCCAGATTCTTAAGATTTTTTTTTATCACGGGCAACCTTCAAATATAAGCATAGTCAGTCTCTGTTTTGTCAACAAATTGTGTTATAAATGTTTGTAATTCAAAATTCATTACACCCCTGAAAACGAGAGTATGCATGAAGGTTAGTTCAGTTCAGTAAAAATAGATCTGTGTGCCAGACCCTATGCCAGACCCCAGGGGTACCAGCTCTTCTTCCTTGAGAGGCTACGAGTTTGCAGTGGGAAATTGCATCGGTCAAAGCACACAAGGCTGCTCAACTCATATACGATTCTAGATATCCCTAATCATTGTTTTCAAAACCTTGTTTGCTACTAAGGAAAAAGCACATTCCTGGCTAGAACTTAGGACATCAGGAACACAGCTCTCTCCCACACTTGCAGCATCTTGTACGTGCCTCCAGAAAGTTTGCTTAATGGAAACCATTACCCAATATGTTTATTACCGTACAAGATAAAAAGGAGTAACCTTAGGATTATTTTCCAAATTGTGATCAACAATTTTAAAGAGGCGTTGCCCAAGTGTTCCATGACAAAATAAGTTAGGGAAACAGTAAGTTTTAACAGGGGTGTTTGCTGGAGAACTTCTTAAATATGAAGTCTCAGTATGTTATGTCTTTTATATCCTAAATGGTGAAAAATGATAAGAAGTCATTTCTGAAACTCTTTGATGACAGAACCATTTTATGCTTAGTATTTCTTTTAAAGTTAGGGTAGCACAATCATCCTGATTTTCCCAGGGTTGGATGAAGTTCCTAGCGTACGTAATTTTTAGGACTAAAACTTAGATGGGTCTGGGCAAACCAAGACAAGTTGGCCAACTTCCCTAAAAAAGTCCTGAGCACAGCCTAGAAGCTATTGCTCAAGATCAATAACATTGGGGGCTCTTGGAATTGAGAAGCAAGGGTTATTGTCTCCATGAAGCCAGAGAAAGGCTGAAATCCTCTACTCCATCCCTGCTCCCCCATCTTCACTGCCAGTTTCTGTGTGTGGGCTGGTCTTTCATCAGTGTCTATAAATTAGAATAGGTTGTGGTCGGCTCCACTTACCATGTCTTATAATACTGATGAGTCTACATGAGAAGGAAATCCATATTTTTCCTCCAGATTAACTGAGACATAAGAAATCTTTCGTCTACCCAAAGTTCAGAAGGAAGAATTCTAGAGTCAGAAATCAACTGGGTTAAATTAGAAGAATTCTTTATTTCCCTAGTTAACTTCTATCTACCATGATGATTGAAAAATCTAGAAGACAGTGCCAAAGTAGGTAATAACTCTGTCTCAGCCAGCACATAATTGACATCTACACTCCTCTTAGTCTCAGAAAGTGTCTCACTGTAAACTGGAGAGGGATTCTACAGCATCCCCCACCCCCATGCATGTGTCATGTCATCATGTCTGGCATATCCCATTTGAATCCATTTGCACCAAGGGCATCCCTAAATTGTTACTGCCATCCTCAAATAGGAGATTTTTAACAGTGTGTAGATTTCATGAGCCACAGGACTGCAGTTCTTTCGCTTGGGTGCCTGGGTGCCAGCGTCTGTGAGTATATGTGAGCACACACCATATGTGTGTGAGAGGAACTTGGGCTCTGTGCACTTTATATTCAGGACCCAGGACAAAGCCATTCAAAAGGTGGGCGTGCAATAAATGTCTTCTGAAGTAAAGACAGCTACACGCTTCATTCTTGGGCTTGCGGTAATGGATGACTTCATAGATGTTTATGTGATCTTGTAGCTAGCTCCCAAAAATAGACCAAAATGGGGAAATGTAGACAGATAAAAAGGAGTGTTGGAATAGTGGATCTTGTACTTTCTGTTTGCCAGCCCAAACAGAAGTCCTTTCATGCTTGAGAGTCCTAGGAGCCCAGAGGAAACTCTGGGAAAAATCTCCCCAAATGAGTCATTCTATCTTGAGCACTGACCTGCTGCTACTTCACTTTTTCAAAAGTCTACCTCCTAAAGTCGCCTTATTTGGTTTTCAAAGCCTTTAAGTAGAAGATTCCATCCCCATAGCAGATTCCTATGCAGGTCTGCAACAGGCCTTGGTCAGAGCAAGGAGAGGCTTATGACGCTGTCCTCCTGGGGCTTTCTCCCAAAGAGGGGAGGCCTCAGTCCAAGTGATGAGTTTAGGGGCAAACATATCCTAGAGAATGTACGTAGCACCATCATATATTAGGTCATGACAGAACCTGTTAGAAGTATTTATTTCACTATCTGCTTATTTTTATTTCTCTAAGCTGTGAGAAATTAAAATGTAAGGCAACAATGGGCGCTCGTTACTCAGAATAAGTAATGTTTTACATATATTGACCATAGGCTTTTGTCAAGCAGCCATTAGCCAAAAGGACTTAAATATACACACACTGGGAATAAGCTCCACTTTATTTGCACTTAGGTGTGTAGCACAAACCATCCCCACTGCTGTTTGCTATAGTCATCTTACTCCCAGGAGGTGCTTCTAAAGCTTTCCCTGGGTGTCAGGTTTTGTAATAAGTCATTAGTTATCACTCACGTGTACAAAAATATATGACAACTTAAAATAAGGATTAGAAGAACATTTACCTAAAGAACAAAACTGAGGAAAAAACAGCATCTCACAAATTAGTTTGTTAATCTGACAGTTTATATTTAATGGCATCATTGACTCTATCCTTAATTCACTGTAAGGTTTTGTTTATTTCCCTTGCTAAAGGGGCAACATGAAAGAGTGCTTTTTTTTTCCAATGGAATGCTTTGGGATATTTATTAAAACCTAATACACACACACACACACACACACACACACACACACAGAGTTATTGTAGTCTCCACAATAATACAAAATAGATTAGCACGTGTATTTCGTGTGCTGCTTGTGAAACTGTTTTTTTGGTTGGCATTTCCAAAAACATTTCAGTTCATATTTATATTCATATTGTTTTATGACGAGGAGATAAGTACTGTCTATGTGGAAAGATTCTCTACACTCGCCAAAATAAATCATTTTAAAGTTCAAAAGAAAAGGGTGACATATTTTTCATTTTTGCCCCCAGGTTTGATGAAAATTAAAAGCAGACTTTAAAAGCAGATACTATGAATTCATAATGGAGGCCAAAAGCATTTACAATGAAAAGAACCCCTTGGGAAGCTCTTGCACTTCCAAACAATGGTTTGGGTGGAATTTATTTTTCTGCACATCAAATGTTTAAGAACAGCTGTTTTTTGTTTTGGGTTTTTTTTTCCTGAAAGACTGTTGTTCCCCCCAAATTTCCTGGCATGTGTCTTGGCCTTTGCCCATGCCATTAAGGAAATGTGCCACTGATTTCTCAATGTATTCATTAACTAAAAATTTCATACATTTCATGTCTGTCATTACTTCTACCTGATGATACAACTCTAAACTTTCATATCCTGGCATAAGGAACAATACCCTAAAATACCTCTTTTTATTATTGTCCAATCGAGGACTGAACAGAGATAGGATAACTTCTCAGTTAACATGTTTTGACAGGTAGTAGGTGAGGTCCTATGTTTAGAATGTAATTCTTCTTTCTTATGGCTGTGCATCTTTCTTTGCATTTAAGTCTATAGGTTAAAAGACTTGAAGAAACCTGTCACAGGATCTATTCAAGGCTTTGAATTTCAAGAGTTTGCTTTGGTGGGTCCTTGATTTGGGCTCCTAAAAATATAAGCCTTTTTATAACTAGATGTGGTTCTTCTGAGTACCATAGTAAAAAGAAGAACAAAACCTGGTCCCATCTGTGAGATTTGGGAGGCCATTTTAAGAGGTCAAAGTCTTCAAGTTCAAATTATAAAACAAGATAATTTACATACACGTTATTGCATTGAAAAGGGTTTCATATAATTCAGCAAATTAAAGAGAAGTAAATTAAAGATGGTTGTCCATGATCAGTTAAGTTTCTGCTACATAACCAATTATCTCAAAATGTGGTGTCATCACATCTTAATTCTTTTTTTAGCATACTGTTGTGTGAGTCAGTAATTTGGATTGGGCTCAGTTGGGTGATTCTCCTGTGTTCTCTATACCAGTCACTATATCTGTGATCAGTTGCTGGCAGTGTGGTCAGTTGGGGGGCCCTCTGGAAGCTGGCTCCTCCTTCTTGGCCTCATTCATGTATCTCACTGTTGGCTAGGTATGGACTGAGGCCCTCTGGTTGTTTTCCACATGGCATCTCACCTTGCCTGTGGCTAGCCCAGGGTGGCAGGGAGAGAGCGTGTGTGCACACAAAAGCTGTAAGGCCTCCTGAGGCTTAGGCTCAGAACTGACACAGATCATTTTCACTGCCTAGTACTGATCAATGCAAGTCCCAAGTCCAGCCAAGATTCAAGGAATGGAGAAATAAACTCCGTCTCTTAATAGAAGGATCTCATTGTCACATTGCGAGGGCACAGATGTAGAGAGAGACAGAATTTGTGGCCGTTTTTAGCATCTACCACAGTATCAAGTTACTTGTTTGAGCCTAAGAAGAAAGAGCAGGACTTAGAGTGTTGAGGGGCTATGGTTGGAGCCATTAAACTGCACTTGACTTTAAGTACGTTGGGAACCCATTTTTACTTTTATTTCTAAGTAGAAGTAGTCCTGCTGGGAGTTTTCATTCATGGCTCCTGCACAAATAAACTTCTAAAGGATCCAACTCTACACAACTAAGCAGGCAGAGCCTTTGTGTGTGGAAAGTGGTGCCCCAACTTTGGTTGAACACAAGTAAAAGCTTTTCCTGCATGGAGGAGTGAAAGAATGAGGAGCTTGGGGGTGAGTCTAAGGTTTCTACTTGAGCACCAGGAAGGCTGACATTGTCACTAACCAAGATGGAAAGGATTTTGAGTAAATCAGCTTTTTTTAAATCTATTTTGAGAGAGGGAGGGAAAGTGAACACAAGCGTGGTAGGGGTAGAGAGAGGGGGGATAGAGAGAACCCCAAGCAGACTCTGCACTGTCAGCACAGAGCCTGGAGGCAGGGCTTGAACTCATAAACCACGAGATCATGACCTGAGCTGAAACCAAGAGTTGGACGCTTAACCGACTGAGCCACCCAGATGCCCTGTACAGCAGCTTTGAGGGGAGTTGAGAAAGTCCGTTTTAAACCCCTTACATTTGAGATCTCAATTCAGCATTCATGTGGAGATGCCAAGTAGGTAATTGAACACATGTGTCTGGAGTTGGGGACAGCAGTGCAGGCTGAAGGTTTAAATCTGGGAATCATCATCTTATAGATAGTACTGAAGATCATGAGACTAGATGATACAGGTAGAGACGAGAGCATTCAAGGACATGGCTCTGAGTGCCTCCAATCTAACAGGTCAGGGAGAAAAGAGGAAACCAGCAATGAAGGCTGGGTAGGGAGGAAGGTGAAGAAAGTCGAGATCTTGGAAGCCAAAGAAGAAAGCCACAGAGAAGAGGAGGTCCCTGTTAAAAAAATGCTGCTGATAGGTGAGCCACATGAGAACTGAGTATTATCTAGGTTCTAGGAGTGCGGAGGCTTGGAGAAATCTTGGTGGAGGACAGGGAGTCTTGGTGGAGCAATGACTTGACTAGCAAATTTCTAGAGTGGACGGAGGAGAGAGATTGGAGACAGCAAGGGTAGACAAACATTATGAGGGCTTTTGCTGAAAAAGAAAATGGAAATGGGGTGACAGTTTGTAGGGTAAATGGAGTCTAAATATTACATAGAAATAAACTGATAGAAAAATGGACAAGTAGAAGAAAAAAGATAGCATCCCTAAAGCATATCCATAACCACAGAGAGAAGGCGGGCTCTCGTGCCCAGGGGGAGGTGCTGGCATTTGATAGGGACACAGAGTTCATCTAGAAAGAAACTGAGCAAGGACAGGCTGCTCAGGTTACCTGCCATGTTACCACCAGTGTGTATGAAGCCATGAGTCTGTACATGAAACAGAAGGTCAGCCTTCCTAAGTCATTTGACCTTCAGACTCACCCAGCAGGTTGAGAAGGAGAAAGGAGGAAATGTAGGGGGGACATAAGCAGTGGGAAAGTAGGGGGCAGAGATGCAAGAGATCCTAATCACTGAGTCAGAACAGAGGGCTGGTAAGTGCAAGCCCAAGCGTGAGGTTCACGTGTGACTCTTACAAGTTCTGTGACCTTAGACACATCACCTGATTGTTCTAAACCTCAGTTTGCCCACACATAAGATGCCGCTGCTAATAGCATCTCCATGTCCAGGTTAATTTGAGGAATTCAGTATAAGACAATCCATGTGAAGGGCTTCTCAGCCCATGGGAGACACACGGTATTGGCTAACTCCATGACAGTGGTGGCGGCTGTGCTTTTTTGCGGGTCCATCTGCCCATAGTTTGAGGTTCCCTTTAAGGTAAAATTCACCTACCATAAAATTAACTATTTTAAAGTGTGTCATTCCATGGCTTAGCATATTCATCATGTTGTACAACCATAACCTCTATCCAGCTTCAAAATATTTTCATTATCCCCAAAGAAAACCCTCTAGACACTAAACAGTCGCTCTCCATTCCCTTCCCCCAGCCCCTGGCAGCCACCAATCTGCTCTCTCTCTCTGTAGATGTACCTATTCCAGATATGTCATATAACATGTGACCTTCTGTGTCTTCTTCCTTTCAGTTAGCATATTTTTAAGGTTCATTTATGTGGTAGCAGGTATCAGAACTTCACTTTTTTAAATAGAGCTCATTATTTTTTTTTTGAAAGAGAGAGAGAGAGCACACGAGTAGAGGAGGTGCAGAGAGAGAGGGTGACAGAGGATCCTAAGTGGGCTCCATGCTGACAGCAGAGATCCTGATGCCGGTCTCGAACTCGCAAACCGCGAGATCATGACCTGAGCCGAAGTCAGATGCTCAACCGACTGAGCCACCCAGGTGCCCCAGAACTTCATTCTTTTTTATGGTTGAAGGATATCTCACTGCATGAATAGGCCACACTCTATTACCGTCTATTCCATTCATTGATGGGCAAAGCTATTTCCACTTTTTGGCTACTGTAAGTAGTACTGCTGTGAACATTCGTGTACAGGTGTTTGTTTGAGTGCCTGTTTTATGATTTGGAGTACACGCCCGAGAGTGGTTTTGCTAGGTCACATGCCTGCAGTTTTGACAACGCAAAACAAGACTTTAGAGAGTACGATATTCCTCTACTTCCCTCGACAATCTCCTGAAGTCAGACACCTGGCTTCGCTCTTCTTTGGGTGCATGGCTTTCAGAAGCAGGAGAACAGAAGGTACCAAGTGTTAGTGTTGCTTTCTCCTCAGTGTTTTTTTTCAATCATTTAAAAAAAATGGAAAAGCCCGCAGATGGGTCAAAACAAGAGGAGCGCCAGCTCAGCTCGCAGGCAGTGTGAGGCCCTGCCTCTTACCTACGCCATCCCCCACCGTGCTATCCTGTCCTTGCGAGTAGTATAATGTTAGAAAAAACTTCGATTTTATCTCCATGAAAGGGATGAACATGTACATGTTTGTAGCAAATATACCTGCAAGGGCACCTGAGTGGCTCAGTCAGTTAAGTGTCCAATTTTGGCTCAGGTCATGATGTCATGGTTGGTGGGTTAGAGCCCCGCATCCGGCTCTGTGCTGATAGCTCAGAATCTGGAGCCTGCTTTGGAATCTGTGTCTCCCTCTCTCTCTGCCCCTACCCTGCTCACACTCTGTCTCTCTCTCTCTCTCAGAAGTAAATAAACATTTAAAAAAAATTTTTTTAAAGAAGGAAAATAAACCTGGAAATGCTTCTCAGGAAGGTTAGCATCTGGATCACAAAAGGTAAATGCATATGACAGTAGATGACCACAGAATGCTGTTGAGACATCCCTTGACTTTAAGGCCTAGAAATAGAAATAATAGAAGAAGAAACACATAGACGCAACTCAGAGAGTTTCACGAATGAAGGAAAGAAACCAGCAACTCCGAGTGGAGACGTAGGGCGGAGTCCCAGGGGGACAGAACAGAGGGAGGAAGGCGAGAAGTCTGTGAGACACGAACGTCCACGGGCGGGTTTGACAGGCAGACCAGCCCTCCAGAGGAGCCAGAGGACCAGCGTCCGGGAGAAAGTGACTCCAGGAGAGACGGACTTGCTAAACATCCCAGGTACCGGGGAGCAGATACCAGATGGCTGAGCTGAAAATAAGAGAACAATATGACTTTTTACTCAAGCTTTTACAGTCTTGGCCCTGAGTGGGAGCCAAAGAATAACACACCCATCGGCCTGAAAGAGATTTCAGAAAGGAGCGCCTTAATGACAAACTTTTGTTTTTGTTTTTCTGCAAACCTCCTGATGCCAACTCCCAGCCTCTCCTGGCAGTTCCCTGAAACAACAGTTTGGTCGCCAAGACTTTCGAGAACTTGCTGTGGATGTGAAATCCCTCCTCTTTAATTGAAGGCCACTCCCGCTAATTTGGTCCTCCACAAAGCTGCTTTAGAACTGGCACACATTCCCCACAGGAAGATCTTTCATTTGTTGGAAGATGGTCATCAAGCCCCCTCCCCCTGCTTTTCTCTGGACTGCACCCCCCAAACCCTTGGACCCTTTCCCATGGAACTCACTGTTATCCTCTACAACATTTTCGTAACTTTGGTTTCTTCGTCTCATTTTTTTTAACAGCACAAACGAACAAACACTCCCCCCACCCCCAGAGGTGCTTTCTACAGGGGTTTGGACTGCAGTGCAACACTTAAAGGAAGAAGACACAAGAGAGAAGGATTCCCTAAACCATTTCTGTTTTATTTCTGGCGTCTCGGTGTCATGCTGGCTTTTTCCCACAAGACGACTCCACTTCTGAAAATACTCATTTAGTAAACTGAATCCACTCCACCCAGGTCATTTTGTCACTAAACTTATACCTTGTAATCATCTCAACAAGAGCAACCATAATGGTGGCATCTAACCTTGTTGCCTTGTGCTAAGACTCCCAGCAACCCTAAGTGGTAGGTCTGTCATTATCCGCGCTTGACAGCAAAGGGCACGGACTGGGAGAGGTTCAGGACTTGCCTGAAATGATCCCGTTCGTGAGTGGGGAAGCCTTTGTTATAATACAACAGCTGGATCCCTGGGTTTCTCATCTTGAGATACATCCGATGCTGTATTCCCTTCTCAGTATCTATCTGTGGATTGTAAATAACACTCTCTTTTTTTCATACCTATTTACTCAGTTCATATTCCTTAGTAAATGTTTCCTTCAACAGCACTTTTCCGATTTATCAAGGTCAGTTTCAAGTTTACACTGGCTGTCCGTCTTGAGAACTGGCAAGTCCTTCTAGTTCAGTAACATCTGAGTGTATTTGCGCTATCTTCTGTCCTAATATGGAAGCTTAAAAGTTTAACTGTTAGATTATAGCTATGAAAAGCCATAAGAGCTAACATCTATTCCAGGCACTGTTGTAGGTGTGTTGCATATCTTCACAGAAGACCTAAAAGATGGACACTATTGTTCCTTCCAGGGTTACAAATTGAGGCACAGAAAGGGTGCATAACTTCCCCATGGTCACTCAGCTAAAAGTTTGCCTACATCTTTACAAGTAGGCTTAGATTTAAAAAATACTCTACAGGGGCGCCTGGGTGGCTCAGTCCGTTGAGCGTCCAACTTCGGCTCAGGTCATGGTCTCATGGTTCCTGAGTTCAAGCCCATGTCTCTGTGATGACAGCTCAGAGCCTGGAATCGTCTTTGAATTCTGTGTCTCCCTCTCTCTCTTTCTGCCCCTTCCCCACTCGTGTTCTCGCTCTCTCTCAAAACTAAATAAGTAAGCATTAAAAAAATTATTCTACGTATATCCTATTGCCAATTCACATTTAAACAATCTTTTTCTAACCAGGAATTTTAGGGGGACAAATGGATCCTTACTAAATGGTGTATTATCCATCTTTCTAACGGTAATTTAGGCTTCTAACTTTTGCTGTTAGAAAAACATGTTTCTCTAAAATCACTGTTTATTTTTCATTGTGAGAGAGCAATGAGGGATATGTACAATATGATGCCACCTGCATATCTTAACATTTGTCAAACCGTGTTTCACACTGTTTCGAGGGACACATATGTGTTGTGGAGGAGGAGAACCAGGAAGTGCATCCCACAGGAAGCGTCAAGCACATTTGTCATTTTTTTCCTTAGGCTTGGTGATGGTAACATGCAGCGAGTTTTACATTATTCTTCATCTCTTTTCGAATGTTTGAAATTTTCATAATTTTTAAAAAGAGAAGAAGGAAATGAAGTATGAATAAGTATCATACTTCATATACTTATAATTGGAAGACTTGCTGATCAGGATGTCTGATTTCTAGACCGTGTTCTGCAACAGACCAGCAGTTGAAATCGAGCAAGCTGCGTGATCCAGGCCTCTTTCCTCAACTACAGAAGCAACATATTTCGCTAGAACAGGAATTGGCAAACGATGGCCACCTGTTTTTATAAATAAAGCTTTATTGGAAGATACCTACACCCGTTTGTTTGTATACAGTCTGTGGCTGCTTTTGTTCTATAATAGCAGTGTTGAACAGGTACAACGAAGATGCAAAGTTAAAATATTCACCGTTCAAGGCTTTACAGAAAGCAGGTGCAGACCCTTGCAGTAAAAAATCAGCTTCCTTCCACACTAATATTTGAGCATCCCAGGATATAGCAGAGTAGCCAAGCCTCTTGCACCAACGGTGGATTGTGGACACCAGTCTGAGGCAAATCACTGTAAATAAGGATGGAAATACAGAGAAGATTGAAGAAACTTTAGGACCTTGAAGTCACACAGCAAAACCACCTACGATTGTTCTGGGAACTTTTGGGCACATATATCTTACCCTAAATGGGATGAAAGGTAAGTTCGTAGGTACCAAGCACAGACTGTAAGGTCTCTGACTTAGTGTGCATGATGAGATTACAAGACCATATAAATGGTTATGCTTTGGGGGTTTTGCTGGGATGTTCTAGAAAATTGGTACTTAATCTTTTCATAAAATTTCTCATGGGAATAGAAGTCTCATTCCTCTGTTCAACGCAGTTCACCCACTGAAAGAGCAATACAAAATGGTGGTCAAGAGCAGGAATTCAAGAGTCCGATAGCAAGGACTAGAATTCCAGTATACACCTTTTCTTTTATATCTTGGCAATTTATGTAATCTCGCTTATGTAATCTCAGTATCCTCTTCTGGTGTGTAACTCACGGGGTTACTGTGATCGCTAAAATGATATAATTCATGGTGCAATATTTAGCATAATGCTGCGTAAACACTAGCTATTATTAACCGGATATGCTTAGGACACAGTACACATTCTGCGATGGGTTTTAAAGCATAGCTTCTAGTATCTCCTTCAGGACTAATGAAAGATATGGGGGGAAGTGGAAGGCAGTTTCAACATATCTGTAGCAGGTGGAACATAGGAAGCAAGGTTTCCTTGAGGTGGCCATACGGCAATAGCAACCAAGTGGCACACAAGAAGAGCATTTCAGTGCCACCCTGTAATGAAGCCCACCATCCAAAACTGTTTAGACTGTCCCTGACTGTTCCAGCAAGAAAAACACAAGGACGTCTTCCTGCCTTCACAAATTTAACGCAAAGTCACGACATTGACATATAGCCAATTAGTGAGTTGTTGGAATGAAAACAAGCATCAGCAGATGACATCATATAAAGTGTTTATTTTGGGTACGTTACTTACCTGCCCTAGACCTTCATTTCCTCACTGAATATCACTCTCCACCAAACATATCGTACAAGCCGTATACATACAGTAATCCCCCCTTATCTGTGGGGGATATCTTCCAAGCCCCTCGGTGGATGCCTGAAACTGTGGGGAGTACCAAACCCTACACATGCTATGTGTTTTCCTATACATCCATACTTACGATAAAGTTCCATTCATAAATTAGGCACAGTAAGAGATTAACAACTATAACAATAAAATAGAACAATTATAATAATATGCTGTAATAAAAGTTATGTAAATGAGGATTCTCTCTCTTTCTCTCAAAATCTCTTCTAAGGTACTCGGAATTCTTCTTGTGATAATGAGACATGATAAAACACCTGCCTGATGAGATGAAATGAGGTGAATAATGTAGGCAACGTGACATAGTTAGGCTACTATCAACCTTCTGAGGATATGTCAGAAGGAAAATCATCTGCTTCCAGACCAAGATTGACCACGGGTAACTGAAACTGTGGAAAGAGAAATCACAGATAAGGATGGGGGTGGGGTGGGGAAGACTACTGGAGATTAGACTTTTCTACTGGTCACATTAAAGAAAGTAAAAAGAGGTAAATAAAATTAATTTTAATAATATACTTGATTTAGCCCATTATAACCAAAGTAATATTTCAGCATGTAATTAATTAATGTAAAAAATACACTGATGAGATTTTTACATCAGCTTGGTGTGTATTTTACAGTTTCTACACATCTCACTTAAGAATACTGCAATTTCAGGGCACCAGGGTGGCCCAGTTGGTTGAGCATCCTACTTCGACTCAGGTCATGATCTCGTGGTTCGTGAGTTCAAGCCCCACGTTAGGCTTCTTTTATTATTATTATTATTATTATTATTTATTTTTGAGAGAGATAGAGACAGCGTGAGCAGGGGAGGGTCAGAGAGAGAGGGAGACACAGAATCCGAAGACAGGCTCCAGGCTCTGAGCTAGTTGTTAGCACAGAGCCTGATGCAGGGCTCTCTCCCCGCCCCTCTCTCCCTGCCCCACCCCCTTCACTCTCTCTCTCTCAGAAATAAACATTAAAAAAATAATATAAATACAGTAAACACTATCAAAAAAATTGTAAAAAAAAATAAAGAATACTAAGAATACTGCAGTCTCAATAGCCATGTGACTAGTGACTACCATATTGGACCATGTTGGTCTAGGACACACTCAGCTCTTAGAAAACCATCAATTCTGGGGCACCTGGGTGGCTCAGTCAGTTAAGCATCTGACTTTGGCTCAGGTCATGATCTCACAGGCTGTGAGTTTGAGCCCTGTGTCAGGCTCTGTGCTGACAGCTCAGAGCCTGAAGCCTACTTCAGATTATGTGTTTCCCTCTCTCTGCCCCTCCCCTGCTCACGCTCTGTCTCTCTCAAATAAATAAATAAATAAATAAACATCAAAAAAAATTTTTTAAAAGAAAAAAGAAAACCATTGATCCCAAAACAGCACTTTAGCGATGGGAACAAAGGCAAGGATGAAGTCTACATGTCATCGGTCCATATATGAAGATTTAAACCACACCAGTAAATGATATTTTATCTTGGCATATAATAAAAGAGTGGGAATTCAAGCTTAGAGCCCAGAATGAACTATGTCAGAAGGCAGGTCCCATAAAAAGCCATCAAGAAAGGCTAATATTAGATTAATAAAAGTAACTTTCAGGTGAAAAAACTGAGTTGGTTCTCCTTAAAGAAAGGGTTATTAGGTTTTCTTTTCTTTCTTTCATAAGCATTTTGTAATTTAGCAAAAATCTGAATTTTTAGCAAAAAACAAGAATATTTACTGCAGCTCTATTCATAACAACCAAACACAGACCTTCTGAAACAACCCAAATGCATTTCAGCCTGTGGATGGTTAAGCAAGCTGTGGTACAGCTGCCCTGTGGAACACACCTCAGCAACGAAAAAGAAGGACCACCTAGCCATGCAATGGTTTTGATAGTTTGCAAGGGAAATATGCTGAGTGAGAAAGGTCCGTGTCTAGAAAATTGCGTCTTATATGGTTCCCTGCACACGTTTTCAAAAGAACAAAATAATGCAGATGGAGAACAGATTAGTGGCGGCCACGGGGTAGGGGTTGGTGGAGAAGTTGGGCGTGAGCACAAAGGGTGGCAGGAGAAAGTCTCGTGAAAAGAGCACACTTCGATATTTTGTCTGTGCTTGTGCTAACACAAGTATACACAGGTGGTAAAATTGCATAGACCCTTATACACATGTGCGCGTGCACACATAATCAGTAATTGTAAAGTTGGTAAAAACTGAATGGACCTCTCTGGGTTGTACCAATGCCAATGTTCTGGTTTTGATGGTTATATGAGATGCAACATTGAAGGAGACTAGGTGAAGAGTCCATGAGTCTCCTTGTTCGTTTGTGTTGGTTTTTTTTTTTTACAATTTCCTATGAATCTGTAATTTTTTTAAGTACATCCTCCCTCCCTCCTCAAAAAAAGATCCTTAGGAAAAGCAGCAACCTGTTGGCAAAGCCAGGCCCTACAGTAGAAAGCAGCTCCGGCTCCAGTAGCAGCTCCAGTAGAAAATCCAAGAACTGGTTTCTCACACACCCAGTGAAAAAGGAGAGGTGTGCCAACATCCATTTCTTAAATCCAGAAATCGACACAGGGGAACACGGAGAGAAGTCATTGGTTTTGTGCAAACCAAACCAATTCTGGTCCCAGAGCCCTGTCTTCCAGCTACTGGAGTTTACTGCTTTCCAAATCCACAGAGTATGTTTTATGGCCTTAACGAGCCAAGTTGTACACAGCTCATCACATGATGATGTAGAATCTAATTTTAAAAACCCACAAGAAAGTCATGGTAGGCAGGAGTGGCTAGAAAACCCATCCATGTGCTTGTTTTTCTGTTTTCATCAAAATTACAACTTACAATTAAATTGCTCTTTTTTAGACACTCTATTCTTTCAGAATATATGTTAAAACTATTCTTTTCCTAATGGTTGATAGAAACCGGATGTGAGGCTTAAAATGTGAGTCCAGTTAAGACCAAACCTTCGGGGGCACCTTGGTGGCTCAGTCGGTTGAGTGTCCGACTTCGGCTCAGGTCACGATCTCACAGCTCGTGAGTTTGAGCCCCGCATCAGGCTCTGTGCTGACAGCTCAGAGCCTGGAGCCTGCTTTGGATTCTGTGTCTCCCTCTTTCTCTGCCCCTCCCTCACTCACACTCTGTCTCTCTCTCCCTCAAAAATAAATAAACATTAAAATTAAAAAAAAAAAACTAAACCTTCAAAAACATAAAAGAAAAGGGGAAAAAAGAAAAGAAGAAAAAAACCAACAACATAAACCCTGAAACTACACAAGTAATGCCCTTTGCAGTTTTTGAACTATGCACTTTCTAACCACAAGAGGGCTTCCTTTATTCCCAGCAGTAAAAACCAGCAGAATAGTCTTTAATTTGGAGGTTGCAAACAGCTTACAAAGGAAAAAGAACTGAAAACCAAATGCCCCCTCTAAATACCAAGACTTGAATGATGGTACCATTTTGTAAAATGTGGAATTTGTTGAAGAACTTCTGTGATATACACTTCAAAGCTCAATTTCCTATTTTTAAATTTGGCATTCTACCTGATGGAAACGGGCCAACCACTTATAAGGCATGTTCATGATTTCATTTCCCAGTTGGTGAATGAAGTAAGGCCAAGTGCCGTCTTTATTTTTGTTAGTTTTATTATTAACATATAGAGCTCAACATATTGCTTGGGCTCAATAAGCACTCTGCAGTCAATGGCTCCTTATTCATTATTTAAGATAATTCTGTCATGCTCGAAAATGAATTTCCCTAAGAATACCCCCCACTCCTGTGCCAAACCTTGCTTATAGATTTCAGTCCATTGGGTTGAATACCAAGCGTTTGGGAAGAAAGACTCTTATTTTTCTTGAGATGTAGCCCAAGCTTTTAGAACCAAAGAGGTAGAGACAAGATTTCAGAATACTGGAAAAGGGCCCTCTGGACAGGCAGGTAGACTTTGCAGCATATTCTTGTTTTTGGGATTTGCTCATTTGCCCTCAGCCCTGTCTGGGGTTGCCCTCACTGCTCATACAGGACTTCTAAAATTTAGGTCCTATTCCTCTATTACTTGACCTTTGCTGACAGCTAGTAGAGCTAGAACACAATACTCCCATTAAGCTGGAAGTTGCTATTATTTATTGATTCATTGCGCCATTTGTAGAACTTTTTGCATTCTATTAAAGTTTTGCAAAGCATATGCAAAAGAGACAGAGTACTTT
This sequence comes from Cryptoprocta ferox, assembly GCA_028646485.1. Taxonomy (NCBI): domain Eukaryota; kingdom Metazoa; phylum Chordata; class Mammalia; order Carnivora; family Eupleridae; genus Cryptoprocta; species Cryptoprocta ferox. The sequence goes on from CM053572.1 coordinate 131,321,194, forward strand.
TTTTTTTTTTTTCTAGTCCTCAGTCCCAAGGTTTTCTGGCGAACCAACCTGAAGGAAGTTTCCACCAAGTTCTTTCATTATTTAAACTAGAAGATACAGTTGAAACCCGAATCAATGAATATTCTCCACTTGCGTCTTTTTGGAGAGGGACCTGGGATTAACTGTCCCTGCCCCCATGTTCACTTCTTTGTGAGAAAGGTGCAGCACCTGGAACTTCCTCTGTCTCTGGTCTGCCTCTCAATTCCAAGAGAAAGGAAGGCATGAGGAGGGATGAGACAGAGGGTGGGGTGAGGCTTGCCTGGAGGGGCCGGTTTGTTTCCTATACTGTCCCCATCTCAACAGCTGTGAGCTAAGGTGGTCCCATGCACTTCTGGGAAACAGGACTATGATGGGCTTCTGGGAAACATGACTACGATTTGCTCTGGGGAAGCATGGCCAGATTAAAACATACAATTGCTGAAAATAAAACCTGTGCGAAGTACACCCAACCAGGATTCTTGAGCTCCAGGTCTGAAGTCCTCATCAGCCATCATGTGGCTCTAGTACCTGACCTCCTTGCCATGTCCCAGTCCCATGCTATGTGAAATAAAGTAAATATATAACATCTTGCCTGTATAATTTCTAAAGCTCATCTCAGTACTAACCTCAACCTAAGACTCAGTTTATGCTAAGCACAGCCCAACAATGATTGAGCCTTCTGAAAGACAGAGCCCCGAAGCCCAATTCTCTTGCTGTGTGATTAAAAGGAATAGTTTGGGGGTGCCTGGGTGGCTCAGTCTGTTAAGCATCCAACTTCAGCTCAGGTCATGATCTCAGATTGTGAGTTCGAGCCCTGTGTCGGGCTCTATGCTGACAGCTCAGAGCCTGGAGCCTGCTTTGGATTCTGTGTCTCTTTCTCTCTCTGCCCTTCCCCCACTTGTAATCTGTCTCTCTCTGTCTCTCAAAAATAAATAAATGTAAAAAACATTTAAAAATAAAAATTAAAAAAAGTAAAAGGAATAGTTTGCATGAAGACCAATCTGAGCACCTCAGCTAGAATTCACAGGATGTGATTTTTTTTTTAAGCATAAGCATGTGATAAGCATCAATTCACTAAGTGTGCCCCAGAAGGTACAAAGTTTGAGAGATGGGCCCAGAAAGAAGGAAGTTTTAGTATTTGATATTTCCAAGGGAATGTTCAAGTTTCCCAACTGAGTTCAGTTCCGTATAAACCTGGCCTGGCTTTTGTGGGGATTCAATGAGCTTGTTTGTTTTCTGTGCTCCTGTGTGTAATTTCTTAGAGCCCTGTTGACTCTACCTCGAAAGAAAAAGCAGCAGCCATTTAAGCATTGCTGCAGGAATCCGAACACTGGATTAGCCACACTTTATGCATAAAATGGGATCACTGTGGGGCAGTGCTGGGGTGTTGTAAGGAGGCTGTTGTGGGGGTGCACAGGCCTCCCTGGCCTTGTCCTCTTGGCCAGGCCAGGCCCTGCATGGCGGGGAGCAAGGGTAATGGGCCTATCAATTACTTTGTTCTGGACTGCTCGCTTTTCTTCCGTAAAGTCTACAAGATCTTCTTTTTTAAATCCTATTTGTGCTTTTAGTTGCCTGGCCAACCCTCTGAGGACCTGTTGCCAGGGTCGGAATGGATGAGGAGCAAAAGAGGACAGAATCAGTGCACGAGAAAGGGGAGGGGCCACCGAGGGGCCGGGCAGCAAAGTAACGCATCACCGTCCAAGCAGCAGGGGGCCCATTGGGCCCTTCCAATAACAGACTCTCAGCGTGGAATGTCCTCAAGGTCATCCAAGAGACCATGTGACAGGCCGGCGCAGGACCTCAAAATTTTCCTGAAATGTATTTAAGATGTTCATTTCCTCCTAGAGCTCTCAACTTTGCAAAAGAGATGGCCATTTTTATTTTGAAGCGTTCTTAAATAGGCACAGGAAAGTGAAATGACCTGCCAAAGATGACAGAAAGTCTGCTAGAAATTCGAGTGTTTTTACCTTTTCACATATTTTATTTTAAAAAAAAAGGGTGGGGGTATCTGGTTTCTTTGCAGTGTACTGTGGTTTGTCATGTTTATGAGATTTATTTTCTTTCTGGATCAAGAGTTTGCTGGGGATGGGGAAAGGGAGGCTTAGGGAACTTTTAAAACTCTACTTGAACGGTTAGGGCTATTTATTCTCATGAAGAGAAATATTTATTTAACGAGTTGATTCATTATATTATAACCTTGTGAATAAACAGACCACAGGCCTGAGTATGGAGAAGAAGTACATGGAATTAGTAATGAAAAGAGGGGCCGACAGTTCTTAAACACCTAGTGTTGATAGACATTATTTCATTTGGTTCACCCAGCTAAATGCTGTGTCTCCATTTCATAGATGTGAAAACTGAGGCCTGGACATAGGGCATAAACTACTTGGAGTTCATACAGGTAATAACATGGGAGATCAAGGATCAGAACCTAGGCTAGTTCAAGGAAAGCTCTTTCCTACATCCCATGCTGTCGTGGAAAGACAATGGGGCTTAGACATTGGGGGCTGGGGTAACGGAGCTGGTCAGAGTTTTAAACCCAGTTCTGTGACTGGTTAATTGTATGGCCTTTGGAAATATCACTTGATTGATCTGGGCCTGTTTTCTCATAGATTAAGGTGCTTAAATTCAGGCAAGGTGCAAACCTACCAATTTTTTGGATAAACACAGTTTTATTCTGCCCACTTTGGTGATGCAAACCAACCTAAGATGTTTTAGCCATTTCGGAGAACTTGTCCCTCCCAACCCTCCATGACCCTCCACTCCTGTGTCTGCTGGAGGGGAGAGGAGTCCATGGGGCCCTGGGATCTGGTCTGGAACAAATCAAAATCTAATGGGAAGCAAGTGTGCTTGGATAGAAATAGGCTTTATCATGCTTAATTCTTGTTTATTGATTTATTTTTTTGTTAAAACGTTTATTTATTTATTTTAAGGCAGGAAGATAGAGAGCATGAGTATGGCAGGGTCAGAGAGAAAGAGACAGAGAGAGAGACAGAGAGAGACAGAGAGAGAATCCCAAGCAGGCTCCACCCTATCAGCGCCAATCCTGATGTGGGGCTCAATCTCATGAACTGTGAGATCATGACCTGAGTTGAAATCAAGAGTCAGAGACTTGACCCACTGAACCACTCAGGTGCCTTTTAATTCTTTTCTTGAAATGTTTATTTATTTTGAGAGAGAGAGAGAGAGCAAGCAAGGGAAGGGCAGAGAGAGAGGGAGAGAGGGAGTGAATGAGAGAGAGAGAGACAGAGAGAGACAGAGAGAGAGAGAGAGAGAGAGAGAGAATCCCAAGCAGGCTCCACACTCAGCACCAAGTTCAATGCGGGACTCGATCTCACAATCGTGACATCATGACCTGAGCCAAACTCAAGAGTCGGATGCTTTAACCACCCGGGTGCCCTTATCATACTTAAGCGTTGTTCACTGATTAATCAATTGAGACAATTTAAATATCATGAAATGCACACATTTTTATGGTTCAAAGGAACGTGACAATTACATACACACATGTAAACCACCACCCAATCAAGTTTAAAAAGCTTTTCAAGACCCCAGAAAGCTCTCTTTTTCCCCGTCAACTGTGCCCCCTCCTTACCCAAGAAGACAACTACTGTTCTGATGTCCATCACCACGGTTAGTTTGACCTGTACTGGAACTTCATGTATGTGCAATTGCATATTTGAAGCCACTTCCAATGCTAGAGGCACGTCTCTGCTTCCTGGAGGTGAGTGGCAAATTATTTTCCTAATGGCTATGAGTGCCATTAGGACATAGATCAGGGGTGCCAGGTCTATTAGGTGGGAGAGTGAAGGCCAGAGGAGGGTATCAATAATTGTTTCTTCTTTCCAAGAAGCTGATACATTTCTTGAAAACAGGATCTGGTGGTTTTATAGGGTCTAACGAAACAATGCACCTATTATTTTCCCATTTCATATTTATTTAATTAAGTGATTCTTTTACACCCTCATTTATCTATACATTCATTCATTCGACAAAAAAACTTGTTAGTGTCCAGCTGTACGTGCCTGAGACAATCTAGGCGTGGGATCAGCTACAAATGAGATGTACATGTGTGTCCTCTGGAGCTTGTGTTCTAGCTGGGAGATAAGGACTAAGTGCCCTGCAGCGGAATGCAGAGGATCATTTGTGAAGGCTGTAGGTGCCATGAAGAAATGAACGAAGGTAATGGCGGCGAGTAGCTATTTCACACAGCTCAGGGTTAGTAGGCGACTTCGAGTCACACTTGACCTCCTGCCCATTGCAAAATGCAGGATTAACATTGCTCTATTGGCTTGAAGCACGAACCAGAATTTCATTACCCATGGCTTCATTTATTCATCGCCTACTACCCACCAGGTACAGTCAACACTATGATAATACAAAAATAAACAAGGCATGGATAGAATTACTCATCTCTGGAAAGCCCTTGCTTTTAAAAGGTCTACACTGTTTTCTCCATTGTCATCGTTCACTGAAAAAAACTGAATGCATCTAATCCATATGTTGATAACTTTTCACGAGTCACGTCTCAAGCTGCTTTGAACGGGGGTCATTAGGCAGCTTTTAGCGAGGCATAAAGAACCCCGCTCTGCTGGGCAAAGGCAAAGACTTTCTTCTTTCTTCCAACATTTCAGACACCTCCAGGGTCTCTCGGTCAGTTTACTGTCAGAGGCTTAGCAAAATAAACTGTACGCTAGAGGACTTAACTTTTGGGATTTTGAGAGTTCCTTGAAAACACAGCATAAAGTGTCCCAAGCTAATAATATCAACACTACCACCCCCAATACTCTCTCTCTCTCTCTCACTGTTCCTCTCTCTCTCTGAAGGTTAACCACTGTAGCAACTAGTGGACAAAAGGCTTCAGATGTGTTCCACAGAGTGTTTGATATCATGGGACAGGACAGAGCCAGAACAATTGAGTCCCCTTTGGCCAAAACTTTCCCATTAGTGTGTATCAGAAATGGGCACGCCCGGATTGCAGGACAAGTAAACAGGACATAATGAGTTTTCAATAAATACTGCTGAGCCAGACTCCAAGTCTGTTGGGAGAGGTTTACTAGACACGTGGAGCCAGCCAGGGAACTTGAGGACAGAAAGGTGCAGAGAGTTCAAGTTCACGAATGGAAACAGGTGCATCAGGATGGGCTGTGACCACCATGCAAAGGGCAAGGAGGTAAGACTTTTCTTATGGGAAGGACCCAACAACCCATAACGTCTTTGTGAGAAATACCCATTTTATTATCAGAAGAATCAGGGTGTTATGGGGAGAGGGAACTGGGGAGGTTTGAAACTCTTTTTTTCTCTTTAGTTTTCTTTTTAGAAAATAAAATAAAACATGAGGCACCTGGGTGGCTCAGCAGTTAGGTGTCTGCCTTCGGCTCAGGTCATGATCTCACGGTCTGTGGGTTCAGGCCCCAAATTAGGCTCTTGGGTTGACAGCTCAGAGCCTGGAGCCTGCTTCAGATTCTGTGCCTCCCTCTCTCTCTGCCCTTCCCCTGTGCATGCTCTGTCGTTCTCTTTCTCTCAAGAATAAAAACATTAAAAAATTTTTTTAATTAAAAAATAAAATAAAACAGGGGCGCCTTGGTGGCTCAGTCAGTTAAGCGTCTAACTTGACCTCAGGTCATAATCTGACAGCTCGGAACCTGCTTGGGATTCTCTTTCTCTCTCTTCCCCTCCCTCATTTGTACTTTCTGTCTCTCTCTCAAAATAAGTAAATAAACTTGAAAATGAAACAAACAAATGAAACAAAATAAAATAAGAAACCTGAAGTTGAGGATGGTAAAGAACCTAAAATCCCACAGCTGGTCAAATCAGAACTTGACCCCAGATCATTTTCTTTTTTTATTTTAATTTTTTAATGTTTTATTTATTTTTGAGAGACAGAGCATGAGCAGGGGAGGGTCAGAGAGAGAGGGAGAGAGAATACGAGGCAGGCTCCAGGCTCTGAGCTAGCTGTCAGCACAGAGCCCGACGCGGGGCTCGAACCTACAAACCGAGAGATCATGACCTGAGCCGAAGCCGGACGCTCAACAGACTGAGCCACCCAGGCGCTCCGCCCCAGATCATTTTCTAACTCATTTTGCCCCTTCAACCAGAAGGTATGACCAAGTGGAATACTTTTGGCATCAAGACATTTTTTAAAGATGCTTATGTTCTAATAGACTGAAGTTGGTTTGAATACCTTCTTTCCAATTTTAACCATGAACAAATTAATTTTCGTGTACATTAGAACTTATTTTCACTTAGACTTTTTTAAGATGTGCAAAGCTGAGCAACTGAGGGAAAGAGAGAGAAGCTCTAGTCCCAGATGAAACTTGTTGACCCCCTCCTCCAAAGCCTGGAGAAACTGCAGAACAGATTGACCCGGGGAGCCCTTGGTCAGCCTTTCTGCTTCCTGGGTGTTAACTCCCCTAACAAGTTAATAAAGTAACGAACAAAGGGCTGCCACATCTGGAATACAACCAAACATTTTGTCCTTAGCACTTTGATGTCCTAGATCATGTTCCCCAGAAGCAAAGCCTGAGACCAAGATACCAGCACTTGGGGTTTACTGAGGGGGATCGTCTTTAGGAAAATGTCAAAGGGAATGTATTAGTTCGCTAAGATGCTATAACAAAACACCATAGCATGGGGGGCCCTAAACAATTGAAATTTATTTTCTCAAAGTTCTGGAGGCTGGAGGCCTAAGATCAAGATGTTGGCAGGGTTGGGTTCTGGCGAGGCCTCTCTATGTTGCAGACAGCCTCCCTCTTGTCACCTCTTCATGGGGTTGTTTCTCTATGTACATGTTTCCCAGGTATCTCTCTGTGTCCCAGTTTCCTCTTCTTCCTCTTCCTCTTCCAGTCAGATTGGATCAGGGCCCATTCTAACAGCCTCGTTTTAACTTAATTACCTCATTAAAGGCCCTATCTCCAAATAGAGTCCCATTCTGAGGACTAGGGGTTAAGGCTTCAGTGTATTAAAATGAGAGAACACAATTCAGTGCATTATGGAGAGGGAGAGAAGGGGAACAAGAGAGAGGAAGGAGGGGAGATGGAATTTGGTTCCTGGGAAACCTAGTCTCAGCCTGGTCCATGGGGTGAGGGGGCATTGGTACCATCAGTCAAGCCACAGAGTGGTCCCACCTTGAAGTGAGGAGTCTGGGTCTTTCTATGACCGTATCTGTTAGTTCACTGGCCAGCCACAGGATGTGTCTGGTGGGGAGGGGGTGGTCTTCAAGCATCTGCCTAGTCATCTCCAGGAAAGACAACTCCTGTGAGCCAATTGCACTTTTCTGGAGAGAGTCAAGCAGCTGTCAGCCTCTGTCCACTCAAGCACTCAGCATCTGGGGGGCAGTGTCCCCACACTAAGAGGGGCCAGGCAAGACACCAACATCACCCTCAACACAGGTCTTCAAGGGGCCCTCTGTTTATTATAGAGACTTACCAGTCTTCTGTCTCCATTGGCTCAAGCCCACCCTTCCAGATTCAACACAGGATATAGGGGTGCTGCTGGGGGGTGGAATGGTGGGGGGTCTGACATATTCCTTCCATCAGCACGTGGCACCACAACGGACCCAGTTTCCCCACCCTGAATACTTGACTTCTGGTCAACCACTAAACCTAACAGCTCCACCTCTTCATTTGTTTTCCAATCCGTCTTCTCTCCGTCATTATGGCCATTGCCTTGGTTCAGGGAACCATTATTTCTCATCCCTATGAATAAAGAGTTTCTTCTCAGATGTCTCTGCCTCTACCTTAACCCTAACCAGTTCTCCCACAGCAGCCAAATACAAGCAATTCGCTTCCCCACTCAACACTCTAATGATGCTCTCCCTTCACTAGAGATAGTCCGTCTTTAATGTGACTCACAGAACCTTCCTTCCCTCTTGAGGCTGCTGCCTCCTGCCTCAAACCATCTCCCTTCTCCATTCTTAACGTCCCAACTACATTTAGCTTCTTTTTGTCCTTGGATTTGCAACATCCTTTCTTGGCAGACTGTTTATTCTGAGTTCCGCTGATACCTACCACCACCCCCCGGCCATCAGACACAGTCCATGCAACACTTTTTCTGGGCAGTCTTACCTGGCCTCCTGATTCAGTTGGTTGCCTTTGCCACATGTCCCTTTGCTCTGGCACCAACCACACTTGACTGTCACTGTGCATTTAATGGTCCATCTCCCTTCCCAAAGTACCAGCTCTCTGAAGTCAGGGTGGGAACCTATCTTGTGAGTCATCGTTCCCCCAACCTTGCTCTATTACTTCATAGCACGTGACCTGGGGCGGTTGTAACCTTCACGTGTCTCCATTTTCTTATTTGTAAAATATGAACAGTATACACAACGTTCTTCATCGTTTGGAGGATTGAATGACTGACTAGGTGCATAGGAGCTAGTGCTTAGAACAGCATTTGGTGCGTAGTAAGGACGTGTTGGGGTGACTTATTTCCATTGCTGGTAGACATAGTGGTCACAGCAGTAGTACCAGTATCCCCAGCACCAAGCAGAGTGCCGGGCACATAAGAGAAGAAAAACTGCAGGTGCTAGAAGAGGCTGGCAACCAGATGGAATTAATATCACCTTCATCATTTTTCCTGATAGTTTTGCAGATGGTGAAACCAGAGGCATGTGTGATCCCAGTTTCAGTCTTATCTCTGACTTTACTAGCCTCCAAGGAAAATATTTAATGTTAGTTTGTAGTTGACACTAACAGCTTACATTAATATCAGATAAGAGCAACACAACAAAAACCTTCTCATCGGAAGAGGTGATTAGGTTACCATGAACTATAATAGTGACACCAGAAGTTAATCATTTCACAGCGTAAAAATGCACCATGGGAACATTGGCTAATTCTCATGAAAGCCTTGCTCACCTGACTGTTTTGTTAAATAAAGCACAGCCAGCAGGAGACTGAGTCATCTAACTGCATCTTTTCCTGTGGCCCCAGGGGGCTCATCCATCAGCGCATCCCTCTCTAGCAGCCTGTGACCATGCTTCCACATCTCCTCAACTCAGACCCACGCTGGTTTCTACTGACGCACCAGGCTGCTGACTTCTGTGGAGGGGGCGAGGCTTCCCACAGAACCTCCCCATCCTTCCCCGGGGCTCCTCCCTTCTTCCTTCCCCCCTCCACCCAGCCTGCTCTGCTGCCCTGAACTCCCTGAGATCCCCTTGGCCAAGGGGCCAGCAGATGATGTAAACGTCTTTCACACAGAACGTGTCTGGGCCCGAACATCCACAGCTAGACCATTTTAGAGCCGGATACCAAACCTGTCTCCTTTCCATCGATGCAAAGGCAGGAGTAACCAGAACGAATAACTTCTTTAAAGGCAATTCCACACGCTTCACATTTTCTCAGCAGTGTCTCTGTGCATGTCATTTCTTTCTCCCCCTTCGATCACCCTCTGCTCCCCTCTGGTTTTGTTGTTTTTCTTGTTCTTGTTTTCTTTTTTCTCTCCTTCTTCCCCCCCCCCTTTTTTTAATGACATAGTCTGATCTATCTGCTTAGTTCTGATCTCATTTCCTGTCTCCTCACTAAGGTCATGGTCTATTTGAGCACCTAGCCAGAATTTGGTGGAAAGGCATAAAAAAGCGGAAGGAAACAGACCCCTCTAGGTAAGGGCTGCCCACCCTGAAAATACTGCTCCGGAATATTCTGCCATTCACCCAACGCTCACAGACACAGGAATATGAGTCATCAATGAGACACTGTTGCCACCCGCCCTTCTCCCCCAAGCCTCCCTAAATAAAAAAAAAGAAAAAAAGAAAAAAAAAGAAAAGAGGAAATGGCCTCTGACACTGGGATGTATGAACAAGAGTTCCACACATGGCACAAAGCATGAGAACTTTTGCCATGGACTTCCGCCCTGGTTATAGGATGCTGCTCTCATGTTTGGTTTTCAAACCTTGAATCTAAAGCAAACGTCACTTGAAGTATGATTTGTAGCGAGCAACACAAAGGCTGATTCAGGAGGAAAAACAAAGGCCAAATAGTCCTACTGTTACAGGACCTCTGCAATTTTAAAAATAATTATAATTTTTAAAGGAATATTTGGCAATTGAAAGAATGAAAATAAAAAGAGCTATAATTGCCTTTAAGATGCATAAAGCAATATTATGGAAGAAAAGAGGTCAATTAGCCACACTGGTCAGGAAAGCCAAAATGAGATGTCGTTAAGCTTGCTCAAAGAAAAGTTTGATCAAAACTTGCCCCCCAAAAACCTCTCCAATTGTTAGATAGGAAAGAAGATTCTTAGGCGACTCTGACAATGGCGGTTAGAAACCTGTTAACCCTCTAGGGGGGCCTGGGTTGGTCACATGGCCGACTTTGGCTCAGGTCATGAGCTCGCAGTTTGTGGGTTCAACCCTGGAGCCTGCTTCGGATTCTGTGTCTCCCTCTCTCTCTCTCTGCCCCTCCCCTGCTCATACTCTGTCTCCCTCTGTCTCAAAAATAAACATTTAAAAAAAAGTTAAAAAAAGAACCTAGTTAACCCCATAGATTGAAATGAGAAACCCAACAATTAGACATGATGAGGACCAAACAGCATCATTTCTAAAATGGGGACACTCCATTCTCTAGTTAAAAGGATCTATGACCAGTTTTATAATCATTCACTGCATTCTTTCCAGATCTTTCAGGACCATGTGAGTGCATGTGCATGGTGTCACTAACCTTCTATTTACTCCACTCTGATGTAGCTTATCAAGGGGAAAGGATCCTGGAGTTTCTTCTCTAAGCTTTGACCCCCAGGATGCCAAATGAGATATACTAAAAATTTGTTCAGCATCTATAAAGTCATCCCATGGGGGAAAAAAATTGAGGCAAACTGAAAATCGAAAGGACTAGAAATGACTAGAGAGTTTAGTCAATAGCTATAAAACCCTTCCATGGTTAAAAAACTATTTTTCCGTCTCCTTTTATCCTACCAGCAATGTAGACAGAATTCATATTCAATGGTTATTCAGAACTAACACACTGACTCCTGGGTCTTTTTCCAGTTTTCTTCTCTGCTGAGGGGACTCCCTGGAAAGAGGGCCCTGCAAAGCTCAAGCAGAGAGTCACCAGCCCTGGACAGCGACTGTCCTTTACAATCACATCTCGGCTTCGGCACCTGCCATTCCTACCACCTCCCTTGCAGAATTTTCAGGAACTGGCAGCAAACTTGCATTTGCTCTACTTGTGTCCTAAAGAAAATGAAAACCTGTTTCGGAGATTGAGAAGTAAATCCCCCCAAAACAAACCCTTTTGAAGTAGTGTGTGTGCCTCACTTATAGGCCAGGAACAGTGAAAAGGCATATCCACGCATGAATTGGCAGTTCACTGGGTTTTGAAATTCTCACCAGGGAGGCAGGCTCAGCAAACCAATTAACTAATTAAACCAATTAACCAAATGTGTAATTAACCTTGAGAACAGAGGTGTCAACAGAAGCGCCACAAAGAAGTTACCCTCCTCCTGAAATTGCCTGGTGGTTTTAAGCCTTTTAGTTTTCTGTCTTAAAGGCATATCCACAGAGGAGAAATACTCTGTGAGCACAGGATTCGTGGCCGAGCAATATCGCCTATAGATAGGATGGACTCAATGGCATGGTTTCCCACCCCAGTCCATTATCTGTAAATAAATATACTGGAGTTTTGGAAGACATCATCCATGAAACACCGGCCCGTTCATGGTCATTTCTTTTGAGAACACACATGGCCATATTAAGAAAGTGGATATAGCTGGAAATTTTCAAAACAGATCCACACTTGGAAACGGCCAGGTGCCTGATAATTCAAACAATTGAGTGTAGAAGAGGAATCAAGAAAGGGCAGATAAAATGTTTGTAAAGGTATGAGCTGTACCCAGAAATCTCTGAGAAAGATGTGCTTGTATGACTGTAAGAACACCTCACTCGGTGCAGTTCTGACACGGAAATTCTTCTTTGCCAGAATAATAAATTCCCATCTTGTAGTAATTACTTTTAAGTTGCTCACCTTATAAAATTCTGGCTTTCAAGTAGCTTCAGGAATGTTGTTTAGAATTAGCTATGTGAAAAGACACCGAGCTAAGCCTGTTCCTTTGAGTAGCTTACATTTAAAGGTGGTGTGCAATTCACTCAGAAAAAAAAAAAATAACTAACAAGAAATTATATGTTAAATAGCAAATAGATGATGCGGACTCTGGTCAAATACCTAATGATGGAGTGAGGCGGACTGAGACTTCGACCATTACTTACACTACTTACCATTCAGAGAAACCGATACTGTGATGGAGACGTACACACGATCAAATCATTAACAAGGGAAGTGAAAGCCACAGCATTAGGAAATGTGAAGCTTATCAGGAGAATAAATATGTATGTGAAATCTCATACTGGATTTTCCTGTTCCTCTTTCATAAAAGGTGCAGTTCTCGACGTTGACCTTGAGCAAGATCAAAGCTCACCTGTGCTAAGTCAGCACACATATTCTAATCCTCAAGTAAAAAGATACACTTGTGAACGGTAGCACTCAGCCAAGCTCACGGACTGTGCACATAATCAGGAACTTAAAGAGCAATTTATAACTAGGCAAGGGTGTTTAAGGAGTTGTGTTTCATTCACTAAACCAAGGATCCTGTTCCTGCCCCAAGTTCAGAGCAAGCATCTGGGATCATTTCAAGCAACCTGTGTAGGCCGGTGTTTCCTCATCTGAAAAAAAAATCAAGGGGTTTTGGAAAAGAAAATCTCTATGAACCTCCTCACGATTCAAATATATTGGGGTTTTTTTTTTCCCCACCAATAGAGAATGAGGCTCTCTGACAGCACACACTTCGGCTCCTAATTTTTTGGATCAACCAGAACACTGAAAGTTTGGTACAAAGAGACTTTCTTAAGATAAAGAGATAGCGTTTCCCTGAGAATAATTGCCAGTCTTGTTGAAACTTTAGCCAGGGCACTTATCAAATAAAGAAACCACCTAGTTCCAGACCCAAGGCTGAGTCCAGGAAAGTCAAACCCAACGCCTCATGGGAATTTAGTATTACACAGTTGTTGGTCAAGTTGAGAGTAAAGAATGTGAATTTGTTTTTCAGAGATTCTCCAAGACCATACGAGCTGGGGCACAGTGTTCTTTAAATATATAATTGAAGAAAACAAACTTCATCTCCACAAGGCTATGTACTGCCAAGCGAGGGACTGGTCCCCACACAATGTGCTCTTGTTTATCTCTTTCTTGCCTCTGAGACCAGCCATTGTCTCTAATAGACTGAGCCCTGGGGACGGACGGGGGTAGAAGGAAGCTGACTTCTACTTCTAAGCAAGGTGCTTCCCACTAACAAAATGGATTTTATTCCATCTACCCCCTTGCAAATTAAGGATGTTCGTACTGACAAGGCATGAATTTGTTAATGACCGTAACATTTGACAGACTTCATGTATTAAATGTAAGTTGTTCAAATGTTTTCTAAATTCCACTGAAAAAGTTCTGAGGCAGTCAAGAAAGAAATGAAAAGTGAAGTCCAAGACAAATGAATTTAGATGTATAGAAACATGGCTTAGGCCATGCTAAAACAAATGCCATTGGGTGGCTTACAAACAACAGAAACATGTCTCACAGTTATGGAGGCTGGGAAATCCAAGATGGAGTCACTGACAGATTTAGTATCTGGTGAGAGCCTGTCTCCTGGTTCAGTGCACAGATGGCCTCGTTCCTGCTGTGTCCTCATATGTCAGGAAAGGGGGAAAGAGCTGTCTGGGTCTCTTTCATAAGGTCGCTAATTTTATTCATGAGGGCTGCACCCTGATAACCTGAGTACCTACCAAACACCCCACTTCTTATGTTATGATTTCAGGATATGAATTTGGGGGGGAGGGCATAAACACTAAGTCCATGTACAAACATGCACATTTAAAATATTATTTCTTGGGGCACCTGGGTGGCTCAGTCAGTTAAGCATCCGACTTCGGCTCAGATCATGACCTCGCAGTTCGTGGGTTTGAGCCAGCATCGGACTCTGCGCTCACAGCTCAGAACCTGGAGCCTGCTTGGGATTCTGTGTCTCCCCCTCTCTCTCTCTGCCCCTCCCGACTCAGGCTCTGTCTCAGTCTCTCAAAAATAAATAAATGGTAAAAAATATTTTTAATGCAATTTTTCTTGGACTCTTATTAATTCCCTAAACAATGACTTCTTGAACAGTCGCTGAGTGCCTGCTTAGGTCTGGAAATATGGATAGAATTGAGGATAAGTAAGTCAGCCACAGTTCATACGTTCAGGATCGCTATAAACTACAATTATATAAAGGCATTTGGGTAATTAATATAAGGCTTCCGGGGCCTGGGTGGCTCAATCAGTTAAGTGTCTGACTCTTGGTTTCGGCTCAGGTCATGATCTCACAGTTCATGGTTTCAAGCCCCTCGTGGGACTCCATGCTGACAGTGCGGAGCCTGCTTGGTATTCTCTGTCTCCCTCTCTCTCGCTGCCCCTTTTCCACTAATACTCTCTCTCTCAAAATAAATAAATAAACTTTAAAATATATATAAGGCTTCAGTATATAATGCCACACAACTTGACTTCATTATACTCTGTAATTGTTTGAGGAGTATGTTGTTTCTTTTAAACAATGAATGCCAGGAAACACAGATGAATTTGGTAACATATTCAGGCATACTATAATGTACACAAGTTTTGAAAATCATTTATAAGACAAATGGCAAATTAATTTTTAGGATCCCGAGCATTCCGAAACCACAACATATTAGGATCAATGTTGAATATTTGCCATTAGAAAATAAAATGATGATAATAGTTTTAAAGACACGACACAGCCCTCATTGGGTTTGTATTTTACAGACCTAAAGAAATGCTAACAAGTTTGTTTATGAAGGTCCCCAGATAATACTTTTTCTGACGGAGGGAATAGAGAAGCAAAAACTAGAAAGGAAATATTCAGAGCCTTTTGCAAGTAGGGAGTCGGGAGGCTGGAATCTCATCCCCAAAACTGACTGGCCACACAAAAGAGGTCAAACTACTTCCTGGGGGCAGTCCAGACGCTTGAGAAAATTCCCAGAATTCCTGAACATTAAAAGCAGGGTTTCCCAGAGGAGGCATGGCTGCCCCTCCCCCGCCCACTGTGACTTTATCTTCATCTTTCCTTCTCAGCACCCGCCGCCCCCTTCCACGGGACTCAACTTTATCATACATTTACTTGCATGAACTGAAATAAATATCTGACATTTCAGTGTAAAAAAGTTGGAAGCTGGGAAACCAATGAGTCTCCCTCCCCACCTAAAAAATTGCATGCGGCTAATAGGCCTGACACATACCAACATCAGAACATGTAATCACTCCTGTTACGCATTTTGGCCAGAACTGTGATTTACTCATCTCTCTCCCCCTCCACACATACATTTGAATGGTTTGTTATAAGAAACGGAGATTAGGAAAGTTCCCTGTAGCCTCTGCAGATTGACTTTAGGGATAAAACTAAAAGAGCGTGTCAGCAATTCATCATTTCCAAGCTAGGACAGAACAATGAGTGAAACGTTAAGATGTGATGGGTCAGTTATATTTTAGATTTTCGGACTAGATTAACTTTCTGAAAGCCAGGGCCTGTTTTCTCCTAAATGATACGCAGCCCTCTCCCTGGAAGTGAGTATGATGTAGCCAAGCTGCCTTTAGACTCTACCCCAAATGTCACAGAAACGTCCAGAGAAAGTCTGCAGACAGTGCCATCGTGTATTTGAATATTTGCTACAATACTGTTTTCTATGATAAAACACACCCGCGCGCGCACACTGTTAGAGTGTCTCGTAACTCAAGTTTTTTTTCTAAATAGAAATGAGTTTCTGGAAATTTCTCTCAGAGGAGGATCTCACTTCTGCACAAGATGCATTGCATATACTGACTGGTGAAGGAGTTTCCTTGAAAATAAGCCGTTTTATTGAGAGGATTTGAGAACTAGCATAAGGAAAAACACTGGTAAACAAAGCTTGAAATAATTTTTCCTCCATAAAATCTCTTTTAAATGGACCTTTTGATTTATGGATAGAGTGATCATAATGTAAGCTCTGCCAGGGGAGAACATATGTAAATGATTAGGGACTATTGGGGATATCTTCACAGTCTATTAACTCTGATGTATGATAGGCTCATGGTGGCTGCTAACCTGGGTGGATATTTCTGCTTCGGAGATGCTATTTGCATAAACTCACCCCACTTCGTCAACAGAGCTTAGGCATCGACACTGCAATGGAAAGACGGTGAAAAACTGATACTGCAGCAACACGCCACCTTGACCGCCACCTTGCCCGAGGGCAGGGAATAGGAGTACAGGGCAAAGGGGGCCACAGTTACTTCCTTAACTGTTAAGGAAAGGCTGCCTTGCTTTCATTTTTCTTCTTCTGTAATTAAAAAGAATCTACAACCATTCTGTCTTTACAGACTCAGGGAACATTTTGTGGCCAAATCGCAAACTTCCCAGAGCTTCTGAAGCTTCTCCCACCCTTAAGTCAATCAGCGAAAGAAGGGCTCCTCGCTAAAATTAGTATGTCTTTGTGATAAGTTAAATACATGGTTATCTAGCTCAGAATATGATTGTTTCTCCATTGAGAAGTAATTAAAAGGAAGTTTTTTCTAAAACGAATAAGCAAAAACTACCCACTTGATCATTAACGTATTGACCCTAAGTAAGTAAGATACACTGGAACTAATTTGAATTGCTGCAGATTTTTAATATGTTTAAAATTCTTTATAGTTATCATTCCTGTATCCTTTCATGCATGGAGTCACTGTTGCTAATTCAACTGAGAGATAAAAGATTTGTCCAAAGTATAAGCTAAGTGCAGAGAAGGAATGGTTTTCTTGTTCTCTCTCTCTCTGTCTCTCTGTCTCTCTCTCTAACATCAAAGAGTGGGACAAGGACTAGTTTCATTTTAAATAATTTTTCACAATATTTGAGGAAACACTTAGGAACAGGAAAAATCAACAATGAGGAAATAAAAACTATATAAAGGGGGAAGAAAAAGAATTCACAGTTGACCTGCATGGAAAACCCTTGTGGAAAGAGTCTCAACACTTCTAATCTCCCATTAAGGAAAAATTCTGAGCGATTGATTGAAGTGTCCCCAAAGAGAAAATGTGATGACAAGGTTCATCATAAGTACCCGTAAACCGGTGTCAGATCCTTGGTACCCAGCAGGGCAGGGGGTGCTGAGATTTATGTTTGGTGCTGAAATAGAAACTATATCCCATCGCACGTGAGGCTTGCTTCATCCGAACGGAGACTGGTGCTCTCCATTTGGAATTAAGTGGACAGAGACACACTTGATCGTCTTCCAAAAATGAGATTCTCATATCCACCACTCTCCTCTCCGTCCACTGCCTTCAGGTTTAGGGCAGAGGGGGGACTTTGTTAATTCCCCAATTCTCCATGGTGGTCCTTGGCTGTGAATTCTACATGAGCTCCCCTTCCCCTGCCCTGTTTCTCATTTCCATCCCCAAAGGTTGTCTGCTGGCTTGTGTAGCTCACATGGGCTGACATGGCACTCAGGTGGGGTTTACTCCACTCTCCCACTCTTGAAAGAGGCAAGTAACTCAGTTGCTCTCACTTCCTTTCCTTTCCATTGCCAGTCTGTCCCTAAGCCCCAAAGTAGGGATGGATGGAATTGCATAATCAGAATTAAAAAAACAAGGAGAAGTCTTTCCACTCCTACCTCTTTCTTTCGCCAGCCCGTTTATTAATAAGTTAACATCTACACAATATTTACCACTAGAATACCTAGCCTTTAGTAGAGAAAAAATCCCTGCGTCATGAAAGTAATTTGACCTAGAATCAGATGGTGAATGCGCAGGGCTTCTCGGCTAGGCCGTAGCAGACACAGCTTTCAGCCATGGTTAAAAGTTGCCCCCTTGTACAACTGTTTCAATAAGAAACTCTCACTCTGAAATGTTGATGCTTGATCGTCAACACCAGACTCAGTGGCTTTTTACCCCAGAGGAACTGAACAGCCATTGACTGTCTCCACACCGATAGTCACGCTGTTCTATTTGTCATAACCATTGTTTCCCTGGATAAACGTAAATTGGACATTAGATACGTTGTTGAGCCTACCATTTAAAGGACTACTCTGGCAAATCTTTTGGCAAAGAAATGAAAGCTTTTATGATAAACTCATGCCCAGGGCACCTGGGTGGCTCAGTCAGTTGAGCATCTGACTCTTGATTTCAGTTCAGGTCATGATCCCAGGGTCATGGGATCGAGCCCTGTGTCAGGCTCTATGCTGAGTGCGGAATCTGCTTGAGATTCTCTTTCTCTCCCTCTGCCCCCCTGCCCTGCTCGTGCTGTCTCCCTCTCTCTAAAAAGTAAAAAAAAAAAAAAAAAAAAAAAAAAAACAAACAAATAAAATAAAATAAAATAAAATAAAATTTAAAATCATGCCCTTCTAGTGTCTGTTTTATAAGTCTATTTGTTTCAAGTTACTATGTTTGCTGAAAGTAGGGCTTGCATATTGGTTACATGCATTTTCTCTCATCAGTCTAATGCCTTATTGCTATTTATTTCCTGCACTGGAAGTGAGTAGACCTCATGGTGATACAAAACATATGCCAACAACTATTTTTTTAATGTTCATTTTTATTTTCGAGGGGCGAGGGCAGAGAGAGAGACAGACAGACAGACAGACAGAGAATCCAAAGCAGACTCATGCCGTCAGTGCAAAGCCCAACGCCGGGCTCCATCTCACAAATCATGAGATCATGACCTAAGCCGAAGTCAGCTGCTCAACCGATTGAGCCACCCAGGCGCCCCATGTATGCCAACAACTATTAAAGAGAAACCAATTAAGAATAAATTCTGCCACCATTTAGGCAACTCCTCACGTAAGACATTGGCAGGTGACAATCAGAGACAATGTGCTATCGTTCCAAGAAATAGACAGGATTCTGATGATCTGGCTTTGATTCCCAGTTCTTACAAAAGTCTCTAAACCTCAGATCACACTTTAAAAAATATATACATGATAATAATAGCACCTTTCACACTGAGCTGTTATGAAAACGTAGTAAGATAATGAATATGGTAAGTGTAGCACAGGACCTGGCACATAGCAAATATGGAATAAATGCTGGCTAGCACGACCAGCAGAAATACCACAGCATTAAAAAAAAAAAAAATCTAGAAAATACTCCGAAGTGGCTTCAATGGGACCCTAGGAGCCCATGTAACATTTATCCTGGTGGCCCCAGAGCCCTCCCTGTGAGGCCTTCCCGCCTTCGCTAGCTGCAGGAGGGAGCTGGGCACAATCAGAAGTTTCCACGAGCTTTGAACCAAAGCTGGCAGCAGCCACGGGGCCTCCACCACTCCCCTCCTCATTGGCCTCCGTCCACCTTGTGCCAAGCAGAGCAGCGACAGGATGCGGAGTCATCTTCCGTGGCCCCAGCTGGCTTTGATTGTGCTGCGATGATGCAGCTGGTGCAGATGCTAGATTGAAAGCATGTCTCAACTTCACCTCTCCAGCGCGATGTTGTTTCTATTCGCCCAGTGCTTCCCCCTCCCCTTGGGTCATTTAAAGATCATGCCAAATGCCTTGTTTCTTTTATCCGGATAGAGTCTTCATTAAAGAGGTTTGAGAACAGTTACTCTCATTGACATTTTACAGATCTGGAAGACAGTCTTCAGAGCCACGCAGCCTTCTCCTTCCCAAAGTCTGGCTCCACATAGAGTAAAAGTGATCTTTCTAAAATCTAAGCCAGATCACGCTCCCCTGTTCCAAACCACTCACTGCCTTTCTGTCAGAGTAAAAACCAAAGCGCTTTGATGGCTTACAAGTCCTTAGATGACACTACAGAATCCCCACACACCCCTGCCTCATCTTCCTCTACTCTCCTCCTTGCTATCTTTGAATGGCCCCAAAAATGCTCTTACCTCAGGGCCTTTGCACTTGCGGTTCCCTCTGCCTGGAATGCTCTTTGTCCCCTGGATATCTGCTCAACTCAGTTCCTTGCTTCCATCTTTTCTCAACCCAAATGTTACCTTATCAGGCAAGTCTTCTACAATCCTATATAAAATAAAACTCTTCCTCTCACCCCTCTTTATTTTCTTACTCTGCATTCATCGCTACCTTATGTATTATACATTTATTGATTTGGGAGGTGGGGCTGGCTCTTGCACTAAAATGTAAAGTCGATAAGATAAGTATTTTGTTTGCCACTGTATCACCAGCACTTAGACCTCTGAAAGCACTTAGGAGGTGTCCAAAAAAATGGTTATTGAATGTGGAAAGAACCACTCCCCAAGGGATTCCACAGCCAGCGATCAGCCTACTTCTTGTTCTTAACTTTTTTGTATTTTTTTCCTTCCATACTTGTCACACATGACTCCAAGTTTCTTTTTCATCAATATTCTGGGATATACGCTCTCATTCTCCACTCCCCGATTCTTTTTTGCAAAAATCTCTAAAACACTGTTGAACAAATTGTGCAAACCCACCCTCTAGCTTCATAAATGTAAATCAAAATGTATCCCAGAGCTGAGCTTAAAAGAAAACATGCTTTTAAGCCCAATTCAGCACACCGTATATGCCTCATAAGGCTTCAGACCACCCCACTCATAACAATGGACGTATTATTTGCACTTTTGAATGGTGCCCACAGGTAGCAGCCCGTCTTTGGATTTTGCCTCAGCATTTTGAGAGTGTGCTAGAAGTGTGCGGTGAAATGTGCTTCAAGCAAGGAGCATTAACTGTCCACATATGGCAAGTTCTGTATAAGTCCAAGAAGTCGGAGGTTTGAATTGAGTTATACCTTCCTTTCTTGTTCCTTCTTAAAAGCATTGACAGGGCACCTGGGTGGCTCGGTCAGTTGAGCATCTGACTCTCGATTCCAGCTCAGGTCATGATCTCACTGTTGGTGAGTTCAACCCCCACACTGAGGCTCTGCACTGGCTGCGTGGAGCCTGCTTGGGATTCTCTCTCTCCCTCTCTTTCTGCCTTTCCCCAAGTTGCGCTCAGCTCTCTCTCTCTCTTTCAAAATAAATAAATAAACATTTAAAAAAAAAAGCATTGACAAGGCATAGGGTCTGTGGCCAATACAGAATTTAAAGTTCTATGAACACAATAAGGAGAGAACTGGATGAAAGGTTGACCGGGTTCCATTGTTAAAGAAAGGAAGGCTGACAGAGAGAAACAATGGCTTTCACCTCAACTTTCAATTAATAATAATAAGAAACTTCTCAGAAAGAATGATAGCAAAGAAATGAAACTAATAGAATTTGATGGTTTTAATTCACAGAGATGCTAGAAAATTCTGGACCTAACATGCAATTCTTTTCCCCATTTCTTCTGCTCTTTCTATTAACAAGACTGCCTTATTCTGGGGAGCCTGGGTGGCTCAGTCTGTTGAGCAGCCGACTCTTGATTTCAGCTCGGGTCATGATCCCAGGGTCATGGGATTGAGCCCCACATCTGGCTCCATGGTGAGCATGGAGCCTGCTTGAGATTCTCTATCTCCCTTGGCCCCTCTCCTGTGCTCACGCTCTCTCTCTCTCTCTAAAATAAAAAGTAAAAAACAATAAAAATAAAACACTGCCTTCTTCTCCTAGAACTTTCCCTGCCTTGGGGAGGAGATAAAGAAGAGAAAAGACACTAATTCCCTTCAGCCCCCCAGGTGCTGGCTAACTAGGTTCAGGGCTCCCTACCTGGCTTCAAACCTGACTCTAACCCCTACTAGCTTTGTGTCCCTGGGCCACTTCTCTCTGTGTGATAGAAATAATAGTAATAGCGTCTGCTTCTAAGGAGCAGGAGGGAGGGGGGAGGAAGGATTTCATGAGTTAGTAAATGCAAAGCACACAGCATATTGATCACACACTGGGAGTGACCAATAGGTGGTAGGTAGTGTTTCCAAGAGCTTAGGAATTTCTTTGCTTCTTACTCATAAACTTAAGACCAAGGATTTGGTGTCCGTGTTGACTTTAAAGGGACAAAAGCATTCTCTCCTCCTAGCGTCAGCTCCGTAGCCCTCGCCCAGAGGCAGAGCCACCCGACTGCCCTCTAGACCACGGAGGGCTCTGCTCAAATGGAACCCCTCCTCTGGCACCAGCAATGTGTCAGGGGGTGTCTTACTCCGTGTCGTGTATTTGTGAAGAGGGGTACGCAATTTAGAATCCTGATGAGACCGTGTGGAAAGTGGTTAAGCTTGGGGATTCTTCTGGAATTTTTCTGGAATGCACCTATTTGATGCATCTTTTCTCTCCACGTACCAATTAGTACATGTAATTAAGATTCAGTTATAACAGCTTCATACAGGTGTGTCTCTGTACCTAGATCCTTGGCCATAGAGAAAATACAGAAACTTCCAGAAATAAACTAGGTAGAGGAAGATCTTAGCTCAGTTCTTCCACGGTATTTTCCCCCTGACCCAGCTGGCCCTGAGTGGAATGAATGAGATGAGAAGGCATGGTTCTTAACTCCTGATACAATGCGGGATGCGGCAAGTTCCCTGCGGCTCGAGAGTTGGCACCATTCCATCCAAGCAGCCACGGAACCGAGAGCCAGGCTGAGCATCTGCAAAAGCCTCAGTATAAAGCTAGAGGATGTGTTTATATAGTCTGTTAAACAGTATTCCATAGAGTATTGCTTAAAAGACTACATTGGTGATATTGTACAACTGGATGCATGCTGTTACGGGGGATGAAAATGCAAAGGAATCGAGGCAATGCCTTCTCTGGAGGAGAGGAAGAAACGGCATGCAGTTCCAGTTAACATCTTTACAAAAAGACCCCACGCACTACAGCAACAACGCAGCCTAGGAGATAAGGGGAAGTGAGCCGTCTTGAGTACTATGACATGCCGAGGCACGTACCAGGAATGTTATGTAAGTTATTCAATCATCAAACAACTGCGTGAATTAGCTATCATTATCTCCACTATAGTAATGAGGAATCTAAGCTGACAACGTTCAAGGAATAAAGTCAATGTGTGACAAAGAGAACTCTGACATTCTTTTTTTTTTAATATTTTATTTAAATAAATAAATATTTAATAAATAAATATTTAAACAGAGAGAGAGAGAGCATGAGCAGGGGAGGGTCAGAGAGAGAGAGAGAGGGAGACATAGAATCTGAAGACAGGCTCCAGGCTCTGAGCTAGCTGTCAGCACAGAGCCCAACTCGGGGCTCAAACCCATGAACCGTGAGATCATGACCTGAGCCGAAGTCAGATGCTTAACTGACTGAGTCACCCAGGTGTCCCGAACCCTGACATTCTTAACGCCCCTGTAGCACCCACTATAACAACACCAGGTCCCTCTGGGAGGGTTAGCGCCACCTGGGTCTGCATGTGATGGCCAGAATTGACCACGTTGAACATATCCACATCCTAATCAGAAGAGTCTATGAACATGTTATATTCCATGGCAAATGGAAATCAAAATAAGGGGTATCAAACAAAGGGGGTCATAAACTGACTTGGAAGTGAGGAGATTATCTTGGATTATTATCTGGATGGGTTCAATGCAATCATAAATGTCTTTATAAGTGAAGAGGGAGACAGAAGGGCCAGATTCAGAGAAAACGATATGACGAGAGAAGCAGAAATAGACAGATATGAAGACGTTCCATGTCTGTCTTTGAAGACAGAGGATGTGACCACAAAACAAGTTCACGGAGCCTCTCGGAGGATGAAACAGGCAACAGACTGTTCCCTAGAGTCTAGGAACAGACTCTTCCCTAGAGTTGCCAGAAGTAACAGCGCCCACCACACCTTGATTTAGCTCAGTAAGACCCATGGTCAGGCTCCTGTCTTCCAGAATCGTAAGATAATAAATAGGTAAAACCAGGAATGACGAGGAGTTTCAGGATGATTCAGTGTATCTTTCTAAGTGGTGTTTGTAAGGATATTTATCAATGCCATGGAGGCAGGGGGAATCCAACTCAAGCAGATAGCTCCTTCAAGCTGTTTGACCATGATCACATTTATAGACGTTGAGGTGACAGAAATGGTAAAACAGATGAATAAATCTGCAGCTAAAGCAAACAATGAGAGGAAGAAAGAGCCTGGAGAATCTTGAATTCAGAAAATAAGCTTTGTCGCGTTCTCAGAAATAAATCCTGTGGGCAGACAGGAGACTGGCCCAGTGTGAAAGTAGCTTAGGAAATTGGATTTGGTCCATGTGTCCACAGAAAGAACATTCACGGGTAGAAAGTATATCATATCCAGAAGCACTTGGCACTGAACCTTCTTTACGGGCTCCTGAAACAAGTTGGTGACTGACGAATAAGGAAGGTGACAGGCATTATAAGTACTTTCAGGGGAGTTTTCCTTCAACCAAGAGAGAAGTGAGTGATACACATCATCGCAGGGAAAGGGAAAAGCAAGCCCTCTGAGCAGGAGAGTGTGCTGCATCTTGAACTGATGCCATTACACTGTGCTGCCCATGACAGCAGCCACTAGCCATATGTGGCTTTCCAATTTCAAATTTGAATTTGTTAAAAGCAAATGAAACTCAAAATTCAATTCCTCAGTCACATTTGCCACATTTACAGTGCTCAGTAGTCACATAAAGTTAGTGGCTACCATCTGGGACAGAGGAGATATGCAGTTCCCTCATTCCAGAAGGCTGCCCTAGGTCTGTGCAATTCCAATATGGCGGTCACTGGCCACATGAGGCTATTCACATTTGTATCAATTAAAATTAGAAATTCTGGGGGTGCCTGGGTGGCTCAGTTGGTTGAGTGTCCAACTGTTAATCTCAGCTTAGGTCATGATCCCAGGGTCATGGGATCGAGCCCCACATCAGGCTCCACACTGAATGTAAAGACTAAGATTCTCTCTCTCCCTTGGACCCTCTCCCCTGCTTATGCACTTTCTCTCTAAAATAAAATGAATAAAATAAAATAAATAGATAGATGATAGATAAAATAAGAAATTCTCTTTCTCAATCACACTAGCCACATTCCAAGCACCCAGAAGCCATATGACTATTGCTACTGTCAAAGCAGTGCAGTATAGAACATTGCCATCATCATAGATGATATAGTATATAGTATAGAACATTCCCCTGGACAGTGTTGCCTTTTAGCTATTTTTCCTGGCTCTTCTTCCGGATCATCTGCATGACTTTCAGAGTCAAACTCCATGACCATCTCAGACAAAAAACATGGTTAGATGTAGCTGAATACTCAGGACCCTTGCCCCATGATTCATGTGGTGTTCACATCAAGGCTTTCTTTTTCTGCTGTCTTCCTTGGCCTCTAGGTTATAACAGTAACATTCCCAGCTGCAGTAGTGTAAGACCAGCATCCCCTGGCTCAGGTTTCAGACGCAGTTTCCAACTGAAAGAGGAGTTGAGGCCCCTTCTGGACACCTCCTCCACTGTTCGTACCAATTTACTCACCTTGAAGCACTGTGCCAAAGGAATTACCCAGGAAGGGAGTCAAGGAGGAGTTGGAGTTGAAAGATCACTGGGCAGGTCTAGTCAAGATTTATTATGGCCCTCAGCTGACCCACCAGTCATGCCTGAGTGCCCATTTTGGTGATTAAAAAAAAAGGTCTTCAGTGTCAGGGGAGGAGGGGGGAGGTATCAGACAGCACTTGTAGCCCACATCCATGTGCCAAACACACTGACATACAACCCTTGTAGGTCCAGACACAGAGACACAGAGAACACAGAAAGACAGACACACACACACACACACACACACACACAGAACTCTTGCTATGCATGATAGATTTTTTCCACCTTGTAAACACACACCTTTTTAAAGCTACTGATTCTGTACCCACATCACTGCCCATGGCCATTAAGGTTGCACAAAGCATCCCACTCCAGAATGTACTAATTGGGGTGCTGGATTCATAAGAGATATGTGATATCTCTTGCTAGTTGGTCTTCCTCTCCTTCTTGAAAAATCCTTCATTAGGGGCGCCTGGGTGGCTGAGTCGGTTGAGCATCTGGCTTCAACTCAGGTCACGATCTCACGGTTCGTGGGTTCGAGCCCCGCGTCAGGCTCTGTGCTGACAGCTAGCTCAGAGCCTGGAGCCTGCCTTCAGATTCTGTGTCTCCCTCTCTCTCTGACCCTCCCCTGCTTACACTGTCTCTCTCTCTCTCTCTCAAAAATAAATAAAACATTAAAAAATAAAAAAAAAAAAAAAGAAAAAGAAAAATCCTTCATTAGACTTTTTTGGGTCTAGACGACCTAAATAGTTAGACGATTTCCAGACGGGGAAGAATATTCTTCTGAAGAAGGCCAAGAAGGCCTTGGATTTTACTACATTGGTTTACATATTAACTCAGATTTATTAACCACATTTATATAGAACTTGTTGTGGTTTGGGGAACCACAGGGGTCAACGTGGGGGATGTCAGTAATGAGCTTCCTATAAAATGCAGATCTTGTGGAAGCTAGGAATAGAAGAAGGCCCTGGGTAGAACTCATAAAATCTCTGGGTCAGCAGCATTAGCTAATCAAGACCCCCCACCAGATGGATACGGGAATCCCTATATCATTCCCAAAATGTAGTTCTCTAGACTCTGCATGAACACTGCCAAAGATTCATTTTATTTTGTTAATTCAAACTGCCAGGGATCGGAACAAATCTGTCCCTTTACTGTCGCCCCCTACATATGTGTATGGGATACGTACAGATGAAGACACATGCTTCCATGCTCAGTATCTCTTAATCCCTAACCGTGAGCTAGAGCACAGACTCACCCTTGGGTTGGATTTATGCACTTTTGACACTTTTTCAGCCTCTCCCTCCCACGACTATAAGACAAACCTCCCCTCTGTATACTGCACGATTCTAGAGAATAGTTCAAGTTTCTCTCTGTTGCCAGTTTTCAAAAGCGTGGGATGTAAAAGTAAATATATGCAGCATTTCTATAGTGGCAATGACTGTAATTTGTATATTGGAAGCCAACTCTTGTCATTTGATATAGTCTCAAGGGCCAAAACCCTGACAGAAGTAAAGCTGATGAGGGGAAATCAACAGCTCGAGTTCGGCCTTTTCTGAACACTAGGATAGGATGTTTGCGTCTCCTCCCAAGGCTGGTAAACTTGTACAAGCTGATGCAGAGCACCTTTATGACTATGTGGATGACGTGCATTTCAAACATACCCAGTGTTGAAAGCAGGC
Organism: Cryptoprocta ferox; assembly: GCA_028646485.1. Classification (NCBI taxonomy): domain Eukaryota; kingdom Metazoa; phylum Chordata; class Mammalia; order Carnivora; family Eupleridae; genus Cryptoprocta; species Cryptoprocta ferox. The sequence continues at coordinate 131,348,282 of CM053572.1, forward strand.
TGGCTTTCCTTGGAAAAACAATGATGAAGAAACGGTGAACTACAATGCCCTTGCCTATAGTATCACAACAAGATTGAGTTTTTTCAATGAAGAAAATGAAGGAATTTGGGATGTGTCGAAGCTGGTGTTGAATCACAATTAGAACTCCTTTGGAACTCCAGAAGTTTATAATTTTTTAATCTTCTAAATCGAGTAACACTATGGACTCCCTGAATGTTAAAAGATACACTAGGACCTAATATTTTTAAAGATTTATCCTTTAAAATAAAGAGACATTATGTATTTCTTGACAGTTACTCTTAAAAAGAAATAAACAACCACCTTTGGATGGCTCTGGCTCTGTTTCCAATGATTAATGGTCATGGAGAAATCTGGGGGCTGTTCTGATTGAGGTCTAGTGATTTTTCATGACCGATGTAGTCGGCCTTATATTTACATGATTCATTACAAACCTGTTTTCATACCTTGAACGTGGAAATGAAATGACCAAGTTTCTTAGTTAAAAGACTCAACACTAGATTTCTTTGATTGGTTTTTGGTTTTTGCTCTCCCTGATGATTGGGGCAACACATGCCTTATTTTCTAACTCCTTTCTAAGCTTCCTGCTCCTACTGTCCCTCATTCATTCACCTCTCCCAACCTTCCTTCCCCCTCACTCTCCTCCCCTTCCTTGCTCTTAGCCCCCTCTCACGACTAAGCACCCTGGTTATGGTCCAGGGCCTGTGAAAGTTGCTGATGCCCACTCCATAAAAGAGCCAAATGTCAGGCCAGCTCAAGGACTCGGGTCACTTCAAGAGACTACTAGTGCGTTAACCCACATCCTCAGATACCAGCTGCAGGCTCTTCCAGAGGGGCTCAGTGGGCATTCCATCACCTGCCAAGAGCCAGCAGCATTTGGTTCTCCACTCTGCTCTCAAATCTTAGCTCTGTCCTTCTAGGTGTTTCCATCAGAGTGATTTAAATGCAAATCTCTTACCTTTGTTCTTCTTTGAAAAGAGGACAAAAACCAGTTTGAGATCCCAGAGGCACCCTCTGTCTTCTTATTCATTTCCATTTTTAAAACAGTAGACTGAACTATTAAACATTTGATCCAAAAATTCAGGTGTAGGGAGTCCAAGGAACTGGTCTCAGGAGGTCAGTTTTCAGGCCACATATTATGCTTACCCTAGAAAATACGAGATGCTGTCCTAACGAATTCACTCCGGGAGGAGATGTGAGGGCAAGAGACAAGCTCTCCCTTGTAAGTTCAGTGGGGACTTAGTCCCCAGCTCCTGTATCTTCTCATTATTTACTCATACCAAGGAGAGACCCCACAATGCACATCTGGAGAGACTCACACCTGAACCCTCCAGACTGGTCGTTTGTTGTATCTCCTGGACACCTTGGGAGTTACAAAAAGGGTTAACCTTGAAACTTTACATCTGCACAGTGCATGACAGCTTTCAAAGGGATCTCACAGACGTGATCTTTTTGGACTTTTACAAGGTCCCGTGGCTTGATAAAGGCAGAGAAAAAGAGACAGATGTAAGGTGCAGGTATCCTCCAGACCAGAGGGGGAGCTCTAGGGTCAGCCCTGAGGTGAAATTCCAGTTCCACCATTCATTCACTCTGTAACCTGCATCAATTTATTTCACATCTCTGAGCTTCTGCTTCTTCAGTTCTCAGACCGGCATAATAATAGCACCTGCTTCACAAAGCTGCTTCAGGGTTGAGAGTGATGAAGAAGTCATCTGAAGCATTTAGTGTCATATCTGGCACATGTAAACTGTTCAGGTCTTGTCATTTATTATTATTAATAAATATATTTAACCTACATAAGAACAGTCTACAAAGGAATATCCAACACTAAAAGTTAATCCTGTATATTCATTAACTGGCAGGGACAAGATCCTAAGTTGGCAGTGGAATCTAACGATACAGATCTTAGCATTTGACGGTAACGGCACTTTGTTAGTAACTAATGCACCGAAACTCAAAAAGGCTCAGCACCGTGGACAAGTTTTATTATTTGGCCTAGTGACTAAAACTGCTTATTATTTATAGACTATTATTTAGAAATAGTCTCAGTGTTGCTCTTTGACTTTTTAGCTATGTATTAGGCACAAACACAAGTCATGTCTACCTTGACTGTTTTGTTCGGTTCAGTGTTCTCTGGGTTTCCTGGACAATCAGCTGTTTGGGCAATATTGGCTTAAGGTACATGCCTCCTACTTTTCTAAATTTCTTTGCTTAGAACTCTGAGCAATCTACAGCAAGTCTTGCCCCTTCTCTAAAATAAGCTAATTGTATAAAATAAGAAATGTGAGAATTATATTTTTAAAAGTTTATTCATGCATCAAAACATACTCCACTCTTTTGTTCAATGCCTGCTCAGCACAGGAAGGTGGACCAAACTGGAGGACACAAGTTTCTTTGTGTGTTAGGCAGCTTCCTTACATAATATAACTGTAACAAACAAATAAACCAACAAACAAATAAGCTCATGGGCTTCTAAGAACAAAGGTTTGATTCTCACTTATGTTGCAGGTCAACTGAGTGTTGATTGTGACTCTGCTCTGTGTCTCTTCATCCTGGGACTAAGTCCGTCTGGACCATGTTGATCTCAAGGAAGAATGAGAAAGCAATGGTGACTCCAAGCAGTGGCAAAACCACATGTGGCAAAACCACATAATGTGCCCACATGATGACTCTTCAGCTTCTACCAGGAAGAGGCACACCACCTTTCCATTCATGTTTTTATAGAGCCCGGCCTGCCTCAATGTTTGTTGAAGAAAATCCACCTGTAGGGTGAAACACTGCAAGCCACATGGCAGGAGTGGGTACACACATTCCTTCCACAAAGGGCAGCCAATGACAATAATAACACAGCCTACTCCACTCTAAGTCTTGGTTAACTCTCAATGACATTCCTATGTGAGATCTTGCTGTGTTGGTTTAGGGCCATTCCCAAGACTTAGAGAGATAAGTATGGAATGAATTTAAGATACACTCTAGAATAGAACAAAGGATGGCCAACTCTAGTCCACTCTTATTTTCATATGACCCAAGAGCTATGAATGATTTTCACATTTTTAAGGGGTTGTGTTTAAAAAGGTGGCGGGGGGAGAATATGGGACAAAGACCAAGTATAGCCACAAAGTCTAAAATATGATCACCAGGCCCTTTTACAAAAAGCTTCTCAACCCCTAGAATAAAACTAAATTTGAGATTACCTCTAGAACCTCCCTCTTATCTGCACTAGAAGTAATTCATGTCTATCCCAGTCAAAACCAGCTCTGGAAGTAACAAATACAACCTTTAATTCAGTGCCTGCTCATCAGTGTAGAGTTACTCCTCTAGAATCTGTAGTCTAGACTCCAAAGAACCTATCTAATCACATCTTTGATATTGCACTTAACACGTTGGATTATAATTACTTTTTTCTACCTTCATGCCCCACCAAAGGACTATTATCATTTCCTTGAGGCAAGACACAGAGGTGTCCCAAACTCAGCCCAGTGCTTGACAAAGGTGTTTACATACATTTTCAATTGACTTACACTAAACTACTAGCATGACAGAGAATCTTAAGGCACCAGCTCTCATTTTCATCATACATCCCCAGCTCTTAAATAAATTTTTTGACTGAGCTTATTTATCTGAAAAATAAAAATGGAAATGTTTGCTGCTGTAAGGCTTTTTTAAGTATTTGCTTATAGATGGTAGAAGATAGTTATGTTCACTCCACCGCACTCATGAAATCCATCAAAGACAACAAAAAGACCCCAAAGGTAAGGAAACTCCATTTTATTTATTTTTTAAAAAATTGTTTAACATTTATTTATTTTTGAGAGACAGAGAGACACAGCATGAGCAGGAGTAGGGCAGAGAGAGAAGGAGACACAGAATCCGAAGCAGGCTCCAGGCTCTGAGCTGTCAGCACAGAGTCCCCTGCAGGGCTCGAACTCACAAGCCACGAGATCATGACCTGAGCCGAAGTAGGTCGCTTAACCCACGGAGCCACCCAGGTGCCCTGGGAAACTCCATTTTAAATTAATTAAATCTCTGCCTCAAATTAAAATTAGAAAGAACATCTGTGAAACAAATAAAATAAAATTTGGTGACATTAGACAGCATGTATGAGTCGACATAATATCCTCAGAGGTTTCTCTCAAAGGAAGTACCATTATCCTGAAAGAGCAGCCTGACTAGTGACCCAATGCAGGGGCATTGGGAAGACATGGAGAGAGAATTCTGGCTCCAGAACTAAGGGGACTGAAAGAGACCCAGACCCTGCCAACGCATCAAGCTCAGTATCTAAAGTCTAGCGCCCTAGTCCAAGGAAACTACTAGATGTGGGAGACAGGGAGGGTCAGTCACCAAATCAAAATGCAGTGAGTATGCGCACGCTTGCTAAGGTTGCTGTAACAAAGTACCACACATGGGGGGCAGTTTATCAACAGAAAGCTCTTGTCTCCCAGGTCTGAAGGCTGGAAATCCGAGATCAAGATGTCACCAGGTTTGGCTCCATCTGAGAGATGTGAGGGAACCATCTATTCCAAAGCTCCCTCCTGGGCTCGTAGGTGGCACCATCCACTCACTGCCTTCATGCTCACATGCCATTCTTCCTGTGTGTGTGTCTGTTTCTTCACATGGGTTCTTTCACAAGGACACCAGTCGTATGGATGAGAGGCCCACTCTACTCCAGTATGACCGCTTTTTAACTAATTATATCTGCAATGTCTCTATCTCCAAATAGGTCATCTTCTGAGGTCCTGGGAGTTAGGACTTTAATCTATGAATCTTGGGGTGGGGGGGAGGCAGGAGGGCACACACCTCAACCAGTAACACACAGAAAGTCTGAGACTTAAGACACGCCATGAGACACCCCTACCTTCTCAATATCAAATCTTCAGTGAGACATCCTCTCTGCAGAAGTCAGTGGTAGATGAGCAGCTGTTTAGAGGATATATCTTAATTCATTCTGGAGGCTGCCCAGCTCACTCTGTCATGTCCTTCCCAGCATCTCCCTTCAACCCTATCGCTCCGTCTAATCCTGTAACAAATGCAGACAGAACGGGCTCCATTTAAACATGTGTCATACACGTAAATGCTCTTAACATAGGATTTATGGGTTGATAATGAAAAGAGAGAGAAAAAAAGGAACCGAGGTAGAAAAGCAGATAAAGAACATACATCAGAAGAAGAATCACTTGGGAAAATATTTGCAAATTATTCCCCAGTCTCAAAGGAACCCAAGATTAAGTGACTTCTTTGAAAAGAGATCTTTCAAAATTTATAAAAAGGCCAAGTAAAGGCAATGGGAGTAGACGGGGGGAAAGTCACTTGGAAATATGGGAGAAGGGAATGGAAGAATAGAGTTGTTACAGAGCTGAAAGCCACATTAGAGGCAACAAAGGATAGGATAAACAAAATTTAAGACAGTCACAGACTTGGAGAAAAAGTTTGAGGAAATTAGACGGAAAAAAGAAAAGAACAATGATGTAAATAATTAGAAACAATGTGGTAAATATAGAAAATGAGAGAAAGATTCCCACTATATACATAAGTGACATCCTTGAAAAGATACATAGTGGAACAGAAAACAATACTTCTGAAATAAGACCTCAGCTTTGCAGATGGAGACAGCACACATTTTCCTGTGTAAAGTTATACAGACCTATTTATACTCTGTCTTATCATGGAAAATTTATGGAGCCTCAAGAATAAAGAAAGAATTCCTCATTTAGGCTGGAAAAACAAGTTATTTCCAAGAGAGAAAAAAAATCACTTTAACTGACATGGGGCTTGAACTCACAAACCCTGCAACTATGACCTGAGCCAAAACTGAGTCGGGTGCCTGACCGACAAAACAGAATATAAACATTGTGAATCCTATCAATGTAAAAAGCTATGTAACCAACAAAAATGGAGGGTTCAGGGACATGAGGGTGGCTCAGTCGGTTAAGTGTCCAACTTCAGCTCAGGTCATGATCTTGCAGTTCATGGATTTGAGCCCCACGTCGGGCTCTGTGCTGATAGCTCAGAACCTGGAGCCTGCTTCGGATTCTGTGTCTCCCTCTCTCTCTCCCCCTCCCCTCATATTCTGTCTCTCTCTCAAAAATAAATAAAATATTTAAGAAAATTAAAAAAAAATTTAAACTGGGAGGGTTAAGAGAAGAAAAAGAAGAGAGGAAGTGTACATTTACTAATTTCCTCATTGTTCACAGCAATAATAAATAAAATAATATGGGTTAAAATAAAGCTTAGTCACCTATGAACTTATTTTGTAATCTTCTTTACAAAGTTTTTGAAGCACTAATTTCCAAAGTTTGGTAATTCAGTTAAAATCAGTATTTTTAATTTTATTATTATTATTATTATTATTTTGAGAGAGAGAGAGAGAGCTCAAACAGGGGAGAGGGGTGGGGGTGGGGCGGAATTCCAAGCACTCTCCACGTTCAGCATGGGGCTGGACACAGGGCTTGATCCCATGACCATGAGTTCATGACCTGAGCCAAAATCAAGAATTGGATGCTTAATCAACTGAGTCACCCAGGTGCCCCAAAATTCAGTATTTTTTTCTATTAAATTCAAAAATTAAACTGTTTTTCACAAATACAGCATAGAGCATATGATCCCCATTTTGTAAACAAATCTTCTATTTCCATCCTTCTGACTGTGTAGGCATAGAGGTATTTGAAATGTTGATGATGATTTTATTCCAGATGGTAGATTTTAGAGTTTTGAGAGGTTTTTTTTTTTTACCTTCTTCTTTAGGCTTTCTACATGGCTTGAATTTTTATCATACACATCTATCCCTTTAACAAAAACAATAAACTTAATTTTAAATAACTAACATGCTTTTCATTTTCATGCGTGAAGTTTTTTATTTGAGGCCAAAAAAATATTAATTCAGCTCTAAACACATGAAGTTCAATTCCACTGACTTTCAATAGGACAAGAATTTGGCCGGGAAATAGCATACTTGTTTTTTAAAAGTATTTGTTTTTCTGCTGTCATTGTAATTGAGAAATTACCAACCAACAAATCCAATCTTTCAGAACATAGAGAAAGCCAAGCTGTCATTAAGAATGTGGCATTTGCTTCATTGTGGTAATGTTTGCACTCTCATACCTGTTCGTTTGTTTCATGTTTATTTAATCATTTTGAGAGAGAGAGAGAGAGAGAGAGAGAGAGAGAGAATCCCAAGCAGGCTCTGTGCTCACAGTGCAGAGCCCAAGGCAGGGCTCAATCCCATGAACTGTGAGATCATGACCTGAGCTGAAATCAAGAGTTGGAATTTCAACTGACTGAGCCACCCAGGCGTCCCTTAAAAAAGGTTTTTAAAGAACACTCTTCAGGAGTAAGTAGATAAAGGAGTTTCTTGAGCCCTTTGAGTACGACCCACCCACCATCCCCCCAGCTGTGAGCTAGGATGCAGCAGGGAGGTCCTCAAACCTGGAGCATTTAGGAGTCACTCCACAAGCTTATAATCTCTCCTGACACGATGCTGCAGTGTTCAGAGGGAATATACTGATGTTTGCCATTTACTCTGAAATGTGGCAAGAGATAAACAGCTAAGGGGCTCGACGTGTGAGAAGGCAGGTATCGAAAGATGTTAACTGTAGAATACATGTGTTCAGTCCAAAATTCTTTTAATTTTTTTATTTTGCACGTCTGGACTTTTCCATAATAATATGTTGGGGGAAAAGGAAATATGAGAAGAGAAATGATGGACCGCACAGTACAACGGAAGCCATTGAAGACTGAATTCGTAAATTGTGTAGTTAGATTCAGGAACTGTCCTCGGGGGGCGGTGGAGGGGGAACAAATAAGCAAACAAGAAAGAAGAAAGATGTAGAAAACATAAAATGATGAGAAACACAGGATGGTAGTAAGTATGAGCAATCCCAGAAAGATAGATAAGTGAAAGTCCAGAAAAAGATACATTTGAAAAAATAAAGGAGATTTGAAAAACACGGATGGAAATCCCACCACCGCGGATGCGGGGTTCACTCTGCCTGCCTTCCCTTGTTGGTGAAATTGCAGTTTCTGAGAGAGTCCCGGCACTGGATTGTTTTATGGTCCCTCTGTTCCTTCACTGCGAAGTCAGGGGTGAGAGCTGCTAGCAGCGAAGAGGGGGAGTCTTGGACACTATTACGCTTTAGCAACAAACCAGGTATGGGGGGCGCCTGGGTGACTCAGTCAGTTAAGCATCTTGATTTTGGCTCAAGTCATGATCTCACCACTTGTGAGATCAAGTCCCATGTCAAGCTCTGTGCTGATAGCACAAGGAGCCTGCTTCAGATTCTCTCTCTCTCTGCCCCTCCCTTGCTCGTGTGCATGCACTCTCCCTCTCTCTCTAATAAACTTAAAAAAAAATTTTTTTGAAAAACTTAGACAAACAAGAGGTAAGGTCTAAGAGCAACATAAAGTTAGTACAAGCTGAGTGGCTCGATATGACGTGAAACCCCAGAAAAAAGACAAACAAAAGCCATGCCTTGCACACTGCTGGACTTGTAGCAAATAGGGAAGGAAACAGTCACGTTGCTTTAACTCAGTGTGTCCCAGTGGCACCTTTTCTCTGGATGTGTTCTTGTGGGTGACAAGAGAAAGGCTCTTTGGCTGACACTTTGCTTTGATGGACTCACCGTGGGCTCAAAGGGATTCTCTCCACCATGCTGCGCAGTTAACTCCCAAGGCTGTCAGCTATTACCTCTAAGCCTGGCCGAGCTACCCTGTGGTCCGAATGCGTCAGAAATCATAAGGTTTCGTGACAGGGAATACAACAATTTGAGGAACCCCTTTCCAAGTGGGCTAACTGAATGCCCCCAATTGATTGTGAGGAGTACATTGATTTTATGACATTGGCCCTAACACAAAACATGAGTTTGGATGCATTAACAGCATTGAACGTGTTTGCTTTTATCAGGGGTGCATCCAAAGTCCCTGCTGAGTACAATCGCCCAAGGACTTTATGCCCACACTTGGTTAACTGATTCTAAATGTTAGATCTTCTGATGTGCAAAAAGAGAACCCGCACTTGTATGCTTACCGAATTCTACTAACCTCAGTGTTCTGAGAGGTCACGTACCACATCTATGAGCAGCCAACGTGATGTGTATCTGGCTCAAAGTTTTCACATACCCACTGCCTTATTATAAATATTACAGTACCATCAAAGAGAACGCTGTCATTAATAATATCAACTCACATCAGAATAAATGCTCTTAGGGGCGCCTGAGTGGCTCAGTTGGTTGAGTATCTGACTTCGGCTCAGGCCATGATCTTGTGGTCCATGGGTTTGAGCCCCACGTCAGCCTCTGTGCTGACAGCTTGGAGCCTGGAGCCTGCTTTGAATTCTGTGTCTGCCTCTCTCTCTCTCAGCCCCTGCCCTGCTCACGCTCTGCCTCTCTCTCTCTCTGTCTCTCTCCCTCAAAAACAAATAAAAACATTTAAAAAAATAAAAGAATACATGCTTCTTACTCTTTTGTTTCCTTTCTTTTACTAGAACACGACTTGCTCTACATTTTGTTAGATTTTTCCAAACAATGAAATCATATATTTGAATAGTTAGTGTTTGCTGAATACCGGCATTTCTGCTCTTTTAACTATAAGAATAACTTCCTTTCGAGAAGTTCAAAACCGTTCATGTATATGCATGCATCTATTCTCACTTGCTCACTACCCATTAGACAATAAATATGCAGGATTCCTTTTAAATTCTAAGCAAACACCGAGGGGGAAAAATACCTCGTTGGCTTGCGGGCGGATTTTCCTTTCCTAGCAGCCAGCTTTCTGAACTTCCAAACCAGATTTCTTCCCAATAAGCACCCAAATAAACTTTGTTCCCCTTTGTGGTAAAGGAAGTTGAATGAAGAGCAGTTCCTATTTTGTGTCACTTCACACCAGACGGGGAAATGGTGGCAAAATTGTGACTGTGCTTTGCTCTGATGCTGCCTCCTAGGAGTTTTGATCTTTGGAACACCAGGGCCTGGCCTGGCCAGTGGTGGAGGAGGACTACACTCCATGAGACAAGTTTGGGGTCCCGAGTGCTCAGGGACACTATCCCATCTCCTGTCCCCAGAAATCCCAGAAAAAGAAAAAAAAAAAAAACTTTCCTAAAAGAAGAACACCCCATGTAAGAGAGCTATCAGGAAGAGGAAGGTGAAACAAGAAAGAAAAAAAGGAGTCAGTTGAAAGTATCCAAGAGCCTCATAAGGTAGTGATTATTAGATTCTGTTTCTTGTTTTAATGAAACATGCTGGTTCCGTCAAGACCGCTGTGGCAATAGCATTGCATGTGTTCAAGTCTGCAAGATGCCAACAAGAGTGTGCAGGCCTGTGGACTTCCGGTTTTGTTTTGTTTTCGTTTGTTTTTCCCTCTCCTGAGGTTACCATTTTCCTTCAGAATGAAGTTACAATTCTTCCTAGCTGGTTCAGAGCATGTTATTAGAAGTTTTTTGCAATGTGGCATCTTCTAGAAGCATGGGGCTTTACAAGAAGACTGCTCACATTCAGCAATAGCCCACTCACGCTCCTGTTCTTAATTGATCCCATTTTAGAAATGGGGCTTTGAACAATGGAAAGAGTTCAGACGACTTGTTTGATCAGAATCAAAGCGAGAGGCTGTCTTCCAACTACCTGGACCTGTCCCACATCTTCTGAGTGTCACTGAATAAAATTTTCTTTTTGTCACAAGCAGGGATACACCCAGGGGATTCTTTATCCAAATGTACAAGATTTCTTTCATCAAAAACAACTCCTGCCTCATCCCAACCCAACCCACACCGGTTACTTCACGAAATATGTTTTTTAATTCAATGCAAATAATCGTGATCTTGACAGAACAGGCCGATTGACATAACTTAAGCTGCTTTACCTGCAGGAAATAGAAAAGATTTCTTTTAAGGAACCACACATTAAAAAGGGAACACAGCCCTTCGTTTGGTCGAACGCCAAGGGGAATTCAGCGTAAAATGGGTCTCGAGCCGACAGCATCCAGAAAATGTTGCACAGAGTGGCTTTGCCCTCCGCGGAGGCCAGGAAGATCCGGGAAGGAAGCCTTGGTTTCCTTTTTCTGCTGATTAGTAAGAGTCTAGTGCTTCAGAGTCCAGCTCCGGACTCGGAAGAAAGATCTTATCACAGCCCTTAGAAAAAGCTTCATTGTTACAGTGGTCCGCATTTCCTCGGTGCACGGAAAGAAAAAGAAATAACATTTAAAGTTCATTCCTGCTTGTCAGCTGTTTGGAGCCAAGAGTTCATTCCTTACCAAGATTTTCTGAACCTGTGGGAATATTTCAAAGGATTAAAGGCTGACTCAGGTTCTCTAAAGAATCTGGAATCCCCCAGTAAAATTCTAGTCTCCCAATTACCTAGCACCATGGGCTGTACCAGTATTTACAAGTTCTCAAATACCATAGGACTTCTATACTACTTATCGCTTCTGCCGATAAAATCTGACATTAAACAAACAGGTTCTACTAGGTTAGGCAAAGCTTTCTTTAATTCAGTGCCTTTATGTGAACATTGCTGATTTCCAGTTGGATTGGGTTAGCAGCCGAGAATATGGCCTCCAAAATTTCCTCGTTTTGGAATTGATTTAAGTTCTCTTTGTGGTCAATTACATGACTGGATGCTGTTAAGTGCCCAGAGCCAGAAAAAAAATACATATTCTGTAGGATATAAAGTCCTATATGTAACTCTATTAAGTTGAGGATGTTCATAAAAGTTTTCAAACTCTATTCCTCCTTATTTTTATGTGCTTGGTCTATTAACCTCTGAAAGAGATATATCAAAATCCCCCTGCACAATTTTTTTTAAGTTTTCTTGATATATCCAGGTATTTTTACTTTATATATTCAGCTTTTATGCCGAATGGTTAGCCATTTAGTTAAATGACATGGCGGTTATCAAATGTAAAGACAGCACTATTTTCTCTGAATTATTTTGGACAAAACCTAGAAAAAATGAAAGTAAAAAAATGTTTTCATACTTCAAACAAATGTTAGCTATACTGGAATTAAAATTAAACAGTACTTTAAAAACTGAGAAATATGAAGAAAATAAGAATTCTTATGTTAAGGAGGTGGGTTATTAATTACTCTCTAAATCAACTCCTTCTTATTCTGATTGCAATTGTGTGATCAACTGAAGTAATTTCAAGTTCATTGAATAATATTTTTGGTTTCTAGTCAGTGTAGATGGGAATGAGGTAGAAACAATTATCCCAGAAGAGAAAACTTACCTATTACACACCTCCAGCTGCACTGCTATCTGCTCCTGATCAAACAATTTCTTTTTTGAGAATAAAGTAGGTGTGTCTGGCTACTGTCTCTGGGCAGCAATTACTTTCATTCAAAACAACCCATATCTAGTCATCTGCATTGTTTTTCTTAAGATGAGGAGTCATCAAAAATTCTAAATGAGTTGGAGGAAAAGAAACACATGCAATTCTTTGGCATCTTCTCAGTGACTTCTTTCCTGCTTCAGGGAACACCATGACTTAGGTTCAAAGAGGTTGGAGAAGACTGACACATTTTTGTAAACATTAGAAATAGGAAGTTGAGAAAGACTTTATGGACTAGAGGTTACAAGGCAGTCTTTCTTGGTAAATCAGCACTGCTTTACATTTGGACTTGACTTTTGGAAGAATCAAATAATCTCTGCATCTATCCCAACTAACAGAAGAATTTTGTCAGTAGAGGAATTCTGTCAGTCCATAGCCATGGCTTCTCCAGTCCTTGAGGATAAGAACCTAAATATTTCCAATATTCTACTGCCCTAGAAATGGCAATAGATGCTTTTTCTAGGTTGTTGACATAGGCAGGGACAATGAAGGCAATTCTGTCAATAAATGGCCCTTCATCATGTTTAGTGACAGCTGGAAGTCTTTAGAAACTCCTCTCAGAAGGTGCAGCAGGATGTCAAAGGAATTGCAACTTTTAGCAGGAATCTCAGGGTGCCAAGTTCAACACATGGTTGGAAGAGGTTTAGTCCCTAATCAAGCAATTGGGAGCAAGATGGTCCGAGAGTCTGCAGAGGGTGCCTGGACTACAACCCAAGAGGGAACTCTCTACATTTCTCCAAAAAGTAGAGAGGCAGCTTCTTTCTATGTCTAACTGCACACCAAACAGGAATGCTCTCGAAGCAGATCACCTAGCGAGGAAAAACACAGAAAAGAAAGACATTGATGCTCAAACAATGATAGTGTCATTCTATGTACCTGCCCTCTTACCAATACCCAGAGCAAGGGAAAGAACTGCCTTCAACCTTCAGCATAACAAGAGGTTTCATTTAATCACACGAAACTTTAGTTTTTAAAGGCAAATTTTTCATTTGATGAGGTAAAGGCAATTCCCAATTCCTTTCTAACCATTCCTCTCTATATTTGACACTCGATCTCCTTCCAAAACTGCAAAAACGTAGAAAAAAAAATTGTGGGTAGTTGCCAATTATGGAAAAGAAGTAACTCTCTCCAGCAAAGTGAAGAGAGTACCATCCGTGGTCACTTTTGATGGGAGACATCAACTTCTGGCCACCAGATGGGCCACAGAACTGGAGGAGGTAGTGAGTCTGTGATATGTGTATGTGTTTCATTTAAATTAAACTGTGCCTTCCTGGGCCAAGCCAGGATCCAAAGTGCTCAGAGAAAGTAGAACTTCATGGGATATTTTGAGTCCAAACAGAAACAGGAAATTCCATTGACCTCTGGAGAGAGGACAAGTTCCCTTGAGAAGTTCTCACTTCGTTTTCCATATTGAATGAGTTCTGGATAGTTCGAATGACATCCTGAACCACATGCAAACAATCTCAACATATCCTTAGTGTTGAGTAAAGTTCAAACAGCCCAAAATTGTTTTAAAACTTGGCGTGTATTGTACTGCAAACGAGCATAGTTAAATGCTAAAATCACAGAAAAGATGAAAGTGGTTATTCATATTATTTATGAGATCCTGCCTACCCGAAAAATTCAAACATTGAAACATTTTATTAAGTATAGTATCTTGAAGTCTCTTATTAAAATAAATACACTGTAAGTCACAGGAGGTGGCACATGGTACCTCTCAGAACTGGAAATCATCTGGCTCAGTTAATTACCTATCACTTACCAGAATGTAAATGAGGAAACGAGAGAAGAGAAATAACATTTATGTAGCTCTTTCTATATGCCTGCATTTAGCTGAGTTTTTTATGTAACTTCTGTTATTGAATTCTCATAAAGTTTTGAGAAAGAAATAAAATATTTATCACTTTAAAAAGTTTTACAGTTTAGAGAATTGAAACTTAGACATGTTAATAGCTTTACACACAGCTAAGAGGAATCTGGTTTTGAATCCAGGCTGGTCTGATTCCAAATCCCGCCATTAGTGTTCATCTAATATTTGAAGGAGGAAAGGAATACGAAGAGAATAGAGCAGTGCTGTCCAATAAAAATAGAATGTGAGGCAAACCAAGAAACAGACTCTTAACTATAGAGAACAAACTGATGGTTGCCAGAGGGGAGGGAGGGATGGGTGAAATAGGTGAAGGGGATTAAGGAGCGCACTTACCACGATGAGCATTGAGTAATGTCTAGAATTGTTGAATCACCTTATTGTATGCCTGAAACTAAGAAAACGTGTTTGTTAACTATACTGAACTTAAAATTAAAAACAATAAAAAATGATAAAAATTTTTAAAAATTGAATGTGAGACACATATGTAATTTAAAATATTTTGTAGCCACGTTGAAAAGGTAAAAAGAAGCAGGTGAAATTGATTTTAGAAATGTATTTTATTTACTCCAATGTATCCAAAATGCTAGAATTACAACATGTAATCAGTATACCAATTATTTCTGAGATGATTTAAGACATAAGTTACATTCTTTTTTCATCCTAGGACTTTGAAATCCAGTATATATTTTTACATGTATAACTCATCTTCATTTGGACTACCCACATTTTAAGTGTTCAACGGCCACATGTGGCTCTAGTGGCTACTGTAGTGAACAGCACCACACCAGAGCACAGATTTCTTGCAGATTTATACCATTCAGACATTTGATCATTATAAATTTTGTCTTCACTTAAATTGCTTATTAAAATGTTGACCAAGACAAGTTCTTCAAAAGGTTAAGCTTAGAGTTACAATACAGCCCAACAGTCTCCCTTGTAGGCATATACCCAAGAGAAAAGAAATAAAAGGAAAACATTTCAGAGAGAAACGGAAACATATATCTCCCCAAACACTTGTACGCAAATGTTCACACCAGCATTATTCAAAATAGTCAAAAAGTAGAAATAACACAAATGTCTGTCAACTGATAAATGGGAAGTAAAATGTGTTATGCCCACAGAATGGAATATTATTTAGCGATAAAAAGGAATAAAGTACTGACACATACCGTAACATCAACAAACCTTAAATGTATTACGGTGAGTTGAAGAAGCCAATCACCAAAAAGCACATATTATACGATTCCATTTATGTGAAATATTCAGAAGAGACAAATCTGGAAAGACTGAAAGTTGGTTAGTGGATGCCTAGGGCTGGGGATGTGGGAGGATATGGGGGGGTGACCGTTCATGGGCATAGAGTTTCTTTTTGGAGTGATGAAATTTGTTCTAAGATTGATTGTGGTGATGGTTGTACATTTAAGAAAACACTGACTTGTACAATTTAAATAGGTAAATTGTGTATATGTGAATTATATCCTGATGAAGTTGTCATAGAAAAGAGATAAATAGCTTATCTGAACGCTCCGAAAATATTGAGCAAGGCAAAAGCTTAAATAGAAGTTTCTAAGTAGATATTTATCTGTTAATCAAAAATCATTAGTTATGTTTGTTCTAAAACTACTAGTTCTCCTACCTGTATTGCTGTGATTCTACGTTCCTCATCTTATCTTCAAGGAAAGAATCCATCCAACTGACCCCTAGGGAGAAATAGCTTGCAGTCAAGCACTTCGTTAGATGATCAAGATAGGGTCCCTGCCCAATAGCGCTGTGGTCTAGAGAAGTTGTCATGGAAAGAAACAAACAAATATAAGCCACTGGGAATAGACATATAATGGAGAGTCTATACAGAGATTCATAGGATGCTCTTAGGAAAATGAGATAAATGACGCATTTCCTGATCTACCAGGGCATGGCACTGACTAAATTAAAGCAAAGAATTGATGAAAATAATTGGCCACGGCTTTTAAAAAAATTTTTTAATGTTTATTTTTGAGAGAGGGAGAGAGAGAGCCCACAAGTGGGGAAGGGGCAGAGAGAGAGGGAGACACAAATCTGAAGCAGGCTCCAGGCTCTGAGCTGTCAGCACAGAGCCCAACGTGGGGTTGAACTTACGAACCACAAGATCATAACCTGAGCCAAAGTCGAACATGTAACCAATGGAGCCTCCCAGACACCCCTGTCATGGCTTATTTTTAGTGACATTATACTAAGTCATGGGGACCTCATTTTTTTAAGCACTCTTATGAACAAATCACATTTAATTTTCTTTTTTTTTAGAATTTTGCCAAGATCCCTCATCATGCTCATTGTTTCAATGGATTCTAGATTCCAACTCTTCTCACATTTTAAAAATAAGGAAAAGGGTTAGAAACACCAGTCTTGGGAATTTTTCTCATTTCCTGATGATTCCTCAAGGAAAGGAGTCTGATAAGCAAAAGCTGTCAAAATCCAACTTGACACATTTTCATCAGGAAACAAGTTCACAAATGTATTTAGCAGTGTTCTTCATAAAGGAAACAATACAAGTATCTATCAATAGTACAACTATTAAAAGTCCTTGTCATTGGTTTACCAGACCATGGCACCCTACATAGTGAAAATAATAGATCAGGTTACACGCGTCTGTGTGGCTGAATTTCAAAAGCAATGCTGATCCAAAGAAACAAATTATTCATATAAAATTCAAAAATAGGCAAAACTAAAATCACTAGTTACTGATACATTGACATTATGGTTATAGTCCCCCCCACACACACCCCCCCACAATAAAAAGCAAGGATGTCATTAACACAAAATTCAGAACAGCGGTTATGCGGCAGGTGGGAAGGTGGGAAAGGACCGGTGATCTGATTGTAGCACACGGGCCGCTTCTGGGGTATTGGCGATGTTTCATTTCTCAGCATAGATATTTAAACTGTACGTAGACATTTTCACGTACTGCTTGTATATTTTACAGTGTTTTAAATCACAAAACAAACCACGACAGAACACAAGCAACGGTGCTGGTGAAGCAGGTTTTCATGGGCATCAATCATTTCACGCACATGTTATTCTGGTTTATGAATTCGTAATAGATCCTACATTAGCTGGATTCTGAAATGCAATGCTACTTAAAATATATAGATTCCTTTGTCTGTCAGAAGCTTTAGAATCTGGCAAGAAATTTGAGATAGAAGATTCCTGGAACCCCAGGAGGGCCGCCAGGGCATAACCATGCGCCTCCCACGTCCTCCTTCATCTGGCTTATGGCCTGGGCAGACCACCCCCGGAGAAAGCGAGGTCAGGGAAGCAAGTGGAATATGTACACTGAGGCCTGATACCTTCATTTATTAAATCTTTATCCTTGGACATCAAAAACTCCAGAAAGTGGGGAGTGGGGGTCATAATAGTCTCTTGGGCAAACAATAATGGAAGGGGCCCTAATCCGCCTACTCATCATGCTCATAGATCACGCTTGGAGACACCTGCCTGGACTGAGGCCCAAAAGAAACTTTGGCACAAGAGTTGTCTTTGCATTTAGTAAGCTGGTTTATCTGAAGTGCACTAAAAGCTACGAGATGGGAAGGAATGGACAGTTGCCACTGACTCAAAGCCTCTTATTCTCCCAGCCAAACAGAGTCTAAGTGCGGATTGTAGTCAGTTCTAAATACAGACACAAACACGCCAGTTTATGTCTCCAGAAATATTCTGCTTTCTATCCTGTAAAAAGCAATATTTTTACTTGTTAGTTCTCCACGTAGGGAAGAAGAATAGCAGATGCTTTTAAAACTGTGCCGCAGTACGGGGAGCCTGGGGGGCTCAGTCAGTTAAGCGTCCAGCTTCGGCTCAGGTCATGATCTCACAGTTTGTGGATTCGAGCCCCGCGTCGGGCTCTCTGCTGACAGCTCAGAGCCTGGAGCCTGCTTCACATTCTATGTCTCCCTTTCTCTCTGCCCCTCCCCCACTCATGCTCTGTTTCTGTCTCAACAATAAATAAACATAAAAAAATAAAAAATAAAAAAAATAAATTATGCACAGTAACTCGTTCCCCCAAAAGGACATCTCCGACACAAAGATAGCTAAGAAAGATTATTTCAGGGACTCTCTATTGTTTTCAAATAAAATTGAGGAATAGTTTCTAAATTCAAGTTTGCACAGGTATGCATGTCAGCGGTCTCCAAAGGTCAGCGTCCTGAAATGGCTGTCTCAGAATGAATTCACAACTCAGTGGCCTTGTTGAATGCGGGACTCTCTGCCCATTCCATTGAGGCTACCTGAACTTGCTCAGCCATTCCATCCTTTCTGCTGGGATCCGGGATTGGCCCCAAAGCCAGGATGGAGTTGACAGAGAGGCAGTGGAAACCTTTGGTACTGCTTCTCCAGTCCCTTCTCCTGCAAGGCCAGCTGCTGGTCATCACCGCCAGAAAACTAACATCCCCATTCTCACCCTATGGCTTCTTTGCGTCTTGCACAAAATATCCAAAATAACTTGAATCTGTCTTATTTTCCTCAAACTATTGACTCTCAGCAAAAAGGCATCAGATTGGGGATAGGATATGACACCCATGCCCGTCAATCAAGATCATTTAGGGACACATTCAACTAAGTTGCCCATTCCAGATTCTGACAGGTGTGGTATTCAGACTGAGTGGTTGGGAGCAAAAAAGGAATTCCATTTTTTTTTTTAAATGTGATTTTCACCTCAATCCTTGGTCTAGCTACATGGTCATAATTTTCACCTGCATTTGGCTTTGTCCTATACCATACACTAGTGGTTGTTAGGTCTGTCTGCACATTAGAATCACCCAGATAGATTCTTAAAAAATAAAGACCACCTCCCCGGCCTCATCCTGAGATCCTGACTGAGTTGGTCTGTGGTGGGGGCTCAGGACCTGCCCTTTTCAAAAGGTCTCCAGATGTTTTTCAAAGCATAGCCAGGGTTGAAAAGCATTATGTAGAGGCCAAGTGAAGACAAGGGAGGATCAAAGGGAGCCATAAACCAGAGATTTTACTCAAGATGTTTAGCTATTCATGTTTAAGTTTGGGAAGGGAAAGAGGGGGAGTAGGGGCTCCTCACTGAATGTCAAAATGACCAATGGAGCTTGCACTTGTGTGAAGCCATGAACTGACATTTGATCCCACCATGCACTTAGCAGCTGTAGGACGTTGGACTGAGGAAGCCAACACGGGGTGCCTGGGGAACCAATGAACAATAAGAAGTGTCACTGACCAGAGTTAGGAGATCCCTTCCCTCTCCCAACATGGCAGATGGCAGAATAATGATTAAGCTTTGCAGTCCAGTCTGGATCCCAGTCCAAGTTCTGGTTTGTAGCCACCCTGACCTTGAGTGCACTACCTATTCTCATCTAAAACTGGGACCTTGAGGGTACTTATCTTGTAGCGTTCTTGTGAGACAGCCCCAGGCGCTTAGTAAATGCCCAGTTAATAGTAGCTTCTTCATCCAGGTAGAGTCAAAGGGTTGCTCTCCCACCCTGTTCCTCAGTGCAGAATCCAGGATAGTGAATGCGAGAATGCCAAGAAGAGGTAACCGATGCCTAGAACAAATGTTCCCAGTTGGTTAGGGAACAGGACTCTATTTATATATTCATTGATAATATTCAACCAACATTTACTCAGCATCTATTCTAAGGGTTCCCTTGTGATGCTAATATTATCCTTGCTTCTCAGTTGTCCGTGTGGGTTGCTGTAACAAAAATACCAGAGACTGAGTGGCTTAAACAACAGACATTGATTTCCCACAGTTCTGGAGGTTGGGAAATCTAAGAGCAAGATGCCGGCAGATTCAGGGTCTGGTGAGAGCCCATTGTCTGATCGAGAGGATGTCTTCCCTCTGAGTTATCACTGGCGGAAGATAGCCAGGGGGTCCTCTGCAGTCTCTTTCATCAGGCACCATCCATCCATGAGGCTTCCCCCCTGACTACCGATCACCTCCCAGAGGCCCCACTTCCTAATACAATCACATTGGGGGTCAAGATTTCAACCATACACAGTTTCGTCAGGGGGGGTGGGACACAAACATTCAGTCCAGAACACACAGCCAAGTTACAGATAAGGAAGTGGGCGTGGCTATGGAGCCGCAAACATTAAGCTGGAATCTGGACCCAGATCTTCTAACTCCAAGGCCGCATTCCCTTTCTTGGTGAGCTCATCTGGTCTGGTGGCTTTAAATATCATCCACGAGCTTAAGTGGTCCAAACAAATATCTCCAGCTCAGACTTCTCTGAACTTTCAACTCATGTATCTAACTACATATTTGTTATTTCTAGTGGGATGTCTACTAATTGTCTCAAATTTAATGTATATAAAACTGAGCTTCTGATGACTAATCCACCCCACCTCCCACCCCTGCTCCAATCACCAACTCCTCTGAGTCTTTAACTCAGTAAATGGTGAAGGGCAGCAGACAATGCTGCCCCAAATATGACTGCAGGAGTTCAGGACCCACTACCCCAAAGTATGCTGCTTTGGGATATTGATTATTTTGAGCTGTAATCTCCTAAAAATGGCAAATACAGGGACAGGCTTTCTCTCAACACCCTTATCCACCTAAAGACGACTCCTCCAAAAGGAAGTTTCCTTCTGGGAGTTTCATCAACCAGGAAGGATGGACTCACCACAAGAGAGGAAACTGGGAGACAAAGAGACACCACACCCAGAAAACTCTGTCACAAACGGTCATGCCTCCCATCCCTGTTTCTAAGGGCCCCTTCCTCTTTCCCAAAGATCCTTCATTGCCCCCTGAGAGGCCTATATCCACCCCCATTCCCTGATTAAAATGGCATGAATTCTAATGGTTTTTTTTTACTTTATTTTATTTTTGAGAGACAGAGAGAGACAGCATGAGCAGGGGAGGGTCAGAGAGAGAGGGAGACACAGAATCCAAAGACAGGCTCCAGGCTCTGACCTATCAGCACAGAGCCCGACGCGGGGCTCAAACCCACCAACCATGAGATCATGACCTGAGCCGAAGTTGGACACTTAACTGACTAAGCCCCCCAGGCGCCCCATAAAATGGCCTGAATTCTAAAGCCATCTCTTTGAGTTACTAATTTTTACTCAGTTTCTCCCATGTATCCAAGAGGTATACATGTTAATAAACTTGGTTTGTTTTTTCCTCTTGTTAATCTGCCTTTTATTACAGGGGGAACTCAGCCAAGAACTCAGGAAGGTAGAGGGAAAATTATTTTTCCTCGGCTACAGCGGTAACTCCATTCTTACAGTTAGTTGCATGGGTGAACCTCCAAGTGCACCCTGGCCCTTCTCCCACACCCCACATCTAATTGGCCAATAAATCCTGTCAACTCTGCCAAAACATACACACAGAATCTGATGGCCACCCCTCCCCCATCGCCACCTCCCTGGTCAAAGTCACCACCACCTCTCACCTGTATGTGACCACACTGTTCCTCTTAGGGTTTCAGGCTCCAAGCCCCATCACCCCACAACATCTATTCAACCCTGAAGTCAATGTCGTCTTACTCAAATATGTTAGGTTCCATCTTCCTCTGGTCAAAACTGTCCGACAGCTTCCTACCTCATCTCATGACCTGGATCTGATCTATACATGCCCACCTGTCCCCTCTCTGCCCTCCTAATCCTGTTCTTTTTCACTCACTCCCCTCTTGCACACTTGTCTTGACTGTGCCTGGTACTCTCCCACCTTCTCTCCTTCCTTCTGTTGTCCTCCTGACTGTCAAGCTCGTCACCATTCCCTTCCTGGCTTGCTCCCCTTCTCCTTTCAGGTCTGTACTCAAATGTTAATGTCACCCTGTTCATTGGGACTTCTCTGAGCACTTGGTCTGAATTTGCAATTGCAGCATAAGGATTAGCTTGAGCCGGAGGCAACTAAGTTAAAGCAGACACAGAAAGAGTTCTCTGCCTCCCTCATCTACCAAAAAAGCAAGGCGTAAATTTGCTTAGTGCAGGGGTGCCCTCCCTTGCCCCATTCCTGTACCAGGAAGAGGAGAACAATCCCAATCACCAGAGACACACCAAGATTAATCTGCATAAGCAAATTTTACCCAACAACCCTTCTCTACCATTAGCTTTCTCCATATACTTCCTAGCCACCTGCCCACAATTTATTGGCTCTAAAAGCCCAGCCCCCCTTTTTTTTGTTCCTTGTTGCTTCTCCACAGTGTATCCCCTTTTGTCAAAATGGTACATAAGCAGGGCGCCTGGGTGGCTTAGTTGGTTGAGCGTCCGACTTCGGCTCAGGTCATGATCTCGCGGTTCATGTGTTCGAGCATCAGGTTCTGGGCTGACAGCTCAGAGCCTGGAGCCTGTTTCAGATTCTGTGTCTCCCTCTTTCTTTGCCCCTCCCCTGCTCGTGCTCTGTCTCTCTGTCTCAAAAAATAAACAAAAAAAAATTTTTTTAATGGTACATAAGCCCTTGAGCCTAACCACTTGTTCATATTTTTCACTTCTTTTCTGTGAAGCCCCCGTGCATGTAAATTAAAAATCTTAAAATGTGTTCACCTCTTCTCCTGTTAATTGGTCTTCTTCCAGTTTAATGCACAGACTCCAGGCACTGAACCTAGAGGAAACGCATTTTCTTTCCCTATAATCACTTCTAACAGACCAGCCGATTGATCTTGCTGTGATATGTCTCCTTGCACTAGAATGTAAGTTCTGTGAAGGCAGAGATCTTCGCCTGTTTTGATCACTACTGTCTCTTTAGCACCTAGAATATTGCCCAGCACATAATATAGGCTTAATAAATATTGGTTGAATGAATAAATGAATGAAGTACTTTCCCCTACAAACAGCACCTAGGAAGGCAGCCAAGTGAAAACTCTAGAATTCTAATATTAAGTGAGAGATGTTACAGTCGTAAAAATATTCTTGATCATTGATGTGAGTCATTAAGATGGCAAAAGTATGGGAAGTCATTCAGCACGCTGGCCTAGGAGCCAACACGGCTATTTCTATTCTTGGTACCATGCCACTGGGCAAAGCCTCAGGCTTCTTGGAAAATGGAGGGGGCTGGGTAATAACTGACATTTTCAGTAAGACTCCAGAGGAAAAACAGTCTCTAAAAATGAAGAATTGAAAAAAAATTGTATACCAAAGAATTTATTGGAGAATAATTTGGCCGTTCAGTTAAACTCAAAGGATAAGATGAGAAAATGGAAATGCAACTTGGTCTAGGATGAAGTTCAAGAGTATTTGGGCCAAAGTGTCATCTACCAGTGTGAGGGGAATTCCCACAAGCTGCCGAAGCTGGGGCTCGGGCCAGTAACGGATTATCTCCAGGAAAGTGTTCCCTGAGTGGTTTCCAACCACACCCACTACTACTCAGTGCCCTCTGTAAACCCCAAATGCCGCCTTTTATTGGTGCCAGGTTTCATATTTTTGAAAAATGCTTTTGCCATGCAGCTTAGAAAGAGGCGAGAAACAGACTTGGGGGGAGGAGCCACCCCCCCATCTGCCTCCTCCAGAACTGTGAATCCCAGACACCTGGCCTGACTCTCAGGCAGAAGATCCAGGATTTTTCTGTTTCAAAACAAAGCAGAGAAGACTTAGCTCCTGGTTGCTTGTAAATCTCTCCCATAACTCGCAACTCGTATAAAAGAATAGTCTGCATATAATGGTCCTTAGCGTCGTCTTTTCTCAAATTTACACTTTTCTTTCATGTGGAAGAAACGATCTGCAATATGGAATGTATCTGTTTTCTCCCCACTCAGGAAGTTGCCTAGAATCACATCTCGGCTTGGATTCCCTTTTGTAGTTCTGGCACACTATTCTCCTGAGGTTGAAATTCAGGAAGCATAACCTTCGATTTTCTCCTCTCTCTTTCCCATTTGCTTCTTCCTCTCAGCGCGGAGTCTCATTCAAATCAAAGTAACTGAACAACCAGTTTAGCAAGTTTTTTGTTTGTTTGTTTGTTTGTTTCCCTTTGGGGACTCCTGGCTGTCCCATGGGGCTCATCTAGGAGATCAGCTTAGTCGAGGACTTTGTATCTTGTGGCTCTAGGTGGGAAGTTTTCGGGACAAACGGACTCAGAGGAACAGGTGGGGTTGTCTGCATTGGATGACCCTCAAAATTCTCAACACATCTGTTACTTGTCTGGTTTCATTATGGTAGCTTCCGTCTGGCTCCGTGCAGGGACGGCCTCATTGCCAAGGTGAGACGTGACTTCATAACCAATTCTCCGGTGAGTATGAGAACTTTTACTCCCTCCCGCGCTCAGTTTAGCAGGAGGTTTCTCCTAAATTTAATTGAACTAAATAAACTAAACTAACCCTACTCAGTGGCTGACAAATAGAATACAAACTACCCAGGACAATGGTATCATTTTAATATAGTAAAGCAACCAATTTCTATAGCTTTTTCTGTTCACCATTTCACTTAAGTATCTCAGAATTGCCGATATTATAAACTTTCTTTTTGGTTTATAAACTTTTCTATTTTGGGGGGCTATTTCTGGTCATATGTGCTACAGAGGTGAATATTTAAATATATCATTTAAAACTTTAGCTCACCCTGCTCACATGAGTTATTTCCTTTTATCCAAGTATTTAAAGGAGATGCATTCCAAAATATGTTACTATGACCAACGTTAAGTTTACCAGTATTATTTTTAACATCATTGACATCGTTCTTTTTTAATAATTTCTTTTTTTTAAGTTTATTTATTTATTTTGAGAGAGACAGAGACAGTGCGAGTGGGGGAGGGGCAGAGAGAGAGACAGAGAAACCCAAGTAGGCTCCACACTGTCACTGTCAAAGCCAAGAAACTGAGAGGTCATGACCTGAGCCGAAACCAAGAGTCGATGCTTAACTGATACAGGCACCCCAACCTCATTCTTTTATTTATAATGTTTTATATCCCCAGCACGCATAGGAACTTTTAATTTAGTGTTTGTGAAGGTTATTGATAGGCACCTAGAATTCTAGAAGACACACAAAGTTAAGTTCCGGTATTCAACGTAAGGAGCAGTGAGGCGGGTACTGGATTTCAGGAGGATATTGCTTGGATCATTGGTAGACCTGAAGAGAAACAGTTTTTCACAGAAATTTTGGGTCTTTTTTTTATTTTTTTAAGTTTATTTTGAGAGAGAGAGAGCCCGTGGGGGAGGGGCAGAGAGAGAGGGAGAGAGAGAATCCCAAGTAGGCTTCACAGAGCCCGATGCAGGGCTCGAACTCACAAACCATGAGATCGTGACCTGAGTGGAAATCAAGAGCCACATGCTTAACCTACTGAATCATGCAGGCGCCCCAGAAATATTTCTTACATCAGGAAATTCCAGAGGATTCTGTCAGGGCAGGGATCATCACCAATGAGGGAGATAAACACCATTCCCGGATTGAACTCCACCTGCCATACAGTGACCCCTGATGTACGAGACTTGCTCCCAGGATGCTGCATGTCCACGTGTCCCGTTTCCAGAAGGGCAGGCTCTTCTCCAGTTGCCCCTGAAGCTGAAGACGCCGGAAGGCAGGCGCCGACATCTGGAACACTCAGGACATTCTTTCAAACAGGGGAGACACCATCCAGAGGGCTTACCTTTTCCATAAGCGTAAGACGAGCATGAGCGTCGTTCCCAAGTTTTTGCATATTTACCCAAAATCTAATCGTTTTGAATATATGGAAAAATTCCTCAATAAAGCCTGGTTCAAAGAATTTCAACCTGCTTCTGCCAAACACGTAAGAAAATACATGGGAGCACTTCTCAGGGAAACTGTCATAGAGCAATTACATTAAAATTCCTCTGAAGAGTATTTAGGTTGTTTTTACCCAAAGCTTTCCTATCTTTGTTTTCATGGTCACAAAACAATAGAAAGGGGCCCTAGGAGGATTTTGGTAGCTGGGTTTCCTGCAGTGGGGGCGGGATGACCTAATTTACATATCGGGTCAGTTTGAAAATCAAACAAATGCCTGCTCCAACAGTGCCTGCCATCTGGTTCTTAAGCCAGCCCTCTGCCACTGTTCTTATTGTTCTTGTTTCGATTTTATCTGTATTCATTTGGTGCCAAGGCGAAACTTCATAATGTTCTGCAAAAGCCTGTGGTTAAGTCGCATAGGACAATACTATGAAGGAATCTCACATTTGTAGAGCTATTCACTATGAGCCAAGTTCTGCCAAGTGTTTGGCCTGTGTAACCGGGGGTCTATCCTCTTTACAACCAAACGAAGTAAGTATGGCTAAAGCCATCCCCATTTTACAGATGAGCAAACCGAGACAAAAGAAGGAGAAATGACTTGCCCAAACCCTCAGGGTGTGAATGTCAAAGCCAAGCCAGCCACCCTCTGAGCTACCCCCTTTTCACGTAGGGCAACATACCCAGGAAAGCATAATTGGAAGTAACAGAAGTCTTCATATTTGATTTTCAGAATTCTATATATTCAACCTTTCACTTATAAAAACATATTAAATCTTCATATACCCTGGGTTGTCCCAGTGAGTAATTAATTTATCATCCCTCTTCAGCTAAAGAATTGTTATTTCAGAAAAAAATTTTCAAATTTACGTTAGTGATCTATTCCAGTTAAATACATTGCTCAACGATGTACTTTGCCTTAGATGCTCAGTGTAGGAGAAGGAAACATCAATTTCACCCAAAAGGAGAATTCATTCATGCACAGCTTTATGAAATTCCAGAAATGCAAAGTATCCCAGCATAAGTTGCCAAACTCCCGGTGTGTTTAAGGAGAACTACAAGTTGTTTCCACTGTTGGGAAATAATCCACTTTAGTTAATAAACATAACAGGATATAGTAAGGCTCGATCACCACACAGCTTTTGGGGGAAAAACATCTACAAAGTATTTTGGTACCATTCCTTTTCTCTTCAGACGAAAAATTCTACTTCCCCAGTATTTCTAGTGTAACTTTCGCCTCCTGATGGTAATATCAGCAGCGTTATAGTCAAATATCAAATGGGGACAGGATTTTTCGTGTCCTAGAGAAAAAGATTCCAGCCCTTTCTATGTGAAAAGTTTCTTTGAAGGACCGGGGCTATTTCACGTAGGTGCATGAAGTTTAACATTCGCGTCCCCTTGAGCCAGGAACCACTAAACTTAGAGCAGAATTTTCGTCTATGGGTTTTAGATCCGATAAAGTGCGTGGTTTTCCCACACCCTCACCGCTGTCTTGTTTCTAGAAGCTTTGTTATGCAGGTTGCTGAAAGAATCCAAAAGCTTTGAAGCAAAACCTGGCTTCCCTGTGGGTAATGTGACCTTCAATGTGAGGTCATGCTTTTGTTGACAGTGTTTACTTCAGCAAATAGGAATTTGTGTTCCACATTGTTCTGCATTGTTCTTCAAGCGTCAACCAAACATGTAATGAGAAATTTTTTTGCACCGTCATCTTTCAAATACATTATTGAAATCCGCTCATTAATTTGTAAGCTCCTTGAGGGCAAGAACCAGTTTTGCTCTGCCCCTGGTCTTTGTATCCTTCATGGACTTAGCCACAGACACTGATTAAAAATGCATGCACCCACACACGTGTATACAGACATATACAAATGTTTATAGTTGAAGTGATCAATGTAATTTAAATAGACCCCTCTCCTTACAATGGAATGGAGGGGAGCTCAAAGGAAGGAGAGCGAGCACTTACAAGATTATTGTACTACTCCAGGCAAGTACTGTAGGAGCAGGGATTAGGAAAGTAGCCATGGATTTCCACCAGACACTCCAGCCCCAGAGCCACTTCATTATCCTGCCTTAGTTCGGGCGACTCGCCTAGGAAATTACAGTTACTGAGAAAACAAGTCACCGTGCTTAATTTTTAGATCTTTCAGATTTTTTACATATTCAATTCTAAAGTTGGATGAAAGTTTATTAAGCTTTGTTATTTTATTCTCTTATGTGTCTCCTTGAATCATCCTGCTTCACCTAAATGTTTTCAATTTGGGAAACATAAAACAAATAAAAAGCAGTGATTTACCCCATCAGTAGTCTACTTCAATTAAACTGTCCTAGGGAAATGCAGAGGAGGTAGAATGGATGGGATGAGGGATTGATTGGAGGAGGGGTATAAAAGAGAGAGAGAGATACAGAAACACAGAGCGAGAGACAAAAAGGGAGGATGACCATATCACCTTCTCGATGTTGAGAAACTGGATACTAAAGATGGCGGCACCATTACTGAGACCAGGAAGGCTGGAGGAAATCCTTCCAGGTCAACTATTACAAGACCTGCTTCCCCTTTCCCATAAGATTTGCCATGATCGTTGGGGTCGGCTCTTCAACTGATGCTGCTGGTGTTGTATTTCATCACTGCGTAGTTACTTCGCTCCAGATTGTTCTGAAATGCTCCAAACAGTCCTGATCAAGCTAAAAAAGCGTAGTGTGTTACACAGAGAACTGAGATATGTCCTAACAACTCCGACCGTCTCCACAGAGCTGTTTACTTGCTGTCACTGCTAAGAAATATTGTGGATGGCCCAGCTGATCTAACTGCCATGCTGAAGGCTGGCAATTCACTCAAAATCATAAGCCTTAATCCTCATAGGTTTGAATTTGAAATGGCATACTACCTTTTCTAGGTTAGTTTGTTAGTGCATCTTTTTTTTTTTTCTTTTAATATTTATTTATTTATTTTTGAGAGACAGAGAGTAAGCGGTGGAGGGGCAGAGAGAGAGGGAGACACAGAATCTGAAGCAGGCTCCGGGCTCTGAGCTGTCAGCACAGAGCCCGATGCGGGGCTCGAACTCACGAACCATGAGATCACGACCTGAGCCGAAGTCGGATGCTTAACCGACTGAGCCACCCAGGCGCCCCTATGTTAGTGCATCTTTAATTCGAGCCCCTAAGAGTTCAGCTTTCACACGGAGTTGCAGAATTAGCGAACTAATGATAAGTGTTCAAGATGAAGCAGTAACCTGATCCTCAATAGAATTTTCCATGGTGAGCCTGCTTTGAAATGGCTGCAAGACTATCTATCTGATAACAAGTTCTGCCCAAAAGTTCCTCCAATTTGTAAGATAAACTTACAAATGTTTATCTACCACCAATTTGAGACCCCCATATTTCAACTTCTGTATCCTCACAGAACAAGAAGAAAAATCTTCTCTTTCCCACGTCAGTCTTTACACTTCTTAGAACATTACTGCTTCTTTCTGCAGCCAAAACAAATTCTGGTTCCAAAGGAAAGGATGGCCTCTTGGCTTATTCTCGCTCCTACTTACTCATTCGGACACATAAAATGTGTATCTGGTACTTTGCTTTGTGCCTTAGTGAACACCTATATGTCTCGGGTCCACAGGAAATCGGTGCTCACGATGTATCATGCAAGGAATATTCAGATAAGACAGCAAAGAGCTGTTGTGCACACGCATATTACACAATCTCTTCTCCACTGTTCAGATTTCAGTTACAAAACACAAGTTCAAATTGATTTAAGAACTTCAAGATGATAACAACTACAGAGCATCTAACCAAGCGTGATACCCTTCTGAGCATGAGGCTCTGAGTGGCAGCACAGGTCACACTCCCATGAAGCTGGCCCTGGTGACAATATAGATACATAGGTGGGGGGATATCTGAAAGGCTCCCTCCAGAAACGGAACAGTATTGAGAAGACAAGTGTCATCCGTGCTTCATCTTGCCCAAGTCACAATTCTCCCAAGTCTACCAAAACAGCGTCTGGATTCCAGAATATGATACTGAGGTGGGAATGGAAAGAAATGACACGTGACCCAAAGGCCGAGTTCTAGCTGTGTGTTGTAACATGCTACCTAAAATAAGTGGCTTAAAACCATTTTATTGGTCCCTGAGTCACCATGTGGAGGGCCATTTATTGACAAGAAACTTGCTCCTTGTATGGTTACATGATCCAGAAATAAAATTTTATTGTGTTTGAGTCATATATACATGTGTGTATGTATATGTATGTATGTGTGTATATACAATGAGAGAGAGAGAGAGAAAGAGAGAGAGGGGAATTTGGGCAAGGTTTGGCTGGGACATTCTTCAGTCCCAATGGCACTGACCAGCGTCACTAGGTGGGATTCAGCTGCCACACAACTGGATTGGATGGTTTCACCCAAATTCCTGGGTCTTTCCACACCGGCGGCTCCAGCGGAGGAGGCAGACGTTGTCCAGGGTGGCTCGGGCTCCAGGAGCAAGCGATCCAAGCACCAGGAAGTGCGAGCTGCCAGTTTCTTGGGGCCTGGGCTTGAAAATGGGCACAGCATCACCTTTTCAATACCGTATTGGCCGGTGCAATCCCAGAGCCTGCCCAGATTCGGGAGAGGCAACGTCGACCTGCCTCCTGACCGGCGGAGACTCTGCAGCCTCCCTTAATCTGCCACACGCCCCTTACTGAGGATCGTTTCTGCCGAGTACCTCGAAAAACCCTTACTTTCACTGCAATGAACAGATCACTGGGATTTTCCCAAATCTGTTTTCCAGGCAAAGGTTTGTGAATGACAGGACTCAACATATCTTCCGATCAGCCATGGCTCTGTCCCTTTGAGTTAGTTTCATTGTATGCCATACATATATGTATTTTTTATAGTTCTATTCATATGTGCACACATGACTGCTCAGTAATTATGATATTCTAAAGCACCTTGCCTTCTACATCTTTGGTAATTCCCCTCAGAATATAACGTACTCTCTTACAAGAACAAGGGGTGAATAAATCTGACTTCTGATTAACAGTATTGCTCCCCCCACCAAAAGACGTGAAGCCAATTTTAAACTTTTCTCCCATATATCTGAATTTTTTCTAGGTAGTTCTAGAATGCTATCTATAACTTTTTGCCTATAAAAGGAAAAATTTGCATGAAGAAAAATTGTGCTTCCCCCTGAAAATCTGTGTATGTACCATGCCCTGTGGACCTGCGTTGGTCCGGTTTATGGTAGGTTCTGGGCCTCCCCCAGGACTGGAGATCTGCCTTCACGGCACCTCATACGTCAGGAGATTTCTGTGGCTCAGGACTCATTGCGTTTCCTGAATCTGATGTCTTTCATCCAGTTCTGGAAATTTCCCTGTTGTTTCTTTTCTTTCCTCTTATTTTCTGTTTCTATTTTTTTTATAAATAAGTTCATTTATTTATTTTGAGAGAGAGACAGAGACAGAGACAGAGAGGGAATCCCAAGCAGGCTCTGCACTGTCAGTGCAAAGCCTAACGTGGGACTGGAACTCTCAAACGATGAGATCATGACCTAAGCCAAGATTACGAAGAGTTGGATGCTTAACCAATAGACTGAGTCACCCAGGAGCCCCTCCCTGTTGTTTCTTAAATATGAACTCTTCCCTACTCTCTTTGATCTCTTCTTAAGATTCTATTACAGATAACTTAGACCTTCTCGCCCTGTACTCCAGGTCATTTTATCCTCCACTTTCTTTCTGTATTACGTTCTAGGTTAATGCCACAGATAAATTTTGCAGCTCCTAGATTCACTGTGAAGCCTGCTAAAAGAGCTCCTTTGGCCTGTCTTAAGATGTCTAAAGATTTTGGTTTTAATTTCTAGAAATGTTACTTTATTCTTTTTCAGACATGCCTGATCTTGATATGGTATATTACTTTTTTTTTTCTTCCCGTTTCCTATTTACGTGCTTATTTTGGTCTTTAATCAGTTTACACATAATCTCCAGTCTCTAGACAATCATTCTATTACCACGAGTTCTTGGCCATTACCTCTGCTGTTGGTTTCACCTGCTGACAACTATTCCCATGGAGTGCTCCCCTGTGGGCTGTGGGATTCACAATAGTGAGCTCATGTTCAGTGCGGATTTGCCTGGAGAAATCCAGCAGGGGCTGGGGACGTATTCCTCCTCCTAAGTTACAGAAGCACTTACTATCTCAGAGGTTCAAGGGCTATCATCAGCCCGAGACTACTGCTTATGTTAATTTCTTGGCTTTGGGAGCCCCTGACCATGCAGGTGGCATAAATTCAACCCTAAATCCACAGGACAATAAGCCTGTGGTAACAATTCCTTGGGAGATTCCGGAGATTTTACTATAGTGGAATTTTGTATTTGAGCCATTTTATTTTTTTTTAATGTTTGTTTATTTATTTTGAAAGAGACAGAGAGAGAGAGAGAGAGAGAGAGAGCATGAGTGGGGGAAGAACAGAGAGGGAGGTAGAGAGAGAATCCCAAGCAGGCTCTGTGCTGTCAAGGAGAGCCCCACACGGGGCTCAATCTCACCAACTGTGAGATCATGACCTGAAACGAAATCAAGAGTCAGATGCCTAACCAACTGAGCCACCCAGGCACCCCTAACCATTTTAAAATGTACAATTCAGTGGCATTTAGTACAACCATCATCACTGGCTCTAGAACATTTTGATCACCCCAAAAGGAAACCCGGTGCCCATTGTCCCCTTCTCCCAGCCCCTGGTAACCACTAACCTGCCCAGCTCGCAAGACAGAAAAATGCCCTTGTCATTGTTGTTGGCTGTAGGAGGAATTTTTTTCAGGTTCTCAGATTTATGTAGGGGTTTTGTTTCCTTCTCCATTCTTGCTAGTTCAGAGACCCATCTCTGTCCAGGCTGCTGGTAGAAACCCTTTAGACTAAGAGTCATTCTTGGTATAAATACTGAATTCCAGGCTCTGAGCAAATATTTGTGAATAACCCAGAAAAAATCCCTCCCCTCATGGAACTTACTTTCGAGAAGGAAGGAGGCAGAAAATAATAACCAAATTGTAAAGTAAGTTAAAGGTAAGGAATGAGCAATGCAGGAGCAGTAGAAGATTAACAGAGAGATTGGAGAGGGACAGGAATGCATGAATCAGGGAGCCGTTGGGGCCACTGTGAGAATTGGGGCCTTTGTTTCAAGAGAAAACAAAGACTCTGGAGAGTTTTATATGAGGAGTAACATATGTGACTTACATTTGAAGAGGATCATTATGGCCGGTGTATTGAGAGGAGACCACAAGGATGACAGAGAGGGACCCGTCACCACACTGCTGCAATAATCCCACAAGTGATGGCAGGCTGGACCAGGGAGCAATAGCAGCAGAGTGGTAAGAAGTGGCTGGATTTTCATTTATTTTGAAAACTGAGCCCACAGGGTCTCCTAACAGATTGGCTTTATCATGGGAGAGAGTCACCAAGGATGGTATGGTAGGCAGAGCAATGGCCCCACAAAGATGTCTGTGTCCTAGGGCAGGGGTTAGGGGTGAGTGAAATCCATGAAAGGGATTAGAGGGTGCAGACTTCGAGTTATAAAACAAATAAGTTATGGGGATATAAAATACAGCATAGAGACTATAATCAATACTATTGCAATGACTTTGTATGGTAACAGATGGTAACTAGACTTCTTGGGGGGATCATTTCGTGATGTATAAAGATACTGAATCACTATGATGTCCACCTGAACCTAACAGGATACCGTATGTCAATATACTTCGATAAAAAAACTATTTACTGGGGCGCCAGGGTGGCTGAGTTGGTTAAACGTCCGACTTCTGCTCAGGTCATGATCTCGCGGTTTGTGGGTTCGAGCCCCACGTCGGGCTCTGTGCTGACAGCTAGCTCAGAGCCTGAAGCCTGTCTTCAGATTCTGTATCTCTCTCTCTTTCTGACACTCCCTGCTCATGCTGTCTCTCAAAAATAAATAAAACACACACACAAAAATTTAAAAACTAAACTAAACTAATTACTTAAAAAAACGATGCCTCTGTCCTAATCCCTGAACCTGTGAGTACACTGGGTTACTTACATGGCAAAAGGAAATGAATTAAGGTTTCAGATAGAATTAAGGTTGTTAATCAAATGACCTTAAAATCAAGGCACCTGGGTAGCTCAGTTGTTTAGAGTGTCAGACTTCAGCTCCGGTCACAATTTTATGGTTCATGAGATCGAGCCCCACATTAGGCTCTGCACTGACAGAGCAGAGCCTGCTTCAGGTTGTCTGTCTCCCTCTCTCTCTGCAACCCCCCCCCACACACACACACTCTTTCTCTGTCAAAAACAATAAACATTTAGAAAAATCGGGAGATTATCCTAGATTATCTGGGTGGACAGAATATAATCAAAAGAGGAAAAACCAGAGAGATGGCCACTTGGGAAAGTTTCTACCCAACGATGCTGATTCTGAAGGTGGAGGAAAGAGGCCACGTGCCCAGAAATGCAGGCAGCCCCCAGCACCTGGTAAAAGCAAGGAAACAGATTTTCTTCTAGGGCCTCCAGAAGGAGCATAGCCCTGCCAGAGCCTGGATTTTAGCCCCGTGAGACCCATGTTGGACTTCTAATCTCAAAAACATAAGATAATAAATGTGTGTTGTTGTAAGCCACAAAGTTTATGGTAATTTGTTACAGCAGCAATAGGAAGCTAATACAGAGGACACCCAAGTTTTATACTGAGCAAGTGGAAGGATGGAGTTGTCATTGGGTGACATGGTGAAGACAGCAAGTAGAGGAAGTTCAGGGGCAAGAATCCTAAGTTCCATTTTAAATACATTCTATTCCTAGAGAAAATCTGGTGCACATCTGCACCAGGAGACATGGGTGTGCCTGTTCGTAACTGCATGAGCGTAAAAAATCTTGACCCGTCCCAAGTGCCCATGACAGGAGAATGACCAGTGGGGGTCCAGTCACACCACAGAATACGACACAGCCATGAAGTGAATGACTACGTCTGGAAACAATATAGATGAATTTTGGTAATATGTTTTAAGGAGTGATATTCTTTTGGGGCACCTGGGGGGCTCAGTTGGTTAACGTCTCCAACTTCGGCTCAGGTCACAATCTCATGGTTGGTGAGTTCGAGCCCTACAACCAGTTCACTGCTGTCAGCACAGAGCCTGCTTCAGATTCTCTGTCCCTCTCTCTCTCTGCCCCTCCCCGACTTGCACTCTCTCTGTCTCTCTCAAAATAAATAAACTTTAAAAAATAAAAGAGTGATAATCTTTTGTGTGCATCAAATAATAAGCCATGTTTTAATAGTGCCCTAATTGATTGCTCGAAGGCTACATTCTTCCCCTCAGAGCGCCCTGTCACCAGGCATAGCTACAGAATCTTAGGCTTATCAGTCCAGTTTTCGATTCCTTCTACGATTTGGTTCCCAGACGATTTTACTGTCCTAAGAGCTCAGTTACACATTTAAAAGGATGTCTTTTAGAAACTTTGTCTGGCATTTCTAGGTATCTAACACTGGAAGGATTTTCTAATTACCTAGCCCTCTTAAAAAGCTTATTAACAATTCCCAGGCCTTACACCTTAATCAATAAATCAGAATTTCTGGGTCAGAGCCCAGAGCATCTCTATGTTTTTAAAGCTCCATGGGTGGCTATAAAGCAAAATCGCTACAGCAGGCACTCGATAAATCACTGATTGATTAGTTGGGGGGTGGGGAGACTGTGCTACCTAGAACCTGAAGTACGTCTTTCCTGAGCTTGAGACGACTTGAGCACATCTGGGGCAGACCCACCAGATGTCCATTCCCCCCAAGGGCTAACAGCCTCCAGGGAGATAACACAGTCCAGAGGATTACAAGATTAATTCCAAGTAGACTTCAGTGTCTGTGACT
This sequence comes from Cryptoprocta ferox, assembly GCA_028646485.1. NCBI lineage: Eukaryota > Metazoa > Chordata > Mammalia > Carnivora > Eupleridae > Cryptoprocta > Cryptoprocta ferox. Next base: position 131,383,926 of record CM053572.1, read on the forward strand.
TGGCTTCACGTGGGTTAAAGGAATCAGACATATCAAGTTCAAACTCTCTATGATCTTGGCTTTTGCTTACCTCTCTAAGCTTCAGCTTCCTCTCTTGGAAAATGGAGACACTGTTAGTATGTATCTCTTGGGGTTTGTGAACACTGAATAAAGGCCATGTTTGTAGAGACATTCCCACAAGTGCTTGGAGCCCAGTAGGTGCTCGGTAAGCATTAACTGTATAAGTGAATAGAAATCACCCTTTCACCAAGACCTCCAGTCCACTGACTGCGAGGAGAAAGAGAGGGAGGGGGGAGGGAGGGGGTCACCCGCAGTGGCCGAGCCCACAGCTCTGGCACCTCCAGGAGACAGGAGTGCCTGGCAGACACCTAGGTGGTCCTCAGCAAAAACAGTTTGGGTGTCTAGCAGAGGCCTTGTCGCAGAAGCAAGAACAGAAATGATCAAGAGGCATAAGGAATTTCTCCAACAGGTTTGCTGAACCCCAGTGTGGGTACCATTCCGACTGGCATGAAGAATCTTGATCCTGGGGCACCTGGGTGGCTCGGTTGGTTAAATGACTTTGGCTTGGGTCACGATCTCACGATTTGTGGGTTCGAGCCCGGCCTCAGGCTCTGTGCTGACAGCTCAGAGCCTGGAGCCTGCTTCGGATTCTGTGTCTCCCTCTCTCTGCCCCTCCCCTGCTTGTGCTCTGTCTCTCTCTCTCAAAAATAAATAACATTAAAAAAAGCAAAACAAAAGCAACGACAAAAAAGAAGAGTCTTGATCCTAAAACAAATACTATATCAAAAGACTGCTATTCCAGAGGACAGGAGCTTAGTCAGTAGGGTCTGCCTTGAAGCTCTGTATTCTCCTAATTCCAGTGGCGTGCTGGTAAACCCACTCTCAAAAAGTAAAAAATTTTAAAGCCCTCATTTACAGTATCTGTCCGTCTCCAGGGCATAAATTCTGCCACCACAGCCAATACCAGCAGAGTGTGTTCCGTGGACTCTCACTCTGTCTAGCACAACAGTGTTTCTTTCCCAAACGGCAGGGCCCCCAGAATCCGGGTGTAGGAACAGACGCCCCACAGCATTTAAGTGATTACGCTGTCCCTGGAGAAGGAGCATTTCTGCATATGACTGAGCCCATCTTTGTCCTGATGCTGCTGAGCGCATAATGTGTTCTCTTGTCCCGACAGGCACATTTACTACCCACGGAGTAGGCACTGCAAATCCTGTAATACTGTAAAGAATCTGCACATCGGCCTGCCTTGCAGACTATCGGATGGCACTTTGCTCTCCCTCTTTATCACAGCCTTCACGTCTTTGTGAGAAACGGAACATGTTTAAGGGGCTATTGGCAAAAGGGCTCACGATGTCGTCAAGTTAAAGAGCCCTTGTGGCATGGAGTTCCAGTCGTGCGAGTTACACTTGGAGACCCGAACTCTATAGGGAAGTCAGTTTGAGCACTTCCCACCAAATTTGACATGGAATACCAATTCATTAAGACGACACTGCCCGGAAATGTGGAAATTGTGGAAAACATCCATCACCGCGTGCCCGAATCCCATGTATGGCAGTGAAAACACAGGCTCCTGGACCCTGTCCCCTGAGTGTCTGATTCGGTGGGCCTGGGACCCGAGAATGTGCATTTCTAACAAGCTCCCAGGTGCCCCCGACGCTGCTGGTCTGGGGGTCCCACAGGGGATCAGAGAAACCCTGCCTTCTATGCAATAGGACACCTGAAAATTGGTATTTCTCTGAGCCAGTTATTGACAACTAGTATCTTTTTTTTAATGTTTATGGGGGGGGGGGGAGGAGCAGAGAGAGAGGGAGACACAGAATCCAAACAGGCTCCAGGCTCCAAGCTGTCAGCACAGAGCCTGATGCGAGGCTCGAACTCACAAACTGTGAGATCATGACCTGAGCCAAAGTCGGACGCTCAACCGACTGAGCCAGGCACCCCCAGATAGCTAGTATTTTTCAATTCAGCATGCGTTATCCATCCAAACAATAGGAGCTCCCTGTTACACTAGGAACTATGAACACATTATTCTCCTGCTGTGCTTTGCTCAACTATCCAGTCTATGTTTATTAAAGAGACAGCAATCAAAATTTTAGAAGCTGCCCTTGGACTGAAACAAGACTTCTGGAAGACTGTTAACACGAGCATTAAGTCTCTCGTGAAATTTCGTCCAGGAGTTTCAAGGTTATATTTGGTCCGTTAGCTCCCTACTTAGTAGCGATCATCCCCAGTTTCAGCCTCAGCGAACAGAAGAGTCACACATATTGCTTGGGGCTGCACAGCAAAGAGTGAGAGAAGGTAGCTTCCAGAACAGAGTGTTCTCCTCTCTGCCCCCCTCCGGGGCCCAGAGCACAAGGGTGTACAAGACGTGCACGTGTAACCGTGTGAAATCATGGAAGGCGGGGGGGGGGGGGGGGACGCAATCCCGGTAGGATGAATCCCCAAGGCTGTCAGTGGGGTCAGAGCGGGGCCCTCGCAATTCCGCGTCATTTAGCCACACTCTGAAATTCCAGACTCCTTTTCCTCCAAAGCAGTTGCTCTATGTACAAAGGTGGTTCGTTTCATAGCCTATGCCCAGGAGAGACTAAAACAAAAACCCCAAGTGTTATTTTTAACAGTTGATGTAAGCAGGATGTGAAGGTCATTGTTTTAAAATCACATCTCCCAACAGAGAAAAATAATCTTAATTGAAGTGTTTTGTTTCGTTTTGTTTTGTTTCTGGTCTCACTCACAATACTCCTTTTCTAACTAGCCTAGAATCTGGTGTTTTCATCCTCAGTATTTTCTGAGTTATTATTTTTTTTAAATAACCTTGACGTGAATTCAGAGCCACCATTGCTTTTGAATTTTACACATATTAGTCATGATTGTCAAGCAGGGGTCCCCCGCATCCCCCACCCCGGTCTGGTTTCAAGGTCATTTTGCAAATACCACCTACTGGGCCGCCAACAGGGACACCTCCACCAGCTGGAGCCAGAGGGACGTCAGCCCTGTCTGTAAATGTTATAAACCACATTCTCTCCTGACATTATCTGACCAGCTAGCCAGAGGTCACAGGTTTGGTTGTTTGTTATGATTTGCTTTTATTTTTCCCCTGCTAGTCTGATAGCTTTTAGGGTCAATGATCAACAGGCATTTGAGAAATGAGATGTGTTCAGTGACCTTGGGGGCAAACGACCCATTTAGGGGGACTTAGCTCAGTGATTCAGTCTCTGACACATCCCTGGCTTATAGGCCTCGGGGTGAGTGGTCCCTCGGGGGCCTCGTGGCAGGAGCTGGGACTTCAGGTCCTCCTTTTATCCTCTGCCGGTCCTTTCTGTAAAAAATTGGTTGTTTCTAGAACTTGGGATTTTATGTAATAATTGATATTGCTGAAAACTGCTATTACTCCGTTTGCCTAATCTGTCAGACAGTGTGCTAAGCACTCGTTGGGAGCCTGGAAGGTACCTACAATTGTTTCCATTGTTTACATAGGAAGCAACTTGGAGGTGCTGGGTAACCTGCCCGGGACCAAGTGGGACGAAGTGGCGGCCAGTTCTATTGTCTCCAAGCAGTAATGGCCGATGCTCATTGTCTTAGTCAGCTCCAGCTGCCCTAACAAAAAGCCACCGACCAGGTGGTTTAAACAACAGACATCTCTTTCTCACTTCTGGGAACTGGGAAGTCCAAGAGCAAGGTATCGGCTGATCTGTGTCTGATGAGACCCGTCTCTCTCACATTCTTGCTGCAGAAGAACTTGGCAGAGAGAGGGGAAAAAAAAAAAAAAAAAAAAAAAAGAACTCTGGTCTCTCTTCCTCTTCTGATAAGAACACTAATCCATCATCACGGGGCTCCTACCCCTGTGAGCTCATCTAAACCCAATTAGCTGCGTAAGGCCCGACTTTCTAAGAATATCACATTGGGGGTCAAAATAAATTAAAAAAAGAATATTGTTGTCATCTCATTGTACGGATAATGAGAGTTCACTGAGAGAACTGAGTCTGAGGACTAGGAGAACAGGTGGTGTAGACAGGTGGAGGCAGGACCAGCCATGTGGACCGGAGGGCCCTGGGCAAAAAGGAAATGCAGGGCTCTTTATTCAACAATGACTAGGAATTTAAGGCAGTGACTGCAGAGCATTGAACCAGGTGCAGGGCC
>CM053572.1:131388165-131446697 GCA_028646485.1 Cryptoprocta ferox
CGGCATCCCTGGGGGTTCCGAACCTTCTGGCAACACTACCAGGAAATGACAGTCCAGAAGAATTCTCATCGTAAGGGGGGCGGGAAATGAAGTTTAAATTGAAGAGATTAATCAACATTGGGATTGATATGAGCTCAAGGATTAATAAGTAGACACTTAATACAAATGGTGGCTTTCTGAGAATGACTGATATCACATGTGCCTCTTTCAAAGTGTCCTGACAGAGACCCTTGGGAATAACTTTAAAAAACAAAGTAGGGGAGGGGCTCCTGGGTGGCTCAGTTGGTGAAGCGTCTGACTCTTGATTTTGCCTCAGGTCATGATCTCACCGTTCACGAGATCGAGTCGCACATCAGGCTTTGTGCTGACAGTGCAGAGCCTACTGAGGATTCTCTCTCTCTCTCTCCCTCTCTCTCTGCCCCTCCGCTGATTGCTCTCTCTCTCTCAAAATAAATAAATAAACTTTACTTTAAAAACACAACAAAGTAGGGGGCAGCAGTGACAGTGGCACAACTTTGTGAATGTACTTAATGCCACTGAATCGTATGCTTAAAAATGGTTAAAATGGCAAAAACTTTTTAAAAAAAGGAAAAAGAAAAAACTGTCAAGCCCACTCTTGTCCAAATCCGTACACGTGCTCCCTCCGCTTGAACATCCGGCGAGCCCCAGGCGTGGTGGTCACACATACTCTAGTCATGGTAGAATGGTCAGTTATGCAATCACGGGTGAATGAAAAACAAATCAAGAAGACAGAAGTGATTTCACTTTGAAACAAATATTTCCCGCTACTCCTCTCCCAAATTTCTGGATTCAGTTTAACGGGAAAATATCCCATGATTGCAAGATGAGGTGTTTTCTAAATGTTTATAATTTGCTATTATTTAGCTCTGTCGCTCAGGATTTTTCTCAATGCTGGGCATCCAAAGTAAAACAACAGTGTAAGGAGATTGCCGAGGTCAGCAAGCAACTCGAAATGTCACCCGCGCTTTCCAAGTTCACATTTGTGTGGCTTAAAATCGCTTCATTTTATTATTTGCTGCTTTTACTTCAAGTTGTCATAAGTCTGAAACTGATGTACATTTGTGCTAATAAAATGCTGTTTTTGTTCATTTTTAAAACGGAAGTAGAACAGCTCAATAGTTAGTTGTCTTGGCTATCCTTTAAATAATGATCTATGTAGCTAAACAACTAGATGCACTGAAATCTGTGTTTTCACCCCTCAGGATAATTGTACACACCCAAACCTGAGGTATGACTGCTCCCCAAAGGTGCAGGAAAATGGCCAGAAGGAAATAAGCAAACTCACTGGGCTGGTTGATGCAGAAGAGATAGCAGTCCAGGGAGTCCCCGACCGTGCCCGCTGGTCAAGTTGGGAAGTCTCCAAGACTCCATAAACTGGTTTGTAAAATGGGATAATAGTATGGTGAACTTAACAACAAATAAGGAAAGTGGGGGTTAGAATTTAATTTCCATATGGAAAAAAAAGATTCTTTCTCTCTTCCTTTCCTTCTTTCTTTCGTTCCTTCTTTCCTCCTTCCTTCCTTCCTTCCTTTCCTTCTTTCCTCTTTCCTTCCTTCTTTCCTTTCCTTCTTCCTGGCTGGCACCTTGACCTCAAACTTCCCAACCCCCTGAACTATGAGAAATAAATTTCTGTCATTTGGTATCCTGTTACAGCAGCCCCAACTAAGAGGATAGTTTAGAGGGGCACAACAGTCTCTCTTTTAGCATCAGCTGCTAGAGTCCCAGACTCAGCAAGAGATACACTTCACAAGCGGGTGGACCGAGTCCAGGCACAGAGCCCGAGAAAAGACGCTGCTTGAGATTAAGGATAACTACCATCTACAAGTTCTGGCCTGTCTCTCTCTTTCTCCCTTTTAAATGTTATAAGTATCATGTGGACTTTAAACCTTGCTTCCTTTTCTTCCCCTTACTGTCATTGGACTTCACTAGACCTTGCATTTCTTCAAAGGGGAATAATAATACTTACCTCCCAGAGGTCACTATAAAGGATTAATTGTGACAATGTTCATAAAGCTCTCAGCACACACGGAGGCACAGGCACTTGGTAAGGTCTCAGAAAGGCAAGCTATTAAAATTAACTTCCAGCCAACTAATTCCATGAGAATTAGGCACCATCCAATCCTTCCACCTGAACAGCCTCTGCCATGCTTCTTCCTACCTGGCCTTTTCCCTTCCAACTTGGACTCACTTTTCTGACCTAGGTTTACATTTCACCTGCTTGGGAAAGCTCTCCTGGAAACTCTCTAGAATCAGTTGCTCATGATACTGATCTACAGCCATGTAATATCTTATCATGTCTCTTCTGCAGAACTAGAAACAAAATTACTTGTTTCCTGCTGTCTACTCCCCCTTTCCTTACCTCCACTATAAACTCATGAGGGCCGAGATTAAATCTTCTGAACTGTCTTTTCAGTTGTGATCAGAGCGCCTGGCATTTATATGAGCTTAATAGTTATTGGCTGTAAGAGTGAGTGAGTGAATGAATGAATGAATTCTCAGTGAGGACTTGACAGCTATGTGAGTCTTAGTCTATGTACCCCTCCCCCACATTCTCCATCCAATGGTTTTCAAGGAATGGCATTATTTATTTTCCCACCCGGAGCTGGGATGTCTCATGCTGAGCACACACCAGAACACTCAGCACGTTCAACATGCATATTTGTTTCTCCTCAGTCAGCCCTGTGGGTTTTATTTTCTTTGTTCTTAAAAAAGGTTTTGTAAACTGTTAAAAACAGACACAGGTGAGCAAAGGAGACCTTCCTGTCCTCCACACAGACTGTATATCTGGGAGTCCTAGGGGATGGACGCACCCTAGAGTGTGCCTACAGGATGTTATGACCCCCAAGCTTCCTCCAGGGGTGGGGAATTTCCCCCACTGTCTCTGAGTTTGTTTCATCTCAATATGACCAAATGATCATCTTAACTTGCGATGGGGGATTTTTCACTGGGTCCAAGTCCTAGGGCTGTAACCAGGTAAGGGGAATGAATGTAAATGACCCAAAGCTATAACCAAAAGCTGATTAAAGCTACACTTTGACCTCAGCATACGGCCCGGAAAAAAACAGAGAGCAGATCTCTGCCCCTTTCTGTATACATACCTGTATCTTTTCCTTCTTAGGAATGTACTTATTTTGCTACGTAGAAATCTAGAAATCACATGCTCCATGAATAATACAGATAATTACCTTTCCAGAAATCATCTGCATCCATCCACCTGATCTATCCACAAACCTCTGAAGAAATAGCCCTCCTCTCACAGACACAAAGAAGTTATTTTGAAACCTTGCCAATAGTAGTTGACGAATTTAATCTATAGGTACAGTGGGTAATGTAGATGTAGTGAAATCCACCTTGAACTAGAAATCATCAGGTTCACTATCAACATGAATAAAAGCAGATAGAGATAGTCTAGCATTTAGCGAATTAGATGTGCCAATATAATTGAAGTATAAAATCCATTAAGTCTGTTTACCCATAAAATTAGAACACAAATTTAATCAACATAAAGCAACTTGGCCATCAATAATTGACACAGGTTGGCTATCATTATAATTGCCATCATTCTAATCGTTGCTAAATACCTACAACTCAAAGGACACAGCCCAAATGAGGAATCTGGCTATTGTTCCTTCTAAGTATAGAATGAATTTGCAGCTGCCTTAAGTTTTCAACTAAATAAGTCATTGCCCATTATTAAATTTCAAATGCTCAAGCTGATCATAGTGTGGAGTAAGGAAATATTCTAATTTAGCTGCTTGTGCAATATTTAGCAAAAAGGCATGGATATTTGTGGGGAAGGGTGTGTATAGGATTCCAAGAACAGATCAACAAATCAACACTTATGATACAAAAATAGCCCCCCAAATTGTCAGTGCTTTGTTACAATGTAATTTTAATTCTATACGTTCAATCCTACAAACATTACCAGTTGATATAAGTTGACACTGAGCCCCTGAAAGATCACATTTTTACAAAACATTCTTGAATTCTCAGTGGAAAGTCATGGCCACTTGAGGCATCTTTATTGACCTACATGGTTTGGGTTAATGGCAGCTCAACAATGTTTATAGACATTCAGTCCCCACGGGCAGAGTCCATCTAGGTTGGAGAAGAGCTGTCCCACATTCTAACGTGCATCAGGAGAAGAAAGCAAAGATTTCACTTGTGATTCCTGTGATAGTTAGCTTTATGTGTCAACTTGACTGGACCATGGGGTGCCCAGATATTTGGTCAAACATTATTCTGAGTATTTTTGTGAATGCATTTTTGGATGTGTTTAAAATTTAAATCAGGAGACTGAGTATAACAGATTATCCTCCTTAATGTAGGCAGGTCTCATCCAACCCACTGAAGACCTGATAGAATTAGAGGCTGACCCTCTCCTGAACAAGAGGGAATTCCTAGTGTCTCACAGCCTTCGAGCTTGGGCATTGGTTTTTTCCTGCCTTTGAATTAGAATGGAAACTTTGCCTCCTCCTGGGTCTTGACACTGTGGGCATTTGGATTGAACCTGTAGCATCAGCTCTCCTGTTCTCAGGCCTTCAGACTTGAACTGAAACTATAGCTTTGGCTCTCCTGGGTCTCTAGCTTACCTGCTGAAGATCTTGAGACTTCTCAGCCTCCATAACTGCATGAGTTAATTCCTTAAAAGATATCTCTCTCTCTCTCTCTCTCTCTCTCTCTCTCTCTCTCTCTCTCTCTCATACGTGTGTGTGTGTACACACAATCTATTGCTTTTGTTTCTCTGAAGAATCCTGACTCATACAACCTCATACCAGGCTTATCCTATAACCAAACAATTGCTCAAGCATGACATGTCAGTTCACTGAGTAGTCCATGTTACATCTCTCTCTCTGCCTGGGGTGCTAGTCCCCATCGTCCTGCTCTGACAAACACATACTCAACCTCCAAGACCCAGCCCAAGTATAAACTTCTCCTGGAATCCTTCCACAAGTCCCTCAGCCAGAAGTTACTTGCTCCACCCTTATTTCTGTCAAGCACTGTGTAAGGTCCTCTGTTATAAAGCCTAATAGTTCTATGTATGCCTACCCTAAAACTCTGGACCAGGAGTTTGCTAATAAATATTTACAGAGCTCATCACTCAGCACCCCTCTGTATTCCCAGAAGCTAGCACAGTGCTGGAAAATGGTAGATCCTCAAAACTTCTAGATTGTTCTCATTTATTAACTAAAGTGGTCATAGTCAGGGTCAGCGTTTGGCAGGTTCATGAAGAAGACAATTCTTTGGGCAACTCTCTATTTTTAGCACTCTTTCTCTTCCTTGAAGCCTTTACTTTTCCCAAGCTCTTCTGGCAGTAAAACTGACTCAATAATAATAATAATTCAAAGAAGACATTAATGATAAAGCTGTGTATTTTTTTAAATTTGTTTGTTTATTTATTTTTGAGAGAGAGAGAGAGAGAGAGACAGAGTATGAGCGGGGGAGGGTCAGAGAGAGAGGGAGACATAGAATCCAAAGCAGGCTCCAGGCTCTGAGCTGTCAGCACAGAGCCTGACGCAGGGCTCAAACCCATGAACTATAAGATCATGACCTGAGCTGAAGTCGGCCACTTAACTGACTGAGCCACCCAGACACCCCTAAAGCTGGGTATTAACAGTTAAAAGTATACATTAGTTTAAAAGAGAATACCTGTATAAGGCAACGCTTACGGTAAAATCACAAGAAGTCTGTAATGGAATTTCACATACTTTATATCACTGCACTAAAAGTGTGGACCTTAAGGTATTTGCACCAGAGTAGCTTAGGTCATATAAAGCAGCTATCTTCATGTGATGATGGTAGTCCAAGGCCTCCACTCTTCAAATCTGGAAACACAGCTCTGTAAACCATAGAGCAGAGTAAAGGTTCTCTCAAGGTACCTCCAACTCCTTGGGTTAATCAACACTCTCAGATCCACCTGTAAAGCAAATCCACTGAGACCCACAACATGCTGAACCACGAAAGCCCGTAGGCTTCTCTCTGGTACAGCCACAAATTCCAGATGCAACCGGCTAGCTGTGTGCTTGTCAAAATTAGGTGTACTTGTTTCCAAGTTTGTTTGCTTTTTTTAATCTAAATTAGACTTGTTATTTTAATTAAGGAGTTAATTAGCTCATTAACTATTCTGAAAACTAATGAAACAGGAGTATAAAAGGAAAGAGTATTTTTTTCAGTGGAAACACAGTAGAATACTGTGCAAAGAGAGAATGAAGTTGAGACAGTAACAATTGCTGTCAGAGAAAAGTGAGAGAAAGCCAGAAGTGACTAGACGTGGGGGAGGGTCACAGAAATCTATAAGGACTGGGGCGCCTGGGTGGCTCAGTCGGTTAAGCGTCTGACTCTTGATTTCAACTCAGGTTATGATTTCGCTGTTCTTGAGTTTGAGCCCCACATTAGGTTCTGCACTGACGGTGCAGAGCCTACTTGGGATTCTCTCTCTCCCTCTCTCCCTGTCCCTCCCCGCCTCTCAAATTAAATAAATAAATTTTTAAAAATCTAGAAGGATTATGTACTTTGGTTGTCTCACAGTGTCCTTAAATTCTTTCCCCATAAAAGGAGACTCTTAGGTAGTATATTAGGGAATATTATTTACCCAAGAAAATGGCACTGCGCTCCAATCAGTAGACCTAAACTCAAAACCAAAAAAGTCTTCAGCATATCATGTATATGTATGTGTGTGTGTGTATACATATAAAAAGTCAAAGAAACATATATATATATTTACACATTATTACACACAGGAAATAAATATATATATATACATATATATACACATTTAAAGCCAAAGAAATTGTATCACTTTTTAAAGTGATTCCTGGCCTTAATGTACTTCTTCAATTAAATTAACAGCCTCCATTCTCACAGGACAGTCTCAATCGCTATCACATTGCAAGAGAAGACCTATAAACTCCTTAAACTTATCATTAACTCACTACTTATGAGAACTGCTCCCCAGCATCTGGCTCTCATCTCAGTCCATTTTTTTCTCACCTTCCTTTCTCATTTTCTCAACCTCTGAAAGCCAGAGAGGACATGCAGGGACTTTCTGATCACCTTACCCTTCTGTGGTGTTCCCATGTCATTCCAGACAAATGTGGCTGCTTTCAGAATTGAGGACCAAGGAAAAGGAAGTAACAGAACCAAATGTCTGAGAAAGACAAGTTGGTTTGGCAGGAACTGAGGAGGAGGATGAATTAAAGAAGCTGAAAAAGAAAAAAGAGAAAAACACAGAACCCAAGCATACTGGCCGTGGTTGGAAACTGAGAAAGAAAATAGCTTTATATTTTTAAGTCTCATTAAATGAGTTTTCATTTACTCAATTTGGATCAGATATAAATGGGTCCCAAACAGACACCACAGGCTTCCTGCAAGCTCTTCAAACTCTTCCTTTTCCTCTAAGTCTGATCGATAAATTACCAGACTTCTGATGTGCCACAAACGTTCAAAAATAACATGGCCCTGTTAATGAAATGAAGCATAAAGTCCTTCAGGAGGGCCTTTAAAAATGGAGCCAAACGCGGAATAGTCTTGTCTGAGAAAGGGTGAATTTAGCAGACCGGAGCTTGCCTTCTGGGCAGCAGCGGAAACAAGTAAACCAAGATCAGCTCTCCAGAGCCATCCATCGTCCGATGCATGTCTTCTCCTGGTCATGGCAATGCTCCCAGGAGTCAAGTAGCGTGCACTATCAGTCCCCTTTGTCCAAAGTGAAGTTTGACAATCTTCCCAGCATCAAATACCCAGGGCCCCAAATTGGAGCCCGGTTAGTTGATAGGAACCAGGACATCAAGCAAGAACAGCCAGAGACCTGCCTCAGATCAATGACTGCCAGACTCCAAGTTCAGAACCAGTCTGGAAGTCTTTCTCTTCCTGCTGTGTCTTTTCTTGATGACATGCTTAGCACAAAAAAAAAAAAAAATTTCCCTGAAAGTAATTACCCTTTGTATTTCTTCTTCTTTGATTATAGTTTTAGATGATATTTAGTACTGCGGTTAATTTTTAATTGCTGTGTAGTATTCATTGTATGAATATGTCATAGTTCATTTATCTATTCTCTTATGGCTGAATACTTGGGCTGTCTCAAGTTTTTGGTGACAATAAACAGATATTCTATGAATGTGCTCATGTAAGATTTTTACAGACATGTATTGTCATTTTCTTCGGTAAATATCTAGGCTTGGGATTTTTTTAATGTTTGTTTATTTTTGAGAGAGAGACAGAGACAGAGCACAAGCAGGGGAGGTGCAGAGAGAGAGGGAGACACAGAATCCAAAGCAGGCGTCAGGCTTTGAGCTGTCAGCACAGAACCCAACGTGGGGCTCGAACTCATTCCTTTCAGCAGTGTATTAGAGTTCCAGTGGCTCCATATTCTTACCCCAACACTTGGTATTGTAGGTCTTTTTAATTTTAGCCATTGTGTTGGAGGTGTAATGGTGCAACTTTTAAAAGCACGCATTTTATGCTTTCTGTGTGGACCTTCTTAACTACCTCAATCTGCCTTAGTTCCAGGTTTTTGTAAATTTATCACCCGAAGCACTGAGTATGGGGGAGAATGGTCCCATGAAAAGATGAACTCCATAAAAACAGGTATTTATGGACCTGGAACATAATAGTAACTTAATAATACTTGTTGAACGATATGAATGAATAAGTGAATGGTTATGCACAGCTAGACAGACTGAAATCAGGATGCAGGAAGACTGCATATCTGTGAGTACATCTGTGTGATCTTTTTCCAGGCTCTTCCCTGCCATGCTGCTAGCTGCCTTTCATCTCCTTTCTGGTCCATTGAACTCTTTGCTGCTCTGGTGTGTTTTTATTACATCAAAGGCATCTAATATCTAGTGTAAAGACATTCTTTATTTCCCTACCCACGCCCTCTCTGAACTGAAGTATCTAGGAGACCCTGAATAAATCCCTCCATCTACCAAGGTCACATCATCTTCATGTGTCAAATGAAGGGGGTGAGTTATCCTAAGTTTCCCTTGCACTAAGATATAGTGATCCTGATTCCTTCCTCATCCCATCTAAAGTCATGATTCCCAAGACAGCCTTGCTTGCTTTTTCCATCTTTCCTTTATGGTTCTATGCATTGGGGATTGGGGCTAGGATTTGCTAAGAAGTTTGGGCACATTGGGAAATTTATGTCAAAAAATAAATAACATTAGGGTACGTGTGGACAAAGGTACATTGGGACCATTTCTGGCTATCAAATAACCTAAACTACTTATGTTTTCCTTTGGAGCTAAGCCCTTCTCTTCTTCGTCAAATTTCACAATTGAATGAAAGATGCCATCAGCTCAATATAAATGAAAATGACTTCTTATATTCCACTGAAATTAATGGATATTGCTATTCTTTTGAAAATCACTTGAATAGTAATAAAATTCATTCTTAAATGTTCACAACGTTCCACCTTTGCCCCACAATTTGTTGCCTGAGTCTAACTAGGGCAGAATTTACAAATCCAATGGCCTCATAAACAACCTTCAATTTGTAGGTCATCAGAAACCATCAGAAAAGTTAAGTAAAAAAAAAAATGCTTTAGGCTTACAAGTTCCAAAGATAATATGCAACAACAGAAGGCGCAGGTGACACTTAAAAACCACAAGAAAAATGTAATTATATTAATAAGTGACATATCCAAATTATCTTAGAGCAGAGGCACCAGGTATTAGGAGTCCAAATCTCAGAATCACCTTTGGAGGAAAGCCACCCACCAATAAAGAACACCCATTTTGAACTTTACATGAATAAGAAATAAACTTCTATCATGATTGAGCCATTGTATATTTTGTACAATGTTTTTGTGTTTGTTATAGTAGCTAGCATTATCCTTTCTAAAACATTATTCTTATTTTAGCCAAAATGCATTACTGTCTGTAATGGTATTTAATTTCTTATCCTAAAAGCAAGCATTTCAAAACAACAAAACATTCATTAAAAGTAGTTGCAAAAAGGATGTGTATGTGTGTGTGTGTGAAAAAATGCGTGTGTGTGTATATGTAATACAGGAGTATTTATTTTTAACACAATAATCACTTTGTCCTTCCTGTCTAGCCATCTATAAGCTTCCAGAATATTCTATTGGACTCTCAAATTGTTTTAGCAGGACTTTATCTCACTCCTTATTTAATTTCTGCCACCATCTTTTCCTGTATTAATGTTCATGCTAATGATCCTTCTAATATGCTGGCCTCACAATTCCTCAGTTTCTTCCTTAATAACTTCCATCTCCATTCCATTTAAGATATCCAGTAAGACAGGTAATCACTCGAAGCCATCAATCACCAAAATATTATGTTCTAAATTCTTTGTCTTCTTCCTTTTCCCCATTATCTTGTCCTGAAGATAGTGTGTTTCAGCGTTACGAATTCCAGCCTCTCACCTCAACATCATTATCCACAACTATGTTTCCACCCGTAAATGCCAAGCTTGCTGCACACCCCAATGGCTATTTTACTAAATGCTAAGGACATTGATATAAGAATGAGATCGTCAATGCCTGGAGCCACAGGGCATTTCCTCTGGAGGGGGACAGAGCTGTGTTATACATCCAGGATGAAACAGTATTAGAGAAACACCTCTCTTCCTTTCCTCCACCTCTCTTTTTCTATTCCACAGGGAAGGGGATTGCTTTATCCAGATGACCCCAAGTCAAGAGTCCTCACCCCAATCCTCTCCCCATGTAGGGAGGACATCTGGCTCAGAGTCACAGGCCTACCGTCTTTCTGAACACAACCCTGGAGGTTCATGTCTACAGCTCACTCTCCCCTGTGGTTCAGCATGATGTGGAGACAGCTATTGCCCTCTATGGAATCAGCTTTACTCCAAGTGGGTATAAGATCTAGATTCATGGGTCTGTGTGGATGCAGGTTTAGGGCAGAGGTAGTAGAGTTTATAGAATACATTTCCGAGTAGTCAAGTTGGATCTAAACCGTATGCCCTGACAAAGCATACTAGAAGTCTTATAAGTAGAGGTAGAAGGTATAGGCTAATCTCTGATTCTCAGCTGATTTCTTGTCCGATCAGAACCCTAGAACAAAGGACAAAGGACAAAATAGAGGCCCTGAATATGCGTTCTCAGGAGAGACACAGATATGAAAATCAATGGTTATATTAACACACGCATGTGTGTTAGATATGATAATGACATATGTATTAATTGCTATGGAAACAAAGTAAAAGAGAACAGATGAGATAAAAATCCCTCTGTCCAGGGATGAGTGGGGAACAGGAAAGAAGGAAAGATCAAGAAAGTTTCCCAAGGTAAATACTGGCTGTGTTGACTCTATGGGACATGAAAACTTAACAGGCAGGAAAGGGAAGAAGACTTATCAGGCAGTGGAACAGCATGTGCAAAATCTGGAGTGAAGCATGATCGCAGCACTTCCAGGAATTTTAAGTAGTTTGGACATGACAAGCATGTTTGGTAGGGAGTTGTTGAAAAAAAAATCAAGACGAAGACACAGGTAGAGACTAAGTCACAGAGGCTTTTTGAGCTAACTTTTTTCAAGTTTTGATCTTGAATCATTCTTGCGTTGTGGAATCAATTTAGTAGGGCATGACCTTTTTAAAATGGAAAACATCGGAGTCTTTTGCATTTAGTAAACTTAAATACCATTCCATAAATTTGGGTAGGGAGGTGGGTGTTTGCATGTGTGTGCTGGTTCCTTATGTGACATGTTGTCTTACTATGTAGTGACTACTCTTCTCTAGAGCGTCCATGGTAAAAATGCTGGCTCTCCACCTTGAAGCAGCTCACCCACCAACAAATCTACTTCAAGATACGCAGCTGACAATCAGCGTTGTTTAGTGCCCGCTGGCTATCTAGCTAGATATTTATCATGTAAACAAACTAATCACAATAATCTCTTGGGTATTTTATATTTTAAAAATATGTTTTGGTCCCTAATTCTGACATAACTCAGAGAGTACCTTTTGGTCACAAATAGCTGAACATCTCAACAATAGTGGTATTTTTTTGTTTCTTTTCATAATTATAACTAATCAATCAGTACAGAAAGTTGACACAGGAAGTTAGTGTTTTATATAGGCACTTTTATAATTTCTACAATGGAACATATTTAAATAGCCAAAGATTATCAGGTATTAGAAGAAAGCCTCCAAGACAAAAGACAAGGCTAATAACAACAAATAAAAAAGCTAAAGAAGAAACAGACAATCCTGAAGACAGAATGAAATGTTTAAACTGTAATTAATATTCTTACGAAGAGAAGAGAAGCTATCAATCCAATTTTTCTTCAATGGAGAGAAAAAGACATCTTGGAAATAATTTTAAAAAAGATAATTGGGGAACTCTAACTCAGGAAATGAGTTGGAAGACAAAGTGTGAAAATATCCCCCAATCAGATTAATGATTCTGAAAACAACACACGTGTATACCTGGAACTGAACAATTAAACAAATGAATGGCAGATGGTGGGAGCCAGGATTCTGTCTGGTGAAGAGGGAAGCTACACAGGCAAGCAATGGAAGAAGGATAGAATAATCCATATGGTACTGATTTGAGTGGTAGACATCATTATGAACTAATGTTTAGCTTAACATAGAAATGGATGGATACAGGGCGCCTGGGTGGCTCAGTCAGTAGAGTCCAACTCTTGATTTTGGTTTAGGTCCTGGTCTCACGGTTCATGGGATCAAGCCTCGCGTTGGGCTCTGCATTGGCAGCATGGAGTCGGATTGGCATTCTTTGTGTGTGTGTGTGTCTCTCTCTCTCTCTCTCTCTGCCCCTCCCCTGCACGCACATGAGTGTATCTGCACTCTCTCTAAGTAAATATTTTTAAAAAATGGATACACACAGAAGTATATACAGATATTTATAGATGTATATACAGCGTTCATACAAACACATATATTTCCTTGCTCTGTTGGCTGAGAGGGCCACCTAGAAGCAAGGACAATGCCGTGGCAACAAGCTCACATGACACCTAAATCTGGTTTTATGGCAGCATTCCTTAATGAAAGAAGTCAGGGCCCTCAGAGGACAGGCTGGTGCAGGGAACACACAAGATGAAATTGAAACACTACTTGGGAGCCTGCCCTGCGCTCCGCGGAAAGTCTCTTGCTGCCTGTGTGGGCCATCAGCCTTGAACTCCAAACCAAATTTTCTATGGGCTTCTGTCACGACTCCACAGGATGACCACAACAGGGGGAGACTTTTCTCTCTTTTGTGTTTATGAAACAAACAAGGAGAACTCATTTGCTAGATGATTCCTTCTCATAATTATGGTGCCATCTCACAACTCATCCTGATGTGACTGTGCCCAGTGGTAAAATATGATAGGAAAGTCATGTCCTTTAGGACAAAAAGCCACACCTGCTTTGAACACCCATTTGAGCTCTAGTGAGGGTTTCTTTAGTTAGACCCAGTGTAAGATGGCAAGTTCTGTCTGTTAATAAGCAAACACTAGATGGCCCTTGGAGGCATATGGGTAGCCTATTAATAATGTAGGTGAGATTCAAGACAACCCACCCATCCTGAATGAGAACATTTCCAAGGGTCTGATCACTTGAAAGCAACGTTGACAATAAAAGGATTAGATTAGGCTTTAACCCTCGGGATTTTTAAAATAGAAAAGAGCACAACTGCATTTAAATCATCAGGAGAGTGCACATTATTTAGCAGCTCTTTTTATAACTGTTTGCACCTACAGGTGCAATAAGAGAATGTTAATTTTATCTGCCAGGGCATTTCCATTTGGAAGATGTGTGTGTGTCATGTGACTCGTTCTTAAAAGCCTAGCTTGAAAGCCTCAGCTGAGATGTTTCCTTTTAGGTTAAACTGGAGCAAAATGCTTTTATTCTAGTTCATCGTGGGGGGTGGGGGTGGGTACTCTGCTATGTAAAGCAGGGAATTCTCTCATTAATATTTCTAAGCTCTTTAATGCTTCCATTTTCAACTGGATTAAAAATAAGAGGCACCATAATAGCCCCAACAAAGTATTTTTATAAGGGTCAGAGTAATAAGTGGCTGGGGTGGCTCCATTGGGATTACTGTATCACATTCGTAGAAAAACCAACACAACCCAGGTGATGTTCAAGGTTGCTGTTAAAAGTAGTAGATAGTTGTATTGTGCTGAGGTCAGAATAATCTGTATAAGAAAGAAAAATGCTCCAAAAAATAAGAGAAAGCATGAAAAGAAAGACAATATTCCCCTTGTTGGCTTCGTCCTCAAACTGGGGCCCATCCAATATGCACACCCGCTGCTTCCTGCTGGCATATTCCGGGGTTGGGAATCAATCCACTCTTTGTAGAAATTAAGAAATTGTGGAGGCATTAAAAAGGGAAACACTGAATAGATCTAATGTCGTTGGAGACAAAGGATTGAAGTGATTTGGAGGGAGAGGGCAAGAGGAAGGCTGGTCAGGATCTGGGGCAACCGGTCTCCCATTGGAGGAAGTCAGAGACTTGAGGTCACTTGAACTGGGGACACAAGAATCCACCCCGGAGCTCAGAGGTGACTCATGTTTCTACTGCTCTTAATGTTTTATGGTATGAACCAAATGCAGAGAGCCGATTTCACTTGGGACTAGATTCAAGGGGACTGTATACCTCAATGCTAAGGTCATCTCTCTCTTAGGTCAGAAGTACAACATTGTTTTAATGACTTAACCTTGATCCAGTTTTGGCTGCTAAAGGTTTCACTCCCTACTAGAGAATAAAACTGAGAGTTGTTTTTTTTTTTAAGCTAAGGGCCAAAGCATTATTTCGCTAAAGCAATCAACCTCAACTGTAAATCATGCCATGCAGTAACTAGGTCACTGAAAACTCAAATCATATCAGATGTAGTCTAGGATTTCAGTTTAGCAAGATTATCTTTTTGTAATTGCTGTAAAAAAACCCACCTATTTTTGCTAAAAGCATCGGGGAAAGTTTAAGTGTTTCGAAAGCTATGTTACAAGCAGAAAATTCTTCTCCCTGTGTCAAGTATTTATAAACACCCATCAGTTCACCTTCCTGCTTTAGTAAAACTGTATGCTGAATAGAATTTTATTGGCTTTAAAGGTTGTGGGCCACTGTTAATATGGGTTTTCATCAGGCACTCATCTTGACTTTCCTAGACCGACTATACCACTGAGTAAGCAAATAATAAGTGAGGAATTCCAGCTAAAGAAGAAATGATAGAATTAGCATAGATCCATTTTATCCCCCCTATGAATGAGTGGACCTACCCATTGAGTGTAAACAGCTGCAAATATTCCAAAAAGAGAGACAAGCAGGATGTGTCTCTGGATAGAAATACACACACTATCTGTGAAGTAGTATTCACCCATCTCCTCCCCAAAATTGAGGCTGAATCTGAACAAGCCTTTAGATTTCACTAGATGTTTCTAGGGAATATAAGGAATAGAAGGACATCCCCATGGAGATGCAATCAGCGAAATCCATCTACAGAAAACCCTACAGGATAAACAACCCAGTTTCTTCCTCAAGTAAATTATAAGGAATAAAAAAAGAGAACGATGGAGATGGAAGCCAGCATAGATTAAGGGATAGTTAAGAGGGGCACCTGGGGAGCTCAGTCGGTTAAGCGTCCAACTTCGGCTCAGGTCATGATCTCACAGTTCATGGGTTCGAGCTTGATGTCGGGCTCTGTGCTGACAGCTCAGAGCCTGGAGCCTGCTTCACATTCTGTGTCTCCCTCTCTCTCTCTCTGCACCTCCCCCACTCATGCTCACTCTCTCTCTCTCTCTCTCTCTCTCGCTCAAAAAAATAAACATAAAAAAATGTTAAGGGATAGTTGAGAGACTGTACCCATTACAAGGTATGTTCTCATTTGCACCCCGATTCCAAAACATCAACTAAAAATAACGTGACAGATATGAAACTATTGATAATTGACCAGATATTTTATTACAATTAAGCAACCATTGTCATCTCCTTTAGAGGTAATGATAATATTTTGGTTACAGGAGAGAGAGAGAGAGTCCTTATCTCTTTCAGATACAGACTAAAACATTTACACATTTTTTACAAGTCAACTTTTATTTGACAAAGCCAGTTATTTTCTAGGATGGATTTCTTCAGGAATGTTCTCTATTTCTCTCCACCATCCACCCCACCTCTGAGGATCCTCTTCATTCATATCATAGCTTGCACATATCTCTATCTTCACACCTGCATATTACATAATAATCTCTTTGTGTGAGTGTCTCTACCACTAGACTAAACATCACAATAAATCACGCCATCATTGACTTGGTGTCCCCAGTGCCTGGCATGTGGTGAATCATTCAGTGAATGTAGAAATGACTCATTAAATCCAGTATTTTATTTTCAGTGATCCTTGTGAACATCAACCATGGAGCCTTTCATTTCCTTTCCTTACCTTTCCTTTCCTTTCCTTACCTTTCCTTTCCTTTCCTTTCTAGTTTTAGTGAGTTGTAATTGATAAGTTTAACTGTAATACATTTAAAGTGTACAAAGTGATGACTTGCTATAGCTGTCAAGTTTTGAACTCCTCAATGCAAATGCTAAATGGTCTCTGGTCTACCTCACCAGTTTATATCATCACTGCTTTAGCCATGTCTTCCTCCAAAGAGACAACAAATGATGGTAATAATAGCTAACTTTCACAGCCCGATGTCTTCACACCTGGCTCTGTTTTAAAAATTCTTGCATGTTTTCAACCATAGTTTCATAACAACCAGCGACATAAGACCTACGGCAATCATCTTCATTTTCCTTTATTTATTTATTTTTGAAAAAGAAAGAGAGCCCAGGTGGAAGTGGGGTGGAGAGAGTGAGGGACAGAGGATCCGAAACGGGCCCTGCACTGACAGAAAGCCCATTGGAGGGCTTGAAGTCACAAACCGCGAGATCACAACCTGCGCCGAAGTCAGATGTTTAACAGACTAAGCCACCCAGGTGCCCCTCATCCTTGTTTTATTGACAAGAGCCCTGAAGCACAGAGATGTGGGCAGGTTCCCAAGGTCTCATCTTGAAAGGGGAAGACTGGGGTTTATTCCCAGGCATCCTTGCTTAACCATGGTCAAGAGCATCCCTAAGATGAACAGATCCCTGCTAACCTAGTATCAAGGACTTCACAGAAAACTCTGGGCCGTGGTAGGTTCCAAGAACCTAACTGATAAATTATCACTTTAAGCCAGCCAAAAAATACACAGAAGTAAATGCAACTTTAGGAATGTAAATAATCGATGTACCATACTAGAATACTTTAGCACTTTCTTCAGGTGTCTAGTTGAGTCAACCAAGTTGCTTCACACATGAGTCTGGATATTTGCCCAGCTGGTTAAAGAGTGTCTTTTTGAAGGATGAGATCAGAAGTGGCAGTGACCCCATTCATAAGGCATCCATCATCTATGAACAAAAACATTTTCCTGATTTAGTTCTCTTCTTTCCACCTCTTGCCCCCATATGCATATGCCTCCTTGTTTGGAATAATATCAGAGTTAATCAAGGTTACAAAAACACTGAACATTCCTTCCTCATTTGAAGAATTTGAGGTTGGTCAAAATCATTGTTGGACAAAATATCTGCGATAGAGTGGGATAGAATTTACTTGACCCTTCCATTTTTTTTTTCCAAGGAAGAAAGAGTAACTGACTCCAAGATTCTTGGCTCTGCCATTACTCAAGCCACAAATACTCCAGCTATCCAATGAGTCAGCGGCCTTCAACCACACTTTAAATAAAGGCCTTCTATCATGATATTTTTCACATGTGTTTTACTCCCAATGGTGTGTCCTATAAATACTAAGCTGTTGAGATTTCTTTTTTGCAGAGATATGCCCCAACCATCATTTCAAGAGGACTAATGCCTGTTTTTTCACTAAGGCTCAAACAACAAATGTTCTAGTTCATTCCACTAACTGATAACTTGAAGACAGACATGCTAGCACTATTCTTTTTCTTTCTTTCTTTTTTCTTCTTTTCCATTTATTTATTGTGATAAAATATACATATGTAAAATGTACCATTTTAGCCATTTTTAACTGTATGGTTCAATGGCATTACGTATCCTCATATTGGGGTGCAACCACCACCCCTTCTGTATCCAGTTTTTTTCATCTTCCCAAACTGAAACTCTATACCCATTAAACACCAACTCCCCATCCCCATCCTTAATTTTTAGCACTCACCATTCTACTTTCTGTCTCTATAAATTTGCCCTTTGCTTTTTCAATAGTTTTGGTAAATATGACACTCATTACAAGGGCAACGGGTTATCAAAGAAAGGAAGACCTATACCTTTTTATGCTTAATTTTCGAATGTTCAACATTTGATTATTACATGTGTGAATGATGACTGGTATTGAGTCTGTGTTTCAGTCCACTTATTCTCCAGACTGTCTTGGGTACATTTTTGTGGTTCTTAATAAAATCACACATTGGACAGAAAAAGGAAAGGGGCTCTGCTTGAGAATACAACAGTGCTAGAGAAAGAAGTTGTACCATTGGTTTACGGAAGTTTTCAATTATACATATTTTATTGCATCTCTCTTCATGGATACTGTTAAGCATGGATAATTAAGAATGTTCTAAGTTTGAGGCAGTTGATTGATGTCCCATAAAAAGCTTTTACCTCCTTATTTATCAACTTCTGAAATAAATAACTTTTCCCCATTCTCAGATGTCTCTGAGCTGACACATCAGAAAACAAGCAAAATGGCGACCCTCTGAAGGAAATAGGAAGAATTAATTAAGTCAAGAATGAACAACGCCAGTAAAGCAACTTGTCAGCACCAGAGGGCAAATGGTGAGGCAGAAAAAGACTACTTATTGTCCTGCTGTAAAAGCCAAGTGAGCATAAGTTAAGGTGCAGCAGGATGAGGTCAGTGCCTGATTCTCGAAAGGCGCAGTCCGGAAGCTGCGGGAGGCAGGTACAGAAGTAGCCGAGTCTGACACCCGTGCCTTTGAGCCTGACAATCAAATTCCATAAACAAGAGTCGTTTTGGGTTCTCATACAAATAGGGAAAAATAGAATTTGGATAGTAAAATCGATCCCTGTCCCCCGCCCCTCAAATCTCTAATAAAGAAATTTAAAATGGGAGGAGGGTGGTGGTTACTGTGAAAAGGGGAAGTAGCTCTTCAGTGAGTTTTCAAAATAAATAAATACCCTTATTATCATCAGTGTCTTGTTTTTAAAAACTTCTCTCATCCCTAAATCTTGTTGGGTGATACTACACACACTATGATCTTTAAATATCCTTTCTATGCATTTTGTTTTATTATACACACACACATATAATATTTTTATGTGGGTGTGAATATAGAGAATGTGTTATAAGTGGATTAACAAATGAGCCACTGCTTTGGGGATATTATACTGTTGATAGGCAAAAATAAGAAGAGAAAGAGAATTCTCCTTAAGACAGAAGGCAAAACATTGATCATTCAGTGGTCTCAGAACCCTTTAATAAAGGGGAAGAGATGTCCTGAGAACATTCCCGGTGGGTAATTACAAGGGATTTTCTACAGTTACAGTCTCAGCTCACCATTCCACCCGCTAATTATCCTCCTGGGCAGTGGGGTTTTGCCCAGAGGCCCCTCCATCTAGACCCCCATTTGCTCTCCTTGGAGGAAGGCGTTGGTCTCTTCCTTCCAGCCCAGGCCTAAACTATCTAGAACTGAATTGCTAGGGGCTCCTGGCAAGTCCAAAAACCATCACAGAGAGAACACATCTCTTGAACACGGAAAGCAGCACAGTGTAAAAGCACAGAAAGCTTTACGGAGCCTTCACACTCCTTTCCAGCAACGACTCTCAAAAAAAAAAGCCATTCGTCTTGAAAGGTGATCAAAATCCAAAGGTTTTATCATCCTGAAGCACCAAACATTTGCTGAAATAAAACAGAATCTTGAGGGGAAACCCTGCAACCCAACTAAAAGCATAAAAGGATGTGATGATGAGAGGCGAAGCCTGGAGCCCTTAATCTTTTTAGACAAAACAACCATAAATCTCACTTCAAACAGTGTCCATCTTTCTTACAGGGACTGGACGAAGCGAAACCGTGTGCCCCTTCTGGAAGTGTTGTCCCCTTTCCTTATCCTACCATCGAAAACCTAAACTCGGAGAGAACACAACATCACCAATCCCAAATGTTGTTTCTCAGTTAGATCCAGTTCTCCCTCCAGCTGAGAAGCTCATCATATCCCAATTTAGTACCTATTCTTTTCTCAGGCTGCCGTAAACATCCTAACAGACACAAACACAGCGCAGGTAGTGAGAACATCGCTGCCAAAAATATCACAAGCGCCCCGCGGGCAAACTTCCTTTCCCTGACTTCCCTCAGCGCGTCAAGGACATGGGCGAGTCAGCCTCCCACGCCACCCGGGCACGGCTGCCTTTTACAGAATACTGTCCCTCTCCTATCCTGCCCAAGCTGCTCTGTGTGCTGCTCAGGCTGGGGGCCAGTGACCTGGGCTGACACCAGGCCCTTGGGGTTCAGAGATGACTGTCCATTAGGAGGAGAGTGGAGGTCGTCTGTAATGGAATTCTGCTCGGTGAAGTGTCTTGCTCAGCAAGATGCAGTGAGTGTCCCACTCACCACACAGAGATCAATTGTTACAGTAGCTTGTTGGAGAACAGAACAGTTAACAGCTTTGGGAGGAGGAGAAAATATGTCCTTTCTCCCTCCCCCTGACACAGAATGTTCTGGCTTCTGGATGGAGAGGATGGGGCACAGCCCAGGGATTGCCCCCCACGCCCTGGTGGTCCACGAAGCCCCCCGCCTGGGTTGCAAGATAGAAAGGGGATTTATAAGCAACAAGGTACAGATTGTGGCTTTACCTTAGATTTCAGATTTTAAGATTTTCCCACCTTGAAGCTCTTCAATAGAGAAGTAAAATATGTTACAGACTTTAAAAACACCTTTCTTCCTATATATCTCAGGAAGTAAGTAAAGCCAAAGACAAACGTGTCTTTGCATCTTTTTAAATATTATTTCTGCTCTTAATTGTAAATTCTTGGTGGATAGGGACTGAAACTAATCTGCATGGCCCCCGGGGACCTGGTAGGCTCCTCTGCACACCTTTGGTTGGAATTAATCTTTCTTTTGTTCTTGTTTTTTAAAAACACATCCTTTTTTTCCCCGTTTTGTTCTCATTTCCTCTTCCTTCAATTGCATATCTCCCTCCCTTCTCTGCTTTCTTCCTTTCTTCCTCTTTGTTCTCCTCAACCCATCTCTTCCTGATTCCTTCCAATTTTTATTTCACAAGGTGCCTGCCTTCTAGAATTAACTTGAGCTTTCAGAATATAGATCTCGCTAGTCATAACAGGACCAGCAGGTGCATACTGAAGACATTTATAAATAAATGAAACTAAGATTCATTCAGAAAAGCTGGGTCGGCTCCTGGAAATCAACACTGGAGAGTGAGAAGGGAAAAATGAAAGAGAAATAAAATTCTGTTGGTGGTGAGAGACCTGACCGCTTCCCCTCAATCCTTTTCTTCTTGACTAATGGAAAGAAGAAGGGGCTTGCTTGCTGAAATCATTGACAAATCATGCCCAGCTGCAGGAAATGAGCAAGTATGTAATAAAAAGTCCCTAAAAGAACAACAACAGAAAAAAAAAAGTCAAATGCCAAACAAAAGTGACCAGCTCTCCAGGAAAAACCCATTCGTAAATCGGAAAAAAATTGGTGTTCCTCTACTTAACAGAATAGAAAGATCCCTCTATGGGTAACCTGTACTAACAGAGGCCACAGCACAGCCATTGGCCCAAAGACAAGGGGGGGACCTCTGTGAGATGCCACGGTGAGAATAAAATCACTTCACACTGCTGAGAGGCCACCATTATACAGGTGCCTCGTGTACACATCCAGGTATCGGAACAGATATCATAATATTCAATAATAAGAAACACAAGTTGGGGGGGCGGTGCCTGGGTAGCTCAGCCGGTTAACCGGCTGACTCTTGGTTTGGGCTCAGGTCATGATCTCACGGTTCTTGAGTTTGAACCCTGTGTCCAGCTCTTTGCTGACAGCGTGGAGCCTGCTTGGGATTTTCCCTCTCCTTCTGTCTCTTTCTCTCTCTCTCTCTCTGCCCCTCCCATCTCTCAAAATAAATAAATAAACGTAAAAGAAATAAAAGAAACACAAGTGGTTCACCAAGGCAACTGCTCTGTATGCTGTCCAAGGAAGAGCATCTATTTCCCTTTCCTTGAGTCATCTCATTCTGTCCAATTTAATTTCCTCATCGCATCTTCACGTCCTGGGCAATTGCATACGTGGGCCACATCAAGGTGTCAGTGTCAAGGGTTCCTTCTGGCCATCCGCACATGGGTGTCAGCACCACACCCCGCACTCACGTAAACCACGACAGAACACCAGTCCATGCAGACGCTGACAGGCAAAATTCCTTCCAGGAGGCTTGGTTTTCCCTCCCACAGTGACTCCCACCCAAGAGTCGCAGCGGTTCAACTGCAGTAAGATCATTACCTCCAACCACATTTAAAACGAGGCCCGGGGAGGATGCAGCAAGGTTGAGGTTACGGGGAGAGACGAGAAAAGGAAGAAGGAAGGGAAATAAAGATCATGTATCACCCTGTCTCTATATATGTATATAACAAATGAGAAAATAAATAACATGAGGTCCTATTTTAAAATTCATTAACATAAAACTTGGGGGAGTTAACTAAAAACAAAAATTTGGTAACCACATGGCATTATCCCTCACTGTTTTGTTCATTCACTTGTTTTATAACTTACTCCCCTGTCGCATCCAAAATGCTTTGGACCAGGGACCCTGTGCAATTCCTCAAATCTCGTTATTCCAGGCAGAACATGAAATTGATAGCTGTGCTCTCTTTTTTTTTAATCTCTTAACCCAACTCAAATCATGTCCGCTTCACAGATTTTCATATGATGACAATAACTTCCAAAGAACAAATTTTCATGGTAGGAATAAGCTTTTATTTATTGTATTTGTCCCCTTGAGCAGGACTCTTTATGGCTCTAGTTTCCAAAAGAGTTTAGTTT
Organism: Cryptoprocta ferox; assembly: GCA_028646485.1. Lineage (NCBI taxonomy): Eukaryota > Metazoa > Chordata > Mammalia > Carnivora > Eupleridae > Cryptoprocta > Cryptoprocta ferox. The sequence continues at coordinate 131,411,148 of CM053572.1, forward strand.
AATGTAAATCTTAAGAGAAAGTTAAGGATTTTCCAGAGTGAACCCTACTCTGCCGCTGGTAGTTAACTCATACTTTCAAAAAAAACAGGTCTCCAAAGAAAAACAAAAGATTTTAATCCCAAACTACGGTGGCTTTATTTTAGGTAATTCCATTTCAGGCTGGATTAAGTCCACTCATGGATCATTTTTCCTTCTCAAAATATCAAAGTGCTTTATAGAAATGTACTAATTAAGCTTCATAAAACTTCTTTTTGAAGCTGAAAAAACATCATCTTGTTTACAGAAGGACACAATGTTAACTTTCTGTTCTGTGGTTCTTTCTTTCTAGCAATAAAAGCAGAGAAGACAGGAAGCCCCAGAACTGTGCAATGTGTTCAAAAGGTGCTGGATAAGACCACTCTTTTCTCTTAATTAGGAAAGAAGCCAGGCCCGCATATTTTGTGCATGGAGAAGAATGATCCAGAAGGTTCCCAAGAGAACCACAGTGGTGGGCAGCCAGAGTCCCAGAGACGCTGGACTCCCAGACTGAAGCTTGGTCCATTGCATTCCCGCAAAACTGTCTTCATTCTTCAATTGTCGGATTCCAGTCTGCATTTTGTTATTCATGGCCTTTCTTGCCACTGTGATTCTGGAAGATTCTATATTTTCTTTCAACTCTTAAATTCAACAGCTTCCCATGTCCCCCAGTTAAATGCAATGTATTCATGACAGGAGTATCTTTTAGAAAATAAATCAGTTCTCTTCTTACATTTTCTCTCTCTTTCCTCTACCCCCTAAAATAATCTCATTGATCTTCACAATATATCGGTGTCATAAAAATGAAAATGCCGTAATGTGGGGAGAGGGGAGTGGGGAATTGCTGTTCAACCAACAGGTAGAAAGTTTCCGTTTTACAGGATGAAGAGGCTGTGTGGGCTCACTCCAACATCGTGGTTACAGTTAGCACTACTGAACTTACACTTGAAATTTATGAGGAGGGTAGATCTCATGTGACCTGTTTTTACCACAACGGAAAAAAGAAAAGAGAGCAATTAATAGGAAATGAGCCCAAAAAAAAGTTTCAAACAAAAAAAATTCTCTAAGAAGAATTAACATGTTTAAATGCCAGGGAACCTTGGATAAAGAATCTAAAGAGAAACAAAAAAAAATCAAGAGGAAACATGAGCACACCCATAAATTGTTTCAACAGCCACACTGAGAGATTATGAGCAGGCAGAAAACAAAAGGTCTCTATGAAGGATTTAAGAGATAAATTGTATCCCCATCTATAGCTGTGGCGTTGTTACAAAGGGTTCTTTAAATATTTCTGATGGGAATGAAAATGAATTATGGCTGCCTGGAGGGGGAAGAGGAACGAGAAAAGGCAGGATGTTGGGTAAATGAAAATGGTTAATTTCTTTGTCAGCCAAGCATACCTGCCTCGCCTCTTTGCAGAGTTTTTTGTGTTTTTCTTTTAAGACTTAGAGATTAACGATCCTTTGCATAATCTGTTTCTCACCTCAGTAGACTCTTGTGCAGAATTGCTTACATGTTGATCATCTCCACAATACATGCATTGTATTTTTAAAGGTATGAAAATGGGATTCTCATTTAATTCATTAAAGCCATTTCCATTTTCTGACGTGTATAAAAGGCTCTCACCACTCAATATCCATTGATGCGATCATTGAACAAGCATTTATTCAGAACCCAATATGTGCCAGGCTCTGTGCTATGGGCTGGATTTCTTCAACATGGCTGAATTATCTTGTAATCGGGGTCCTTTTTATGCAGATGTAAATTGAGTAAAATCCAGGCTAGGAATGAAATATGTTAGACACCAGCCCTGGTGACTTCTCTCAAACATCAGCGTTGTTAGTCACTTAGATTTCGGGAGAACTATCTACCAGACTTTCACTGCATCATTTACTTTTCACGGCAACACGGGGAAAAAATGAGCATCTGTTATTCTATTCTACAAAAGGGGAAACTGAGGCACCAGTGGCAAGTTCACAGAGGGGGCCCTCCCGCTGCACTTGCGTGTGTTGCCACTCACATTCTTGAAGAAAACAGAGGGAAAAAGCTGGATCTAACTTCAAGTGATCCATTTCATATACTCACATAATTTAAAAATTTTTTAATGTTTATTTTTGAGAGAGAGAGAGAGAGAGAGAGAGAGCATGAGTGGGGGAGGGTCAGAGAGAGAGGGAGACACAGAATCCGAAGCAGGCTCCAGGCTCTGAGCTGTCAGCACAGAGTCCAATGTGGGGCTCAAACCCACAAACCACGAGATCATGACCTGAGCTGAAGTCCGATGCTCAACCGACTGAGCCACCTGATTTAAAAAATTTGTGATGACCATGCCACTATTTGGCACTCAGCTTTTCTAGGTTTTGTCGCTTTGGTTTTTTATTTTTCTTAATGTATTTATTTAATCTGGACAAGGAAAAGTAATTTAAAATGCATAAAATTCTTTAAAAACAAAACAAAACAAAACACCACTAGCAGAATGTATGTGTAGAAAACGCACTGGACCAGAACATGCCCAGGGCCACCTCCCTGGTCATGCTCCAACACGTTAATCCAGGGGCCAGCAAGTGTTTTCCGTCAAGAGCCAGTTAGGACCCTTCTGGGTTTTCTAGGCTCGGAGATCTCAGCTGCAACTATTCAACTGTCTTTGTAGCTCGGAAGCAATCACAGACAATACCTACATGAATGGGTGTGGCTGTGTTCCATTAACTTTATTTGAGAAACAGCCCCTAGGCCCGATTTAAGCCACTGTTTTCTGCCAAAATTATTCTTCCTACAGGATCGCCTTTGGGTGGCTCAGTTGGTTAAGCGGCCAACTTCAGCCCAGATCATGATCTCACAGTTTATGGGTTCGAGCCCCGCATCAGACTCTGTGCTGACAGCTCAGAGCCCGGAGCCTGCTTCCGATTCTGTGTCTCCCTCTCTCTCAGACCCTCTCCCCCTCCTGCTTTGTCTCTCTCTCTGCCCCTCCCCCCATTCCTGCTTTCTCTCTCTCTCTCTCAAGATTAAAAGAATTTTTTTAAAAAGTCAAAATTCTTGTTTTCTTTTAAAATTTTCTTTTAATGTTTATTTATTTTAGGGGAGAGAGAGAGAGAATGAGTGGGGGTAGGGGCAGAGAGAGAGAGGAGACACAGAATCTGAAGCAGGCTCCAGGCTCTGAGCTGTCAGCACAGAGCCCAACATGGGGCTTGAATTCACGAACCCCATGATCATGACCTTAGCCAAAGTCAGACGCTTAACCAACTGAGCCACCCAGGTGCCCCTAAAGTCAAACTTCTTAACCTGGGGTCCTTAGGCTTTAGGCTTCTAAACTCACCATAATTCTTTCAAAATGTTCAAAGTCTTTTCTTTCGTATGGGGATTTTTCTGGGGTAGGATCTTTGGCTCTCATCTGACCCTGGAAGGTTCTATGACTCAAGAAAGGTTAAGCTAAGACCCCAAGCTCTAATATTCACGCTGCCTGCAAAGCTAGCTCTGTGGCCTTCAGGGGAGCACACTCCCTATTGTATCTTTAGTCACTTTTCCCTATGATCTATGAGCACTGCTCACACCACAATAACCCTTGAGTCTCAAAAACATCTTGCACAATTTTGAGTCTCTGAGCTCTGCAAATGCTTTTCCATCCATTTAATGTGGACGTTCCATTTAATTTGATTGAATTCATGAATGTCTACTTATGAAGCCCTTCCTTGCAGCCAGCCTGTGTGTCCTGGGAATAGAGACACAGATCATATGGTTGTGAGCTAGTCAGATAAGCAAACTTTGTAACTACCAATTCAGTGCGGCACAGAGAGTAAAAGGCGTTATCAGAATGCTCAGGACAGGTGCCTAACCCAGACTTGGGGGTATCGGGAGATGTTTCGAGAAGGAAATGTTGGTTAAGCTGGGGCCTAAAGAATGCGTAGGAACCTAAATCTGGAACCAGAAGTTGGTTGAATGAAGAGATAGAGCGTGGGTAGAAGGGAAGATACATGCAAATGTCTGTCGACAAACACAGGTGAATTTGTCAGAACAGGGTACAGGATGAGAAGGACAGAGATTAGACTAGAGACGTGGAAGAGGCTAGACCACAGAGGATCTTGGATACAGATTGTTTGTGCTATATTATAAAGACAATGAGAATCCCTGTGTGGTAACTGGCCAGCAGCTTTGGCATAACCGGGACCTGGTTAGAAATGGAATCACACACAGAGCAACCCAGAGCTACTGCATCAAATCTGCATTGTAACATAGTCCTGGACAACCCGGGAGCTCACAGGAATCCGAGGAGCACTTCTTTATCCAGGCTGAACCCCAGTTCCCCACTTGACCTGACAAGCTCCTATCCACCTAGGCTTTCAAAAATCCCTTGGGTAACAATCTCCCAGGGTACTTGTTACGTATGGATCTTCCTCCACTTTAAGATGGGGTTACATCTCGATAAACCTGTAGTAAGTGGGAAATACCCTAAGTCAAAACTGCATTTATTTTTTAAGTTAATTTTTTCTTTATTTTGAGAGAGAGAGAGAGAGAGAGAGAGAACAAGCAGGAGAGCAACAGAGAGAGAGAGACAGAATCCCAAGCAGGCTCCATGTTGCCAGCACAGAGCCCAGTGAGGGGCTTGATCCCACAAACCATGAGATCATGACCTCAGCCAAAGCCCAGAGTCGGATGCTCAACCGACTGAGCCACCCAGATACCCCCAAAATGCATTTAATGCCCCTAACTACTGAACATCATAAATGTGCTCATTGAGAACACCTCCATGAGCCTACAGTTGGGCAGAATCATCTGACACAAAACCTATTTTATAATAAAAAGCTGACTATCTCATGTCATGTATTGGTTACTGTACTGAAAGTAACAAACAGAAAGGCTGTATGCATACAAAAGTTTGTCAGTGTATCAGCTGTTGACCTTGTGATTGCCTGGCTGACTGGGAGCTGTCCCACTGGCCAGCCTCCTGAGAGAGGATTGTCCCACACGCTGCTAGCCTGGGAAAAGATCACAATTCAAAATGTGAAGGACAGTTTCTACCAATTGCATAATGATTTCACACCATTGTAAGGTCAAAAAATTGTGAAGTTGAACCATTATACATCAGGGAACATCTGTGTAGAGATTCCTGGCCTCTCTCTGGACCTTCTCATTCTGTAGATCTGTGTTGGAATCAAAGCATCTATTTCTCCAGCAAGTTTTTTTTTCTGCACTATTTTTTAATGTTTATTTATTTTTGAGAGAGAGAGAGCACACGCATACACAAATGGGGGAGGGGCAGAGAGAGCGGGGGACATAGCCTTCAAAGCAGGTTCTGCACTGTCAGCGCGGACATGACCTGAGCTGAAATCAAGAGTCTGACGCTTAACCAACTGAGCCACCCAGGCACCCCAACTTTTTTTAAAGTAGGCTCCATGCCCAGTGTGGAACTTGAACTCAAGACCCTGAGATCAAGAGTCACATATTCTAGTGACTGAGCCAACCAGTCATCCCTTTCCAGCAAGTTTTCAAGGATGATTCTTACTTTAAGAACGTTTGGGAAAACACATCGTGATCCCCAACTCAGCAAAATGTATTACATCTAGGTTCCCATGACCTTCAACCTCACTTGAATCACAGTGTCAATAGGTTGCTCTGTAATTATTTCTTTACATATCTGTTTTCTTTGGTAGACTCTGGGCTCTTCCCGTCTTATTTTCCTTGGTGTCGCCAGCACCTGGCACAGTGTCTTAAACTCAATAAATGCCCAAGTGCATCCACGAATAACAACTACCTCCAGATCCCACTTAGTGTTGAGTCCACTGGACAGACCAGGTCAAATGTGGCAGTAAAACGAAAGTAGCTTCACTTTTCATGAGCAATTTATCAGTAAGGTCTTGTTCTGACTATTCAAATCAAGGTCGGGATCATGTTCCTGTTACCAGTTCAAGCTGAAACTCGTCTTTGCTCTGAAGTTGAGCATCTCACTTCCTCTTAACAGCTGAGAATGGGGGCAGCCCTTCCTGACTTCCTCCTGACCCCTTCCCTTCCTCCAGCCCTTGCCCCCGAAAATGCCTCCTTTCGCTGGCCTTTCAAGTCGTCCAACGACTGCATTTGACCATTTGACCTTCTGTGACAGCAAATTCCTTTAGCTGACCACAAGCTGCATGATGGAGTTATTTCCTTTTATTTGTTCTAAATGTCCTTCACCAGTTGTCCTCATTTACGGAATAACTTCTACAGGAGAAATTAATTCAATTACTGTTTTGTGGTATGTGGAGGTGGAGGGGAGTAGGTCAGGGGATACAAATATTTTAAACATCTCCATCAGAATTTCTTAGTCCGTTGCAAATTATCTATTTTTTCCAGATATATAAATAGTATGTGTCTATTTTGCTAATTGGTGGGGGGGGGGGAGGGAGAAAAATGTTAGGAATATAAATCCTCCCAGCGAGAATGCCATGATTGTAGTATCGGTTAATAGGATTTTATTTTAAATAGTCACATTAGCATTTTCTCCTATGTAAATGATTTTGTCATGTAAGCCTGTGGCCGCTAGAATCACACAGGCCTGTGCAACGCTTCTGACACCTGAAATGTTACTGCCTCCCAGGCAGAAAAGTGATGTGAGGGGTGCGTGGAGCCAAAACTACCTCAGGCTACAAGGGAAGGGAGGAGGCATGGAGGCTGAGCTCCCATAAGGAATTCTGTCTTGACAGCAGAACTCTGTAAGAATCTGTCCCTCCAACTCTGTCTGCTTTAAGGAAGAATAGGAAACCCCACCAGGGCAGAATGAAAAATCCAGCTCCCATCCCAAATGTGTTTGTCCTTGAAAGAAACCTGCGTAGTATTTCTTTGGAGGTTTTCCAACCGGTTCCCCTCATTAACCAGCTCTAACTCCCAATTGCTCCAGTCTCTGGATGTATTAGGTTAGACAAGTAATAGCTTACACTGTTTACTTTGACAGGGAACAAAGCTCACAAGGTGATTTGTCACTTTAATTAGTCCAAGGGAGAGCTGAGTTTGGTTTGGCAAACTGGGATTCCTTCCCTAAGGGTTTCTAGGAAAAGCCAAAAAGGGATTTCTTGGATATGGGGTTTTCCATGGGCTTCTTTCTTTTTTTTAAATATTTATGAGTTCATTGCTTTCATCTTTTAAAGGCCTATACTCATTACAAAATATTTATTGATGAAAAAGAATACAAAGACGAAAATATAAAATCATAACTCACCCAACACTTGGTTCCGCTCTCCTGTCTGAGATATTCTCACTCAGGATTCCTTGCTGAGGTTCACTCCACCCAGTGGTGGGTGTAGCCTATGTTCATGGATGTTGCTGCAAGACTTGGCTCAGCCCCACAGTTCAGCGGTGTCCCCTGGAAAATGAGAAAGCCTGATATATCCTTTGTGTTCTGCTCAATTCTAGGGTGATAAGATGAGGCCTTGACTCCTGCTACTTTTCCCTCGTCTTTTCCCTGGACTTACCCCCTCAGTCCCCATCTTTATAAATTGGGGAAGCTTAATGAGCATTTTTAGAGGCTGAGGAAAACCACAGAAGAAGCTTCTGTACCTCTTGTTGGCACCCTACCCCATTTTGATGGTAATGGCATGAGGCTGTAACTCTTCCTTTCTTTGGCTCTTGCCAATATTTTTTTCCCCGGGTTTTTATTATGTTTTATCCATGCCTTGAGGTAAGAGAGAGAGTCTATGCTTCATATTTCCCAAGACCAGGTTTTTAAGTCCCTTCCGGACTGGTGGTGATTCTCTGATTTTCCTTTGACTCCAATCATCAACAGTCATGACCTCCCAATCGGCACAGAGACAGGTGTGAAGGAGTGGAGTGCAAATTCCAGGAAGGGTTTTTTGGAATAGGGAGAAAGCCTTGGCAGTTGCATCCCCCATAGAAAACAGGTAGTCTTAATTGATACTGGATATAGTTATATTTAATTGCTGAGTGTACTGAATAAGAACTTTCATACTCCATTGCTATAATTCATAGCTTGTCCTACTGTTGCTATATTAAACTCTTTCTAAGAATAAGACTTAAAAAGATTCTCTCATGTGACTTGGTGCAATATTCAGATATAGACAGTTCTATGAAAGGTTAAGTCTTCAAATACAATTTAAAAAAATCACCTAATAATTTTCATCTATCCCAAGTACAGAAGGAGAAATAGAATACAGTTACAATTCTAAGACGTCAGCGAGAATATCCAAAGGGAGAATTACTTGTCACTGGTGCTAGGTGGTGTCTGTGATGCCCTCCAAAATAGAACCATTCTACAGATCTCCCTGAAATCATTTCTGATATTGTCGATTGAATCTACAAACAAATGTTTATTTAGCAGCTACTATGTAACAAGTTCTATGTCAGGCACTGGAAATGCATAGATAAAAAAGACACAGCCTCTTTTCTTAGACGATCTTAGCCTACTGGGGGAGGAAGCAGATACATAGCTAATTTCTATTCACGGCAATACTGTCACTTAAAGGCATGAACAGGTGCCGAGGGTGTTAGAAGGCTACAGATAAATATGCATGTCCTCACTTAGGAACTTATTCAAGAGAGAGATTCGGTGGTCTTAAAGTGCCAGGCAGAGGGGAAGGTGGCCGATTAAGGCAGAGGCCCTAGCATGTTTAAAGGCATATAAATGTCAAAAGTTGGCTTAGTCCAGAACCATGAAATGATCAGTGTAACTGGGGCCATAAGGTTCATTCATGTGTGATTGGGGGAATGGGAAGGAAGACAAAATTAAAAGAAAGCCTGAAAACACACTGAAGAGTTTTGCTCATCACCCTAGAGAATCTGAAAGTCATCCTACCAAAAAGGAGAGAGACATAATGGGATTGAATTTTCTTTTAGGACATTAATTCTTGTGGCCATGATAAAAATGGCGGCCGTGGGCAGAGATCAGTAATTAAAAGATTACTTGTGAGGCTCTTGCAGTTTTCCTGGCAACAAAAACACAAATTTGAGCTAGGGTAACTACAGTGGGGGAATGAAGAGGGACAGAATCCGGAGATGTTGCAATAATAACACTTGGGATTGATGAATATCCCAATGGGAATGGGGTTGAGTAAAATAAGATTTCAATTTTTTCCCCCTTAAAGTACAGGGTAGGGGTGCCTGGGTGGCTCAGTCGGTTGAGTGTCTGACTTCGGCTCAGGTCATGATCTCACGGTTCATGGGTTCGAGCCCCATGTCAGGCTCTGTGCTGACAGCTAGCTCCGAGCCTGGAGCCTGTCTTCGGATTCTGTGTCTCCCTCTCTCTCTGACCTTCCCCTGCTCATGCTGTCTCTCTCTCTCTCAAAAATAAATAAAACATTAAAAAAAATTTGTTAAATAAAACACAGGGTAACTGGTGGCCATAGTAACTAAGGAGAAACTGAAGAAAGAATGTGTTTGCAAGGGAGAAAGGGGTTATGGAGAAAAGACAACGAGCTCAGTTCTGCAAACTGTTGTTAAGGTTGTGGTACCTTTCGAATGATGGACAGTTGGGAGTTTGGTCTACATCTCAGCAGAGATGCGGCCTGGAGATCTGATTTTAGGAACCCTCATCAGCACATAGGCAATAGTTGAAGGGCTTTGGGTGACATTACTCATTTGTTTCTCAAATATTTTATCTATTTCCTACATGCTGGGTGATGGGCTAGCAAGAGCCGAAAGGAAGGAGGAAGAGATTCTAAGGGCAGAATTTCAGAGTGTTAGTATTTAAGGCATTGGATATTAAACTTCAAGGAGTAAAAAAATCAACTATGGAGCTGGCTAAGAATTGAGATTCTCAGGCCCCACCTTCATGATCCCGGTATTATTAACTAGCACCCAGGTGATGATGATGCAGGGGGGGCTCCAAGAAATGAGAAGTCAAAGAGTGGCCAGAGGAGATGGTGTCACTAAGGGATTGAGAAGAGGCAGAGGGAAGAAGAAAGGCAATTTATGAGGTCCCTTTATGATCTAACCCACGTGGGGCACCTGGGTGGCTCAGTCAGTTAAGTGTCCAACTCTTGATTTTGGGTCAGGTCATGATCTTGTGGCTTGTGAGTTCGAGCCCCGCATGGGGCTCTGTGCTGACAGTGTGGAGCCTGCTTGGGATTCTGTCTCCTTTTCTCTGCCCCTCCCCTGATTGCTCTCAGTCTCTCTCTCAAAATAAATTTAAAAATATACTTTAAAAAAATCTAACCTTGAACCTTAATACACAGTTGACATTGAGATTTTAATACACAGTTGACATTGAGATTTTAAAATATATGAAAATATTCACAGGGCTCATTCCGGCATTGCCTTTCCCTTTTGACCTATTTGAACCTGAACTTACCTACAGGCAAAGCCTTTTTCACACTTACCTTTCTCTAGGTCTTCTGCCTAGTTGTTCCTTTGAGGTTCCGTGACTGGGCACCTTCCTGCTTCCTGACATTTGGGCTGACTTCTTCTAATCTGAATCCTGTCTGTTCCCCTTGACCTATACCTCTACTGACTGCTGAGCCAATAATGCCCCCTCTTAGCATAGCCCCAGGACCTCCCACACCTGCAAACTATCTTATGGGTTGCTCATCAAGGTAACGATCAGGATCAGATACAGAAGGGGGGAATATCATGGAAGGGACTTGAGAAGTTACCTATCCAAATTTCCTACCCAATTAAGCATTCTCTCTGACAATATCCTTGACCAGTGGTCATCCAGCATCTTCATGCCTATATCCAAGGGCACTGAGACAGCCTGTTCTAACAATGAACAAGCTTCATTCTTGTCATGAGCCAAACCTTATAACAATACCACTCCCTGATCAAGTTGTGGGTTCTGTGTCCACATAGAGCAGGCCTCACCCAAATCCACAAGACAGCCCTTATATATGAAAGCCTCCACTATATTTTCTGTTTCAGGTTAAACTTCTCTTGCAGCTTCAGCAACTCTGTATATGATGTGCTGTTGAATCTCTTTATTATTCTAATTGTTTTGTCTGGGAATAAAAGAACTCTTTTGTTTTATTTTTTTAATGTTTATTTATTTTTGAGAGAGAGAGTGAGAGCGCCAGCGGGGGAAGGGCAGAGAGAGAGGGAGACAGAAGCAGGTTTGACACCGTCAATGCAAAGCCCAGTGTGGGGCTTGAGCCTGATTGTGATCTGAGCTGAAGTCAGACACTCAACCGACTGAGCCACCTAGGTGCCCCCCAAAGAATTCTTGATTTAAACACTGCAGTAGTTTCCTACTGCTGCTGTAACAAATTACCACGAATGTAGTGGCTTAAAACGAGATAAATTTGCTATCTTACATTTCTGGACTTTAGAAGTATAAAATGAATCTTGCAGGACTAAAGTCAAGATGTCTGCTCCGTTTCTGTCTTTCTTCATCTTCAAAGTTTGTCCTGTCTCCCTCTTATATGAGGACATTTGCGATTATAGTTAAAGCCCACCCAGGTAATCCAAGATAATCTTCCCATCTCAAATCCTTAATGTAATCACCAACGCAAAGTCTCTTTTGCCATAAAAGGCAACAATCAAAGGTTCTGGACATCAGGGCTTGGATATCTTTGGGGCCCATTATTTAGCCTGCCACTAATACTTCATTCAATTCAGTCTTAAGATTGCATTAAGTTTTTCATCAATCAATATTTTGCCATCAGCCAATATATTCACACTGTTTTGCATATCAACAACTGTTGTGCTGGGTCTAAACTGCGGTGGTCATAAGGACTGTTTTCTCCTTCCAGGCATATGGTGGGGCTGGACTGCCTTTTCCCTCTTGAGCAAGAAGTAGTCATGTGACTTTCTTGGCCCAGGTGATGTGAGATGCATGATACTTCACTGAGAGCTTTAAGGACTGATTAGAGATTTTTCTCTGTCCCTGTGACTAGCAATGTTCAGATGATAGCTTCTCCAACCGTCTGCATTCCAGAGTGAGGAAAATGTAAAGCAAAGTTCCCAGATGACCTACTGTGGTTGTGTAAAGTGAATGAGAAATAAAACCTGGTTGTTAAGCCCCTAGAATTTTGGGGTGAATTTATTACTACCACCTAATCTAGCCTATCCCGACTGATACAAACTCTTTCTATAGATGAGTCTACTTTTAAAATCTAAACAGAATTTCTTATTTATTCCCACTAAATTTCATCTTTTCTATAGGGGCCATGCCTTCAAGGCTTTCACAATATCTAGGAATCTTGATCCAATCATGCTTTACAGTGGATACTTGATCACCTTAAAATCTGATAAACATTTTTTCTGTGTTTTCATCAAAATTACTGATTTGAAAAATCAGTAATTACTGATTTGAAAAAATGTGGACAAAGTCAACTGTATCAACCTATGACATGTCATTTGAAAATGCTCCTCAATCCACATTAATCCCAAAAAACTGTGACGATACGGCACAGGTAGACGATTACCATCCAGCCTGTATTTCTTCATCTTAGTCATAAACCGTAGGCTTTTCAAAGTACTTTCAAAGTACTAGTCAGATTTAGCAGAATATTTCCATTATAATTCTAGTAGCCTTTTTAAAAATTAGTTTAGTGTGGCAAATTTGCTCTTAGCAAATCTAAGTCAACTCATACGGAGCAATACATTCTTTAATAAGGGCTCCTGGATCAGCCAATGAAATAAAGATCCTAAAATTGTACTGTGGTTCACATAAATATTACTAATTTGTATTTTCTGAGACTACTTAAAGCATCAGATATTATTAGACCATCTCTTCTTACTTTGGGCACCAAAGAGAAATTATAGTCCATTCTAGTTCTTTCCACTGGTTTTAGTTTCCATTGGTTTTAAAATACAAAAGTCCTGAGCAGAGATAAAGGACACCATGGCTTGTCCCACATTACTATATTTTCCTTCTGCTATACTCCCTTTCAAAATTCAAATGTAGCAGGTACCCAGGCATGCAATCATCCTTGTGAGGAGAAGGAGGAGAGATTGACTTAATCTCCATATGTTAGCTAACAAATGATGGTATTTTTGTAGGCTCCTTGAGAAGCAAGTGCAGCATAGGTTGATGGACTCTAGATCAAAGTACCAGGGTTTCAATTCTGTCTTGATGGCTTATGGGTTTTCTGAGTTTGGACAAATCGCTCCATCTCTAATCCTTGGTTTCCTCATCTGTAAAATGAGTTGATATTAAGACCTACTTCATAGTGTTATTGGAGGATTAAGTTAAATAATTCAGGTAAATTGCACAGAATAAAGTAAGTTTAAAGTAAAGAAGTAGAAAAGAAGAAGTAAAGTAAGAATAAAGTAAGTGCTCGATAAATGTTTTTCATACTATGTAAGATATCCCTTGTACTAAAGAGTGTGGAGATAAATAATCAATGCATTAATTTCCAGGCCAATAGTACACAAGATGGGAACACCTATTTCTTGCTAAACTGTTATGGGAGGTAAGAGGAAGAGAAATCATGATGAATTAAGTATAGTCCAAATTTTGCCAAGTGCTTGGGAAATTGCAACCTTTTTCTTTTTTTTAACAGTTTGAGTTTGTATCCCTTTGCAATTCTTTGTCCCCAACAGATGGCATTGAGTCACCATGATTTAGGCTGCAAAGACTAGACACGTTTTGACTACTTTCTATGGTGTTACTTGATCACTTCATTGATAGGAGATTAAAAGCAGCAGATCATCAGATAAATGGGGGAAATACCACTATTTTGTTTGGTGTTCTCCCTCTTGGGAAAACAAGTTTTCCCTGTAAGGACAGATTTAGGATTTCCAAAAGAAGAAGAAAGAAAAAAAAAAAAAACTTCAGTCATTAATCCAAAATATTTTATGTTATTTTCAGAGTAGCTTTTAAAGAAAAAAATTTTAAATTCACCGAAGGAGAGCAGGACTATTATTTCCGATTCCGATGTTATTTCTGGTACCTGTTAGCTTCTTTGAATTTCCACAAAATATTTATGTTACAAAAATCTAAAAGGATGAGGCAGTTTATTTTTTGTTTTATGGATCAGTTAATCAAAATAAAGTCTTCTTAAATATACATCAGACCAAAAGACTGAAGTTTATACTGACTTTGGATTATATATATATATATATATATATATAGTCTTTCATAAGAGTATCAAAGAATATAGAGCCTATCATTATTCTTACTATACTTCTTTAACTTTATTTGTGGGATATGTTATATTTACTGATCTGGCGTTCCTCTGCCTCTCTCTCTCTCTCTCTTTTTCTCTCTCTCTCCCTCTCTCAGATAGGATATCTGTCATTCGTTTGAGTGCAGGGATGCTGAGACAGTATATAATGAGAGCCTAAGTCTGCAAGCCCTTTCATCTGTGTGCTTATTTTCTGAAGTGCATTCCTTCACGAAATCATGGTCAGCTCCACCCTTGCTAAAATAATACCGTGCACTTCAAGACCTACCTCATCCCTCCCCCACAACCCTAATTGCACATAAAACTACTGTTGTAGTATCTGAGAACAGGGGGCTGTCAGGGCTGGCTACATAATTTACAGGGCCCAGTGCAAAATGAAAATGCATGTCCTTTTGTTCAAAAAGCGAGGAAAAAGTGCCACTAACAGCACTGAAATGAAAACCCTTTTTCCCGTTGCCATGTTCTCTCTTGTGACTTGTCATGGTGGTGTTTGTTTGCCATTTAATGTCATTCTAAGCAAAGAAAATAAATAAAATTTTAAATTGTTAGCAGGAATTTTACTGTCCTTTTTTGTTACGCAATGCCAATTTTAAATGAAAATATCAGTGTCTGAGTCGTGCAAAATCACTGAATTTACACAATTCATATTTTGTTGTTTGTACATGTGTCCTATGTATTTTATTCTGACCAGAACGGTGGAAATGCTGCAGAACTGCATCATTTCCATTTCCCTTCTGGCCGCACACACATTCTACCCCCTCTCTCTACCTTTGGTTTACTTATGAGTAAGGAAGGACTGGGTGGAAAAGAAACTGTGCTGCACTGTCTTTCCCTTTCCTTCTAGATCATCACTTTCAGCCTAAGTAGTTGGTGAATACAGGGAAGTAATATGAACAGGAAAGAATAGGATAGGCTTCCTGGTGATTTGTGTTTCTTAAAACACCATTGCTTCCATTCCGTATTGTAAGCAAGCTTAGATTTGAACAGAACTGAAGCCCCTTGGGGCTTTCAGCAAACCCTGAGCCCATTTTACTCAGTCATAGATTGACACACCTACTTTGTACTCACTTTGAGTCTCACTGAACTCCTGTGCATTCTGGGTCCTCCAGAATTTGGTACTCATGGGGCATTGTGGACGCCATATGCAAACAGGGAAACAAGGAATGACAGAGAACATCTCTACCTACTGTGCACGTCTCCTCTGCTCACGTGCTCCATTGTCCTGTTGGACTTCACTTATAAAACACAAGTTCAAAGATAAGGTTACTAAGGATTTCAACATGGTGGCAGCAGAGAATTAAACCAAGCATGGGGCCATTCTGAATGTGGGCTCTTCTGAACACAGGGCCCTGTGTAATGGCACAGGTCACACGGCCAAGAAGCTGACTCCAGGTATGATTATCTGTCGGAGCTCAGTGGCTATTCCTGCATGACAGGTAGTCTGTAAACCATAAGCAGGAAATTTGCCGGATCCTAAAAGGCTAAGTACAGAATTACCATATACTCCAGCAATTCCAATTTTCGGTATATATCCAAAAGAATTAAAAGCGGGGACTCAAACAGATACTTGTATACCAATGTTCACTGCAGCATTACTCACAGTAGCCAAGAGGTGGAAACAACCCAAAGGTCCACTGACATATGAATGGATAAACAAATGTGATATATTCATACAATGAAATATTGTTCGGCCCTAAAAAGGAATAAAGTTCTGATATATACTATAGCACAGATAAAACCTTGAATACATTATCCAAAATAAGAGAGAGAGAGAGAGAGAGAGAGAGAGGGGCAAATCAAGAAATAGACTCTTAACTATAGAGAATGAACTGATGGTTACCAGAGGGGAGGGGAGGATGGATTAAACAGGCGATGGGGATTAAGGAGCGCACTTGTGATGGGCTCCGGCTGATGTATGGAAGTGTTGAATCCCTGTATTACCCCTGAAGCTAATATGACACTATGTTAACTAACTGAAATTTAAATAAAAACTTAAAAAAAAGAAAACATTATCGTAAATGAAATAAGCCAGTGGCAAAAGGAGAAATAACATGTCACTTATGTGAAATATCTAGAATAGACAAATTTATAGAGACAGAAAATGGAATTGAGGTTATCAGAAGTAAGGGGATAATGAATGGAGTTACTTCTTAGTGATTATAGAGTTTCTGTTTGGGGGGATGAAAATATTTTGGAAGTAGACAATGGTGATGGTTGTACAACATTGGGAATGTACTTAATGGCACTGAAGTATACACTTAAAATGGTTAAAATGGCAAATGTTTTGTTACATATATTTCACCAAATAAAACTTTTCTTTAAAAAAAATGAGTAGGAACAAAAAACAAATTGATTAAAGAATGGGCAGAGGAACTGAATAGATGCTTTTCCAAAGAAGACATACACATGGTCGATATATATGAAAAGGTGTTAACATCGCTAATCATCAGGGAAGTGCAAATCAAAACCACAAGACACCACCTTCCACTTGTTAGAATGGCTATTATCAAAAGGACAAGAGACAACAAATATATGCGAAGACAAGAGAACCCTCCAGCACTGTCGGTGGGAATGCAAACTGGTGCAGCCACTATGGAAAACAGTATGGAGGTTCCTCAAAAAATTAAAAATAGAGCTACCCTACGATCCAGCAATCCCACTTCTGAGTATTTACCTAAAAAAATAAAAATACTATGATGAAGAGATATCTGCACCCCCATGTTCATTATACCTTTATTTATGATGGCCAAGACATGGAAACGGCCTAATTGTTTATCAGTAGGTGAATGGATGGAGAAGATGTGACACACACACACACACACACACACACACACAAAATATCATTCAGCCTCGAGAAAGAAGGAAATCCTGCCATTTGCAAAAGCATGGATAGACCTTGAGGGCATTATGGTAAGTGAAATAAGACAAAGACAAATACTACAGGCTATCACTTATAAGTGGAATCTTTAAAGAAAAACATTGCAGACTCCTAGAAACAGTAGAAAAGTGGTTGCCAGGGTCTAGGGGGTGGTGGAAATACAGAGAAGTTGGAAAAAAGGTACAAAATTTCAGCTAGAAGATGAATAAGGTCTGACGATCTAACCTGAAACATGCTGGCTTTAGCTGACAAAACTCTACTGTATAAGCGAACCTTACTTAAATGAGTAGAACTTAAATGTCTCACCAATAAAAAGAGATAAATGTGTGAGGTGATGGATATATTAATTAACCAAATAATGGAAATCCTTTCACAGTGTATTGAGTAAGGTAGATTACCTTCTATAATGTGGGGGGCCGTATCCAATCACTTGAAGGCCTTAATAGAACAAAGCCTGACCTCTTGGAGCAAGAAGGAAGTCCGACAGCAGACAGTTTTTAAATTCAGCCTGCAACTCTTCCCTGGGTCCCAGTCTGTCAGCACCCCCTGCAGATTTTAGACTTGCCAAAATCACATGGGCCAATTTTTGAAAGTAAATTTGTGTGTCTGCACGTGCGTGTGTCTATCCCATTGGTTCTATTTCTACTCTAACGCCCCAGAAGATACAGATATGTGACACAGCAGACTTGAAGGAGAAAGATACAGCAGTCTTATGGTGAATCCATCACGAGGAAAACATCTCATTAAAGATTTACGAAACCATGGGACCATAAGAATGCATTACCGTCACCCCTTCCAGGCCCCAGAAGACACCATAGTGGGGAGAGACCCTCAAGTTTAAGTTAGGTCCCTAGGTTCCTACGTGGTCCCAACTCCAGAGCTTAGGGGCTCTTTCTTCTCTGAAGCCCTCCTTCCTAGTCAGCCCCCTTCCCCAGTCCCGATTCTAACCCTCCTCTCCTCCCACCAATGCAAAGACATCTCTCTGGTGACATTGCCCTCCCCTCTATCTGCCTTCTTGTCCCTTTCAACTGTGCCATTTCCATTGGCATCCAAACATGACTTCTCCATCTTAAAATAAAACCTCTTTTGTCTTTATTCCTTCCTCCATTACCTCTCCATTTCCCTGCTTCTCTTTATAATAAAACTCCCAGCAAGTCAGTACTCAATGCCATCCCGTCTCCTTCCTCCACTGTTTCAGACTCATTCCAATGAGCTTGATAGAAAATACTGGACCTGGAGGGCCCGAAGGGCCTTGGAGCTCATGCACCAGCCCTGGACAGCTTACTTCCTAATTAAAAAAAAATTTTTTTTAAACATTTGTTCATCTTCGAGAGACAGAGAGTAAGCAGGGCAGAGAGAGAGAGACACAGAATCTAAAGGAGGCTCCCGGCTCCAAGCTGTCATTACAGAGCCCAACTTGGGGCTCGAACTCATGAACTGTGAGAGATAATGATGTGGAAGTCTGACACGTAACCAACTGAACCACCCAGACACATTGTTTACTTCCTTATTTTAATGAGGGAAAACACAAGCTGCTGATTATGTAGGTTTTCTGTATTATTATGTGTTCATGTATAGCTAATCTTCATCAGTGGGAAATCTAAGGATGTTGAGATGAGAGTGAATTCTTACCCAGATTTGCTTTTAAAGGTTCTAACCTGTGCATGTGCTTGAAATTAATATTTTCCTTGGGTTTTCCTGGGCCACTTGTAAGGGCTGCCACGTAACAAGGTTCCACATGTTACGTGGCTTAAACAACAGAAATTCATTTTCTCATAATTCTGGAGGCTAAACATCCAAGATCAAGGTGTTGGAAAGGCTGGTTTTTCCTGAGGCCTCTCTCGTTGCCTTGCAGACAACATCTTGCTGTGTCCTCACGTGGTGTTTCTTCTGAGAGCACACATGCTCCTGATGTCTCTCTACATGTCCAAATTTCTTTTTCTTCTAGGAACACCAATCATATTGAATTGGGGCCCACCCTAATGGTCTCATGGTAACATAATAACCCCTTTTGAGTCCTACCTCCAGGTACGGTCACATTCCAAGGTCCTGGAGGTTAGGATTTCAACATATGAATTTTCAGGGGCCCCAAGTCTACCCACAACAGGTAGTACAAATTGAAAGTCTAAATCAGAGTAAGAGTTGCCTGTGTTTATGTGTTCTCAGGGGAGTTTCTATTTTTTTACCTCACATCAAGGCCTAAATGGATGTTTTCTTATCAGCATCTTTGACAACAGTTGGGAATCTTCGATGCTATGTG
This sequence comes from Cryptoprocta ferox, assembly GCA_028646485.1. Lineage (NCBI taxonomy): Eukaryota > Metazoa > Chordata > Mammalia > Carnivora > Eupleridae > Cryptoprocta > Cryptoprocta ferox. The sequence continues at coordinate 131,430,337 of CM053572.1, forward strand.
TTTCTGAGGGTGTAGCCCTTTGAGGATTCCTGTTTTATGCAAGAGTCCCTGCTGTGACTCATGGAAGTTCAGTCTGCTGTTCCTCATTTGCCGTTGCATTTCTGCCTTGTCTTCCTTTGGGCCTTTGCAGATATCCCTTAATTTCTTGTGGGCAGATTTATGGGCTTTTCAAAAAAATACACTTTGGGGAGGAATAATTTTCAGTTTACAGAAAAGTTGCAAAGGTAGTAGAGAATTCCTTTTCTTTTGTTGACATCTTACCTTGGTACATTTGTCAAAATGAAGAAACCCACGTTGGTACATTAGTAGTAACCAAACGTCAGACTTTATTCAGATTTCACTAGTTTCCCACCAGTGTTCCTTTTCTGTTCCAGGACCCCACAGTACATTGAGTCTTCGTGTCTGCTTTGCCTCCTTGGTTTGTGACAATTTCTCAATCTTTCTTTGTTTTCGATGACTTTGACAGTTGAAGGAGTACTAGTCAAGTATTTTTGTAGAATGTCCCTCAACTTGAATATACGTGAATTTTAAAGGATGCTTGTTGTATCGCACCCAGCATGGTCAAGGTGTTAGTGGTGACACGTGTTGCTATTCAACATGGTGCCGGAAAAGGAAGTGTCTCCTCTCTGATTCTGATGAGCAGCTGGCTCAGTATACTGCAAATAAAATTTTTTACACCTTAAGTTTGCCACGGTTTGGTTTTACTTGCTTAATTCAGAGAGTCCCATGACTAATTCACAACCCATAATATATTTCCCCGTCACTTTTCCCACCCCACCCCACCCCCAAAATGCTCTTATTGACAACACTAAATTTATCATATTCTTAACCTATCGAGATTTCTGCAAGACTCTTCATGACCTTCCCCATTGGCACCATTCCCTACGCTTACTTGGACACCAGTGCTGCCCGCAACCACAGAGAATTTTACTTCTTACTGGGTATTGCTTTCTGTCTCCATTTCTCTTCGTTCTGGGGTGGTGACCAAACCAAGGGGCTGGATATGAGAAGGCAGAAGCAGGAGTCCAAACAGAACTCTATGTCCCAAAGGGAAGGCACTTAAGGAAAGGCCAGGGTTAAGCAGAAGGAAATTGTGGGGCAAATGTGCTTGTCAGCATCCCAACCCAGGTGAGCACCATCCTTGCTGTGGGAACATAGACACAAATGCCTAGCCACACGGGAGATCTGGCCCCACACAATTTGCCCCACTCACTGCCAGGTGTAAGGGGCACTATAGACCAAAAGAAACTTGTCTGTTGTTCCCTACAAAAACAGAAGGAAGCTGGGGCACCTGGGTGGCTCAGTAGGTTAAACATCCAACTGAGATCAGTTGGTTTCAGCTCAGGTCATGATGTCACAGTTCATGAGTTCAAGCCGCACATTGGGCTCTGTGCTGAAAATGAGGGGCCTGCTTGGGATTCTTTCTCTCCCACTCTGTCTGCCCATCCCCTACTCGTGCTCTCTCTCTCAAAATAAATAAATAAAGTTTAAAATAAAAAATAGAAGGAAGCTAATAACATTTTTGAGTACTCACTGTGTATCAGGTGTTTCTTATCTTATTCAACCGTTACATCCCTGAAAACTAGGTGGTAGTTTCCCAGGCTCACACTCACCCGATTGCCAAGGACATAGCTGTAGAGCTTGTCAAGTCCAATTGTGAACCGAGGTCTGTCTTTCCCTGAAGTTCACGGTCTTTCTATGTTGGGACAGAAGAAAGAGCATCAGCTTGAGAGAGCTCATGTTACCGTGCGCCACAGACGGATCAACATTGAGAAGACAGGCAACTGCTTGCCTTCTGAGGGTCTCGGTTTCCTTCTGTGTGTTCCTTCAGCTGGAATGAGTCCTCCCTTGCGGAGTCGATATAGGCATTAACTAAAATGCAAGCACCGCATTTAGAGCATCCCAAACACACTAGGTCTTGTTAATATGCCTTAGCCCTTATTCTTTGTAGCAGCGCTAGTGCTATTGTGATTATTATCAGGCTTAGCCCGTTAGGTTGTCACTAACAATTCTATCACTCCTTCATTATCACCTTTTCCTTTATGCAACAGCGACAGACATCCTTCTGAATACTTGAGATACGGGGAGGAGGGGGGACAGACAAATCCCCTGCTGTCAGGAAGCTGAGGAGAAGAAGGGAGACAATAAAAAAGTTAACCAAGAATCAGCAAATCTTTTCTGAAAGGGACAGAGAGTAAATATTTTAGGCTCCGTGGGCCGCATGGTCTCAGTTGCAACTACGCAGCTCCATAGTCCAAAAGCTCCCGCCGACAATCTACACGAAGGGGGGTGGCCATTCTGATAAAACCACATTTTGAAAACAGGTTCTGTGTCGGCTTTGGCCCCTGGGCTGCAGTTTGCTGACCCCCGAGGAACACAAAGAGTGTATCAGACCATTTCAAAGAGCGATCGATGCCCTGAAAAAACTAGGCGGGGCAGCATCATGCAGCATGACAGGTGTGTTGGCCCGGAATTAGATGGGCAGATTCGACGCTACCTTGAGCTGAGCCCTGAGTAGAGGGGGCAGCCTTGCAGAGGGAATAGGCTGAGTGGAAGGTGAGGGAACATTGCAGGTAAAGGAAACACACATGCAATGGCCAGGGGCAGCATCAAGCCCGGTGTTTGATGTGCTCCAGGTGGCCAACGCCGTTGCTGAGCAGGGGAGAGAGGCGGCAAGGCAGGTCCTGCAGGGTTTTGTCAACCTGAAAGGAGCTGGTGTTTGATGATAACTGTAAGGGAGTCCCTTGTGTGTGTGTGCCGGCGGGGGTTGGGGGGGGGAATGGGTTAAATAGGTGAAGGGGATTAAGAGTACACTTACCTTTTTTTTTTTAAGTTTATCTTATTTTTGAGAGAGAGAGAGAGAGAGAGACAGAACATGCGAGTGAGGGAGGGGCAGAGAGAGAGGAGAGAGAGAATCCCAAGCAGGCTGCACACTGACAGCACGGAACCCAATATGGGGCTCGAACTCATGAACCGCAAGATCATGACCTGAGCTGAAACCAAGAATCCAAGCTTAACCGACCGAGCCCCCAGGGCATCCCAAGAATACACTTATCTTGATGAGCACTAATATATGGAAATGTTGAATCACTATTTTGTCCACCTGAAACTAATGTAACGCTGTGGACTTGTGGTGAGAATTCAGTGAATCGTGGTGAGAGCCTGAAATCAGCCAGGGTGAGAGCGTTCACATCACAGAAATTGGCAAATACTGTGGTGTAATTCAGGGCTTTCCGCACCCCCTCCCCAATCAGTTGTCAAACACTTCCTAACACACCACTGATTATAAACTGACTTAATAGAAGGTTATGGAAACCCTCCAGGTCTCTCTAAACCACGCGCGTGCACACACGCTCTGCCCTAACCATTATAGGCACCCATTGCTGAAAATGCCGATCATACCTCCGACACCTTCCATACACGTGTTTTCTTCTCCTCACGGCAGATTCCCCCTCATCCACTGAGGCCTGACTCAAGTGCAGCTCTCTGGGAATTTTTCCTTGACTCCCTGTATTAGTTGGCTAACACTGACATCACAAAATACCATGGACCGGCTGTCTTAACAGAAATTGATTTTCTCACAATTCTAGAGGCTAGAAGTTCAAGATCAAGGTGTTGGCAGGTTTGGTTTTCCCTGAGGCCTCTGTCTTTGGCTTGCTGTGTCCTCTCATGGTCTTTCTCTGTGAATGCATCTTTTGTGTCTGTGTGTCCAAATTTCCTCTCCTTTTAAAAAAAAAATTTAATGTTTATTTATCTTTGAGTGAGAGCAGGGGAGGGATAGAGAGATGGGGACAGATGATCTGAAGCGGGTTCTGTGCTGACAGCAGAGACCTGGATGTAGGGCTCGAACCCACAAACTGTGAGGTCATGACCTGAGCCGATGTCAGATGCTTACCCAACGGGGCCACCTAGGCACCCTAAACTTCTTCTTTGAAGGACACCAGTCGGGGTGCGTGGGTGGCTCCGTCGGTTAAGCATCCGACTTCGGCCCAGGTCATGATCTCACAGTTCGTGAGTTCAAGCCCCACATTAGGCTCTGTGTTGACAGCTCAATGCCTGGAGCCTGCTTTGGATTCTGTGTCTCCCTCTCTCTCTCTCTCTGCCCCTCCCCCACTCACATTCTCACTGTCTCTCTCTCTCTCTCTCTCTCTCTCGAAAATAAATAAACATTAAAAAAGGACACCAGTCCTACTGGATTAGGGCCCACCTTAATGACCTCATTTTAACTTAATCACCTTTTAAAAGGCCCTATCTTCAAATACAGTCCTATTCTAGAGTATTAGGAGCTGGGGCTCCAACTTATGAATGTGGAGAGGGGGCCACAGTTCAGCCCATTACACTCCCCAGGCTTTATTTTTTATCTTAACGTTGCCCTAAAAATTTTGTGTATGCTTCTTACTACAGAAATTTCCATAGTCATTTCAAAATTATCCTTTAGTGTCTCTCTGCAGCCAGTATATTGATTTCTTTAGAGATCTTGTCTTGCTCATGTTTATATCTCCTGATACCTGACATTGCAGATACACAATAATATTTTTTGAATAATCAAAAAAAAAAGAAGAAATGAAGTGCTGCTCTCACAGAAAAAAAAATGTATATATTTTTTTCAAAATGGGAATAGCTTTATGATCCAAAAAATCAGAAAATATAGAATAGGGTCAAAGAGTAATTTTTAACTGTCCTTGCCCTTGGTATCTAGGAATAACATCTGTTAAACATATTTGTTTTTCTTTTTTTAACATATTTTTAAATGATTATTTATTTTGAGAGAGAGACAGAGAGAGAAAGAGGCAAAGAGAGAGAGGGAGAGAGCAAAATCCCAAGTAGGCTCTGCACTGTCATCGCAGACCCTGATGCGGGGCTTGGTCTCCTGAACCATGAGATCATAACCTGAGCCCAAATCACAGTCGGACGCTGAATCGGCTAAGCCCCCTGGCACCTGTTTCTTTCAAAGCTCTCTACACAATTCATTTTATCAGATGGGAAGAGCCCAGTGGCTGTTCTCTACTATCCAGCCCTTTCCTTCTTCCAAGTTTTTAGTTTTTAGCTGGGTAAGTTGAAACCCAGAATAAATATTCTATTTCTCAGTATTCCTTGCAGCTGACGACTAAGGTCTGGTCAACCAGACACACATAGGTGCCCTGTGCGACAGTCCCGGGGACCCTGGACGTGCTCTGGGTCCCCTCTGTCAGTCATCATGCCTCACTGCTTCCTGCTGCTGAGGCTCTCTAACTGCAAGGCCGTGAGCCCCAGAGACGTGCTGCAGAGAGAGCGGGAAGGGGCCAGCGTCCCTAAAGCCTGTGCAACATCCCAGCCCTCCCGGCTTTGTTTACGAGAGAAAAGTAAACTTGCTTGCCTTAAGCCATGATCTGTTTTGAATTTTTGTAACGTGCAGATAGAACATGTCATTTCTCTGCTTATTCATATTTCCACATCAATAGATATGGGGAGTATGGTAGGTTGAAATGGCCACAGGGCAGTCCACTCTGGCGTTTCCTCAAAAAGTTAAACATCGAATCAGCAGTTCCACTCCTAGCTGAATTGGATTCTCCAAAGGAATTGAAAACAGGGGCACGAGAATTCACAGCGGCACTATTCTCCAAGAAGGGAGAAACATTGAAAATACCCGTCAACTGACAAATGGATCGGCCGAATGTGGTCTATCCACACAATGGAATATTATTCAATCAGAAAGATGAATTAAGTACTAATACACGTGGCAGCATGGCTGAACGTTGAAAACACTATGTTGAGTGACAGACCCCAGTCACAAAAGCTTTATATGAAATATTTCCCTTTATATGAAATACTCAGGATAGGCAAATCTACAGAGACAGAAAGCAAATTAGCTGCTGGAAGCTGGGGGTAGACAAGAATCTGAGTGACTGGTTAATAGGTATGAGGTTTCTTTTGGAGACGATGAACATATTCTGGACTAGGGAGAGGCATGCACCGTGAATATATTAAACGCCACTAAATACACTGTGAATATGAAACGCTATTGTGCACTTTAAAAATGGTGAATCTGGTGTTCTCTAACACACTCTCTCTCCCAAAAACCAAAACAAGCAACCAAACAAACAGAAAAGGTCACAAATTCTTTGCTCCTTCTTCCATCAAGAGAGTCCGGAATCCAGGCTGGCCTTGGGTCAGGTTTTGACCAATTAAATGTGGCCAAACCAATGTCGTGTAACTTCAAGGCAAGTTCTCAAAAGGGCTTGCGGACTCTGCCCCTCTCCCTGTCGTGGTGTGAAGAAAGACCACGTGGAGAGAGTGGCCCAGCTGTCCCGGCTGCTCCCCCCCGCCACCCCTCACCAGGGTGCTGCCATATGTGGAAGGCGTGTCTGACCACCAGCCACAGCTGAGCGCCTGGCTGCCTGCAGCTGTCGGAAAGCCCAGTTGACTTCACTGGCAATGAAGCCAAGTCAAGCCACGGCATTGTGAGAAATAATAAGTCATTGTTGTCTGCAGCCACTGAGTTTTAGGTAGCCTGTTACACAGAAGCAGATCTCTAACCCAGAGCGCGCGGCGACACACGTTTGCCACAATCTACTCAGCCAGTCTCCTGCCGAGAGGCGCTAAGGTGGCGTCCAGGTTCCCAGCTATTGTAAACAACTCCGTCCTGGACATTCTTATACAAACAGCTTTCTGCACTTATCTGATTTTTCCCCCCTAATACTCTCAGCAGCACTTGCCTTCTGGAAACTTGAGGGGAAAAAAACATTCCAAACATATTCTCGACTCATTTAAGAAGCAAAAGCAATAGTGGCAATGTCAGGCCATTTCAGGTGGGGGGAAACAAAGCCTTGCCGAACTGCCAAAAAGAGTTTGCATCGGATTGGCCTTGCGCTGCAGCTTGTGAATCGCACCCCCCAAGTTTCTCTCTTGCACGCCAGCCTTGAGCTGTTTTCTGTGCTGTTTTTCAAGGCCGCCCTTACGGTGGATAAAACCCCTGTATATATAAAAATACTTTGATTAAAATATATATGGGCCCATGGGAGGTCGTGGACTCCGTGGACATTTAGAATAATGAGCCCTTCAGTGTTTGTTTACTCCAATGAATGTACGTGAAGAGTCCTTTGGGGCTTCTGGGTGGCTCAGTCGGTTGAGTGTCCGACTTCGGCTCAGGTCATGATCTCTCGGTGTGTGAGTTCGAGCCCTGTGTTGGACTCTGTCCTGACAGCTCAGAGCCTGGAGCCTGCTTAGGATTCTGTGTCTCCCTCTCTCTCTGACCCTCCCCTGCTCACGCTCTGTCTCTCAATAATAAATAAAAACGTTAAAAAAAAAAAAGTCTTCTTAGGGTCCAGGTGCCAGTTCTCCTGTTGGTAGCCAGGACTACTGTAGTCATCCTGTGTCCGAGGTGAGTGACTGTCACACAAGAATGGCTTGTTAGCCTCATTCGGGTGGCCCAGCCCCTCACAATCCTGTGAAAAACACACTGCATTGGCCAGCAGGACAACCCAGGTGGCTATCCTCCTGGGACTGGGGTCCAGGCACGGGCTTCAGAAGGACCCCAGTAAATGCCAGCGCTGGACTTCCAGATGACACCATGCGTGTGGGAGAGGGTCGGAGAGAGGCCCAACAAGAAGAAATGAAGACTGAACCCACATGGGACTGATCTGGGTCCCCAGCAGCTTCCGTGGACGGCACTGCTGGCCCCAGGCAATTTGCGGGCACCAAAGGAGCACCTAGACCACTTTGAGGAAAGCAGCCCAAACCTCCCGGTGTCTAAGGTGGCACTTTCCTGGGCCTAAAGGCCGTGCTCTTCCTAAGGTATTGGCAAGCGGTAGACCACAAAACTCACTTCAGGGAATTGAAGCAAGAGGTATCACAAAGCTTTGCTGTATCATTGGAAGGGCTGGAGGAGTGGGTTTTTAGGTCTCCAGAAACGATTCTCAGAGCTTGAGTTACCGATGTGGGATCATTTACGAGGAGACTAGAACCGACGTACGGTGTGTGGCGGCCAGGTAAGGAAGTGTGCGTAGGACGGACTGTACTTCAGAGGGGGAAGGAGAGGAGGAGCCTGTAAAAGTAGCAGGGAAAGAGGTCAAAGAGACGGGAAACCAGACAAATGGAGTGCTATCAAAGCTAGGTAGGACTGGCTACTTAATTTTCGGGGCCCAGTGCAAAACAGAGGACCAGGGCCCGTTGTTCAAAAGTCATTAAGGAGGTTAGGACAACACAACAGAGGGTTAACCCAAGCACAGGGCCCCTTCGGAGCTTCGGGTCCTGTGCAGCTCACCCTACAGGCTGAAAGCTGGCCCGGAAGCCTAGAAGTTCGAGAGTTCCAGAGGACGGGCAGTGTCAAGGGGGATAATATTTGAGAACAGGCTGTTGACTTTGATTATTTCAAGGTCACGGTGATCTTCAAGAGAGCGGAATTGTGGGTAAATATCTGACTGTAAGGGGTGGAAGAGCTGATGGCTCAGAGATGAAGTGTGGAATGTGACAAGGTAGGGGTTTGAAGAGATGGCCCAGGGAGCAAGTGGGTTAGGAAACAGCCATTTACTTAAAATTTATTTTAATGTTTATTTATTTTTGAGGTGGGGAGGGGCAGAGAGAGAGGGGGACAGAGGATCCATAGAGGGCGCTGTGCTGATAGCCGAGAGCCCGACACAGGCTCGAACTCACAAACTGCGAGATCATGACGTGAGCCCAAGTCGTAGCTTAACTGACTGAGCCCCCCAGGTGCCCCAGAAACAGCCATTTTCAACTAGAATAGACACAAACACATTTATTGGCTTGAATAACACGACCAGGAAAAACTGAAAAATCAAGAAAGGGGAGTAAGTGAAGGCACAAGGTTTGCAAGCGGTAAACATGTTGTGATTAATACCAGAGGGGGAGACATGATCAGCTGTGGAAAGTCAGCCTCAGAGCCGCACCAGAGCAATAGAAGAGAGGGAGCAGGAAGATACAAAGAAATCAAGGAGAAAGGGTGCTGTCACACAGTCTCTATCTAAGTAGGCAGAGTGTATCATCCAGGAGGGGTTCAAGGATTTTGATTCCATTTATTTATCACATTCAACAGAACCAGAACCTAGCACTTCAAAAGGAAATAGATTCATTTATGAAAACCAGGCTCTGTGCTTGTGTGGGAGGTCAGTTTAGAAAGCATTCCTTCTGTAGTTTGGAGTGATGGGGATTTAGTTAGAATCTACTATCCACTGAGTATCCAGCTTCTGATGAGATAAACTACATCTTAGCCCAAGTTCATCATGTTTAGAAAACAATGAAGAGTAGCTAGTTTTTTTAATCTTACTTCTGCTTGATTTCTGTTGATTCTTTTGTACTTGTTTAATTCTATTACAGTGTAAAACATTTCACATAATTTCACCCCCTAATTTTATTCTTTCTCTGGAAATCTTTCCCAATCATTTTCAGTTTCATATGAAAAAAAAATTCCCTTCAGGATTTTTGTATTGCAAGTTATGAGAAATAAACACACACACGCACACAAACATTTGTCTAAAAGTTCCAAGAACATGTAGAAACTCCCTCCATTTTTGTTTGTTCAGAAAAGCAAACACATTTAATTTTTAAAATATCCAAGATTATAAGTGAACCAAGAGAACAACTGCTGTTTAGCAAAGCACGAAAAACAGGCTTTTAGAGTTGTGTCAGTGATTAACTTCTAATTTGTGTGAAAGAACCTTCCCGCACTTTCCCTTTCCATACCTAGTAATTAAACCATTACTCTGACAGGAGCAATTACAGGTGAGTATTTAATAAAAACAAAAGTAATGGAAAAGGTTCTACCCATGAAGACACAACCAGATTAGGAACCGCCAGGAGCCACAGAACACCAACAAAGAACTCGATCTGGAATCACCAAGGAAATTAAGACAACACACTTCAAGTAAAATCAAACAAACACATGGTGGAAAACAAAAACAGAGGAAGATAGTATTATTTCACTCACTGTATACTCTAGTAATTCTCCTTTAAGGGGGAGGGGGAGAAGGGAATGGCCCCTGTTGTATTAAAATAAATTTTTGTGCAGTGTGGGTTAATTTTTGCAGCTAAATAAGAGACCATAACCTGAGCTTCTTTGTTGTTTTATTTTGAAAATGACAATTAGCATGGAGTCTTTGAGAAATAAGGATAATTGAGAAGGAATTCTGTCTCTGAGAAATGTGCCCATTCTGGCATTAATATTCTTGGGGCACCTGAGTTCGAGCCCCATGTTGGGCTCTGTGCTGACAGATCAGAGCCTGGAGCCTGCTTCAGATTCTGTGTCTCCCTCTCTCTCTGCCCCTCCCTTGCCCTTGTTCTGTCTCTCTCTAAAAAATAAATAAACATTAAACACACACACACACACACATTCTTGAACCTCTGTCACTTGTTAGAGGCCAGGATTTAACTGTTTAAGCCCAATCAGCTTTGACCAATGGGTAAGGCAGCTTCTCGAAATGAAGCACATAACTTTTACAAAATGGTAACAAGAATAGATATCCTTAGAGATCTATTGATTTAAATTGCTTCCCCTTCTCTGTCCAATTGTGTCTAAGCCCTTGTAAATTTAACATCACCCTTTTCAACAACGATTCAGAATGCTTAAAATAACATGCACTTTGCTGGTTGTTCAGTAGTCCTATGGCCGCAGTTCATCTTTACGGCTTTTGGAGAATGTACGTTTATACAGAAAATCTGATGAATTCTGATAACCGAAAGCAGTGGTTCTCAAACTCAGAATTGCCTACTTGGGTGTTTACTAAAATGCTGATTTTTAGACACCCAGCCCACCCCTGAGATTCACAGTCATATTGTTTTTTCTTTTAAACAACTGTTTCGGGAGATTTTGATAAGGTCGTGTAAACTTTTTAAACAAATATAATAATTCGGTAAAATTCAACCCTTATGTATTGGATCTGGCTCACGATTCTTTATATGAGTCACGTTGGGGATAATTATTAACTATATCTTCTTAATCAACAGGGAAGTGACCTTTAAAAAATTAATAGACTTTATGTTTTTGAGTTTTAGGATTACAGAACAATTGAAAGGGAAGTGTCCCCTCACTGCCCCTCCCCCAGTCTCCTCTGTTATTAACATGCTGTATTAGTGTGGTACATTTGTTACAATTGAGGAGTCAGTGTTGGAAAGTGACTTTGAAACTACATGGCCAAGGCGGAGCAGTACATCAGTGGCTGGGCTGATGCTGGGAACAAAACCACACCCACGCACTTGCTTGGACAAGCTGCCTGGTAATGTCTCTTGAGAGATGTTCTGTACAGATTAACAGCGAAATGACTGTTAATTGTTTTGCACCAGTATGTGGGCACAGGTGGCCCCAGGACTCATTTGACTGAGCACTTTGGCCCATGCCCGGGATAGGTGGTATTTATCCTGGCTACATCTTAATTTTCCTTGCAACCTGGGACACATACTTCAATGGTTTAAGTGTGTAAATGTGTGAATCAGGGCACTAGCATAGCACGAGGTCACTAATTAATTTATACCTTGACTTTTTCCAAAGGAAGGTGGTGGGTTGGGTGTCAGGATATTGATGTTGAAGCACTGCTCAACAGGTTACACACACACTTGGGTTTTCACACAAGGATTACAGGAGGATGCTTCATCCATTCATTCTCTGAGACAGGTGGGAGATACAAATTTAAAGCACAGTTCCCTCTGTTAAGGAGCTTCAATTCTCCCAACTGAAGAGAGATAGGACACCAAAAAAAAAAAAAATCCCCAAAACCAAAAACACCAGAAAACCTCCAAAAAACACCAACCCCTCCCCCAAAACAACAAAACAACAACAAAACCCTTAAGACATATAGTTTCCTCAACAGTTTCAGGAATAAGGCACACCGGTGGTTAGGTGGAGCTAGGAGCTGGATGAGTGGCCTGGCATTTCCGGGAAGACTTTCCCTGGAAGATGTGGCTTTCTGACTCGAGTTTTAAAGGATGAGTAGCAGTTGGCAATCCCCTGGAGAGAACTTCTCAAACCACTGTGGTGAAGAACCAGTCGTTTTTGTTTCCAGTTTGCCAGGCACCAATAGGAGAACTCTGCTGAACCAGGTATGACTCACCACGAATCTGACAATACCAAAACTGGTTTATACTCGGTTCAGAGAGTCCGCCGATCATTTGTTTGGCTGTCGTGGCATTTTAAAATTGCTACAAAAGTTCCTAAACCTTTGCTCTCAATGTTACAGACAGGCTCCAGTTTGCAGACCAGCACAGGGCCGGGTCTGCTTTGAGGACACCTGGAAGCTTGTTAGAAATGCCCCACTGAATTCCAACCTGTATTTTAGTAAGATTCCCAGGTGGTTCCTGTGCACGCTCAAGTTTAAGGACCTGCCTTAGAGGAAACAACTCCGTATCAGGCGGTCTGATCAATTCATTCATCTCATTTCCCTTTGCCTGTTTTCCTTTAGGTCTAGGACAACGGTTACATTTTTCCTGGTGCAACTGGCCATGTCCTCTTCCAGGTTACAAAACTACATTGCCCAGCTGCTAGGAAAACGTCTTTTAACCCGACTGCAGGAGAGAAACTCTACACGGGAAGGCAGCCTCTAGAAATTCTGAGCAGCCTCCGTTCTCCGCTTTGATCTGGCCCAACAGCCGGGGCAGCTCGGCCAACCGCGCTTCCTTCCCCGGGGTCGCTCATCTGCCGAGCTGCATTAATGAGATCCGTGTTGAGCGAGTTCCAGGGTCCGCTGAAGATCAAAGGCACAAAAGAATCCCCCAACCCCTCCTCCCCGGTGACTATTCGGTCTCTATCACCAGAGGGTAGAGTCAACTCCCCCGCCCACGCCTGGATGGGGAGGCGGGGACACCGGCGGGCGAGGCTCTAGCCCCTCCCTCCCCTCCCGCAGCCTAGCCGGCGTCTGCCCCAGGCGGCGTGGGCGGGGCCAGACCCTGCCGACGCGCGGGGCGGGTTTGGCTGAGGGCTGGGCTCCTGGAGGGGCGGGGGAGTGGGCGGGGCTCGGCTCCTGGAGGGGCGGGGCGGTGGCAGTGGGCGGGGCGAGTGCTCGGGTCTGCAAATCTCCGCGCTGCGGTGAGCCGGCTGAGTCTAGGCGCCCGAACCCTCACCGCGGCGGCGCTCGTGCTGGGAGAGCCACCCCGGGCTCGCTTTGTGGCCGCTGTCCCCGTATCGCGGCGAGCGCCTCCGGCTGGGGCGCAGAAGGAGGGGGCGCGCTCCCAAGACCCCCCGCCGCCCTCCCCCAGCCGGGGGGAAGAATGTGTCACCAGCTGTTCTCCGCTCGCGAGCGCTGCGCGCAGAAGTAAGGAACTTGGAGGCAGGGAGACAAAGGCTGCAGTTGGGACGGATGAGTTAGAGACTTGGGTTTGGGCAAACAAAAGGTGCGAAAGACGAGAAGGGGGTAAGGCGATGGCAGCCGGGGAGCCCCGCGGGCTCAGGTTCCTGGGAATCGCGCCGTGACACGCATGGTTTCCCCGGACCGTCTGCTGGGCTGACTTCCGCGAGCCGGACGCGGGACTCGGGCAAGTTGGGGAGCGCCTGGAACAATGGACAACTTCTTCCCCGAGGTGAGTGCGCTCGCGCCGGCCACCCTGCCGGGACCTGGCCCGGAGCCCCGGGAGGGATCTACCCACCGCGCCGCGCGCGCGCTTGGGACCCTGTCCGAAGCCCGGGAGGGCGAAACTTTCCGGGAGTCGCCTGAAATCACCCCCGGGGAGTCTCCGGATGAGTAAGCCGAGGCAGGTTTTGTTTTGTCCCGCGCGCCGGGACGTAGCGAAGGTGAGCCTCCTTCCGCGTGGGTGGCGGCTCACCGGGTGTCCGCGCGGCGCCCCGCGCGAGGTGAGGCGGCGGGCGCCGGGCCCCGACTGCCGGGGTGCGGGGAGCCCAATCACATGTTCTACGGGGACGTGCCTCTCTCCAAGAAAGTTCTGGTCTGGTATTTCCTTTGCAAAACGTGCCGGCTTCCTGTGAGAGGGGCGCAAACCCTTCCAGAGGAGACGGTTTAATGAAGTGCGAGAAGGGAGGCGAGGGTTTAATCATTCACTGTGTTCTTCCTCTGCCTGCGGGACCTTTGGAGTCTAGTAGCTCTCACCTGGATGTGCTCCTTCAGGGTTTGAGATCATTCCAGAGGCAGAGAGCAAAAGATCATGTGCGTGTGCTGACGGTCATTGGCAGATTTTGAATTCGAATCGAAAGAAAATCGTTTGGGGCCAACAGTGATTCAAGCTGATGCCCCTTTTAGGGTCATTGAGGGCTGAACACACGGTTACTTGAAACCCTTGACTTGAGAACCTTCCCCCCCCCTCCCTGGGATGGAGAGTTATTGTGGTTTCTTGGCTCTCTCCCCTGTCTTGGTTTCTGTTTATTTAATAAATTCTGTTTAAGTTTGAGGTTTGAAGTGGCTCAAAGTAAACTTAGTTGACTTAAGGGAGTCTGATGTGACTTCTACTGGAAGCCAGGGGATGTTTAGTGAATCCAGGACAGATTTGGAACCTTCCAGCAAACTAGATTGGTGAGGGTTTGCCTCTGTTGTCTAACTTGCTTTATCAGATTTAATTGGATATAATATTTCAAGTCACTTAGCCTGCTGGATGCTTACTTTTCTCTTAGACAACTGCATTAATGGCCAAAGTAATATATACGTTCTTGCATCACAGTAATACCCACTTTTCTCAAAGTGGCATCTCATATGTGATACCCACATTTGCTGTGAGAAGCAGACTGGGAAGGAATTATCTGGTAATTCTTTTTTTTTTTTTTTTACTTTTAAAGAAATCTGTGGTTGAGACTATAGCTTTTTTTTTTTTTTTTTTAATAACCCATAGACCTTTGTTTTCCTGAGTGTAAGAAAACACCAGAACTTTTTTTTACAGGAGTTGCAGGTTAACCAGAGATAGACCAGTGGGCTATGTTTAATTGCTTTCATCTGTAAGAAAACCTAGGCTCCGCCTGCAGGACACATAAGTCCTAATGAAGCCTGTTTTTGGACCCAGGACGGGAGGGGGCTTATGGCCTCCCCCTGGGAAGAACTTTGCCCCCTAGTGCAAGTGGGGGGAACTGCAGGATAACGTGGGACAGCTGTGACCTGCCCTCACATTCTCTGAAATACTCTTCTTGTTCCTTACACCATACCTTGTAAGGTACATACACTTACGTTGGTTCAGTGTAAGGAGACCTGGTTGTTGGATTTTATTTCAGTGATTAATATATAATATTGAAGTTGGCCTTTGGCGATCATGTACTCCATCCCCTTCCATTTTCTAGATGGTGAATCAGCGTAAAGATGTTAAGTCACTTGCCCAAGTTTGAAGAGCTTACTACAGAATCCAGAGCCTTTTTTCTCGGTTGCTGGGGACTCAAGGATTTGGGGGAAAATTTCAGTTATTTAAAGTTATGCGTTTGGGGTGCCTGGGTGGCTCAGTAGGTTAAGCATCCCACTTCGGCTCAGGTCATGATCTCGCGGTTGGTGGGTTCAAGCCCTGAGTCTGGCTGCGTGCTGACAGCTCAGAGCCTGGAGCCTGCTTTGGATTCTGTGTCTCCCTCCCTCTCTCTCTCTCTGACCCTCCCCGACTCATGCTCTGTCTCTCTCTCATAAATAAATACATTAAAAAAAAAACTTAAACTAAAAGTTATGCTTTTAATCTTGTGATGTTTTTGTAGTATAATATTAATTTCTAATCAACCTTCAGAGTTCCACCCCTAATTGTAATGACCTTGGGAGGCCATCAAGGCCAGTCAGAGAAGCAACACGGTGCTGTATGAATTAGAGACAAACTCCCAATATAGATCCTGTCTCTGCTAGTGTCTTATAACAGACCATCCTTTTGTTAAATTTTGTGAAATTCTCCAGTGAAGAAAATCATGGGATGTCCTGTTAAGAGTAGAAACAGTAACTGTGGATGTGATGTTTCCAAGAACAGCCAAACTGTAGGGACTCATCGCTGAGTAGTGTCCTGGTAACTGGTGTCTTTGCTAACTTTTTCCGTTGTGATTTAGGGATCATGACTGGTTGCTTGTTGGACAGCAGTTTGAGCCCAACTAACACTAGCAATTGAAAACAAATGTAAAAGGGAACAAGATGTCCCGTGTATTAGCTGTCTGTGAGCAGGGCCGGAGAGTAACAAAACAGGAGCTCCTCGTGACTAGCTGGTTAGAGCTGGACCCGGGTTTCTCAAACTGGGTGCCATTGACATTGTGGCTCAGTTAAGTCTCTGCTGTTGGGAGGCTGTCCTGTGCATCGCAGGATGTTGAACAAGATCACTGGTAGAGGTAGCACCTCTCCCCACTAGGTGCTAGTAGCGCCCCCAAGTTGTGACAACCGAAACGTTCACAGACGTTGCTTCCTGAGCGCCCCCCCCCCCCCCCCCCGCGAGTAAAATCCCTCCCAGTTGAGAACCTCGGAGCCAGCCTGTGGAGCGTTGCCTCGTGG
>CM053572.1:131446797-131460079 GCA_028646485.1 Cryptoprocta ferox
GAAGCTGAGTGCCCCACGCTCCCCGAGTGTGTTGCAGTTCCCTTGTGACCTTACGTTTTCATGGCTTCTGTCCATTAAATCGTGTGTGCGCTTCTGGGAAAACTTGCTTTTTCAGCGTTTGGAGTTGTTAAAAAGTCGATCAGAAACTAAGTTGAGGTCTGTCTGTAGCCAGAAGCATATTTTTTTTTTTTTTTAAAGCAAACAGAAAAGGCGCAACCAAGTGGCAAGATTATTTTGCAAACATGTTGTTGGTATTTTGAAGTGGATGGGGTTTGCATGTCCCCCGGGGGCCAAGTAGGCGGCTGGGGTAGTGGAGGGCCGCTAAGTACCGGCTGAGCACATAGAGGAGCTCCACTTTTCTGTTTTCTATTTTAGGCATAGGTGTGGCCCTAACAAAAGATCTTTTGAGGATTATTGACGGAAGGTATATGACTGCTTTGATTTTCAGAATAAATATGTAAAATGTCCCTAAGTATCCTGAATACAAGCAGAGAAGGCAGGTTATTAGTGTCTTGAGATAAATTGCTGGTGAGAATGTCCCAGCGGCACCTATTTCTTACTCTCAGGTGGAATCACCTTCCTCCTCTCCACTTAATTTGGGAAAGTGTCTTGGTTTTGATTGTTCACCTGGAGCTCAAATACCTTTTTAAGCTGGAAGTCATTTTTTAACCTATCTCTCTCCCCCTTTCATAGTATTTTTGTTTTGGGTTTCAGTGACCTTGATTGCCTTGATTAAAAAGAATTAAGTCGCATTTTGGGGGGCCCCTTGTTCCCAGCAGATCCTGAAGCTGACCCCTTTGACACCTATAAAAAAGAGGCCGTTTGCTGGGGTTGCCTTTTTTTCACAATGGAGTTCAGTGCCTTGTCTTTTCTGCACATCCAGTGAAGGTTTCTGTTGTCACATACTCATTCTTTGGCCCCTTCCATGTTGGGGACAGCAGAGTCCTGAGAGCAGCTGCAAGCTGGACACTTGTCACCAGCAGGGAGCCCTGATCTCCCCGGCCTGGCAGGGAGGGGCTGTTCTCCCCATGTCGTGTGGCGTGCTGTCCTCACCTCTCAAATCAGGCCTGAACTGGCATGGGTGGGGCCTCCACTGTTTAACCAGAGTGGTGGCAGGGGAGAGCGGTGTTTGCTTTTTTAGCTCTGCTGGCGTTAAGTGGGGTCACCTCTAAGGACCCCTCACCTTGAATGTGCTCTTCTGTTGAAATTGATAGGAAACAGGAGGCTTTGTTTTTTTAATCAAAAAAATTTTTTTAATGTTTATTTTTTGAGGGAGACAGAGCACAAGGGGGGGAGGGACAGAGGGAGATGGAGACACAGAATTCGGAGCAGGCTCCAGGCTCCGAGCTGTCAGCACAGAACCCTACTCGGGGCTCGAACTCCCAAACTGCGAGATCATGACCTGAGCCGATGTTTTTAATTTTTAAATTTGGTTTTTATTGAAGTGTAATTACCATACAGTGTTATATTAGTTGCAGGTGTATTAATAGAAGGACTCAACAATCCTATGTGTTCCTACTCCATGCTCATCACCAGAAGTGTACTCTTATTCCTCTTTATTTCTGTCTGTAAGGATACCTTCTTGATGAGCTTCAAAATTTTGCATTCAGAGTAACTGCTACGTAACATTTTCGTATCATCTGCAGGGAACATTCAAGAATGAGCAAATACTGACGTCCACATTAAGCTTGGCAATACTTCCCCACACCTCAGTGCCCCAAAAGTGCTTCATCCTTAAAACTAGAAAAGATGTAGCTTTTGGGAGCCCAGCTGCACCCCGCCCCTGCCCTTCCCGTGCGATCTTGGATTTTCTGACCTTGGGCTTTATTTCTGTGGGGATAATAGTGTCAACCTTGCATGATGATTAGAATTTGAGGCTTGGCACATGGCAGGTGAGTAAGAAGAGCTTAGTTACAGTCACTTAGAAAGTAAGAGTGAGTGGCTCTTGATGGTGAATGAAATTCCAGAATTCAGCAGGGCAGGGAGACCTTGACCTTAGTGCTGTTCCCCAGTATCGTTTCTTATGCTAGATTGCGCTTATTCATTTCCTCCCTTTCAACCTGTACACTTCTGGCAGATTTTGCCTTTCTAGAATTCTGTCTAAAGCATGGCCGTATTACTTATAAAATCAAGCTCACATTCCTTGGTCTGATTTTTCCAGGCCTTCTGATCTTGCAGCTCCCTATTAATTTCCCCCAGGTGATTTCCACCTTGGAGAATCTCTTATGGGTCCTTCTCCACACCTTTGTGCGTGCCGTGCTCTCTGCTGATCGATGTCCTGCCTGGCTAGCGCCTTTTTGACACCATCCCTGACGGGTCTAGTTCACGGTAACTCCCCCCCCCCCCTTTCTTTCCTCTGAACTTGGCTCTGCCTCTTTCTGTCCTGGTCTCATTAGGAGTTTACATGGTTTGCTAGAGGATTTACTTACCTTTTTCTCCCTCTCAAATGAGCAAACCAAGCCTCAACAGGTTAAATATCTCATTTATAAGTTTTATCACCTTGTTTGCACTGAGAGGTCCTTAAGGACAGGGTTCTCTCTCTTTGCATAGCCTTTATTTTCCCACGTACAGAACCTTTTATGGTGAGAGCGGTGATGCGTCTAACATTTTTTTTCCTTGTGAAGCTTGGAGGACAATAATAAGTATGGTTCGTATTTATTGAGAGCTTTACCATGTGCCAGGCATGTTCCTGAGACCTAGGCATTCAGTACTCATGTCATCTATTTGACAGCTCAAGGAGTAAGTCCCCATAGATGAAGAAAGTTAGACACAGGTTAAGTAAGTGGCCGAGTGTCACACAGAAAGTGATCGTCAGGAATTGAACACAGACCTGTGTCTCCAGAACCTCTGTACTCGTCACTGTCACTCTTCTCTGTCCTGTTGGTGTCATTGGCCGTCTGCTTGTGCCGTTGTTTTCTACCCTCTTTGAAGGGCAGTAGGCAGTTCGTTAATGATTTTTGAGTTACACTGCGTGGGGGTTTGGGCTAACAGGTAATCCACACTCCAGAAACCTCGAAACCCGGTAGGAAAGCGTTAAATCCTGCCGTTAATTTTTTATCTGGTTTGCTTTTTTACTTAAAGAAGACATACCTTCTGTTTCCTTGCAAAATGTGGTTTCTAAAGCGGCCGGCCCCGACCTCATCCATGAGGATGGTAGGAAGATTTATGTAATAAGACTCTTTGAAAACTAGCTTTGTGAGATGTGTTTATTACAAGAAAGGGTCGGGCTCCTTTGTTTCCCCAGTTCTAGCTCGCAATTATCGCAGTGTTTGCCTTTGAGGTTTTCTTGATGGAATCTTCTCTTTCAATTCAGGATTCTGGCACCTGTCCCAGCGTTTCTCCGTGTCGGTTGTGTTTTGCGTCAGCTTAGGCTCGTGGCGTGATCACTGACAGCACAGCCGGACATTTCTCAGAGCATTCCTTGGTTAAAAGAGTTTGCAGCCTTGCCGAGAGCTTTTCGGAAGATGCGTCCGCCAGGTCTAAAGTGTGCAGCTTGAGTCCCCAGTTTAAATCTGGCGTCTCATGTCACATGACGTCCTATCACCTGACTCTGCCAGTTACGGGGAAAGGTGTTAGACTTCTCGTCTGTTGAAATACAGCCAGAGCGAGGGAGTGACCCATGGGGGGTTGTACATTTAATGCCTTCACCCAGGGTATCAGTTCTGCAGCATTAAAATCATCTCTGTGTAAGAGCATTTTACGTGTGGATGTTGTTTTTAAGTGTGTTATTACAAAGAAAAGGTAGGCAAGGTTGAATTTTTGCACTTTGGGGTAGGCTTGCCTATTTTTACTACTTGTTGGTCCTTTAGAGGTGAGGGTATGAGATTTGGAGGATGTTGGAGTAGACTGGAAGCTTTTTAGCGTGGCTTCTTACCCAACGTTAGGTCCTAAAAGAAATCTGTAATTCTTTTCAGTGTCTTTTTGTTTTGTCTATTAATAACATTTGAGTAGTACCCACTGACGATGGTATACATTATGGGGAGAAGTGGACTTCTCTCCGAAAGCATG
Organism: Cryptoprocta ferox; assembly: GCA_028646485.1. NCBI lineage: Eukaryota > Metazoa > Chordata > Mammalia > Carnivora > Eupleridae > Cryptoprocta > Cryptoprocta ferox. The sequence continues at coordinate 131,450,806 of CM053572.1, forward strand.
TGCTTGTGAAGTCTACTTTTTCTGTGTTAAAATTCACTTTAAAAGAAGTTCTTCCATAGACCACATGCTCATGTGTGTAGCCACCATTAGTAAATTCTTGGTTTTATTAGCTTCATAGATATTTAAATTACATTGAAGGGAATATATTTATTTATTTATTTTTACTTATTTTATTTTTTTAAATGTCTACTTATTTTTTGATTTTTTAATAGTTTATTGTCAAGTTGGTTTCCATGTAACACTCAGTGCTCCTCCCAACAAGTGCCCTCCTCCATGCCCATCACACCCCTTCCCCCTCCCGCATCAGCCCTCAGTTTGTTCTCAGTATTTAAGAGCCTCTCATGATTTGCCTCTCTCCCTCTCCTTAACTATTTCCCCCCCTTCCCCTCCCCCATGGTCCTTTGCTAAGTTTCTCCTATTACACTTACGACTGAAAACATATGGTATCTGTCCTTCTCTGCCTGACTTATTTCGCTGAGCATGACACCCTCGAGGTCCATCCACGTTGCTACGAATGGCCAGATTTCATTCTTTCTCATGGCCATGGAGTATTCCATTGTATAGATAAACCACATCTTCTTGATCCATTCGTCAGTTGATGGACATTTAGGCTCTTTCCATGATTTGGCTATTGTTGAAAGTGCTGCTACGAACATTGGGGTACATGTGCCCCTGTGCATCAGCACTCCTGTGTCCCTTGGGTAGATCCCTAGCAGTGCTATTGCTGGGTCATAGGGGAGTTCTATTGATAGTTTTTTGAGGAAGCTCCACACTGTTTTCCAGAGCGGCTGCACCAGTTTACATTCCCACCAACAGTGTAGGACGGTGCCCGTTTCTCCACATCCTCGCCAGCATCTAGAGTCTCCTGATTTGTTCATTTTAGCCACTCGGTCGGGCATGAGGTGGTATCTCAGTGTGGTTTTGATTTTTATTTCTAAAGGAATATATTTAGAATTAGGAACGTTCATGCTTTAAAAAACTTTCATGAACATAGATTTACTATGTCATCAGTAATGGACATTACCATGTCAAAAGTAATGTACTCATTGCCACATCATTCTTAATTTTTTCTTTCCTTATTCCAGCAAAGAAAATGTACTAAATTTAGAAAAAGCTATAAGTAAGAGACAGAAATTCCCTTGGTCCTATTTGTTTTTAATGTTTGTTTAATTGTTTAATTTTAATGTTTGTTTAATTACTGAGAGGGAGCTGGAGGGGCAGAAAGAGCGGGGGACAGAGGATCCGAAGCGGGCTCTGCACGGACAGCAGACAGCCCGATGCAGGGCTCGAGCTCACAAACCGCCTGAGATCCTGAACTGAGCCGAAGTCCGATGCTTAACTGAGCCACCCAGGTGCCTGCCCCCTGGGTCCTACATTTAATGTTTTGGAATGTGTGTTTTCCATGCCTCTGTATATATGTTTCTATAAAAGCACATCTGTAATGTTTTTCGTTTAAGAGTTGAGAAAAGTTTTAATTGTCACAGAACTTGCACGTTGTCATTTTGGCCGGGGCAAGACTACAAACGCAGAGCTCTATCACATATCTAAATACTTAAAAGTTATCAATCAGGCTTACAAACTGGCCAATAAAATGTCTTTGCCTACTTGACATATACACCTTCATGAGAACACAGTCAAAAAGTTTGTGTAAAGCTGTGTTTTTTTTATTGCTGAAAGTCAGCAGAATATCAAAGGTAAAAGAAAATGACGACAGTTGCACATGCGTGGCCATTCTGTTGATAGGCCAGTGATATTCGCGTGAGTAATAGACCATATAGTCCATAATACATTTTCCGTAAATCTATTTTCCTTGCCCATATTTCATCAAAATCACTATAGGGTTATCATCAAGATTTTTACAGTTTATGTTTTATTGGCGGTAACACCAAAGTAAAAGAACTTTCTTGAGTCATGGTAGTTCTTGGATTGTTTTTTAATTAACTTAAAAATTAAAGGCCTTGGGAAAGGCCTGCATTGTAAGGTAGGACAGTAGTTTTGACATTGTCAACAAAATTCATACAGCAATATTAATTTTTTTAATTGAAGCGTAATTAACAGTGTTATTAGTTTCAGGTGTGCAGTATAATAAATCACCAAATATACATTGCTCACTCCTCATCAAGATCAGTGTACTCCATCCCTTTTATCTGTTTCACTCGTACAGCAATATTTAGATTAAAAAAAGAATAGGGTTACATGTGATCATTGATACTGCCAAAAGTACTAAATATTTTCATTACATACATATTTTCCTTATTAATGATAATCCTATCATTAATACTGTGGATTTTCACTATTAAACTTTTCCATGCTGTGTATGTTATGAAGAAAACAAGTTAATTCATTAAAAATCTGTTTTCAGTGTTTATATTTAAGAAAGAGAGAATGCGATCAGGGGGAGGGGCAGAGAGAGTAGGAGACACAGAATCCAAAGCAGGCTCCAGACTCCGACCTGTCAGCACAGAGCCCAGTGTGGGGCTTGAACTCATGGACCGCAAGATCATGACCTGAGCCGAAGTCGGACACTTAACGGACTGAGCCACCCAGGCGCCCCCAAAAATCTGTTTTCAGATGAAACTATACCTTAATGCATCTTGGCCACAAAATAATCTGCATAAAAAAGTGTTTGGGGATTATGTGTATGTGTATGTATGTGTTTGGGGATTATGTGAAGGAATCTTTTCCTTCCTGGTCTTGTAAATGTTTTTATTTCCATAATCTATGTTACATATTTTCTTGAAATTTCAGTTTTGTTGAATGTTTCACATATCATTTTTCACATTTGCAATTTTTCTTTAAAATTTTAAGAGCAGTTTTCTAAAGCGGAAGGGCCAAATTCTGTTGGGAGTTCTTCGAAGCTTTTGCTAGTATTAATAGTAAACGGTTGTTCACATCAAGTTAAGTGTCATAACCGTACATACAAAATAATATTTTCCACCAATGACCATGATCCATTCTTTGAGGAACTTCTGTCTGTTTTACATTTATTATTATTATTATTATTGTCATTGTGATATGCAGGGCACACTCTAGAGTCTACAGGCTGAGGTAGGAGTCCTACGTGTCCGGGTCTAAGAATGATCCTGCCCATTCCTCCTGGGCATGTATCATTGTTTATATGACCATTTTAGGTTGTTTCTAGTTGTTTGCTTTTCTAGAAAGCAGTACATGAGTGTCCTTATGCCTAGATCATTGTACCCTTGTCTATTTCTTGAGGATAAAATTTCCTGGGAGTGGACATGTTTGATTAAAGAGTTTGCACATTTTTACTTGATTATTGGGCAGCAAAAGTTTTATGAGAGGTGTCAGTGCACCTCACATACAGCAAGCTCTGCGGAGATACCGCAGACCTGATGCATTTATGATGGGGGTTTTGTGACCTCTAATTAGAATCTTAATGACATGCATTGTTTCACAAAGGAAGTTGTCACCTGATACCTGATTGCCAGGTCTACTGTCAGCCTCTCCTCTGAGCTGCAGTGGAGGGGAGTCGGTTCTCAGCGAATCACAAGCAGGGCTGCTGATTCACATCAGGCCCTCAGAAAATCCCTGTGTGGGTCCTGGTGTTCATTAAGGTCAAAGGACCTGGCTTTGTGTTGCCTGGAGAGCCATTGGCCATTTGTTCTGGGGGAATTGTTCATGGATTTTTCTTTTAATTCTCATTTCTTTTGTTTTAAGCCTGAGCCAAGTCACCAGGTGGTTGTTCTAACTGTAGGGACTTAGGTGACCCGCAGTACTCTGTGTGTGTGTGTGTGTGTGTGTGTGTGTGTGTGTGTGTGGCTTTAAAGCTTATTCTTATTACCCCCATGAAATCTTTCCATGGACTTTGAAATACCTGTTGAGTGCTAGGTGAAAGTAACACTATACCTTTTACAGTGCATACCATTGTCATTTAACACTGGTTTGCATCAGAGCACCTGGGGGGCTCAGTGGGTTAAGTGTCCTACTTCAGCTTGGGTTATGTTCTCACGGTTCGTGAGTTCAAGCCCCACATTGGGCTCTGTGCTGACAGCTCAGAGCCTGGAGCCTGCTGCAGGTTCTGTGTCTCCCTCCCTCTCTGCCCCTCCCCTGCTCATGCTCTGTCTCATCCTCTCTCAAAATTAAACATAAATTTAATACAGGTTTGTATCTGCTTATTCCCACCCATATTTTTTTCTTTTAATGATGTGAGCTAAGGCTTCTTGGGATGCTGAAAAAGCAACAAGATCTTCCTGCCATCCCTCAGGGTCTCAGCAGGACTGGATGGAAAGGGGATTTCTTTAACGGAAGCTGAGACGTCTGGGGCCAATGAAGGTGTCCTCAGCGAGTCCGGAGTAGAGTCAGGCATAAGTGTGGCGGCAGCGAGGGACCCCTCCAGGCGAAGGGTGTGATGAGCAGCAGGGCGGCAGCTGGCAGTTTCCACCCGTGGGCTTGTCACTCCGTGAGGAGCCGTGTGCTCAGGTCCTGACCGTGCACGCCACCGGGAACAGTGCACAGAAAGATGGAGAAGCGTCCCTCAGATTCTTGCCCTCGTCGGGTCCTGGGTCCTGCCTCTTTGGGAGGAATGCTCAGTGAAGATGAGCCCAGTATGGAAGCCAGGGGAGCGTTTTCCCCAGTTACTTCTTACTGGGCAGGGGCTCTTTCTTCCTGCTCCTCCTTGCTTCTGGTCGCTTTGCAAACAGAGATAGTTTCTTGGGCACAGGGGAAAAGAAAAAGACATCTATGGAAAGGAACTCTTTAACTTGTCCCCCCACCCCGTCCTTGAGGGGCCACCTGCTCGCCCAGCCCAGGACTGTGCCTGAACTGCCTTGACTTCCTAGCAGTTCCCATGCCAGCCCCCTTTGCCTCCACCCCTGATCTTGGTGCCTCTTTCCTTTTGTAATTAAAATAGGAGCTGGGAGATGCCCTGTATTCTCACCAACCGGCGGGAGAGCAAAGAATTTCTCCGCACACAGATTTTCTTTCTTTATAGCTCCTGTTTTTGATGAAAAATATCCTCTTGCTCTTGTTTTTTCCACCAAGAATGTGCATAGTGTGTAACCATTGTTTCACCAACAAGCCCGTGAGCTGTGCTTACAAGCCTTAGAGATTTTTTTTTTGCTTAGTTTATAGATACGAAATCTGTGTGTGCGCACCCATGTGCACGTAAGGCCCCACGCCCGCACATATATGTAACCCGTGTGCATGCACACACATTCCACACGTATACATACATGCACACACTTGTGTGTTAGATTTAGCCTCGTGGTTCCAGACTGAGGCAGCCACAGCTGTTGATGCGGGAAGTGAAGTCTCTTACCCGAGGCCATGCTGCCGAAGGGTTTTGTCCATATGCAGTAGGTGAATTGTTTGCTGTTTAGAGGTAGTCTCCAGTAGGCAGTATTTCTGACCCGCTTATAGTTTTTTAAGAAGATAAAAAGTTATAAGCCGCCCCCCACTTTCACACATTACTTGCCTTGCTGGGATGGGGTCCTCAGAATACTGCCTTGCTAATCATAGACCTTGCATTTCCTTAAGATTGTCATTCTTAAGGGATTCTCCCAGACGTAGGTGCCATGTTCAAAGAAATGAAGTCTGGGGCATACTGCATTTTCTTTTATCTAGTTTAGCCAGTGAAACTGTGCTGATCACTTGGCAGGCACTAATTCATTTAATCTGCCAATAATCTTATGCGGCTGGTACCATTCTCCTCTCTCTTATGTATAGAGTCTCAAAGAAATTAAGTAATTTGCCCAAGTTCACGGAGCTGGGAAATGGTAGAACTGGAATTTGGACCCAAAGATCTCTAGCTCTAGGGAACTCATATTCATTTGGAAGTGATGTCAGTAGTTTGTGTAGAAGGAGGTGAAGACAGCGTCTGTGTTGAAATCATTAGGAATGTATATTTGCATCACCGGAGAGAGCAGACCAAAGTCAGGTGATACAAGCCCAAGAAGACTTACCTGTTTTTGCCAGTGACTGGAACAAGGAATTGACATTTTCCTGTAATCAAACAATAAAAACATAACGTTGATTGTTTTTGTAGTGGGACATTGAACGCTCATCCCGAGAGAGAGCTATTGCAGGAGTTCTACTGGGGAGAAGATTGAAAGAGTAGTTTCTTTTTTTTTTTGCTTTTTATTAAAAAAAATTTTTTTAACCTTTATTCTTGAGAGCGAGAGAGAAACAGAGCATGAGTGGGGCAGGGGTAGAGCGAGAGCAGGGCATAGAATCCTAAGCAGGTTCCAGACTCTTAAGCTGTCAGCACAGAGCCCGACTCGGGGCTCAAACTCTCGAGCCGTGAGATCATGACCTGAGTCGAAGTTGGACACTTAATCAACTGAGCCACCCAGGCGTCCCTCAAAGACTGGTTTCTATGAAATTTGTAGATTTCTGGGGAGAATTTCTACTCAAGAACAAGGTCACGTTGAATTTCCTAAATCATTTTTCTTGGCTTTTGTGTGTTTGCGATCAAGTCCAGATTCCCATGAAGTGATGTTGTGGGAAGGCCTGTTTGGTTTGGAATCAGCGCGCAGTGTGTGAATCTGGCTTGTCATCTGCGTTGCTGATCGCTTCTGTCTGCCTCGCTGCTGTACGCGGCCCTCGGCTGCCGGGTCACACTTCCGCATCTGGACCTTTCACATCTTCCTCAGCAGGGATGCGTGGAAGCGCCATTTCATTTAAGTTTAGGGATAAGTCTTTTCTATAAAGACTTTCCTTTTTAGAGCAGCTTGAGGTTCGGAGCAAGTGACAAGATTTTAAAAAAGCATTTTGGAAATTTTACTGACCTGAGATGTTTACTTGATAATCAGTTAATGGTTTTACATTTAAGTGAACGTGGCAAAGCTCTCATTCAGTTTAGGTGGCGATGTGTTGGTTGCTAATGTTTTCATTCCTAATGAATACAGATTTTATAGTTTAAAGAGAAATTGCTAGCGTGAAGAAAAAAGTACTAGCATCGTTATATCAGCAGCTATATTTTTTGTTATTAAGTGTGTGGTCTGAATGTTGCTAAGGGTTTGGCAGATCATTATGGATGGGATTTGAATTTTATATAGAACAGTGTTTCTCAGGTGTTTAATTTTGCTCCCCTGGGGACGCTCTGCCATGTCTGGAGACATTTGGGGTTGTTACCACTGATGTAGGGAGGGCACTACTGGTTTTTAGTGGGCGGAGGTGAGGGTTACCGCTGAACTTCCTGGGGTGCACAGGACAGCCCCCCACAACGCAGACTGATTCAGTTCCAATGTCCGTAGTGCCAAGACTGAGAAACCCCGATACAGAAGACTGACTTGATTCTGTAAAATTCTACCCTTTTGTATTTTAGTTTTCTGTTTCCTAAGGAAAATGAGGACTGCTAACATAATTTCTTGTAATGTATCTTTTAGGGTTATGCATGCATGAGTATGAATGACCCTTCATATGATTTGTTTTTTTTAATGTTTTTATTTTTGAGAGAGAGAGAGAGAGAGAGAGAGGCAGCGTGATCAGGGGAGGGTCAGAGAGAGAGGGAGACACAGAATCCGAAGACAGGCTCCAGGCTCTGAGCTAGCTGTCAGCACAGAGCCCGACATGGGGCTCGAACCCACGAACCGCGAGATCATGACCTGAGCTGAAGTCGGATGCTCAACCAACTGAGCCACCCAGGCACCCCCTGATTTTTTAATTTAATATTCAAATTCTATTTAGTGTTTATATTTATTCTATGTCTGTGTATTTATACAGTGGGCTATAAAGTTATTATTTCCTAGGCCTTTTTAACTGTGGGCTTCCATTTGTCCTAAAAGGCATAGGAATAGACAGTAGGACCATTTCCATCACCGAGCACGAGGGGACCGATGTGTAAGAAAGCTGGAAGGGGCCAGAACTAGAGCTTTGCCCTTGGGTCCTTTCTCCGCCACCGCGTGATTATTTTCATTCATTTCTGAGCACTTGGGTCACGGACCCTGATTATGGGTGAGGCGGCCTCTTGCAAGGCGTGAGTGAACCTTTACCGACAAACTCCACGCCTGCCTTCCTTTTCCGCTTCTCCCTATGTTGATGAGTAAGTGTGTGATTTTTCTTTCGGCTTAATTTTCACCTAGCACGTTGTTTCCTTGCACGCCGATGAATGCTGCCGATGAATTCTTGCAGCAGCAAATCACTGAACACCTGGGGAGGGCGGCAGAAACAGCAGGCCAAACTGCAAAAAAAGAAGAATACTTCTAAGTCCACACCCTTCCTGTTCTCACCAAACCTGTGGGCAGGAGGAAAAGTAGGTTGGGTTCATCTTTAAAGTTCCTGGATTTCATCTGTGGTTTAGAAGTGAGGACTTTTTTTTAATTTCAGCTCTACTGAGGTCTGATGTGGCATATAAAACTGTAAAATATTTAAAGTGTTAGGAGTTCTTCCAATGTTCCTGCTTACCTTTTCTCCCCCACTAGCAGGAAGACCAAGCAGGGAAATAATCTGATCTTCTGTTGACTTTGTTGCTTTTTAATGTGGAAGGTGCCAGAAACGAGACCTCTTTCTAGATGGACGTTAGCATCCTGCATGTTTCTATTTGTTGATGGGAAAAGGACTCCAAATAGGAGCGTTAGTTTGTTAGAACAAGCGTCTCTACCACTATCGACGCAGAGTTCGCTTACTAAGTGGATAATTTGTTGGGCGTTAGGTGACCCTGGTGTGGGATTAAGGACTCTGGACATGGTTCATGGTGGGAATCTGGGCTGGGCAGGTTGGTAGTGAGGCCTGAGCGATGACCTCCTCGCCAAGCCTTGGACCTGCTACTCAGGGGACCGAGCCATTCAGCTAATAAGGGATCTGTGCCAAGTACTTACTCACCAGCTCGGTTAATTCAGATTAATGATAAGGAACTCGAGTATGGTGAGGGATTTGTTTGCTTCAGAGAACACTGCTGGTTAAAGATCAGTGTTGATGGAATTCAGCGTGATTCACTTGTGCTGATGGACCTGGCATGCTGTGAGGCTGAGGCAGCTAATGTTAGCATCTGGCTGTAAGTGGGATTCCTACCCCTGACTTATTGAGACCATGATGCTGGCGGCGGGGGTGCACCAGAAGATACCTGGGAAGTATAGCTGATTAACTGACGCACCTTGAAAGGTACCTTGGATGGCCGCACCTGTGTGGCTCAGCCGGTTAAGGTCCGACTTCAGCTCAGGTCACAATCTCACGGTTTGTGAATTGGAGCCCAGCTTTGGGCTCTGTGCTGACAGCTCAGAGCCTGGAGCCTGCTTCGGATTCTGTGTCTCCCTCTCTCTTTGCCCCTCCGCCACTCATTCTCTTTGTCTCTCTCTCTCTCTCTCTCTCTCTCTCT
>CM053572.1:131460179-131585666 GCA_028646485.1 Cryptoprocta ferox
GCAACTAGTCAAGTCACAAGAGCTGGTACGTGCGATTCCAAGTTCCGGCTGGTCTAACTCCAGAGACTGTGTTCCTTTCTTCTAAGTTCGGGTCTCAGGAGTTGGCCCCTGCTCTCCAGGCCACGTGGATTTGTGGATTTATCAAATGTTGGCACTCTTCCTGCTGCCCTGTGATCCCCCACTAGGCAGCGATTCTATTTCAAGGTTATTTTCATGGTTTGTTGGCTCCTCGAGGGTGTGTTTTGTCTGGGACTCTCTCACATACGGGACCTATCTAAGCTCAAACTCAATATTCACAAATAAAAGGGAAACAGTGACTTGGCAGAAATAACAGGTCTACAGAGTTAAGGCGGGCCACGGAGCTTCCTCTGGTCCCAATGAGGAGAGAGTCGTGAGATGTTTTGATTGGTTGTTTTGCTGGCCTCTCTCTGGCACCGTCGATTTACTGATGATGGATATTAGGTGCCCTCGCGAGTGGGCACTGTGGGCCTCATAGGGGATTCCAGCAGCTCGTGAGCTTCCTTGGGAAGGTTGTCACAGGTCGGAATCACACGGAGAGGCCGCGTGGCCCAGCAGGAGGGTCACCGGGGGCGACTCTTGGGATGGATGAGCTTTCTCAGCCTGGCCACCTTCACGCTGGGATATTAAGGTCTTCATCACTCTGTCAGGAGCACACAGAAGTTGTTCATGTGCCTTTGTCTTTTCTGATCTTCTTTAGTGCCCAAGTCCTAAAGCACCTGGTGTTCCCAGGTGCCCGTTTGCTGTGAGGAGCCCGGGCTCCCGGAGCGTGGTATATTGTTTCTTGCCTTAACTGGAACGATAAAACAGCCTTCAACATTGAGCTACAGCGAATAACTCGTATTATGGAGGGTATTCCTTCCTCCGTGTCTCCTGTCTCTCCTCCTCGGTTCTCACGCCTCCTCGGCAGCTGTATCCCACAGCCTCCCCCGCCTCCCCCAATGTAGGTCAAGGCTTTGCTTTGCCTGTTGAACTTGAGCTCCGTTGTTTTTTTTTTTTTTTTTTTTTTTGCCAGCCTTGTTTCTGAACTTAACTATGTAGGTGTCATACTTCTCATTTGTCTCTCTTGTTCTGATTCTGGATCTTGTGGTCCCCATGGTCACACCCAACCCCCACATTGCACACCTAATCCTGCTTGGCCCCTGGCGAATGCCCAGGGCTACTCTTGCTTCTGTGAGTGATCCCCCTACCCCCCTCACCCCTACCCCTGGCCTCCTCTCCGGTCTCTGACCTGTTGCTGTCCTGGGGTCTCAGTGATGACAGGTCTCGTTTTCTTCCTTCAGCTGGAGAATGCACTCTCTGCGTGCAGTTTCTTAAAAAATAACATCATCCACAGACCTACAGAGAAGACACTGTGATACCAGGGCTGAAACGTGCAGTTAATCGTTCAGTCTTGAGTTCCAGGCGGCCGTGCAAAGAGAAGCAAACATCACAGTTTGAAATGTTGACAAGCAATTCATGGCACAAAGGCCTGGATTCCTTCCAGAATGACCAAGTGGACGGCTCCCTTCTTTATTGCTAGTCAAAGAAGACTTGATGGTTATTCGAGGTTTGGGTGTTTAAAATACTTTAGCCAGAGTTTTCAGAGCACATTATATTGATGGCCGCTGGTACCTTTTTTGAGTTTTTAGCACCTTTCAGTTCTGAGTATGAAACTTGTTTTATAAGTGGGGGGAAAGCAATGGGTTTTGATGGGAGCACAGTGAGAAATGCAGGCTCCTTTATGAAAACCAGAGAGAAGATACAGTCAGGTTTTTTGTTTTTTTTTAAGAAATAAACAGGATTTTGCATTCTGGTGTTCTCTTGGCTCCTGGCCAGGAAGTGTGCCTATAGCTCAGGAATCATCCCAAACCAAACTAATGGAAAAAGTCTGACTTGCTGGCGGCTGAAATTCAATATTGAGGCAGCGACATGGGTGTGTGTGTGTGTGTGTGTGTGTGTGCATGTGCACGCATGTGTGTGTGTGCGCTAGTGCTGGGGCAGGATGGCGGTAAAAGACGTTGGAAGCCTTAATCCCTGGCAGCTATAAATAGAACACTTAACTTGGGTGGCTAAAATTCATGCTTTTGAAAAAGGGCTTTATTCTGTCATTTGGTCAGAATTAAGATATGATTCAGTAGGTTATGTCCAAGACTGACCTAAAACCAGACATGTTTTCCATTTGATTTGAGCCAACTTTAATTAAAGAGCCCTGCTGAAAAAACCCATTAAATAATTGAAACACTTCCCTTCACAAGCTTCCTTTGAATGGAGGCATCATACACAAAATACTGCATTTTTTAAAAAACCTATATGGAGGCGTGGACTACGTGACCTGCTGTCTGAAAGAGTTGCAAACCCTGGCCCGTAGGGATCAGCAGGTGAGGAGATGAGTGAAATGAGCCAGGTTGTGTGCTTAGGGAGTGGCAAGGATTGTGGTTTAACTGGTGCTCACAAGCCTGGGAGAATTCTAGACTCGGTGTTGTGGCACCTGGGTGGTCAGTCGGTTGAGCGTCTGACTTTGGCTTACGTCATGATCTCAAGGTTTGTGAGTTCGAGCCCCACATCGGACTCTTTGCTGTCAGCACAGAGCCTGTGATCCTCTATCCTTTCTCTCTCTGTCCCTCCTCTGCTTGCGCTCTCTCAAAAATAATCAATAAAAATATTATAAGACTCGGTGTTGCCAGGCCTTCCAGTTTTATTTTTGTTTTTACTATGTTTTTTTTAATAGAGAATCTCAAGCAGGCTCCACACTCAGTGTGGAGGCTGATCCTGGGATCACGATCTGAGCCAAAACCCAGAGTTGGGCGCTCAACTGAGCCACCCAGGCGCCCCCGGGCCTTTTAGTTTTTAAAGAGGCCAGATATGTAGATTACTGTGAATCATCCCCATTTGTAAAATGTTGACAAGTAATGAATGCATGTTGGTTTTTACTGCATGAGCCAAACCAAACTTGACTGGGGCTTATGCTAAGCGGTGAGGAAGTGACGCTACTTAACTTTGGAGCAGAAGAGGGAGTGGAATGGCTGTTTGCCTTTGGGTTGGTGCTAGCTGGCTTCCAAAAAAACATTTACTATGTTGTAAAACCATTTTTGCCAGGGTGGTATCTAGGTTAAATTTCTGCATGTCCAGAATGGATCCATCCCCATTTTATTCAGTCCTTTTGGCCCATTTTTTTATGTTTTACTTGGCTAATCCAGGGATAGAAGCTGGATGGTCTTGTCTTTTAAAGGGGAAAACGTTTTATTTTCCAATTTTAAAACTACTCTCTCTCTCTCTCTTTTTTTTTTTTTTTTTTTTTTGGCAGGGATGTGAGGTATGGAAGCTCGGATGCTATGCTAGGGTCCTATCCTACTTCTCTTATTCCCTTAGTGTCTATTCAGCAAGAATGGAGTGTGGTTTAGAAGGGAAGGTTGTGGAAGCAGGCTGCCTGGGTTTGAATGCTTGCTAGGTGGATGGCCTTGGGCAAGCTGTGTTCCTCTTCAATGCCTCATGCCTCCCATTCGTAAGATGGGTTCGATCCTGGGGCACCTGGGTGGCCCAGTCGGTTAAGCATCCAACTTCGGCTCAGGTCATGATCTCACAGTTCGTGGGTTCAAGCCCCACATCGGGTTCTGTGCTGACAGCTCAGAGCCTGGAGCCTGCTTCAGATCCTGTGTCTCCCTCTCTCTCTGCCCCTTCCCCACTTGTGCTCTGTCTCTCTCTGTCTCAAAAATAAATTATATAAAAAAAAAAATGGGTTTGATCCTACTCTGTAGTATCTTAGGGGCACCTGGGTGGCTCAGTTGGTTGAGCATTTGGCTCTTGGTTTCAGCTCAGGTCATGATCTCATTGTTTGTGAGTTTGAGCTCCTTGTTGAGCTCCATGCTGACAGTGCAGAGCCTACTTAGAATTCTTGCTCGCTCACTCTCTGCTCCTCTCCCTTCTCTCCCTCTCCGTCCTCCCCCCACCACCTAAATTAACCTAAAAAAACCACCTTATAGTTTTAGCTTGGGCTGCCATTATAGAATCTCCCAGACTTGGTGGGGGGGGGGGTGCGGGTGGAGTCTTAAACAACAGGCATTTATTTTCTCACAGTCCTGGAGACCAGAAGACCAAGATCAAGGTGCTAGCAGATTCGGTTTCTGGCGAGGACCCCTTTCCTGTCTTGCAGAAGGCTGTCTTCTGATCGTGTCCTCACAATGGAGGGAAGAGAAAACTCTCTGGTGTCTCCACGTATAAGGATCAGAGCTTCACCCTTATGACCTAATTTAACCCCCAAATAACACCTGAACAGTTATTCCCCATTCACCCCCTCCCCCAGCCTCTGGCAACCGCAGTGATCCATAGAGCTACCCATTCTGGATATTTCCTGTACATGAAATTGTACAGTATGTGACCTTTAGTATCTGACTTCTGGCACTTGGCATGTTTTGTAGTTTCATCCACTTGATAGCACAGATGGGTGCTTCATTTTATGGCTAAATAATATTCCAGTGTTGGCTCTGACTTTATATATGAATGTATAAAATATTTGGTATAAAACTGTCTCTTTTGATATGTCACATTATAGATAATATATATATTTCTTTTTTAAATTTTTTTATTTATTATTGAGACAGAAACAGAGCATGAGTAGGGGAGGGGCAGAGAGAGAGGGAGACACAGAATCTGAAGACAGGCTCCAGGCTCTGAGCTGTCAGCACAAAGCCCGACACAGGGCTCGAACCCACGAACCGTGAGATTATGACCTGAGCCGAAGTCGGACGCTTAACCGACTGAGCCACCCAGGCGCCTCTATGTATATATTTCTATATGTTGATTTCTGTCTGTCAGGAGGCTCCATTTACAGAGACTGGAATGGATCTATTGTGTTCTTAAGTACAGTTTCCTGGTAGCTTTACCACAGTTCCTACTTTGGGCCTCTATTTTCAGTTGTTTAATAAACTTATACTTTTAAATGTTTTAATGTTTTTTAATTTCAGTTTTATTTTAATGTTTATTTTATTTTTTATGTTTAGTTTGAGACTGAGACAGAGTGTGAGAGGGGAAGGGGCGGAGATAGAGGGAGACACAGGATCCAAAGCAGGCTCCAGGCTCTGAGCTGTCAGCACAGAGCCCGACGCAAGGCTCGAACCCATGAACTGCGAGATCATGTCCTGAGCCGAAGTTGGATGTTTAACTGACTGAGCCACCCAGGTGCCCCGTAACTAATAAATAAGTTTTTATTTTAAATGCTTTATCAGTACCTCGCAAGCCAGAGCCTAAAGCATCTTCAGAAAACCTAACTGTAGTTTCATTCACAGGGGCCTGAGGCTCATCTCCCAGTGGCCAGTTGGATTGTTCACGTGTGCGATTTAACAGTATGAATATCTGGTTTTATGTTGATTTCATCCTTTGTCTTAAATGTGGGCCAGGCGATATGAACGTGCGGATTTTTGGCTTACAGCCGCGTGAGAGAACATTCAGAGGTGACTTTTTTGCTTTAGTTTTAAGTGATTCATCAGTTTGTTGCTCTTTTTATAACAGGGGGAAAGATAAGTTTTTGTATTACATTTTTTAAGGAATAAAGCTCAGAAAAAGGAGGTCACATGGATGTATGCTGTATGCATCCCCTTCCTTCTCAGCAACGCAGACATGGAAATGCCAAAGCATTATTTCCCATGTTTTTACTGTAATAGTTTAAAAAAAAAAAAAAAAAAACTTAGGAGCACCTGGGTGGCTCAGTTGGTTAAGTGTCTGACTTCGGCTCAGGTCACAATCTCGCAGTTCTCGAGGTCAGGTCTCACATTCGGGCTGTCTGCTGTCACCCCAGAGCCTGCTTCAGATCCTCTGTCTCCCTCTCTCTCTGCCCCGAGCTCGCGCTTTCTCCCTCAAAAATAAACAAACAAACAAACAAAAAAAAATGAGAAAAGCCCCAAAACTTAATATACTTTGTCTTTACCCACACTAAGGTTTTCAATTCTATGGATAGTGTTTTTTTTTTTTTTTTTTTAAAGAAGGAGACTATATCTCCTTATGTAAATGTTGTAACATAAAAGGTTTTTTAGTATTGCCTATGTAATCCTTTTGGATGTGGTGGGGGCCCTCGGACCTTATTTAGGGATGGCCGAAATTGTCCTGTGGTTTTTCTTTTCTCAATAAAGCACTCTAGATAGCACTCTCGATGAAAATGCCATCATCGGTGATCTGTCAACAGATCGAGTGATTAGCGGTGGTTGGTTTAGTCCTCTCTCTAGCAATTGATACTTTCTCCTTGGTTTTCCCAGTCTTTGTTGTGCTTCCTGTGACCTCTCCTCTTCTTCTGTTTCCTTTGGGGGCTCGTTCTCTTTCTCGCATTTGAGACTCGGTGTAGTCTAAGTACAAGAGCATGTGCTCTGCCCTCCCCTCTGCTTCCAATCCTGCCTCCACCACTTACGTAAGTTAAGTTACAAAGAGCCAAGCAAACAGAAACAGAGGAAGTAATTTTTGTCGAGGGGCAATCAGAAATCCTGAATCTTGAATGTCGATGGGATTTCTCTGCTTCTCCACACTAGCCAAGGGGATCGAGAGGAGGAGGGGGGTGTGGATCAGGAGACGTCACTGTGAAGAGACCGACAGGACCCATGGCATTCTGCCACCTCTTGGGTACGGGTGATGAGATTGCCGAATGTGAGCTTTCCACCCAGTGACCGCAGAGACCCTTCAAGACGGGGGATGAGGAGGAGGAAGCATGGAGAGATGAGCATAGGGTTTGGGCCAGGCTGGCTTGTGTCCTCCAGGCCTTGGTAGTTCATGACTTAAAGCTTCCTCCAGGTAGGATGTCCGTGGGCCAGTAGCATGTCAGTGGTCTAAAGAGACCAGTGGCTCTCAATGTGGGTGGCTTTGCTCTGTGGGGGGCATTTGGTGATGGTTGCAGATTTTTTCGGCTTGTCTCAACTCTAACCCCATGGCTGGGGTTCTTTCTACAGTGAGTAGAGGCCAGGGATGCCACTCAGCGTCCTGCAATGCTCAGGGATGGCCTCTTGCGACAGAGAATGATCTGGCCCCACATGGCAATGTTGCTGACGTTGGACCATTCCTGAAGTAAAGGATGCACATCCCGTTAGTCTCAGGAGTGACCTGCTAGCTTCTCCTTCCAGTCTGTAGTGCTGAGGGGGCTGGGGGAAGGACCCTTCCAGACTCTACCCAGCGGGGCACCAGAAACCTGTTAATGGCCTTAACGCCGGGCAGCAGCTGCTGTGGTCAGCGAGCAGGTGCCTTTAGGGCCTGTAATGGATATGGGATCCAGGCCGGGCGCGTGACACGCTGTCACTTTTGTGCAAATGCCAAATACGGGGGACTTCTGTTGCTTCTGACCGGGACCGCAGTTGAGGGTGTGTCCGTCCTGATCCGTGGGCACTTTCTGTCTTCATCTGGACCAGGAAATCGGACTCCACAGCTGTGGGATCAGTCTCCATCCTCAGATATCCCTTTGCTCGCAAGCTGTTCTGGACTCCCCGCAGCTCTTGCCCCGGACCCTCGTGTCATCTGCGTGTGGGGCAACGTGCAGGATGACTTGTGTGAGGAGGCTCAGGCTGGCCAGTGAGCATCTTGGAAATCTAGGAATTAAATTTCTTAGTTCCCCGCGGAGCTGGGAGTTCATTCTTTAAAGCATATGAAAGATGATCACTTGGTGTCACTGGATTCCTGGGAACCATAAAATAGATCTGAAACTGGCTTCCTTCTCTGGTGACACCGTTTGCTTTGGCAAGTCCTAGAAGCAGAACTTTCTCGCTTTGTGGCACTTGTCAATCAGTGGACCTGAAATGGGCCTGTGGCCCTGGCAGTTGGGTCAATCCCACAGCCCGGGAAGGTTGGATGTCAGGGAGGCCGCTCTGGGCTCTGACTGCTGAGAGCTGCTGGCCTCGGCGGGGAGAACATTCCTCTGTTGCCCTCCTCCCCTCTCTCCTGTTGAGAGCAGTGAGACTCTGGCTCTGAGGGTGGTGGCAGTTTGGGAGAAGAGGGTTTCAAGGTCAATGGGAAGATGATTTATTCCCGGAAGATGGTGGTAAGCTTTCAGAATGAGACCGGATAGATGTGTTCATTGAATATACTCAATTCATTCCTGGAAGTGTTTCCTTCAGAGGGTTTGGAAGCCAAGCCACGTGCTGGTTTGCTTAAAGACAGCCCTGCCCATCTCTCTAGAAAAAGGGAATCGGGTTGCTCTCCACGGCGAATGTGATTCATTGCCTCGTGTTATCTGTGTCCGATACGTAAGACTCTGCTACTGGAGGCTCCAGACTATTCTCACGTAGCTTGTGATTTAGTGCGATGTTCAACTCTGTGTTCTCCGCCCAGGCTCTGGGTTGCAAAAACTTCAGCTCAAGAAACCCAGATCGTCCCTCCCATGAAAACACACAGTTCCCCTTCTGTATTTTTATCGGCACCTCTGCGTCCTTTCTCCCTCTGCATTTTATGATGCCTGTTTTCTCTAGTTACTCGTCTTGTCTCTTATTAGATTAATGCCTTCGAGAGAAGACTACCTTATTGTTCATTTTCAGGTTGTCAGAGCCTTCTGGATGCACCGCACGGGGCCATCTTCCTAATATTCGTTTCCTTATGGAATCTCTTCGCTGCCCCGTGGATTAGAGTTTATCATTTGCATTTCATGAAGCAGGGAACTGTAGAGTACGGAAGAGAAGGGACAGGTGAGGGAGGAATATGTGGGCCTAATGAGGATGCACTTGCCTGGGAGCCAGTAACTTTATGGTATGTAGATGTTGCATTAATAGGACTCTTTTTTAAAAAGAGGAGAGAAAAACGCCACCTATTGTGCTACCTGTTAGCCCTGGAACTTGGGGCAAGTTCTCTACTCCATACCTGCTTTCTCACTTTGGGTAGATGGGGCCAGTGTTGGTTGCTCGCTCACGGGGGGTGTTAGCAATAAACTAGTGTGTGCGAAATGTTTGGCACCAGCACGCAGTCCGTGTGTCTGCTCTTGCTGTCATTCTCCAGGCTGGTGTGGCCAGTTGGGGTCCTGGAGTCCCATCTGCTGGGTTCTGGGGCCCAGGTCCTCACCATCGAGTTCCGTGTTCTTTTTGGCCCTGGCACGGTGCCTTGTCAGCCAACAGGGCTGAGTCAATATTTGCAGAATGAATCCACGCATTTGGAGTTCTGGGTGCTGCTGGTTCTTCAGGTGGAGTGAATTTGCTAGAAGATGAGAATGTGCCTCAGGTTCGTGAAAGAAACAGAACAGCAGGTCAGAGATGTGGAAGGTCCTTTCGCATTCCTTAGCCAGGGCCGAGAAAGGAAACAGCTTCTCAGATCAGTTGTTTTAAATGGGGAAAATATGGCTTCATGATGGTCTGGCTCTAGAAGCCACCAAGGGGCCAAAGTGCTGGGGGTTGGGATGATGGTGGGAATTTCTGGTGTCCTTCCCACTGTTTAGAAAATGAGTCCGGTCAGCACTAGGGTGGGGTAGGGGTGCGGTGGGCAGGGTAGCATGGGAGGGCAGGATGGGGGGGGGCAGGGCATTATCAGGTGTCTGTGTTCTGAGATAAGTAGTCCCTGAATGCTCATTGTTAGAAATTCTAGAAGACCGGAGGTTTTGGCGTATAATCTGGTAAGTGTTTTTAGGGTATGGCTATCACTTGCATATTGTTTCTCACAAGTGTGAACCCCAAAATCTGAAATGGGCATCTTCCTACCTATTTAAATGCTATAGAGGTAATCTTAGGGAAGGGAGTTGGACACAAAAAGGTCAAGGTCATTGTTAATGGGGACAGGGCTGGGAAAAGGAATACACTCTCTGGCGAAGTGTCAAGGTGAATGGAGTTGATGTTGACGTCTACCATGTCCTTGAATCTTTGTCGGAAGCTCGTCCTTCTCTCCTTGGCCCTTCCTAGCACAGGGAGGCCTGGCATCGCACAAGTTACTTATTTACCTATGAGCATACCTCACTTTATCACGCTTTGCAGGTACTTTGTTTTTTTAACCAGTTGGAGGTTTTTGGCAACCCCGTGTCCAGCAAATCTGTTGGCACCATTTTTCTACCGGTATTTGCTCATTCTATGTCTCCGTGTCACATTTTGGTAACTCTCAAAGTATTTTAAACTTTTCCAATATTGCTACATTTATTATGGTGATTGGCAACCAGGGATTTCTACTTGCCATAAGCTCCACGCTTGCTATGAGCGTTTTTTTCTTTTTAGCAATCAAGTATTTTCATTTTCTTTCTTTTTTTTTTTTTTTAAGTAGGCTCCATGCCCAGTGTGGGGCATTTCACGACCCTACGATCAAGAGTCACATGCTTTACGGACTGAGCCAGCCAGGCGCCCCAGCAATAAAGTATTTTTAAATCAGGTTATATACATTGCTTTTTTGTTTTAGACATAATGGTATTCCACACTTAATAGAGTACATACACTGTGGTGTAAACTTTTATATGCGCTGGGAAACCAAAAAAATTCATTTGACTTGCTTTATTGCGGCGGTCTGGAGCCCAACCCACAGGATCTCCCTCGGAGCTGTGCCTGCACTGATTTCTCCATCAGTGGACAGAGTGGAGTGAGCAGATGTGGCCGGGTTGGGGAGGCGAGCCAGGCCCTCCCAGAGTGTGCAGTGTCAATGGCAACTGAAAGGGCGCATCCGTATTGTTGGTGGAACAGGCGGGAGAGGCTGAGATCAGCCCGGGTGTGAATGAGCTCACCTGGCTGAGATCTGAGAAAAGTCCAGAGGAGGCTGGAGGGGAGGCAGGAGCCAGGATGTGCACCATCCAAAGGCCTTGAGGGGATTTTGTCCAAATGAGAAAGGCATTTCAGCAGGGAAGGGGTGTGTGTTTACACAGGGCACTCTGGCTTCTTGGTGGCACCTAGATTGTAAAGTGACAGGGCCGGGTGTGGGGTGGGGGCTGGGGTGGGGCCTGGGCATGGGGAGGCGGTGAGAACCCATGGCCTACTGGGCCTTGTCCCCATGTTTGGAGAAGGCAATTTGCCTCTCAGAGCCGCTCACCTCCCTGCTGGGTGTTGGGGCGAATTTACAAGGTTTTCTGCAGTCTGTCTGTCTTCACATCCCTACCCACCAGGCTCCAGGGTAGTTTTTACGGTTACTAACCTATAGCTCACGGAAACCCCAATTCACGCATTCGCCTCACACTGCCCTCATTACATTGGCAAGACTGTTTCGTCTTTTTGCTATTCTATTTAAAAATATCTGGCCATGGAAGGAGGAGAGGGCAGTTTTGGGTGAAAGCACATGCTTTCTACTGCTTGATGTATAATTAATTGTCTAGCTTTATTTGTTTTAACTCTAAACCACTAATAACTCAGATAATGAGCTGACATGTACATTTAAGAGTTCAAGAATTTAAAAAATGTTGCTGTTGAAATTGCTGTGAGTTTTGGGTTAGGGTAAACAGATATGTTTTTCTTCTTCCCTTTGGTTAAAAAATGTCACAGGGCAATTTATGTACCAAGTTCTCCAGAACTTTTTAAATCATCTTCTACACTGGGCGTATAGACTACATTTCTTAGAGCGATTTTATTACCTCCTTATTTCAGAAGTAGAGAAAAAGACTGTTCTGCCCATCTCTCCGGGTAGTGTTGTGCTAGGGCAGGTTCGGGTGGGGCAGGTGACCTGATGAGTGATTCATACATACCTTTGCTGGTTGTCGCTGGGGGACATTTGCACGTACACTCCCTAAAATGAGAGGAAGCAAACAAAAAGAAGACCTTGCGTTCACGTCTTTGTACATATGCCACTATCTTAGCTCACAAAATGACGGTGTAGAGTCTAGAACTGCGTTGTCCAGTACTTTAGCCTCTAGGTACAGTTGGCTAGCGGGCAGTGGAAGTGTGGCTGTTCCATATTGACATGTGCAGTGGGTGTAAAATACCCACTAGAGGGGCGCCTGGGTGGCTCAGTCGGTTGAGTGCCTGACTTTGGCTCAGGTCATGATCTCGCGGTTTGCCGGTTCAGGCCTGCCTTGGGCTCTGTGCTGATGGCTCAGAGCTTGGAGCCTGCTTCCGATTCTGTCTTCCCCACTTTCTGCCCCTCGCCCGCTCACACTGTCCCTCTCTCTCTCTCTCTCACTCTCTCAAAAATAAACATTAAAAAATTTTTAAATAAAATACCCATTAGAGTTTGTGGGACGCCTGGGTGGCTCAGTTGGTTAAGCATCCAGCTTCAGCTCAGGTCATGATCTCACCGTTCATGAGTTTGAACTTCGTGTTGGTCTCTGCACTGACAGGTCAGAGCCTGGAGCCTGCTTCAGATTCTGCCTGTCTGTCTCTCTCTGCCCCTTTCCTGCTCACACACTCTCTCTCAAAAAAAAAAAAAAAAAAAAAAAAAAAATATACCCACTAGAGTTGGAGAATTAGTATTGAAAAAAGAATGTAAAATATCTTGTTAATCCATTTTTTGTACTGATTACATGTTGAGGTGATACTGTTTGTATCTATGGGGTTAAGTAACATTAAAGGCAATCTTCTGTGTCCCTTTTTTAATTAAAAAAATGGGGTTGCTAGAAAATGTAAACTTCACATGTGGCTTGCATCTTTTGTGTTGGGGACATCCGTCTGAAGATGTGCTCACAAGGACGCAAGCCAGGCTCCTAGAGGACCTGCCAAGCAGCCAGCGGGGACCTCCTGAAAGTTTCATCCCTGGAACCCCTCCAGCTGCTTGTGATGTCTCTTGCTGCTGTTCCCCCAGGAGGGCCCTGCCGCTTCCTTTGTGACTCTGCTCAGCGGCTCCAGGGGTCTGTTGCCTGTTTATCTCCGAGCCTGTAATTGATGACAGCCACAGGACCCACATACTTTCTTAGCACAAAAAGAGCTCAAGGAGTTCTTGAGATTAGTGGGGTCTGCAGAGTTTAAGTGACACTCTTCAAACCTCTGATAGCATTCGGTGGGTTTGCCTGCGAGCTTGTTCTGACGACTGTGTTAGCCACCTAGGCAGTTGTGTCCTTGCTAGTTTTCTGTGATCCACTGGGATTTTTAATTTTTTTAATGTTTATTTTGATAAAGAGCACATGCACAAGGGAGGGCCAGAGAAAGAGGGAGAGAGAATCCTAAGCGGGCTCTGTGCTGTGAGCGCAGAGCCTGACGTGGGGCTCGAACTCACCACCTGTGAGATCGGGACCTGGGTGGAAATCAAGAGTCAGATGCTTAACCGACTGAGCCACCCAGGCGCCCCTCCACTGGGATTTTTGAACAAACCTCCTTGGGAGCTGTTTCCGTTGAGTGAGGGGTTTGAACCCGCTTGTGTCTGCCCTTCTAAGTGTGGCTAGAGCTTGAGGCCCAGGACAGGGGTGGCCCTGGCCACAGCGGGCACGCTGTATCGCCTGTAAATCGGGGCATTGGCGAGGAGTCTTCCTTTCTGTAGATTTCCAGTGTCTGTGGACCAAGCTCTACGGCATCCGTGTGGAGAACAAAGACGTTGGGACTGTACCACCTAAGAAGCCTTCTGGTTTGCCTGGTGTTGGCACGGAGGGCAGCACGTGGGCATTCTGTATAAGCCTGTAAAGAAGATTCGTTGCTATTTGAAAAGCTGAGCTGGGGGCTTAAACACCGATTTATGGGATTTATCTAGGGACGCTGGTTTCATGCACGGGGTGGAAGGGTGGCGTTTTGCGTTCTGTCTTGGGTGTGATGACAGAGGAGTCTTTGTGGTGGTATCGCGGAGTCCCTAAGCAAAGCTAATAAAGGACATTTTTTTAGGTGATGTGTAGCCATCCAGCTGTGTTATAGGTGCAAGTTGGTGGGGGCTTCTAAAATAGCTCTTAAATGACACGTTTTGAAAAGTGACTTTCAACTAATTTCAACATGAACACTTGGATGGCCGTCATCGTTAATTATTGAGTCAGTGAATATGGGGTGGGGGCGTGGGTGATGCCAGCAGTGGGTAGTAAATTATTCAGGACCCATGCATTCCATTTGTAGACGGTGTATTTATGTTAACGAACATCCTTCTTCCCTTCCTCTTTCCCTCCCTCTCTTCCTTCCTGGGTTTGCTTGGACCTAGTGCTTTCCCCATTAGGGGCAGCTATTTGGATCAGTGGTTTTGAACCCACTGCTCTTAAGCTGATGTTTTGCCTTGCGTGGAGCTCCAAAGAGAGCCCCAAGTGTTCCCGCGGGGCCAGGCCAGGTGTGAGAGTCCCTGAATTGGTGAATTTGGGAGCGGGGAGGGAAGGGATAGAGCCCTCGTTCATTTGGGTGGGCACCTGGAAGGCCTCATCCTGCTGAGGGTGGCACAGAGAAGAAGGATGCCTCACCCTGACTGGGCCCAGCTGCGCACATCTGGAGCTGGTCCCTGGGCGCTCCGGTCCCAGGTTTGCAAGCTCCATGGGTGTTTGATTCTGCTGTAAAGCTAGAGTTGAGAGCGTCCCTTCTACACGGTTTTCCATCTCATGAGGGTTTATTAGAAGTTCGCTTGGCCACCGGTGTTTGTGGCACCTGATTCGTGGGCTTTCTCTCCTGCCTGTGGTTCCCTTCCTTCGGTGGAATGGAGGGTGGGCTCCCTTCTTAAGGGAAGGGAAGGCAGGCCAGGAGGACTTGGGGAGGAGAGGCTGGGAGCTGGGGGGGGGTGACGCGCATTAGGCCCGGGAGCAGAGTCCTGCCTCAGTCGAGCTCCTGCGTCCCTGCTTAAACCTCCTTCCCGTGCTGCTCTATTTTAGAAGAGGAGCCTAGGGCTCACCATTGAGGAGTCTTACCGTATGCCTGACCTTGGGTGAGGGAGGGGGGCTCGAATTGTGGTCGGAGTGGTTCAGGGAGGCTGGAGCCGGACAGTGGGCTGCTGGCCTCCCTTTCCGGGAGATGTCCTCTGGTCTCTTGCTGGCAAGGCCTCCCCTTTTCTGGGATCAGGCTGTTCTTAATGCTGCCTGGGAATGGAAAGGGGAGCCTAGGGCCTTCGTTCTGGACCAGACAGTGCCTGGCCTCCAGGAGTCAGGAATGAAGCTGATGAGAAGCCAGAAGGAACAGAGAGGAACTTTCCTTTAGCTTCAGGACTGAGAGCTTTGTGTTAGTTACCTGCCCAGATGGGACAGACAAATCCGGCCAGCCTCAGACTTTAGCCCACCCCGGACTGGCTTATTCTCCTGTTCCCCAGTCGGGGGGTCTTAACCGCAGGGGCACCCCCCCCCCCACTTCTATCTGCCTGTTGATAGTGCTCAAGGAGATCTTGAGAATTTCCACGTTTTGGAGAGTCTTTTGAACCGAGGGGGTATTAAAAGTCGATACCTCAAAATGACTTGGCTGCTGTATTGTTTTGTTTCTTGTTTTTGTAAGAACATAGTTGGAAGAAAGTCTGTGGCGTTGTAAAACAGTGTTATTTGGCCCACATTTTACTGGTAAGCGGGCAGGCAGTTTTAGTCCTTCGTGGTTTCTAGAGCTTGCTCGGGAGAGAGTCTAAGACTTTTTTTTTTTTCCTTGGCCTGGACAAAGGTGAATGCCTTCTTTGTTCAGTTGTGTGGGGCTGTTAATAGTTTATGGATGGAGATTAAGTAGAGCGGGTAAGCCACTTTACATTGTGTCTTAGCCTACCCTGGCACTTGGCTGGTTTGCAGAAAATTGACCTTTCAGTTTGGTTTCCACCTGCCTTAGGGGCATCCGTCCGGTCCATCCGCAGAGGAGGCCTGTTTCCTTGGTCAGCACCTCCCCCGCCCGCCCTAGTGCAGGTTCTGTGTATGTGTCCCAGATGAGTCCTTGTGGCATCAAGCTTGAAGTCTCCATTTAAACTTGTCCCCCTTGGACTGCAAGCTTCCAGAAGTGAGGTTTGTCAGTCCATCTTAGGACCCTGTCTCTGGTCCAGCATCTGTGTTGCTCACTCAGTCTGTTGGCCACTTCTCTTCATGGGAGTTTCTGATTACGCGCTGACCTTCATTGTCACGTTAGCTGGTTTAATGCCCCCAGTAGCCTGGGAGGTGGGTCATACTTGTATCTCTTCTAGCGAGGAGGAGATGGAGAGCCACGGAGGTTAATTTGTCGCAAGCCATGTGGCCAAGGTGCAGTCAAGCCAGGATTCCCACTGAAGCAGTTTGACCCCCTGGATTGAGCCATTCGTGGAAACCACTAAACTCCAGCCCAACCATGAGAAAAAACCCCAACCAAGGAATATTCTACAGAATATGTGACATGCACTCCCCAAAACTGTCAAGGCCATTAAACAGGGAGAGTCTGAGAGACTGTCACACATGAGAGAGAACCTGAGGAGGTGTGACAACTAGATATAATGTCCTAGATGGGATTCTGGGACAGAAAAAGGACATGAGGACAAAACTGGTGGAACCCAAATGAAGTGTGGAGCTTTATTTCCAGGAAAGTCTCTCTGTCGTGACAGATGTGCCATAGCCACGTCAGATGTCAGCGGTCGGAGGAACCTGCATGAGGGCTGACTCTATTATCTTTGCAACTTCTCTGCAATGTCTAAAACCAGCCTAAAATCAAAAGTTGATATAAATTTTTTTAATGCTTATTTATTTTTGAAAGAGAGCTAGACTGCGAGCAGGGGAGGGGCAGAGAGACAGACTCAGATTCTGAGGCAGGCTCCAGGCTCTGAGCTGTCGGCACAGAGCCCGACACGGGGTTCGAACCCACAGACTGCGGGATCGTGACCTGAGCTGAAGTTGGATGCTTCACCGAGACACCCAGGCGCCCCAGAAATTAATTTAAAACAATAGTTAAAACCACAATCCCACTGCATTCCACAGCTTGTCTGGCTTGTCACACTGTAGGTGTCCAGGTGTCCTCATGCCTTGCTGGTCCTCACGGTCAGGTGCGCAGGCCCACGTCCTTGGAAAAGCATCTTCTTCAACTTACGCTGAATTGCCAGTGGCATTGCCATTGGGCTGTCGGACCTGCTGCCTTTTTTTTAAATTTTTTTTTTTTTTTTTTTTTTTTTAGAGAGAGAGAGAGAAGGGAGAGAGAGAGCATCCCAAGCATTCTTCATGCCCAGAGCAGAGCCTGACATAGGGCTTGATCTCACAACCCTGAGATCATGACCTGAGCTGAAATCAAGAGTCAGATTCTTAACTGACTGAGCCACCCAGGGGCCCCCATGCTGCCTTTCTTATTAAGTGCCATTCTGTTCCCAGATCTCTGTGGAACCCAAGAAGGTATGGAATATGGAGAGAAATGAAAATCGTTTAGGAGAGAAATCATTTTATTTAGATAAAAAGCTCAGTATATATAGCAAGCAGAACAAATACAGGCAGTTACGTGATTTAAAAATGTTTCCATCTTCTTCAGCCCTCATCCACATCCCTCTCCTGGTGGATGTTGCTTGCGTTGATAAGTTACTGTTTTTTTTTCAATTAAAGAAAACCTTTTTTATGTTTGTTTTTGAGAGAGAGAGAGAAAGAGCGTGTGTGGGGGAGGGGCAGAGAGCGAGGGAGACACAGAATCCGAAGCAGGCTCCGGGCTCTGAGCTGTCAGCACGGAGCCGGACACGGGGCTCGAACCCAGGGACAGCGAGATCATGACCTAGGCCGAAGTTGGACGCTTAACCGACTGTGTCACCCAGGCGCCCCTTGATAAGCTATTTTTAAATCTGTCACAACTGAGAAGCATCCAAAGTTGTAATTTTGGAGAAAAGGCTGGTTCACATGGTTAGCTAAACTACGCCTGTATGTTCTTAGATGCTCCAGCAAGGCTTTCCAAAGCCAGTTGTTAAAGCAACATGATGGCTGACAGCCACATCCTGGGTGTGACCCCAGGGAGCCTGCAGCAAGACCCCGAATGTAGGTGCTGCCATGATGTGTCCAAGAGCCCCGCAGCTTTGGAGCGTTTCCATACACCGTCTCCCGCCATCTCATGTCCTCTCATGTCTTGTGTAGCAGACAAGCTCGAAGGCCCCTCAGCTCATTCACGTCTGAGTCCACACCCTCTAGGGAGTGTTCAGTGGGGTTTCTCAGACCTCGTGCTGAAACCCCCGGCAGTCTGTCACCTCCGTGGACAGCACTGTTCTAGCAGATGCCATGTGCATTTTGCTGGGCACTGAGCAGAGCACTCCGGTAGGGCTTGCGACTGGGAGTGAATTAATTCTTCATCCTCCTCGAGGATGTCTAGCCCTGTTCCAGATGCCGGAGATTCAACAGCAAGTTAAAACTAACCCATTCCTGCCTTCTGTTAATGCTACTGACATTAATCCTGTCCTATACCAAGCAGTAAAAGCACTGAAACAACTATGGTTTTGGTGTCCTGGGGAAAGCATATAAACACCGGTCATGGTCATTTGCGTCAGTTTCTTGATGAGTGAATTGCCTTCTGGATGTCTTCCGAAAGTCATGGTATTCATGTATTTACAAAGATGACAACTGATACTTCTTTGTGGAAGACAGAGACCCAATGAAAAGCAGTTGTACACTGAAAAGAAGACTTTCTTGATGTATTTCGGGAGTAAGGGAGGCCGGGGATGAAGATGGCCCGTGGGGTAGCTGGATCCCAGGAGGGAATGAAGTCAGAAAGGACTCCGCCTGGATTTCTTGTTGGTCTTTCTTCATCTCCTCTTTGATTTGCAATGTAATTCCCATATCCTAAAACCCACCCTTTTGAAGTACACAATTCAGTGGTTTTTAGCATATTCACTAATTACTAGTACGTTAGCATATATTAATACTAGTACATACTAATAGTTGTACAACCATCACTGCTGATTCCAGAAGGTCTTCATCACTCAAAAGAACAAAACCAACAAAAACCCCACACGTATTAGCTGTGTCTCCCTAATCCCAGTCGCTACCTTCACCCAGACTTAGGCAACCAGGCCTCCGCTTTCTACCTGCACGGATTTATAAATCTTCGGGACATTGCACGAAAATGGAATCAGGCAATATGTGGTCCTTTGTGGCTTCTTCCACTTAGCATGATGCTCTCAGGCTTATGCATGTTGTGACATCATCCTTTTCCTCACTGAATGATATTCCATCGTATGGATGGACCACACTGTAGAAAAATCTGTTCATCCGTGGATGGGCTATTAGGGTTATTTCCGCTTTGGGGCTATTGTGGCTGAAGCTGCTATGGACATTCACATACAAGTTTCCATGTGCGCGTGTGTATTTTCATTTCTCTCGGGTGTATGCCTCAGAGTGGAATTCCTGGGTCCTACAGAAGCAGTATGTTTACCCTTTGGAGGAATTGTCGATCTGTTTTCCACAGAGGCTGTGCCATCATGCCTTTTGACCAACAGTGTATGTGGGTTCTAGTTTCTCTGAATTCTTGCCAACATATAACTTGTCTTTTTGATTGGATTAGATTATTCAACATTTTTTTAAAATATTTATTTTTGAGGCAGAGAGAAAGAGAGTATGAGTGGTGGTGGGGGGGAGACAGAGAGGGAGACACAAAATCCGAAGCAGGCTCCAGGCTCTGAGCTGTCAGCACAGAGCTGGACATGGGGCTCGAATCCATGAACCTCAAGATCATGACCTGAGCCGGAGTAGGACACTTGACTGACTGACCCACCCAGGTGCCCCCGATTAGATTATTTTTTAAGCACCTCTTAATTCAGGATGTACAATTTTATTTAAAATAACAACTGGTTTTTTTGAAATTTAATAAAATTCGGTGTGTATGCCACGGAAGTGAGAGATAGCGGTTTTAAGTTTATTTACTTCCTGCTGTGTTCTTGGTTTATTCCTTTTTAGGAAGTAATGACAAAGTCCTGTTCCATGTAAGTTTCTGGGGGTTTTCTTCTCCCTAAAAACAGACAGACAGCCAGGACAAGATTTCATTAAGGTTATCCTATCAGTTTTTATTTGTAGGTTTTGTTTTTTTTTTTAAATTATTCTGGTCAAGAATAGGAAAGAACAATAAACTCTAGCTACCAGGAGGTAAAGGGTGTCTGGTATTATGTTCCATGAAGAGTGTAAGCATCTTGTAATGGTCTGTTATTACCCTTTCTGTTCTGTATCTCCAACTGTTTTTACTAAAAGGAAGGACGGAATGCAGTTTTAAGTCCCTTAGGGAGGATTCTCAGTAGTTTTTGAGAGTTCTTAGCACCAGAACAGTTTTATTCATTTTTAAAAATCTATACATCCTTTCTTTAACTACGTTGTCTCTCTTGTCTTGGTTGTCTTATATTACATAATTATCTCCTTTGGAGGAGAGTAAATGGGGAAGGTATTAGAAAAGGAGGACTTTATCTTGGATATGGTTGTAAGCTCTTCAGAGCAGGAACAGTTTTGTATCTGTTGAATCTTTCATAGTGCCTGGTACGTAATAGGGGCCTCAAAAGATATTTATAGGACAAATGGACTCGTGAATGGGTGGATGGATGGATGGCCTTGTAGGTGAAGTGACTTATAGATGGATGAATAAATTTCAGGTGTGTGTTAACTGATAGCTTATCTCTGGTCTGTTTTCTCTTAAACATGTGTTGGCTGTGTGATGATTGATTAACAGATGGACTAGTTTGGTTCT
Organism: Cryptoprocta ferox; assembly: GCA_028646485.1. Lineage (NCBI taxonomy): Eukaryota > Metazoa > Chordata > Mammalia > Carnivora > Eupleridae > Cryptoprocta > Cryptoprocta ferox. The sequence goes on from CM053572.1 coordinate 131,480,531, forward strand.
TGTTCCTTGGGTTCTCAATGTTTGAGATTAGCCCAGCAATTTGGAGACGTCTCATTACCTTCAGATTTAAATTGTTTCTGAGATAATTTCTAGTCACTGTAGTTTTTAAGAGCAACCAAACAGCTGTTTTAAGGGAGTGCCTGGCCGGCTCAGTCCGTAGAGCATACAACTCTTGATCCTTAGGGTCATGAATCCTATCCCCACGTTGAGTATAGAGATTGCTTAAAAATTAAATCTTGGGGCGCCTGGGTGGCTCAGCCGGTTAAGCGTCCAACATAGGCTCAGGTCATGATCTCACAGTTGGTGAGTTCGAGCCCTGTGTTGGGCTCTGTGCTGACAGCTCAGAGCCTGGAGCCTGCTTCCGATTCTGTGTCTCCCTCTCTCTCTGTGCCTTCCCCACTCACACTCTGTCTCTCTCTCAAAAATAAACATTAAAATTTTTTACAAAATAAAAAGTAAATAAAAAGCCATTTTAAGGAATTGTGAAGAAGGTAGGAAAAAATAGAATATAAAATCAGGGCTGAATCAGTTGGCAAGTCGGAACCCTATAACCATGGATTAAACTCTTGATAGCATCACATGTTCATAATTGAGGCATCTTGCTGTTTAGCGCCGTGTCTTTGGTTTTGATTTTGAATCGAGAGTGGGGGATACAATGAGTCTTTGTACCTTTATCTGGGGAAGAGTGAGCGCAGGTTAGTTTCTTCTTGATGGCTTTCTTTCTTCTTTTTCTCCCTTTTTTACCTCCTATCATTTGTGTACTTTTCATGTTTTCCTCTGCATGGAGTAGCTGATTGTAGTAACAGAGTTGGACCCTCTGGGCAGAAGAACAGGAAAAAATGATCCTTCTTGGCGGGTGAGGAGCTGGGGCCCTAACGGAGCTATCCAAAGACATGAGACCGGTGGTCTGTGAACTTAGTATTGTGAATGCACACGGACCTCTGTTCGCAGCCATACTGTTACTCAGATGTGTTTGTTTGAGATACCACATGTCTTCCTATGGATGTAGTACTACAAATGGGCCTTAGGCCCATAAGTGAGGCCAGGAAATGATGTTAATAATGTTGTGGATGACATAGCTAAAAGCTACAAATATGTAGGTACAAATAGCTGCAATACGTTTCTTATAAAAATATACAGTATTTCAGCAATATCCTCAAGGAGTTCTGTAGGCCTCTCTGTGGAGTTACTTAACTAACACTTGTGGCAAAATCTCAAGAGTTGGGGGCGTGGATTATGTCCCTGAGTCTGGAGCAGAATGTCAGCAACACGTCTTCCTCTGGAATCCAGGGCTGCATCAGCGATGGTGGGCATGCCTACATGGAAAACAAGAGGCATCGCCATTCCACAGCCAGCAGTGAAATGGGACACGCCTGGGGTCCTCAAGCCACGCGTTTCCATCATTACGGGCTGTATGCTCGCGGCTTCTCTCTTGCGGCCCCCTTGATTACCTGTCTGTCCTCAGCAGCTGGTGCAAGGGCAGCGCTGGCCTCAGCTCCTGGCTGAATTCTGCATCCTTTGAGACTGAGCCCAAACACCACCCGGGTTCCACTTAGAGCCTGGCTGCAACGAGCCTCTTTGGAATCCGATCCAGTTGTGCAGAAATGACGGCCAGCCTCAGGTCTGACCCCCTGCAGTCACGAGGTGAGGACATGAGCCTGAGACCACTCAGCCCGGTGGGCCCCGCACCGTGCGTGCCGTGGTGCGCAGGGATGGAGAGAGCACCCACTGCTGCGGGGATGCTAGGAGCCAGGCCCCCTCCTGAGCCATCCCTGGAGGGGAGGAGTCTCAGGCTTCACCTTCCCTGGGTGTTTCTCATCTGCTGGGGCCGCCCCCACTGCCGTGTTCGTGCCACATTTTTCACACTCATTTTGTGCATGGGCTTTTGCTCCTCCTTTCTTGTCTGCACCGTCTCCGAGCTTTCTGGCAAGTTTTGTGTTGGGGTTTGTGAACACCGTGGACAGGTTTTTTTGGTACAGTTCAAGCAAGTGTGTGAAAACATCAAAAGTCAGCTCTAATTCACATTAAAAACCAAACAGACTGGACGGAGGGTGGGAAAGGAGAGCGTTCCTCTGACACCATCATCAAGCCGTCTGCCTCCGGGACCTCTTTGCTTATGTCTGTCGAGCACTTGGCACGCTGTCACCGCCCCCTCCCTTCTGTATGCACCTGCTCTAATGTCACGAGAAATTAGATCTGCCCCAGGTCTGCTGTATCTGGGCTGATCCTACTCTGGGAGGTAGTGGAAATTCCTAGAGTGTAGACAATGGAGTCTGCTTTCAATTAATCAGGTCACAGACGATGAGTGCTTTTAAAAAGTCTAATTTGGCTGTGGCTCTAGAACTTTGTATGACTCTAGCTCAGTGGTTTCCAGCTAGCTAGGACAGTCCCCTCGCCCCCTATAAGTAGTTACCTCGACCAAAATGTCACTAGTGCCGAAGGTGAGAAACCAGCATTAGCATTTTGTATGTTGTAAAAGCCATATGTCTTCTAAGGTGGGTTTGAATAATAAGAATTAAAAAAAATAAGTCGAAAAGGTGTTCCTACTTCCAACGGAAAAACCGTTGACTGTAAAATAGGAAAGATCTCATTTATATGTGGAATCTAACCCCCACCCCCTGCAAAACAAACACAACAAAACAAAACAAAACCCGCCTCATACAGATACAGAGGCCAGCTCAATGGCTTGTGGGGGGCGGGGGAGGGAAGATGGGAGAAGTAAGTAAAGGGGGTCAAAAGGTACGAACTTCGAGTTATAATTGAGTCCTGGGAATGTAACATACAGCATGGTGACCATATATTTGAAAGTTGCCAAGAGAGGAGATTTTCCAAGTTCTCCTCACAAAAAAAATTGCAACCATGTGGGCTGATGGATATTAACTAGACTTACTATGTTTCTCATTTCACAATATATGCAAATATCGAATCACGTACACCTGACACCAATGTTATATGTCAATTACACTCCATTTAAAAAAATGAAGAAAAAGTGCCATTTAAATCCTTGATACTATGCTATATTATCTACATCCAGGTTCTGGAATACAGTGTGGTCAGGAACAGGGTCCCTCGGCCCCCACCCTGCCCCAGAACATTAAATGCCAGGCCTAGAAGATGCCATGTTAGAGGCGGGCCTGGATCACTCAGTCGGTTAAGCATCTGACTCTTGATTCTGGCTCAGGTCATGATCCCAGGGTCGTGGGATCAAGCCCCTTGTCGGACACTGCACTGGGCGTGGAGCCTGCTTAAGATTCTCTCTCCCTGCCTCTGGCCCTCCCCTACTCGTGCTCTTGCTCATTCAAAAACAAAAAAAAAGAAACACTGTAGGCAAAAGAGGAGAACTTTTCTTTGGCTGCTGAATTTACCACGGATTTAAGTAGCCATATTAATTTAGCCATTACAAAATTATTTGTCCCTCCCTTTGTCTTTAAAAAAAAATCAAATTTCCAAACAAATTGTGATTTTATGGTGTAGGTTATTAGAGAATCCTGAAGTGTGGCACTTAACACAGGCCAAGTAAGCACTTATGGGAGAAAAGTAGGTGTGGTGCCCTGTTCTGGGTCTGAGGCCGAGTTGTGTGTTTGGGTAAAGAATGTTCTCTTTTCTGTGAATCTGTAATTAGGACATGCCACACAGCATGGTATTTAAAGCCCACCATCATGATCTCTTTTTAGGGTTGTTTCCCTACCTTATTTTTAAACTTTGGTTTTTTTTCAAAGTTCAGAAAAGAAAATCATTTTTAAAACCAGAAAAGGGGTGCCTAGGTGGCTCAGTCAGTTAACCATCCGACTTCGGCTCAGGTCATGATCTCACGGTTTGTGGGTTCGAGCCCTGCGTTGGGCTCTGCGCTGACAGCTCAGAGCCTGGAGCCTGCTTCAGATTCTGTGTCTCCCTCCCACCCTTCTGCTCCTCCCCTGGCCTTGCTCTGTTTCACTCTCTCAAAAATACACATAAAAAACCAGAAGAGAAATATGGTAGTTTCTCTAAAAAAACTACCATAAAAGGGCAACAGTAGGTTGAAATCTGTGATGATGATTTTATCTTCTTTAGCTTAAAGTAGGGATCATCAAACTGTGGGGTAAAGGGCCAGGGGGTAACAATTTCAGGTTGCTTCACATGGCCATGGTCGGGGGAAGGAGCTGGATAAAAGGCCTTGCCCAGGGTGGAGGCACTGGAGCAATTGGTGGGAGATTAAGGATTATCTTTCAGGGCGAGGCGCTGATAACTGAGCACCATGAGACAGTGCTACAGTCTACCTCAGTCTCCAATTTAGATTAGTTTGGGCAAGTCTCCAGTGTGGCCACTTAGCCCCTTGTTGACATTAGTAGAGAGCAGGGACTTGAATTCAACATAGATCTTAGAGTTTTCACTCAGCACTTACCCTGAATCCTTATCGGTGCGCGTACGTGTGTGTGTGTGTGTGTGTGTGTGTGTGTGTGTGTGTGTCTTAATCTCTCATTGCCCAATTACAGAGATGCGTTTGGGTTTTTCCCATTATAGAATGGTTAAGAATGTGCATGTACAACTGGGAAGTATATAGGTTTGGAAATTAACTTTTTTTTTTTAATGATTCGGAGTCACCGAGATTTAATTGCAGACAATAAAATTCACCAGTGACAGGTCCACATTGGAGCGAACTGTAGTACATCTATAGAGCTGCGAGGTTATCCACACGATCCAGTTTTAGAATCGTTCCATCACCCCCAAGGCTCCCTTTTTTCCACATCCATGGTCAGTGTCCGTCCCACACCTAGCCCCAGGCATCTGGTCCTCAGCTTTCTGTGCCTGTGGATTTGCCTTTTCCGGAAATGCCATATAAATGAAACCCTACACTATGAACTGTTTTGTGTGTGGCTTTTTTCACTTAGCATAATGTTTCTTAGATTCGTCCTTACTGGTGATTCTGTCGGTGGCTTGTTTTTTATTACTGAAGAGTTCCATTGTATGGATTTATCACATTTTATTTGTCTCTATAGCAGTTGATAGTCATTTGAATGATTTCTAGTATTTGGCTATTAAAAATGCTGCTACAGGGGCGCCTGGGTGGCTCAGTCGGTAAAGCGTCCGACTTCGGCTCAGGTCATGATCTCACGGTTTCCACGTCGGGCTCTGCAGACAGCTCAGAGCTTGGAGCCTGTTTCAGATTCTGTGTCTTCCTCTCTCTCTGCCCCTCCTTCACTCATGCTCTGTTTCTCTCTGTATAATAAATAAACATATAATAAATATTAAAAAAATGCTGCTACAAATATTTGCATGCGAGGGTTTTTGAAACATTTCTTTCAAGGGGGTAGATCTCTAGGGTGAATTGTTGAAACCTGCGGTAAGTTTATGGTTAGCTTTTTTTTTTTATGTTTTATTTGTTTTTGAGAGAGAGAGAGAGAGAGAGAGAGAGAGAGGCAAATGAGAATCTGAAGCAGGCTCCACACTATCAGCACAGAGCCCGATGTGGGGCTCAAACTCACAAACCATGAGATCACGACCTGACCCGAAGTCAGACACTTAACTGACTGAGCCACCCAGGTGCCCCAAGATTGTGTTCAGCTTTTTAAGAAACTTCCAAACCGTTTTCATTTTACATCCTCACTAGTTTCTCCACATACTAACACTTATTATATTTTTTAATATCCAGGAAATCGTTTGTTGGTAATGGAAACTGGAACCCCTATGAACCCTACTTTTGAAGAAGGGATGGTATTAGTTGTGTCCGTATCTTATAGGATTGCTCTAGATCAAAGGAGTTGGGAATTTTTGAGCAAGTGCTTTGTATGGTAAAAATGTTATTGGTGATTATGTGCAGGAAAGTTCTTAGCTATTAAACTGAACACATATCCGTCTTAGAGATCAGGATGAAAACTTGCCCAAGTTTTAATAAAATGTGTATGTTCTGATCACACTTTTAAAGACATTTTTAAACTCCAGTTGTAAGCTTTCTCCATATGCTAGGCTGCCTGTATTGTGCATTAAATTATCAGCCTTACTTAACAATGACAGACTATAATGGCTTGCATATGGTGGGCAAATTTTTCTTCCCTACTCCATCTTGGCTGGTCTGGTAAATGTCTGCTTGTGACTTCATTTTTAAATGCCTGTGGGTGGCCTCTTTCCTAGACCTGGGCATATGTGTTCTGTTCGAAGAGAATGAGGCAGAACATTTGGGAGCTCAGAGAAACCACCAAGAACAATCTATGTAAAAATACCTACTTTGGTTTTACTTTGCAGTTCTGAGTTCATGCAAAGGGCCGGGTTAAACTTTTCCAAGGAACAAAGGGAGTGTTTTGAATGCACTTCCCGTCCTACCTGTGGGAGGCAGCTGCTGTGTGTAGGTCTAGTGGGACTGGCCGGGGGCTTTCGGTTTGCAGTCTGGGCGGATTTCCTAGAACTTGCTTATCAGCAGCTCTTCACACCTGTTGAAAAAGACCTTTGGACTAAGGAAGTTGAACTGTGTGTTTGATCATGTAGGACTCTGTCAACAGAGGGCTTCATGGTACCTTCACCTGAGAAGGTAAAAAGGACCCCCACAGAACTCCAGGGAAAGTGCCTGCATGCTGTATAGCCTCTGGAAGTCAGGGGGTTTGTGTTAATCCTTGTGACAATTTATACTAATTCAGCAATGTCTCATAATGAAATGTCTGATTCTTACTAGACAGGCAGTTAAAAAATTTTTATTTTATCTTTATTTTGAGAGAGAGAGAGAGAGGGAGACATAGAATCCGAAGCAGGCTCCAGGCTCTGAGCTGTCAGCACAGAGCCCGATGCGGGGCTTGAATTTACCAACCGCGAGATCATGACCTGAGCCGAAGTTGGATGCTTAAACAACTGAGCCGCCCAGGCACCCCTGGAAAATTTTAATAATCAGGAAGCACATGAAATCCATTTTGATTAAAAAACAAAAAAAATAGTGCAGGTGATAGTTCTAGCAAGCAGTGCCTTGGACTTAGGGTTTGGAGGGTAGAGGACGACCGATGTGATTTATGATTTCATGATTGTAGCTAATGAGTAAAAGTTATCACTTTATAGAATTTTGAAAGTTTCCATTTGAATGTGTGTGTGTGTGCACGCGCGTGTGTTTAGATATTTCAGAGCTTTAAAATGTTGCAGTGTAACATTAAAAGGGATAAAGATGGGGCGCCTGGGTGGCTCAGTCGGTTAAATGTCCAACTCGTGATCTCAGCTCAGGTCTTGATCTCAGGGTTGTGAGTTCAAGTCCCATGCTGGATGTGGCCTACTTAAAAAAAAAAAAAAAAACAAAACACTTTGATGACTCGGTTGGTTGCATGTCTGGCTCTTGGTTTCGGCTCAGGTCATGATCTCAGGGTCCTGGGATCAGGCCCCTTGGTGGTATGAAGCTTGCTTGATTCTCTCTCTCTCTCTCTCCCTGTCTCCCCAACTTGCACATGCATGCTCTCTTTCTCTCTCTAATATATATATATAAAAAAAAAAATGGGGCATCTGGCTGGCTGAGTCAGTAGAGAGTGCAACTCTTGATCTCAGAATCATGAGTTCAAGTCTCATGTTAGGTGTAGAGATTACTTAACAAAAATCTTTAAAAAAAAATTAAAAAGGATGAAAAAATAGTTCAGACACTTGGAAGTCTTTTTCTAGGTCGTTACAGATGATGTGGTTTTGGCATGGAGCGATATTTGACAGAACAGTCTTAGAGGAGGCAGGAAGCAAATACTCCTTTTCGAAGCAGCTGTCTGCTAATAAATTGGGAGGGACAGGCAGTTGTTAAGTGTCATTCTTGGCGTTCCCTGTGTCTTAGCCTGAACCACCGATCAGAGTGACTGATGCATGCGGAGATGGGAACTTGATGCTCTGTGTGTGTGTGTTTTAAGTGTATTTATTTTGAGAGGGACCTGGAGGGGCAGAGAGAGAGAGGGAGAGAATCCCAAGCAAGCTGATGTGGGGCTGATGTGGGGCTCGAACCCATGAACCCGTGGGACCATGACCCAAGCTGAAGTCGGACGTCTAACCGACAGAGCCACCCAGGCGCCCCTGTTTGTTCTTTAAATAAGGCAGGGTCCTGGATTTGTAGAGAGAATTTTCACTTTCAGTTTCGATGCTGTATATGACTGTGGAGGATTTCAACCCCTCTTTGGAGGGAAGGTTGAAGAAACCCATAACTGGGTAATAAGGAGAAAGGGAATGCCTGCGGGCAGGGCTTTGATAGGATTGTAATGGGGGAGGCTAGCACAGCCACGGAACTCGCGGGGGAATTCTGTGAGCCCATCCCAGGGAGCAGGAGAGCCGGTCCCAACTGCTTTGACCAGAACTCAGCGTCGACTTGGGATCCTGAGTGAGGGTGGTGACCGCGAGTCCCGGTCCCTGGGTGCCGTAAACAAGGGCATCACGGGCAGCAGGAGAGGAATTCGGAAGTCAGAGTTTTATATCTTCTTAAAGTTTCCCTCCTGTGAAAGAGAATACATGGTGTGTGTGCTAACTGGCCACTTACAGTTACCTCTGTGTTGTTGTATTTTAATTGTGCGTTGACGTCTTCATTTCATTTATGAATTGCTTCAGGAGATGAATAGTATGAGGTGTGGAAAGAGCATGGGGTTAGGAGTTGGGGACATGAGAGATGCGGCTGGGTCACCAGTGGGTAAGCAAGGGCGTGGGCTCTGGGCTTCGATTTCCTACTGGTGGCAGGGTTCTTAGCTTACCGAGGGTTAGTATTAGGGCCAGTGTCCTTGAGGCTCTCTGCGCATGACCGTGACACATCGTGGGCACTCCGTTACTGGAAGCTAGCTACTATTTGTGCTATCTGTCAACACAATTTAAAGCCGCACAAAGTGATGAGTTTACTTCTTTTTTTTTTAATCTTTTTTTTTTTAATTTTTTAATATTTATTTTTGAGACAGAGAGAGACAGCGTGAGCAGGGGAGGGGCAGAGAGAGAGGGAGACACAGAATCTGAAGCAGGCTCCAGGCTCTGAGCTGTCAGCACAGAGCCCGACCGCGGGGCTCGAACCCACAAACCGTGAGATCATGACCTGAGCTGAAGTAGAATGTTTAACCGACTGAGCCGCCCAGGCGCCCCTAATCTTTTTTGTTTTTGAGAGTGAGCAAGACAGAGCACAAGCAGAGGAGGGGCAGAGAGAGAGGGAGACACAGAATCCGAAGCAGGCTTCAGGCTCTGAGCTGTCAGCACAGAGCCAGACACGGGGCTCGAACACCCGAACCATAAGATCATAGCCTGAGCCAAAGTTGGCCGCTTAACCGACTGAGCCACCCAGGCACCCGTGATGAGTTTACCTCTACTATTTATCCCCTACCAACTCCATAAAGAAACCAGTTGTAGTCCCTTAAACTGTAAGTTGACTAAACTATAATCAACATATTTTAAATATTTCACTTAGCATTTGAAATCAAAACAAATTAGGTAGGCCAATAAAATGAGGTTGAAAGTTCTAGAGAAAGTGGTTCAATGTAAGTACCATTTCTTTTATTAAAAATTTTATTTAACGTTTATTCATTTTTGAGAGAGCATGAGCTTGCATGCACGAGTAGGGGAGGGGCTGGAGAGGGGGTGCAAAGGATCCGAAGTGGGCTCCGAGCTGACAGGAAAGAGCCTGATGGGGGGCTCAAACTCCTGAAGTTGTGAGATCATGACCTGAGCCAAAGTCAGACGCGTAATCAACTGAGCCACCAGGCGCCCCTGTATGTGCCATGTGATAACTTAGGTATCGTATTTCCACATTAACACACTGTGTCATAAGGATGTGCATGTTTAGTGTCATTTTGGTTGGGATTGATGACCTTGAGCTAAGTAGAAATAACATAATGAGTTACTAACGCTCACTGTTACATTCCATCACATGGGCATACAGCATCGTGATGATTTTACAGTTTGACCAGTAAACACCCAGTGATTTCTCCAAACTTTTATCACTTGTTCTTAGAAACAAGTGGTTTTCATATTGTGAAATGAAAGGAAAGGGAATTCATCATTGAAAAGGTAAATACTATGCTCGTTTCATTTGTCCAGTAGGGAAATACCAAATGGAAATAAAATCAACACACAACAACAGCAACAACAGACCAGGCCCCGGGTTAGCAATGGGATCTGGAAGTAGTTGTGTTGGGCTATAGTCCTGAACACTGGAGTTCCTAGCAAACGTCACACCTGTGGATTGGGTTCTGATCTTAACTAAAACTTTAGTCCCTCTCTTGGAGAGTTCATTTGACACTTAGGTCTGGTGCCAGCCGGAAGTCAGTGGGTGTCCTGATGCCCTCCATGTGGGCACGTGCGTGGGGCCTGGCGCCGGGAAGACTGAGGCCAGCAGATCCCAAAGAGTTTTTGTCACAGGGTGAAGCAGTGTCATGACCTGGTTAAACTTGTTTTTGGAACCCAACTGCCTTGGTGTCAAGTTCTTTCTATCTTACGAAGCTGGGCAAATTACTCTGCCTTTAGGCCGTCACTTCTCTGACTTGACTTAGCTAATAGTGCCTGCCTCAAGGGCACTTGTGAGTGAAATGAGATCATCCACATAAACCACTTGCATTTCAGCAGCATGGAGGAGGCGGCTGGAGGGGGCTCATGGGGGTTCTACTTCCTCCTTCCCTTTTCTGCATCCTCTGGTGGGACACTGGTCGCGCTTGTGTCTAGTAAAGGCTGGGGATGTTGCTTTCCGAGGAGCCATTCTTGTCTGAGAAAAACGTTTGCTCCTTAAAAACTCTTTTTTTTTTCCTTAAAGGAATGCAGTAGTCAGTAATTTGGAGAGTGGTGATTTGGCACAAAACATAGCCCAAACCCCTAGTTAAATCCTGTTTGCTTTGTTTACAGGGGACACGGGTCTGGCTGAGAGAAAATGGCCAGCATTTCCCAAGTACTGTGAATTCCTGCGCAGAGGGTGTCATCGTCTTCCGGACAGACTATGGTCAGGTGAGCACAAGTTTCTGCAGCTTCACGATGTCCACGTTCTGCCCCCCGGGGCTGTCTTCCATGAGAGCATGTGTGTTCAGTCCCCCCACCCCCCCCTCCATACCTTACATAGTTTTTTCTAAGTGGTAAACCCAAATCCCAGAAAGAATGGATCACGTACACTGTAAGTGTGTGAGATGCAATCCCATTCTCCACATGGAACACCCACAGTGTTCTAGCCAGTACGGGCCGGGAAAGCACTACACTTGGCTCATTCTCTCCCTGGGAATGCTGGCAAAGAATCGCAAGTAGAGGGTGCAAGCAATTTCAGAAAGATTTCACAATTATTGATACATGCATGTTGGTTTCATTACCACTTTCCCTGAAGATTCTGAACTTGCTGAGGGTGTTGGAAACCACCAGTCTGCCAGTGAGAATGTAGGTAGTGGGGAATCCTGTAGAGCAAGATGGACTCCACCACCTACCCGAGCTCCCTCGTCCACCTCGTTCGGCAAGTGAAGAGTTTCCTTGTGCAGAGGGTAATCCGTTGGTTCTGGATCCTGGTTCTTTGGTGTAACATAAAAGCTGTAGTATCACTGAAAACAAATAGGTGAGTTCAGAAACTGGCTCACTGGTTATATTTGGGCAATTGTGAAAGGAGGCTGGTGTCTCCATTTTATAAGGGAAACTAATTTTAATGTTACAGACGGATCCCTTTTTCAGAGGCACCTATCGAAACAAGATCTGTGCTGGAGGGGGGATGGGCTAGATGGGTGATGGGCATTAAGGAGGGCACTTGTTTGGGATGTGCACTGGGTGTTATATATGTAAGTGATGAATCACTAAATTCTCCTGTGAAACCATTATTATACTATATGTTCATTAACTTGGATTTAATAAGAAAAAAAAGGAATAGAGGTTGACGTAGTCTTAAGAAGGATGCACTGAATCCTGAAAATTAGGGCAGAGGGCAAACTGTTCAGCAAAGAAGTGTAAAATAGCAAGGAGTATTATTTAGCAAGTAATAGTAAAAATAGCTGTTCATTTAATTGTAAAGAATAAGAGATGTCATAATATTTGTATCCCAAGTTGATGACTTGGATAAAACTAGTTCTACCCAATTGTAAGCTTCAAAAGAAAAACTTGGAAAAACAGATGGTTACTTAATTTAGAATGGAAATGCACTCATATTTTATCTGCCTCTGTCATGTCTTGAACAATATTTGTCCAAAAACAACTCACTTGTTTTACTACTATATTCTAAGTATATAAATACTACGAAAGACCTAAAGAGAGAAGGAGGTCATATGCCGAGTATTTAAAGCTCATAGTTTCTGAATCTGGTTGGCAAGTTTGTTGAGAACAAAAGCTTGGGTGTCCATGTTGAGTCGTTTAAGGCCAATGGCTACTTGCTTATCGAAACTTCTTAGAGATCATCTCGGTGGTGGTACCTTTCTCCTTTCATGGCTTAAAAAACAGTGGTGTTACTGGGCTGTTTTGCAATCCCTCAGTTTCTTTTTCATCTGAGAGTCTTGATACTTGTTCAGCATTTGGTGGTAAAGACCTAGCTGTGTTTTGTAGATGCAGATTGCGGGGAGTGGAGAGAGAGGGCAGATCGATCACACGTCTAACGGTTACGGCCAGCGTGGATGCTGTACTGCTGCCCCGTCTGGTTTCTTTCTCGTCAGATTCTTGCGTTGTGCAGTATGATCTGTAAACTGAGGACGGGCTAAGTGCCTTTTGCTCAGCTTCGGGTCGGGCACTGCTTCAGTGTTTCCATTCCCATGCAGAGTTGGTCCGTGTTTGTCTGTCTTGCCATTTTTCTGTCCATCTTCCCTTCCCTCCTTCCCCAGATGACAATGCACTTCCTTTTAGGTCTGTGCACACTTCTCAAGATGATGTAAAAAAGGAGAACAGTATTTAAACAGTGCACCTGACTTGATGTAACTCTGTTCCTGAAAGTCTTGTGAAATAGCTTTTAAATAGAATTTTCTTTATTGACTTATTTTTTATTCCCAAAGATAATTCTTTTTTTTCTTAAAAGAATTTTTTTTTAAATGTTTGTTTTATTTTTGAGAGAGACCCCAACAGAGTGCAGGTGGGGGAGGAGAAGACACAGACTCCAAAGCAGGCTCCTGGCTGTTGGCACAGATCCAGATGACCTGAGCCGAAGTTGGATACTTAACCGACTGAGCCTCCCAGGCACCCCAATTCTTTTTTCTTTTTAACTCTTCCCCCCTCTATTGAAAAAATTGTGGTAAAGACACCTAACATTAAACGTAACCATTTTTAAGTATATACTTCAGTAGCGTTAAGTATATTCATATTATTGCACAAGACAACTCAAACTTTTTCATCTTGCGATCCTGTGACACTATACCCAGCAAATGCTTAATTCCCCATCTCTCCTCCCACCGGATCTTGCTGACCACCTTTCTGCTTTCTTCTGATTTTGATTACTTTGGATACTTTGTGTGAGAGGGATCGTACGGTATTTGTCGTTTTTTTCTGGTTGGCACATTGCTCTTGACCTAATGTCCTTGAGGTTCTAAGTTTGCTTTTCTTCCTCTCTACCACCCTTTGCTCAGCAGAGCCTCACACAGCAACTCCGGGTCTTTGGTGCCACTAAGACACAAGGTCGGCACCCTGTGCCACTTGAAGCCATTTTCAGGTCTGGTCCACGTGTAGCACACCATGAGCAGAGGTGGCATGGGGTGGTCAGGCCAGTAGTTCTGGTCACTGTTGACAGTATTTAGGGATTGTGGGCTTAGAACCAAATCAGAATAACATGCACTTAACCATGAAAGCAACTCTCAACTTTGACTTCTAATCTTCCTTCCGTTGGTCATCAAATACTCGGTTTTAGATTGTCCACTCTGTCATTCTCAAGTATAATTAGCTTGGAGATTTGTGTAGGGATTACAGGGTTTAAGATACAAGAAGACTGACACAGATGGAAAGAATTGGGTTCAGACTTGGATCAAGAATTGAGAGTGGCCAGAGGACTCTAGTGTCTTTCTCTCCTGGCCTACTTCTTTCTCTCCTCACATCCCAAGTTTGCTGTGGGATATGTGGGTGTAGTCACCAAGGATTAGGGGAAGTTCACGAACTTGTTCTGTTCCCAGGACGGGAGCAGCCACTCCTTAACTGGGCAGGGACAGATTCTTGAAGGGAGTCACGGTCAGAGACACAGAGCATGGCCTTGTCCTGGCCAAGCCTGTCTATGGTAACTTTGTAAGGTATTGGTTACTTTTAAATCAGTGAGTCTGGGAGAAGGAGAGAATGAGGAGTTATTGTTTAATGGGTACAGTTTCAATTTTGGAAGATGGAACATTTCTGAAGGCCGATGGATGTTGGTTTTGCGTGTATAACCACGCCAGTGTGCTTTACTGCCGCTGAACTGTGCACTTAAATGGTCACAGTGGTAAATCTTACATTAGTATGTAAAATTTACCACAATAAAAGAAAAAGTCAGTGTTTGAGGTCAAATGATAACTGGGAAAAGTTGTCAACTGGGTATTTTTCCGCATTTTTATGAATTTTTTTTAAATGTTTATTTTTGAGAGAGAGAGAGAGAGAGAGAGAGAGAGAGAGAGACAGGATCGGAAGCAGGCTCTACACTGACAGCAGAGAGCCCAAAGCTGGGCTCCGACTCACGAACCAAATGGTGAGATCATGGCCTGAGATGAAGTCGGAGGCTTGACCAACTGAGCCACCCAGGCGCCTCAGTTTTTTCTGCAGTTTTAAAAACAATTCTGGTAAAATTTTTGTTACTAAAATGTGAACCCTCAGAACCACCTTGGAAACTATTAGTTTGCCCTTGGGTTTGGAGTGTGCGTCTCATCTTTCATGGGAACCACCTTGGTGGTCTTGTTCAGATGCAGATTTGGATCGACAGGTCTGGGATGGGGCCTGAGACTCTGCATTTCTCACAAGCTCCCCGGGTGATGTTGGGGCTGCTGGTGCTGCTGGTTCATGAAACACATTTGAGTAGTGAGGACATAGGGGACATTCCTTAGAGCCCCCAGGGTGTCATGTGGGACACAAGAGCTAGAAGTTGTCTCCACCCCCTATATGCACCACGAGTCCTAAGGTTGTGAAGGAAGCAAAGGTAAAAGGCGGAGGGCTTTCGGTAAAGGTGGAGAGGGGCACCTGGGTGGCTCAGTCAGTTAAGCATCCGACTTCGACTCAGATCATGATCTCCCTGGTCCCCGAGTTCGAGCCCTGCGTCGGGCTCTGGGCTGACAGCTCAGAGCCTGGAGCCTGCTTCAGATTCTGTATCTCTCTCTCTCTGCCCTTCTTCTGCTCACACTCTGTGTCTGACTCTCTCAAAAATAAATGAGTGTTAAAAAAAAAAAAAAAAGGAGCTGGAGAACTTTCCTTTGGCTTCCAAAGCTCTTCTGTTCCCCTTGCTCTATGCCCTTCCTTCCTAGGATCATTTCCCCATGAGCATGGCCGGGTTGTGCTGACTGCCCCAAAATGGCTCTCAAATGGATCACAAAGCAGTTTTGAAGTCCTCTTTGGCGTGGGAAGCCCAGCAGAGCCCTGTGTAACTAAAATCCTAAAGCGAGACCTCAGGGACACAGGGTAGGTAAGAGATAATAGTGTGTCGATTTTTTTGTGAGAGTGCTAAAGGGCACATTCTCTGATTTCATTTAGTCGCTGAGAAGTTTGTGCATGCACTCAGCCTTTTTTTTTTTTTTTTTGCCAGGGAGATAGGTTTACTGTTAACTTAAAATTCCATTCCACAGTTAACCTACTGTAGGTTGGTCCAGGGAATAGAGAGGACCAAATGTTCCCATTTGATTTATAACTTCTGCTCTACTCGGTGTGAAGTATTTGCAGATGGAAAAAGAAGTGTGCAACAGACCTGCTATCACACTTAGTTGAAAAATAGGCATAATTGTGGCCCGTGGTGGACCCAGCACACGGGCAGGTCAGTACTTGTCCTCAAAGTTGCTTATAAGCATACACTGTTTTATTGCACTTTGCTTTATTGAGCTTTGCAGATAATGCGGTGGGTTTTTGTTTTGTTTTTTAGTGTTTTTTTCGGTTTTGTTTTTTTGGTTTTGGTTTTTTTTTTTCTTTTCGGATTGAAGATTTGTGACAGCCCAGCTTCAGCAAGACTGTTGGTGACATTTTTCCAACAGCATGTGTTCCCTTTGTGTCTCTGTCACGTTGTGGTAACTCTTGCAATATTTCAAACTTTTTCATTATCCTGTTTGTTATGGGATCAGTGATTATGACTCCTTGAAAGTTCAGATGATGGTTAGCATTTTTTAGCACGTACTTTTTACATTAAGGTGTATATATTGTCTTTTAGGCCTGTCGCCTTAATAGATGATACTGTAGAGCAATTGCTTCTTGGCCTTTTGGCTAAGATCAGGTGTAGTACAGAGTGGTGTAAACCTGACTTTTGTATGCGTTGGGAAACCAAAGAATTCATTTGAATCACGTTGGTTTTTTTTTTTTTTTTTTCCTTTTGGCGATGTTCAGTGTACTGCGTGGTCTGGAACTAAACCCATAATATCTCTGAGGTGCACCTGTGTACTTCTTGGATGTTAAACTGCGGACAGAGTTTCAGACGAACACCGCAGCTTTGCAGGGTACAAGTATGGCTAAAAGATCAACTCTTACGAAAGCATAAGATGGAAGAAAGCCTTGAACATTTCTGGAACATCCATGAGGTGCACGGGCAATCACGACAGCACCCTTTCGGAGCTTTGTAAATTGAGTAATAAGTTCTAAATTAGATTTTTCACTTTGAGAGTGAGCTCTATTATTGTTTCTGAAAAGTGCCTAATTTGATTGCTCTGAAGAAGATTACAGTGATATCAATTTACCTAATTGTGTTTTAAGGGGTAGTTATTTAACTTACCCCAGTAAACTTAATCAAGACGATTACTCTTTGCCATGATTCTGTTGGGTTTTTTGTTTGCATTGTCTCTCTATGGGGTCTTCAGAAATATTTTACGGCTCGGGGTTTAATCGCCCCAGTCTACAGATAAATGGCCTCCTCCTCGCCCTTCCTTTTTTATTTGCTTGCAGCAAGTATGATTAGATTTGGGTTTAAAAGTTATTCTCATTTGATTAATTCACAAAAAGCCCATGAGATTGCCTGGTACTCTCAAGTTAGTCCTCGACCCCACAGGAAGTCAGACTTTCTCGGCCCTGCAGGAGACACGCTACTAAATATTTATAATCCCACCTCCCATGTAAAGCCGTCTCTAATCTTTCTGGATTGACCTTCTGGTTTTGATGGGTTGGAATGAATACTTTGGGCCCAATTTTGTGAAACCTGATAGTGGATTAGTGTAGTGATATTTTTTTTGTTACATTTTTAGTCATTTCACACACTTTCTACCCTGTCCAGCTGCTTTTCTTTGCTGTTTTCCCCTCACGTCGCCCCCATGGGTGACTTTGTGTGCTCCTCCATTGTCGTGTGCTGCACACCCTCCCCCCATGTGGACTGTCCTCTCCCGGGTCCTGGGGACCTCTCGCCGCAAGCCTGCTGAGTGCTGGAGAATGGACAGTGGGGCGGCCCACACGTCTCCTGTTTTGCAGCACCACACGGGACCCTGGTCCCGCACACGGTCAGGTAGACGGCTCAAACTCTGTGAGTTCGTTTCCAGGGGCAGCAGGTTGGATCTGACTGCTAACAGGAAGTGGTGGATTCTAGATATTTTAACTGAGTTAAAAATCTCATCTGAAAGGAAGCCGACTGCCCAGCTCCCTCCCCCCCACCATCCCGAGTGCCCTGGATTTCAGCATTCCACAAGGCTTCACACGCAAAGCCAGCCAGGGTCGAGGCAGCTGCCTGCGGAAAGAGGCCTCACCTCCAGCTCCTTCCGTGTGCACGGCAGTTGGTGCGGCCCCCCAGGTGGGGTGGCCCAGCACCCCCATCCCCGCCCCAGAGCCCCTCAGATGAGTGGTAGGGGAAGGGGCAGACAAGCAGGGAGACACTTAAAGTTAGGAAGAGGGAGGGAAAGGAATTTGGGGGACAGCATTCATGATGCGGAAACAGTCACTAGCAGCCACTTAGTCACTAGGGTGTCGTGAGCCGAGGAGCTGAGCTCTGAGACAATAGTACAGATGCTGTCCGGTCCGCTGGCTGGACAGAATTCCCTTGCTTTTATGTTGTTGTCGTTGTTGTCGTTGAAGTATATCCTATCACCTTCTCAACCTTTTTATTTCCTTTTTGGGGAAGAGAAACATCCTCATCAATGCACGTATTGGGGGGGGGGGGATGTTACTCCTTTTGTTTTCAAAAGGAAGGAAACCTAGATTACGTATGCTTTTGCCCCCTGTGGCCTCTCAAGACTCAAGCGTCCCTCGTATTGTAATGGCTGCTTCCAGATTAACCTGTGGGTCCAGCTGAACCGTATGAAATTGCCATTTCTCTTGGCCGAGAGGATGGAATGTCGGCGGTTCTGTGGTTCAACCCAAGAGCGTGTTCATGACCCTCTGTTTTAATTTTGTGTCGAAGCTTATTGACATCCTTATGAGTTCAAGATGGAATAAAAGGTTGAGTTTTCCTGGTGGCTTACAGTGAAGTTTAACAAAATAGGAGTGTTTCTGCAGTGCAGTCAAGAGGCACAGCATATCCCTAAAACAGTATACAGCCCTGGCTTTTGGAGTATGACCGCCATCTCTAATGCTCTTGCTCGTGTGTGTTTGTTAACAGCTGTGACAAGCTGGGAGATTTGTATTCTTTTTGGGGTTTCCATTTTCTCCAGGTGTGTAAATGATTTGCCATGATCGGTTTCTACTGCGAATATTCAAATTTCAGTTAAAAGAAAAATGGTCTACATTTTTTTTTTTTGGAGTTTGGGTTTTCCTCTACTGTTGAGGGTGTATGTTTATTGTGGTAAATATACATAACAAAACTGACCATTTTAACTATTTTAAGTGTATAATTTGGTGGCATTAATTACATTATGTGTGAAAGCATCACCGCTATTTCCAAAATTTTTTCATCACCCCAAAACAGAAACTCTGTACCCATTAAGCACTAACTCCCTGGGTAGCTTATTTTTAAACTTTGGGACCTTCTTGATGCCTTTTCTTGTGCCACTTTTAGAAAATAAGAGCATCTTAGAAATTCTGGTTTGTATCTTTCTCAAGGACTAGACCATGGCAAGGAAAACTTGCTGTAGACCTAGCTTCCAGGTTCCTGGGGGGCAGAATCAGATGCTGACCAATGGTGAATATTGGCACTAGCCACGTGATGTGCCCATGAGGATGGATGGTACTGCCCAAACCCTTCCCTTCTCAAAAGGGAGGTGTCTGCATAGCCAGCTAAACATAAGGGGAGGGGCACCTGGGTGGCTCAGCTGGTTAAGCGTTCGACTTTTGATTTCAGCTCAGGCCATGATCTCGTAGTTCATGAGTTCGAGCCTCACGTTGGGCTCTGCGCTGACAGCATGGAGCCTGCTTGGGATTCTCTCTCTCCCTCTCTCTCTCTCTCAAAATAAATAAATAAACTTAAAAAAAGGGGGGAAGAGGGGCACGCTGGTGACAAGTGACAGATAATTTTTAAAAATCAGGTGGGTTGGCTTCTTTTGTTGAAATTTAGTATGGATCCATCTGTTATTCTTGGAAGTCATTTTAATCAAAACAGTGCAGCTGTATTAAAAAGACAGCACTGAGCTGGGAACCTCTTAAATTTTCTGTGCCTTTCCCACATTTTGCTGTTCCATCCTGGAAATACCCGTCTCTGAGCTGGATATTCACCACCAGTGTGCAGAGTTTCTTAGAAGTCTGTATTCCAGAGACTGAATGCCCCCCCCCTCCTGGGACTTTCAGTCCCGCTTTGAAGACCAAGTCAAATGCGCTTTGTCCAAAGTACTTGGTTTTCAGTGAGAAAACGTTTTTATGCTCTGAAAGCCTCGTGAGTCTTCCTCTCTAGAACTCTTCCAAGAATTTGGTTTGGCATCTTGTGGCTCAAAGATGGAAAGTCAAATGTTTCCATTCATTTGCACTCTGGGGCTACAGAAAAAAAAAAAAAAAAATCTGCTTGTTTATTAGTGACCCAGCTCCAGAAAGAAAACATGCGCGTATTTGCAAATCTGCGTAGCTCTGTTTATTGTAAATTCTACTCACCGTTGTAAATTTTAGCATTTTGAAGCCGAGATTGTTA
Source organism: Cryptoprocta ferox (assembly GCA_028646485.1). Lineage (NCBI taxonomy): Eukaryota > Metazoa > Chordata > Mammalia > Carnivora > Eupleridae > Cryptoprocta > Cryptoprocta ferox. Next base: position 131,500,530 of record CM053572.1, read on the forward strand.
TCCCATATATTTCCACGGCTACGTTGAACAACATCTACATCGAAACGGGAAACAATGTATACAGTAATCAACACTACAGGATGTGTTGATTACAGCATACAGTATACAGCAGGCTCCATGCCGGCTGAGGAATGTGGGCCGGGTCAAGTGTGGCCAGCCTTAGCTTGCTGAGAGCGCACACCACTTCTGTGTTGTTCCCCGCCATATTCCCAGGACCACTGAAAAATGCCTTAGGAAGACCTAGAGAACCCAGTCTCTGGGGCCTGCCTGCTGGCACCTTTATGGGAATCCAGTTTAAGTGGATTAAGAATCCAGGGTATTTCTGACTCTTTGAGACCATGGTGTTTTCCCTATCCCCTCTGGACAGGACAGCTGGGCCCCACCACTGGATAGGTAGACAGGTGGCTAGGGAGTTGGATGCTGTTGGCAGTATTTATTGGCCCCAGTGGGGCTCTAGCTGAATATACATGCTCCCTCCCTCCCTCTCTGCCAGAGAAGGTGTATAGCCTCCGCCATGGGTCATGAGCTGCTTTGGCTCCCTGTCCTCCTCCGGTGGGCCAAATTGGTGCCTTTTTCCTTTTCTCCCTTGCGGATCTCTCTCGACTGTGGTCTCTCTGTCCCTCTGGAAAGAGCCTCTTCTTCCCAGCCTTCAGGCTTCGTCTGTTTGTACCCGAGCCTGCCTCTGACCTGCCTGTCCCTCTTATGCTTTGGGATTCCAGGCTGGGCTTCTGGGCAGCACACTCTGCTTGTGCCTCTGTGAGCCTGCGGCACATCCGGACTTTTCCAGCGGCGCTAACGTGCAGGCACGCAGAGAAGGGTTGACGTTTTGTGCCATCAGTCCCATTGTTGCTTTCCGTTTTGTGGTTAGCTTAGCACGTTGAATCGCTCATACTTGAAGGCACAGGGATGCTCTGTTGCTTCCTGGTACCGAGAAACTGAGCATAGCTAACTAGTCCCGAGGGCTCGGCTCAGACCAGGTTGCAGTTTATGACTGGGAGAGGTGAGTACAAAACATTACATCAAAACTGGGTTTTTTTGGGGGGCGCCTGGGTGGCTCAATTGGTTAAGCGGCCGACTTTGGCTCAGGTCATGATCTCACGGTTCGTGAATTTGAGCCCCGCATCGGGCTCTGTGCTGACAGCTCAGAGCCTGGAGCCTCCTTCAGAATCTGTCTCTTTCGCTCGCTCGCTCGCTCGCTCGCTCGCTCGCTCTCTCTCTGCCCCTCCCCTGCTCGCTCGCTCTCTGTCCCTCAAAAAAGTGAATACATGTTAAAAAATTGTTTTTAAACTAGATTTTTTTTTTTTGGAGACTGAAACACTATTTGTTTATTATAAGTATCATTTTGTGAAAAACGTATGTGAAGATCTTGTTTGGAAACAAGACCGTGTACAGTTTATCTGCGGGAATTGGACATGGTCGTGTAGCGGTGGCTGGAATTTCAGTGGAAAAAGCAGAGGCAGTTTGTTCAAACAAATCCAGGTGGTTCTCTCTGTGTGACTGACAAATTTGCATTCCATTCCCCAAAATTCATTTATAGGCCTGTAATGGGGAACCAGCTCTCCCAAAGACTCCGTGCTGTACACGAGTTGCGCGTCCAGTCCATGCACAGACACCAGGGACCCACAGCGCACTGGGGCGGAGCAGAAGCCCTGTGTCGCCTGATTCCAATTTTAGACACGGTTTCAGAGGTCCGTCCCAGGCTGCCGCTGCGGTGAGATTCGGGGATCACATTCTTCCTGTGATCACCTCCCTGGCGAGCGATGGGAAAAAACGAGGCAGCGCATTTCTTTTTTTTTCCTTGTTTATTTTTTTAGTGTTTATTTTGAGAGAGAGCATGAGCGTCTGCAAGTGGGGGAGGGGCAGAGAGAGAGGGAGAATCCGAAGCAGGCTCCTCACTGCCAGTGCAGAGCCCACCGTGGGGCTCGATCTCACAGAGTATGAGATCACGACCTGAGCTGAAATGATGAGTCGGATGCGTAACCACCTGAGCCACCCAGCCTCCCCTGGAAGCCACTCCTTTCTAAGCCACTTCCTCCCCATCAGGGTGGCATGTAGGACAGGTAAGGGGGTCCATTCCAGCCGTGTGTGCCGTGTGGCCCTCGCGGCTCCCCTATGGGGAAGGCATCCTTCGCCATCTGGTAGCGCTGCGGAGATGGGGCGTAGGTGGGATGACCCATCCAGAAGTCCACGAGTGGCCATTGACGAGTGGCAGGGCTGGGGCTTGGCTCCAGATCGACCACCTTCCCACTCACGTTACTTCTTGAGGAGCAAACTGAAGTGTGTCGGGGGTGGGGGGGTGTTCCCAGGTCCCACCTACCACTTCCCGTCCCGTCCTCTGAGCCTTCTCTTGAAGTCACTCTTCAAGACGCCTCCTCCCCCACTCCTCCTCCTTTGTGGTGGCTTTTGTTTTATTGCTCTAGGGACACAGAAAGGTCTGGAAAAAAACCACATTTTTTATTTTGATGTTTCATTGTCCTGCGTCCACAATTTTGCTTCTGTGCCGCTGCTTCTGACAAGAGCCCTTCTCAACCCTGGCTGCATATTTTGACTTGCTGGGAAGCCTGACCCCTAAGCCTTGGTCCTGACCCCCAAACAACGAAATCAGAATGTCAGTGGGGACTCAGGCCATAGTACGTTTTCCAGAAGCAGCTTGGGTGCTGTGTTTAATGTGCAGCCGGGTGCAGAACTATTTCATAGACTGAGGGAGCACCGTCTCAGGATATTATGTTGAAAATTGTGGAAAAAGCCTAACTTCTGCATGTGGGGCTTAGAAAATGCCATCGTCACCCGTCGTTGGTAGGCCTTGGTTTTTCCCCACATGGCTTCTTTCCAGCTCTCGTTGGTGGTTCTGTGAAAGGTCTGTTCTGCCCACATTGTCTTTGTCTACAGCTCCTTCTATCTGTCCATCCATCTTCCTCTCCCTTCAGGGAGTACCTGCTCTTGACTTTTTCATCTCTCTTTCCTCCTTCCACCCTCCCGCGTCGGACACTCTGTTTGAGTGGAACTTTGAGGTTTCCATCCTCCCAAACTCGGGGAGGATCTGGGCGGCTCAGTTAGTTGAGTGTCTGACTGTTGATTTGGGCTCAGGTCATGATCCCCGGGTTGTGGGTTTGAGCCCCGTGTTGGGCTCCATGGTGAGTGTGGAGCCTGCTTGGGATTCTCTCTCTCTCTCTCTCTCTCTCTCTCTCTCTCTCTCTCTCTCTCTCTCTCTCTCTCTCTCTCAAAACAAACAAATAATTAATTAAATGTCCCAAACTTGAGTGTGGTGTTTCTCCACGCGTGGCTCTCAGACTGGCTGCTTCCTAATCACTCGGCCCTTGTTAACAACGCAGGTTCCTCGGCCCCACGCTGGATCTGTGGGGTCGGCTTCTGTGAAGATGGCCCAGGGATCTGTGTTTTCACCCACCTGATTCTCTCGTCCCTGAAATTAGAGAACCGCTGGCTTGGCGGGTATGTTGATCCGAGATAAACTGGAGAGCCTTTCTCTTCGCTCATCTTTCCCTGTATAATTTGCTCTTTGCTTCCAATGGGGCTGCCCCCTGTCCTGTGGGGTTGGGGACTACGGGGAGGGGCTGTGCTCCCGATGTCATGACCCTCAGGTTGGGTTCTCTTATTTTCCCCATCTCCCTCACCCACAGTCCCACCCCCTTTTCCTTCTGCGTCTGGAACAGAACCCAGCGTTTGGGGACCTTTCCTTCCAGCTGAAGATACTGTGAAGGTTTTTCTCATTTGTCAGCAGAGAAATTCCAGTGGTAAAGCAGCTTCCTGAAATCCACTCCCCCCTCCTTTTTTAAGATTTATTTATTTTTGAGAGAGTGTGAGCAGGGGACGGGCAGAGAGAGAGGGAGACACAGAATCTGAAACAAGCTCCAGGCTCTGAGCCCAACGCAGGGCTTGAACTCATGAACCATGAGATCATGACCTGAGCCGAAGTTGGACGCTTAACCGACGGAACTGCCCAGGTGCCCCCTGAACTCCCTTCATCAAGTTCGAGCACGGAGACCATCAGTGATGGTCTTTGAATTTAAACAACCCAGTTGAATTACATTTGTTTTTAAGGAAAACGGTACCTGTTTCTCTTTCAAGAGAGGGGAGGGTACTGGGAGGTGAAGGAGGGGCAAAGGCCCTGGCATTCAGGGCAGCCCTGGGTGGGATGGGTGACGGCGGTCTCCCCTTCCCTGGAGGGGCTTGTGTCCTCATTTCTTGAGCGATGCACGAGCCCTCGTGCCTGGGAGGACCCCACGGCGCTGGATGAGAGGCATCGTAAAGAGGGAATGGGTGAATCCCAAGCAGCCACCCCACATTCAGGAGGAAAGGGGGCGTATGCCCGGTGGATACCTAGTCTAGTAACTTCCACTTAAGGAGCATCAGTTTCTTAAACCAGCAGTGAAAGCGTGAGCTTCCAGCTTTTAATTCAAACCAATGGCATTGCCCTGTTAAAGGCTGGAAATCAAACTAGACGGTTACTCCCGAGGAATTTTGCCTGGGCAGGGACACTCGTGAACTTTCTAAGGTAATGGACATGCTCCGTATATTCCGGGTGCTTCCTCAAGCTGTATATCTTGCTGTATGCTAAGTAAACTTCAGTGTTTTTTTTTTTTTAATGTTTTATTTATTTTTTGAGAGAGAGAGAGAGAGAGAGAGAGAGAGATAGCGTGAGCAGGGGAGGGTCAGAGAGAGAGGGAGACACAGAATCTGAAGACAGGCTCTGAGCTGTCAGCACAGAACCCGACTCGGGGCTCAAACCCACGAGATCATGCCCTGAGCCGAAGCCAGACGCTCAACCAACTGAGCCACCCAGGTTGCCCAACTTAAGTTTTTAAAAATACCGTTTAGCTTTCCTGAAGGCAGCTGTGTGCGCTGAAGTGTTTGTACCAACACGTTGCTCAGAGCTTCCGTAATTACCCCTGTGTTCAGTGAAGAGGCAGCAGCAAACCCTGGCCAATGCCTGCCGCCTGTTTTTGTACAACCTACAGGCTCCGAATGGTTTGAACATTTTTTAATGTTGGGAAACATCAACGGAATGGCATTTATGACACGTGAAAATGACATGAAATTCAAATTTAATGAGGAGGTGTTGGAACACAACCATCCCCGTTCATTGCCGGATCATCCAAGATTGCCTTCAACCTCCCCACCGCCCGGCCCCGTGGTGCGCTAGAGGAGTGGAAAAGCCCATTTACCTTCCAGCCCTTTGCAGAAGAAGTTTGCTGACCCTGATCTAAAGGATCATTTTCCCCGATTACTTCTGATGTGATATTTAGTGCCAGGGCCTTCTAGTGGCTGCTAGTCCTGGCTATACCTCAGCTCATGGAGATCCCTGAGCCCCTACCCATGCCCAGTGGTATAGCCTCTCTGGAGGGGGGCCCAGGAATCTGGATTTGCAGTCAGCCATCAGGAATCTGTGCCGTGCACCCTGGCGAGCGGATCGATTTGTGGTTAAGCCCCATCATTTTGTTTTCCTTGTGGGGTGGAAATGTCTTGCCCAAGAGGATAAAGGTCATCAGTGACAAAACCCACGTTTCCTGCTACCTGTAGGGCAGGGGCTCTCAACTCAACAGACCTCTGAACATCAGACTGCCCCCGGCCCCCTCCCCGAGGAGGGTTTATTAAACCACGGGATCCTGGGCCTCTACCCACAGTTTGACTTGGCAGGTCTCGAGTGGAGGCTGAGAATTTGCATTTCTGACAAGCTCCCAGGGGCTGCTGGTGCCGCTGGTTTGGGATCCACACTGAGAACTGGTTTGTAGAGCTTGTTAGGTTGTATGTATGGATCGTTGTGTTTTTTTTTTAATCCATGTTCTAAATAAAAGCACCTAATACACAGTCTTCTCCCCAAAACATGTTCTTTAAAAACACAGATGGTCACTCACAGTCCAAGGACCGTTTTTGACTGCTGTGGCCATAAAGGAGTCATTCTGGAGAGGTGTCTTGTCAAAAACTAAGACTTAGTCTGGGGATCTTAGTTTTAAATACTAATACCTGTTAATGGTGTAGTCTGTAACCGGCTATTGGGGGAGGGGGGGGGTCAGTGGAGAGCCACTCCCAGGCACAGCAAAAATAAGAAAGCCAATGTGCTGTGTGGTAATTACACCTCAGCACATTTCCAAAACATTTTGCAAAAAATGACTTGATTGTGTTTATACACAACTTTCAGAAGTTACTGTGCAGATTTGGGCACCTCATGCCTATTTTTTTTTTATAACTTTATTTTTGAGAGAGAATGACAGCTAGTGGGGGAGGACAGAGAGAGAGAGAGAGAGAGAGAGAGAGAGAGAATGAGAGAGAATTATAAGTAGGCTCCACGCTCAGCGCAGACTCGAATCGGGTCTCAATTCCACAACTGTGAGATCATGACCTGAGCCGATAACAAGAGTCAGAGACTTAACTGAGCTGTCCGGGTGCCTCCCCAGTGCCTATTCTAATACTGAAGAGCACTTAAATTGTTAACCATTTGCTGTTCTAGACAAATACATAGTCCTCACTTTCTTTTTTTTTTTATGTTTATTTTTAAGAGACAGACAGAGCATGAGAGGGGGAGGGGCAGAGAGAGGTAGGGAGACACAGAATCCAAAGCAGGCTTCAGGCTCTGAGCTGTCGGCACAGAGCCCGATGCGGGGCTCGAACCCACGAACCGTGAGATCATGACCTGAGCCGAAGTCGGATGCTTAACCAACTGAGCCAGCCAGGTGCCCCCATGGTCCTCATTTTCTAAGTGCAATGCCAGAACCAGAGAGGGAAGGAGAGTGATTCTATATTTAGAAGCTGTGGGTAGAACCCTCAAGCTTTGGATAATTAGTTTGGTTTAATATACTATTTTTTCCCATTATCTGTGCCACCCGGGTATAGAGAACTTTGGGCTGGGGACCAGGAAGGGAACCAGGACTAAGGGAAGGTAAGCCAGGTGCTCAGGTTGCAAAATTAGAAGCACTCAGTCAGGGTCAGGATGCATTTGCATGCCCTTCTCCTCCCCCCCCCCCAATTGGTTGCTCCTTAAATTGTGCGCCCTGGCCACCTGCCTCTCCCTAGTCTTGGCCCTGATCTGAATCTGGGAGCTTAAGCAAGACTCTAGGACAAGAGGCCATCTGTAGACTCAAACCTCCCGCTTCCTTTTGCTTTGCTGGAATGATTCATTGAAACGATTCATTTCAAAAGGTCCTTACTTTGATATTTGAAAAATACATATTTGAAAAGTACATTTTAGGGAACTTATTTAGGATTAAATTACTGCAATGCACATTGCAGTGTGTCATATTGCAATATTCATATGAATTTTTGAGGGGGAAAAAATGTCCCCAAAGGGTTTCCTAGATGAAGACTTTATAGCAGGCTTGTGCAATCCTTTATAAAACTATAATATTACATTTACAAATTCAGCACACGGACTGTATTAGAAGTTCCAAGTGCAGTGCCTTCATTTCAGAGGTTCAAGTTGGTCTTTAATCTAGCTGCTGTTTGGGTGTTCCAAATAGTTCTTGTAATACTTTTTAAATAATTTAATGGTATTTTTAAGTCTTCCACTAAGGGTAACTGAGTAGTCAGCCCTTGAGAATTCAAGTATTTTTGTCTTCTGGAATGATCTTCTGTTCTGAAATGTCTCCACCTTCCTGCCATGTCGGAGTTCACAGTGGCTTGCTCCAAGCATCTGCTTTCGTTCTTGCAGAGGGAGCTAATGACAGATGTTTACGGGGTAATGCTGAGAAACATTCACTGCCGTGACCATGGGCTGGACCATATGCTGTCCTCAGTTTCAGGAAGCTTTTGTAACAAAGGACTCCAAAGAGATCAGGCCACTGGGGAATGTTGCCAGCATGCCTTTGTAAAGGGCAAATCCTGTCCGATTAACCTAATTTCCTTCCCCGAGCCGTGATCAGCCAGGGACGTCAAAATAGCAGAGTTTTCAACGTTAGAATCCTTTTTCTGATTTGCAAAACATTTATAATTAACGGTTGAAGATGGTTCGCTTAAAAAATATATGATGCTTTGCTTTTCCTCCTTTCATCAAAAGGACTTGCCTTAGCAACTAGTACGTGGGCCTCATAAACATTCACTGGAGGTAGCGCTTGGGAACCGGGGACGTCAGCATCCATACTTATTTAGGATCTTTCCGCTTGGGACCTTCTCCGCGATGGTATGATGATGTAAATACCACAGAGAAAATAAATTCTCGCCTTTTGAGGAAAGTCATACTCAGAAGTATCCATTATTGGCTCGTTGCTATCTTTGATGGAGATTTTAAAATAGTTTGCAGATGTTACTTTGAGCTAAAACAGGAAAAGAGACCGTAGCCACATTTTAGCACCTAGGATATGATATGATTAGTTAATAACTTCCGTAGGTTTGAGCTCTGGTGTGCAATGAAGAGGAATCGTTTTTCTTTTCACAGCTGTACTGCTGTGTGATTCACATCCCAAGCAATTCACCCGTTCAGAGTGTACACTTGAGTGGCTTTTAATATATTCACATATTTGTGTAACCACCACCAGCCCAGTCTATTTGGGAAACTTTTGATTACCCCAAAAAGAAACCCGGTACCCCTTAGTTGTCACCCCTAAGCACTCCCGTTCCAACCCCCCAACCCTAGGCAGTGGTTTCCTGTCGCTGCGGACCTGCCTGTTGTGGAAATCTCATGTGAGTGAAATCCTACGACGTGTAGTCTTCTGTGGCTTCTTCCACTTAGCGTGATGTTTTCAAGGCTCATCCGTGTTGCAGCGTGTACCTGCACTTCATTCCTTTTTATTGCTAAGAAGGATTGCATTGTATGGTTATGGCACATTTTATTTAACAGGAATAGTCTTTTTAAGCTTGGTGGAACAGGGGTGCCTGGGTGGCTCAGTTGGTTGAACGTCTGACTTTGGCTCAGGTCATGGTCTCATGGCTCATGGGTTTGAGCCCCGCGTTGGGCTCTGTGCTGACAGCTCGGAGCCTGGAGCCTGCTTCGGATTCTGTGTCTCCCTTTCTCTCTGCCCCTCCCCCACTCATGCTCTATCTCTCTCTCCTTCAAAAGAAATAAACATTAAAAAGATTGAAAGCTTGGTAGAACAGAAAAGTATAAAAGAAAATGAATGGCTAGCTGTATAAGCCCACTTTTTATGATTTATAATGGGTCATACATGTGGTATTTCCAGAAGTAAAGATGATATTTTAATTTTTATAGTTTTTTTATTGTTTATTTTTGAGAGAAAGAGTGTGAACAGAGGAGGGGTAGAGAGAGAGGGAGACACAGAATCCGAAGCAGGCTCCGGGCTCCACGATGTCAGCTCAGAGCCTGACGCGGGGCTCGAACTCACAAACTGTGAGATCATGACTTGGGTCGAAGTCGGACATTTAACCGACTGAGCCACCCAGGCGCCCCAGTAAGGATATTTTAATGTGTAAGCATAAGCACAGAATAATTAAGAGCAGAGACAAAATTCTTATTTGAATAAAAAAACAGTTTAGACTTTGTCGTAGATACTATTTTTAAGTTTATTTCTTTTTGAGAGAGAGGAAGTGTGAGGGTGTGTGTGGGAGGGGTGAGGGGTGGGGAGAGAATCCTGTGCTCGGTGTTGTCAGCACAGAGCCCGATGCGGGGCTCGATCGCACAAACCATGCCATCATGACCAGAGCTGAAACCAAGAGTCGGATGCTTAAGAGCCACCCGGGTGCCCTTCTTAGATACTATTTCTAATTATGGTCTCATATCTGAACATGGGTACTTTTTTTTTTTTCCCCAAAGTTCTGGGAAGCTGGAAAGATCATCAAGGCTTAGAGAAATGGGTTCTACAGAAGCAGCCCAGGTCGTGGGTTCTAGAGCATGGAGGAGGCTAGGAGGTTACCATAAGCAGGGGGGATGCTTACATCGATAGCGCGGACCAGCCGTTCTCTCCCACTGGGAAAGATGGACGTCAGTCCAGCTAGGAGAGCTGGCGGGGAGGGACACCCTGACCCCGAGGATGTCGGGGACAGCACGGAAGGACAGCAGAGGGGCTGGCTTCCTTTGCCTTTGAGAATAAATAATTGGCCTCTCATGTATCTGGAAAAGAAATGATGCCGTGGATCTTAGATCCGAGGACTTCCAGGGATCGTTTTCCTCCAGCCTCTTCTAAGCAGGTGACAGATTTGTCAGGGGTATTTCCTTGCACGGGTGAGACTGTATCATCGTCCTGACTCAGGAGCACAGCTGAGAATCACTATAGATTGCCTTGACATTTGACGATGTTGTAGAAGTGGAACAATTTCTTAAAAAGAGAAGATGTAACTTTAAAAAGTGACCTATGATACTGAGTTGTTTTTGTAATGGAATTTTGAGATTCCCTCAGTGGTGTCTCAAACCGTCCCCACTTCGTTTCTAGTCCTGCCCCCTGCCGGTCCCCCCAGGTACCTTCCTTAGCTACTCTCTAGGGCTGCCTGGCAAAGGCTTTTGAGAAATTCCTGGAAGAGATGCCAAGGAGGTTCACACAGGTCATTTTACGTCCAGCATTCATTGGGTAATTTGGGGGAAGGAAGGACTGAGCGGATTGTGGAGTTTTGCTGGGTCACTTTGTGTGTTGAGTGGACATGGTCCTGGGCGCTTTGATCAAAGTCATCTGAGAGAGAAAACAGAAGCACCGGGGGCACAGAGGGCTTCCCCCGACGGCTCAGAACTCATTTCGTACGGTGTACTGTCTCCTGATGGAGGGGAATGAGGGCCAGCTCGTCCCGGCCTGGAGAGTAACCCGGATGAACCGGAAGAGGGGAGGGGCTAACCAGCCACCATCTGCTGAGGGAGTCCTGGCTGGGAGTCACTAAACCTGTTAAGAAATTCGATTAATGTCTGGAAGCCAGAGGTGGGGGGGAAGAAAAGTGAGTTAATTTTGGGTACCTGCTGCCCAGTAAACCCTTGGGAGTGAATGCACTTAGGATAAACCTGAAAATAAGACCCAATGAATGAGTTGATTTACCTTTGCTAAGGAGAGCTGTTTATTTACATCCAGGGTTGAGCCAGTGTACATAATCGCCCACAGAGAGCGCCTGTGTGACCTGGAATCTGTACTTCTCATTAGTTTGTGACTTTTTTTAACCTGTGCCCTCAAGTATATTGCTTTTCTTAAATGCGGTTGAAGTTATTAAGACTTTGTTCTTACGGGATGTGTTCACTGCATCTATATCTATGTCTCCATCCATCGAGCCTAACCAATGATGCGCAAATCTTTTCTGATTTCTTCAACCAAATTAAGCAGTAATATCCTATGTTTGTATACTGATACTTGTAGTTTTTTTTAAGTTGACATTATTTGGTTGGATCTTCCCAGTGCACCCAATTCAGCAGATCAGAATCACTATCACTGTTCTGCAAATCTGAATAGTCTCAAAAAGGTCACTATCTCCCATGGTCCCTGTGAGCACGAAAATGTGACATGGAGGTACTGTACAAACCTGACATTTATATCATTCTCTGTGGTTTGTAAAGTATTTTCATTGGATTGTTCTCCTTTTGATCCTTATAACAAACATGTCACCCAAATTTCCGATTTTTAAAATGTCACTTAAAAAGATGTTTATTACCTACCCCTTCTCTGTTGCATAGACCGAAGCCATTTGGGGGTCCGTCAGTGGCTGGGCTCTGACTTGCTGGTATAAAAGCTAGGTAGCAGGGTACCTGGGTGGCTCAGTCGGTTGAGTGGCCGACTTTAGCTCAGGTCATGATCTCGTGGTTCGTGGCTTCGAGCCCCGCGTCGGGCTCTGTGCTGACAGCTAGCTCAGAGCCTGGAGCCTGTCTTCAGATTCTATGTCTCCCTCTCTCCTCTGGCCCTCCCCTGCTCACGCTGTCTCTCTCTCTCTCTCAAAAATAAATAAAAAACATTAAAAAAAAAACCCAACTAGGTAACTGGGGGTGAGATTCATTCCTAAGGGACCATTTCCTCTGGGTTTAAGTACCGCTTTTTCTTAAAAAAAGGGGGTAAGAAAAAGGTCTCAGAACATAACAGCTGCTTTTTTAGGGACTGCAAGACTTCAGGTTCAGCCCCAGGGTCAAAATAAAGTTTTTATGCGTCTACTGTTTTGATTAAAAGCCATTTTACATGGCAGGAAAAATCCAGGGTGAATTTTTTACTTTCTTATCTAACCCCGGCTTTTTAGAGCTCATGCTAAGGTATCAGTGTTACTATTAGGTTGTGGTTACCTATAGATACACAGCCTTTTCCTCCTCTCTCTCCTTGCCAATGTCCATTATCGTCTTTATGCTCTTTGAGAATTTTATTTTACTTTCTAAACTTTTTTAAATTTAAAACTATATTAAAATTGTATTTATTTTTTTTTTATTAATTTTTTAATGGTTTTAAGTAATGCCTACACCCAGTGTGGGGCTCGAACTCACGACCCCGAGATCAAGAGTCGCACGCTCTGACTGAGCCAGCCAGGCGCCCCTCTAAAATTCTTTTTAAAAAAAAGTGAGCAGCTGAGAGCTGGAGTGTCGGATTTAATATCAGGCCGGTATAAATAAGAAATAGCTGAATGAATTGGTGATGCTCTTGGAGGAAAATCTCTTTCCTATGATTGTCGGGCGAGGCAGAAGGGCCGTCTGTGTAGACCGATTAATTTTTTACTCACCTAAAAGCATTCCTCTTTGTCTTACAGAAATTCCAAGTCTCAAATTGTCTTGAGGATCAGACTTGCTGAATAAATAGTCGAGATGTTCGTCTTCTCGGTTACTTTGTGTGAAGAAAGTGGAAGCCCCTGGGCCCTCGATGCTTCTGTCTTGCTGTCTCCCCACCAGCCAGCATGGCTTTGTCTGTAGGGCAAGGCAGATATACGAGTTGGCCATCTTAACTTCTTTCATAGGGCTGGCATAGATTTTAGCTGCTGTGAAATGTTGGGAAGATTTCAAACCAAGGTGGGGGAAGAACAAAATAAATTGGTGGGGTTTGGGGGTTGTTTTTTTTTTTTTCACGGCTAAGTTTCCTAGTTCAAATATTTTGTGAGCAAGTGTCCTCTGAAATAAGTACATTTGTTTAACACCATTTGGATGTTTCCCTAAATTTGTTGTTAATCTGGGTTTGGGGGGTTTTGTTTTGTTTTTGCCAGATGCTTAACTTCTGTCGGAATCCTGCAGCTGTGGTTTGGTTTCAGCATACATCAGAGGAAAATGCCAGAATGTGAAGTATTTTGGTGCTAACGTGTTATGGGATAGTTCCCCTTCCCAGCCACGACACTCCGCATCAGTCTCTAAATGTATCGTCCTGAGTTGACCTTCTTCTTTGCTAACTCGTGCTCTTACAGTTGTACTTTATTCTAGTGGCACAAAGACTCTATCATTAATACAAATTTAGTCACAACTGGCTTTTATGTGAATTTGTCGCTCTTAAGATTATGCCTAGAAGCGGTCTTGTGAGTGTATTTTTAGTTACCTTTGGAAAAGCCATGATGTTTAAAAAATAGGTGGGGCAGGGGATAAAATCACTGTTGACCGGCAGCTTGGAGCTCGGGCTGGGGCAATCAGTAAATGCATATAATGTGCAGATTATGGAGGGAAGCTGTTTTTCAGTTATCAAAATGGAAGGAGAAAAATGCTCTAAAAATAATTCAAATAAAGACTGTAAGTGCTGCTTTTCTAGTTGCTATTATTTTAATCTTCCTAAGTGATACTCCTATTTCCACATGTGTTTGAGGAAACTCGTATGCCCACGAAGAATGCGGATATCCTAGGCGCAGCTCAAGAGGAGTCGTGATCTGTACCGTCTAGGCTGATATTTAAACAGTGTAACCAGCTATGGCAACTGGTTCCGATAATGGTGGTGACGATCCTGATGTAGACACCAGCCTCTTGAGTTGTCTGGTGGTGAGACTGGCCCTTCCCTTCTGAGCTGGGAGGTATCAACGCCAGGTGTCGTGCTAATGGCAGTATTAGCTACTAGTGTTTCTCAAAGACTTACCTGGTCCTAAATGATGTCAGGAGAAGTAGGTGGGGGGATTGGCTAACCCAAGTTTGGGAAAGGCTGCATTATTTTTCAGAAGGTAAAAAGGACATTTAATCTTAATTCCTTCCTTCCTTCCTTCCTCCCTCCCTTCTTCCCTCCCTGCCTCCCTCCCTGCCTCCCTCCCGCTTTATTATACTTCCCAAACACCAAGAGAAGCTATTGGTAAAATTAATGCCCATTAACGGGACTTCACTTTGAGAAATGCTGACCCAGATGTTGTTTCCTTTTTTATGATTGCTACTTTCATTTGGGTTCTTATCAGCATTAATCAGCTAATAGCAACATAGTCTTTAGGGTATGAGTCCTATACAACTACCGTTTGGATGTTTTCCTATTAAAAAAAAAAAAAAAGCCTTTAAAGAGTGTGTTTGATTATCACGTGGCTCACTCCCCGGACTCTGAGCTCCGCGAGGGTGGAGGCCAGGTTTATTTTGTTCTTCCGCATCACCCCGGCCCCTCCCGGGGTACTGCCACTAACAGGAGTTTAGTAAGTAGTGAATGGACGAATGAAGACGAGCTTTGTTCTAGACTGTGTACATTTCAAATTCTGTCACACTAAGGTTGTTACAGTGGTGTTGAGGGCAGTGATTTAAGTAGTCTGAAGAGCTGTATCTCAGCGATTAGATAATGACTTGGGTGATATAGACAGCAGGGTCCCAGCTGCCACCGACTGAATAACTCGGGACAATTACATAACCTTAATCATCTGTTTTCTCACCTGTGACGTGGTGATGGTTCTACCTTTCAGGGTTGGTTTGAGGAAAGGAAGGGCGGTAGAGGAGGGTGCTTAGGGATGTACTGCCATCGTGTATATTTAGCACTTGTCACATATCAGGAAGTGTCACCCGAAAGCTAGGCCCTGTACCTTAATGATTTCCCCCACCTTTCCATGCCAGCTGGCTCATTACAAACCTGTTGTAGCCACCCAGCTTCTCTCCATCCTGTTTTAGCTGCTTCGACAAGAAAGAATGTCAACATGGGGAGATGGGAAGTGAAACCTGTGCTCTCTCGTGATGACCAAAATCTAGAAGAATTTTGTTATGGTCACGGACTGTCTGGAGCCAGCTGTTCGCCTTTATGCTTGGGTGTGGGAGCCAAGGAAGAAAAGGGATCTGGCAGATTCATTCTAGAACATAGCGTCTCACACCCAGAAATGACTGCCACCCTTCTGTGGTTTCAAGGTGGTTTTCGGTGTTGTGAAAAAGCTTGGTGTGAATGAGCCTTCATCCAAATCCCCTTTAGTCTTATGACACTTAAACATAGTAACGTTATAATTAGTTCTCTGGTAGCTCGTCTTCGTGTATGGCCTAATTTTACTGGGACACAAAGTCAGCGGTACA
This sequence comes from Cryptoprocta ferox, assembly GCA_028646485.1. Classification (NCBI taxonomy): domain Eukaryota; kingdom Metazoa; phylum Chordata; class Mammalia; order Carnivora; family Eupleridae; genus Cryptoprocta; species Cryptoprocta ferox. The sequence goes on from CM053572.1 coordinate 131,515,807, forward strand.
GTCCATGCACGTGGTTTGCCACAGTCCGTGCCTTTGACGTCCTCCGCACCTGGGTGCTGCAGCTGGAGGGTCCCCTGGCCTTCTGCCTCCGGCTTCTAGAGATTCGAGACCGACATAGTTCTCCCGTCTCTTATATTGTCAGGGAAGGGCACCGGATAACTCTTACCATTATTTTAATTCTAAAGGACAATGTTAACATACCAAAAGTGGGGAAGATGTGATCTCAGAATAAAGGACAACTTTTTATTTTTATTTTATTTAAAAAAATTTTTTTAATGTTTTATTTATTTTTGAGAGAGACCATGTGAGCAGGGGAGGGTCAGAGAGAGAGAGGGAGACACAGAATCTGAAGACAGCCTCCAGGCTCTGAGCTAGCTGTCAGCACAGAGCCCGACGCGGGGCTCGAACCCACGAACCGCGAGATCATGACCTGAGCTGAAGCCAGACGCTCAACCGACTGAGCCACCCAGGCGCCCCAAAGGACAACTTTTTTTAAAGGGAGGAAATTAAGCTTTATGACAAACTAGTTCCATTGTTGTCTTCTTAAAAATTTTTTTAATGTTTACTTTTGAACAAGAGAGACAGAGAGACAGAGCGCGAGCAGAGGAAGGGCAGAGAGAGAGGGAGACACAGAATCTGAGGCAGGCTCCAGGCTCTGAGCTGTCAGCACAGAGCCCGACATGGGACTTGAACCCATGAACTGTGAGATCATGACCTGAGCCGATGTCAGATGCTTAACTGACTGAGCCACCCAGGCGCCCCACTTTCACTGGCTTCTTATTTCTCATTTGGCTCCTGAAAATTAGCAACCCCAGTTAAGAATTCGGAAATCCCTACTACTCTACCGGTTGGGAGAAAATACAGCCCTTACTTCAGGCTTATTAATTCCTGGACCTTATTTTAGGAAGAGGGTTAGTTCTGTAGTTGGCACTTTACTTGTTTATTTTTTTAATGTTTATTTTTGAGAAAGCACGAGTCGGGGAGGGGCAGAAAGAGGGGGGGCAGAGGATCCAAAGTGGGCTTTGCGCTGACAGCAGTGAGCCCAGTCAGGGCCGGAACGTGTGAACTGTGAGATAATGACCTGAGCCGGAGTCAGATGCTCAACCGGCTGAGCCCCCCAGACGCCCCTCATTCCTTTTGTTTAAAGACAAGGTTTGATTATTTTATATGGCTGGTTAAGGCTTCAATTACAGGTTTTGGTAAGATAATTAAGACAGTTATATGCAAAAAGAGAATTATGTGTCTGGAAGCCCTCTACTTAGGATAAAATCTTACTGGAAAGCTTACACTTTCTCCAGACTACATAAGCAGGGGTGTGCTGAAATAGCCCCTTCATGTCTTACTTGGGGCTTTTGTGAAATTTTGAGTTTTGCAGACCTTGACTTAAAAACCGCTGAGAATGATCTAGTCAGTGTCACGCTCGTTCTTAATGTTGCTATGACTTTCACCTTATTTCATAGTTGGGTTGACCTACTTTTAAGGACAAAAATTAGAATACAAGGTGAAACTGAGAATTAGTGGTTGAATATAGGTTCCTTTGCTTTTCAAAAAAAAAAAAAAAAAAAAAAAAACACCCTAAAAACCAAAAGCAACCCGACATTCGATTCTGGTAGATTTATTTATTAGCAAAACGATCAACTCAGTAAGTTTTCTTGCTTTGTTTTTTAATATTCCCCTTGCAGTACTTGCTTTTATAACTATGTATTTGCCCTTTTTGATTGTGAATATAGAGAAAGGAAAGAGCCCTTTAGGTTGCTGGAGGAAGTGTAGTGGGTCGTTGGATATAATGTTGCTTTTCAGAAATCGTTGTTCTCTGTTCCACCTACCTCAGGAAGGGGTACTCTGAGAAGGAAAACAAAATAAAAAATAAACGGAAGTGAAAGATCTGTGTGCATGTGTGCTGTGGGCCTAATAGTGCAATATGCTGCTTCTGTGATTTTGGTAAGCTGGATAAGGAATCGATTCTTCAGAGAAAAAGAAGTGGATATTATTGTTTGGAAGAAAATTGTTTTCTAATAGTATGATTTGAAGGAATTGTTGTAAGGATGCCCATTTAGAGAGGGGAGTAGACAGTGGAGAAGAGAGTGGACTGTGTGTTGTGAGTAGTTCAGAGGCTGATTCAGTGGGAGACTTAGGCAAACCCACTTTTCCTGCTGTGCCCACTTTTCCCCTCTTGTGTTTCAGTCTTCTTTGTCTGTTGGGATAAAGTATAATAAAGCGCTATGGGTTCAGTATTTGAAGTTCTTATGCAACCATGTAATTATTATTTATTGGTGTCCTCGCGTAGCCTTCCCAGCCTAACTTGTGCAAACCAGTTTTGAAGCTATGAATGAGTTCAGAGGACCTGCAACCTTTTTGGCTGAGGGTTAAAGTCCTGTTATTGTTGTTCTGTTGTCTGTGATGGTTTACTTTTTTTTTTTTTTTACAAAAGACAATCTGTAGTTTTACCCATCACTGTATATTTGGTGTATTATACTGGGGTCCAACTACTTAGCATAGATGCAGTTGCAAAATACTGTTCCATTTTAAGTTGATTTTTAGCAATGGGTGGACAAGAGTGAGTTGTAAAAATATTTAGGGGCGCCTAGGTGGCTCAGTCCATTAAACGTCTCTCTTGATTTTCTGCTCACGTCATGATCTCATGATTTGTGAGATCGAGCCCTGCGTCAGGCTCCATGCTGACAGCCTAGCCTGCTTGGGATATTCTCGTTCTTCTCTCTCTCTCTCTGTCTCCCCCCCCCCCCCGTGTCCCCCCTCCCTCTTCCCCTTCTCTCCCCTGTTGGCACACACGTGCTTTCTCAAAAAATAAACATTACAAAATATTTTAAAAGTTAAAAAGTATATATAAAAAGTTAGACAAGTTAGACAAGGGAGTTTTAGGACCTTTGGAAACAAACAAAACTGTGTTTTGAACGCGGACAATATCGCACACACTGGTGGACACGAGCCTGTGCTTCCCCCAGCAGCTGGGCGTGCTGTGACCGGGGCACTTTGGACTCCCAGCCCTGCCTGCTGCAACTCACCACAGGACCTTCAACAAGGACATCCCGGGTCCTAGTTTTCTCATTTATAGATTCAGGATTAGAGTAGCACCTGGCCAGAGGGCTGATGGCCAGATGGAACATAGGTGTCTGCCAGGTTACACAGATCACAGTTGCAGTAATTATATATACATATGTACATGCATATGTATATATACATATTGGTGTATATGTGTATGTAGATTTGTATATACAGGTTACAAGAATATTGCAAGTGGGTGGGTCATTGCCATAGCACTTTAATTTTTTTTTTTTTAACCTTTGTTTATTCTTGAGAGACCAAGCACGAGTGGAGGAGGGGCAGAGAGAAAGGGAGACACAGCATCTGAAGCAGGCTCCAGGCTCTGAGCTGTCGGCCCAGAGCCCGACGCCGGGGCTCGAACCCACGAACTGTGAGATGGTGACCTGAGCCTGTCGGACACTTAACCGACAGAGCCACCCAGGTGCCCCTAAGTTTCTTTTTTTAAGTTTTTATTTTGAGAGAGAGAGAACACAAGTGTGCATGTGAGCAGGGGAGGCGCAGCGAGAGAGGGGGTGAGAGAGCATCCCATCTGGCTCTGCGCTGACAACTCGCGGCTCGAGCTCATGAGCTGTGAGATCTCGACCTGAGGCGAAATCAAGAGTCAGACGCTTCACCGCCTGAGCTGCCCAGGCACCCCAGCCGGAGCACTTGAGGTGGGCTTGGAGCACGTTTCTAACTGGAGCACGTGGGAGGGTTTAGGACACTGGGAGGAGGGTGTGAACCAGGCTAGCTGGGTGCAGTTTCAGCTGGTTCCATGGTGGCAGGGAAGGGCCTGGCGGATGTGTGGTCCCGGGCTTGGGGCTGAGAGCACAGGGGTCATGGGAGGAAGCAGGGCGAGCAGAACCGGATCCCAAGGCAGGGTTGCTCAAGGAAACAAGCCTTTGACAGTTTCGCAGTCGAGCCAGTGGGCCCGCTGCTCAATCTGATCAAGCAGGCCCTGCTTCTCTTGGCCTGTGCGCCCAGGTCCCCTGTACGCGGGCATCATAACGGCCTATCTGATCCTCCAGCAGCCCTGCGACCGGGGAGCGGGAGGTATTTGTGCAGCCTTGGCTTGGATTACGAAGTCTCCCAAAAGTGGACCTATCTGTGTCAGGTCACATCACTGAAGGGTCAGGCCTGTGGCGAGGAGGTGATTTTCCTGGTGACCTTGGTCTGCCTCTGCACCTTTAGCACAGCGCCTTTGAAAGGTACTTGCAGGATCCATTTCTCCGTCTGCCCCAGCTGCTCAGCCTCTCGCACGGTGCCAGGCCTGCAGTCCATACGTTTTGAACAGAACAGCTTTTGGCAAGAGGCAGGCAAGCAGACTTAAACCCCCAGCTCGTCAGCGCACACATCAGAAAGCACATTTATTTAAACTTCGACAGGGGCGCCTGGGTGGCTCAGTCAGTTGAGCGTCCGGCTTCAGTTCAGGTCATGATCTCACGGTTCGTGGGTTCAAGCCCCGCGTCGGGCTCTGGGCTGACAGCTCAGAGCCTGGAGCCGGTCTTCGGATTCTGTGTCTCCCTCTCTTTCTGCCCCTCCGCTGCTCGCGCTATTTCTCACTGTCTCTCAAAAATAAATAAAAAACATAAAAAGAAAATTTAGAAAAAATTTTTTTAAACTTCGACAGGCGTGGGGACACGTTTTCTAGAGTGCGCACGTGCGTGTAAAGCATTTCCTATGCAGGGCCGTTGCCGAGGGCTTCCTTTCTACTGTGAAACCAAGGTGATACTTGCCACCTGACTTTCAGTTTATTATGTAATAAATACCACTCCCGCTGCTAACGATACCACTGAAAGATTTGTCTCCCGGCTTCTGTGATGAAGACTGTTTGCGTAGTTATCAGATACTGTGCTCATCTCAGCCAGAAGTATCATGGCTGTGCCTAGCTGAGGGCTAATGTGTGCCAGACCAGTTAAAAAAAAAAAAACAAAACCCCCAAGGCCCCGAGCCTGGAATAACGAGGTCAGGACAAAGAGATCATCGACTTTATTATTAGACACACTTACAAAAAAAAGCTTATTAATGAGAAACAGTTTGCGAGGAGAGTTGGCATAGACGTCAGCTTCCATTGTTAAAAGTTCAGATAGAACGTGGCTTTGTGGAAAGGGAGCCTGAATTCATTATTAGTGTCTCAGACCACAAAGGCTCCTCCAGTGTGATGGTCTGTGGAAGCTCATGAAACACAGCGATCCTTTCTACCTTGGAGAAAGTTGAAAAATTAAAAAATTTTCACGTGAAAATTAACTCCTGGCCCTGCCGCTTCGTGCTTGCCCCTGCATAATTTAAAAGGTATTTGCAGAGGCAAAGTTGGTGTCAGTACAAGGTAAAGAAAGGCATTCGAAGCTCTCTTTCTAAAATCTGGAAAATCCGTCTGACTGTTGAGTCTCTAGCCTGCTTGAGACAATCGTTTGCGCTGTTAGTAATTTGTTCTGACCTTTTGCGCAGAAATGCTGTCTCCGTGTTAATAGGCGTAGCTCAACCCACGAAATAATTAACGTGTAATATCTCAATTCTTGTAACACACAATGAGAAGACCTCAGACTGAATTCATTTGAAACCGTGCATTGTTTCAGAATAATACTTTCTTTCTGGGTCTGTCTTCAGGGTTATGTAAGCAGCTTCTAAGCATTTGAAATCACTTCCTTCTTATTTCTTAAGTAAAGCCACCCTTCCCTGTGTTGAATCTTTCTTTTCCCCTGCTATGTTGGTTTTGTTTGTAGCAGTCACTTTAAATAAGCGTGTACACTATTTGTTGTTGTTGTTGTTGTAGTACTTTATTGGCAATTGTAACCTTGCCTCTGAAGACATATAAACATTTTTTAAATGTTTCATGACCTGAGCCGAGATCAAGAGCTGGATGCTTAACTGACTGAGCCACCCAGGCGCCCCAACATTTTTAATACTTGATTTGGTTTACATGTGTGAGTAGCAGGTCTGTTCCTGGTAGGAGCAGGTACTAGGGCATGTAGCATGGCTCACAAGGGCTTATAGGAACACAGAAAAATCAAGTGTTGCTAGTGAGAAATAAGAAAGCAGAGAGTCTCCTGGGGCGGGTATGCTTAAACTGGTCTGTGTTATTTTTGTCTTTTGAATTGCTCTGTTACAGGTTATCAGTAGGAAACCTGGCCAGAGACTGTCAGAGCTTTGTGACATTGTGTTTACCCCGGTCTCCTCCTCTTGCATCTACACATCTGTCCAACTTTTACCTGGCCGCCCGCACTCCTCCTTCGTTCCTCCCTTTCCCACTAAATGTGGAATTAAAATGCACAGAGAGCCTCTTCTAACTCTAACAAAGTGACTTGCCAAAGTACAGGGCATGGGAGAACCAAGGCATGAACGCCGATCTTACAGGTAATGTTCGGTGCTAAGCACCACATTGGTGTCCAAATCTGAATTCTTGCTTCTGGCTCTTCTGTTTCCCTGAAATGTGCTTCTCAGTCACCCAAGCACATAAATCCCGAAACTCTTCTTCCCTTGATATTCACATGGTTAATATCCTACAGATTCTGTCTTGGGTGCTGATAGTCCTTGAATGCACAGTCACCTCTGTTCATGCTGGCTGTATATGGACCCGTTTCCTGAATTCTCTTTCCCCACCCTGTCACACAGGGGTAGGCACATAAGTATAGCATCGGGAGGAATAGCATCTGTTCAGCACGGCCGGGTACTACACCAGGCTCTCTCTAATCATTGTGTCATTGTCCTGTGAGGCTTCTGCTCAGATTACCTCGTGTTGTCTCACGCAGCGGCTGTAGCAAGGGCTCTGACTGTGCTCCGGAGGGGAGACTATGATCTCAGATGCTGTCTAGTGGTTCCTAGTTGTCCCCAACACCGCCGTCCTCTCAGCTGATTGCCAAAACCCAGTTTAGTGACCCCACCCCAGACCTCTACTGAGTCAGAACCCCTGGGGCAGGGGCCCAGGTGACAACATCATCCACTAATTCTGGTAATTCTTCACACTCAAGCTGGAGGATGGCCCCCAGGTCTAGCCTCAGCCTGGCCTCTGTTGTGAGTCTTACGCACTGACCCAGCCCCCTTCCTTCTGGGGCTAAGCACAGGGCTCTGCAGTTCGAACTAGGTACTCAGGGAAACCGCAGAACCCAGTTCAGAAAGCAAGGTGATGGGGTGCCAGGGTGGCTCAGTCGATGGAACATGTGACCCCCTGATCTTGGGGTTGTGAGCTCGAGCCCCACGTTGGGTGTAGAGATCACTTAAAAATCTTTATAAAAAATTAAAAAGACCCAAAACACTGGGTAACAATGCTGATTCCGTTTATAAGTCACAATGACTGTCACACTAAAACCCCTTATGGGAGAATTAAATGCCACTTCTTAGGTTTCCTGGGACACGCTGCTGCCCACCCAGGTATTCACAGTGCAGCTGCAGGGAATTTACCATGTGACTTTCAGTCTGGGGTGTTGGCCAGTGTTTGTCTTCACGTTTTGGGGGAAGGATGTCTTTTGTAGAAACGCACCGAATACATTGCTGTTGCTGTATGCTGTCACAATGCCTGGTTTCGAAATAGCGTATTTTCGGGGCGTCTGGGTGGCTTGATCCGGTTGAGTGTCTGACTTCAGCTCAGGTCATGATCTCACAGTTTGTGGGTTTGAGCCCCGCGTCGAGGTTCTGGGTCTCCCTCTCTCTCTGCCCCTCTCCCTTTCGTGCTGTCTCTGCCTCTCAAAAATAAACGTTAAAAAATTTTTTTAAAAAGTAGCGTATTTTCTTAAAGAAGTATGCATCTGAAACAGGGGTTCTTAGTTTGAGAGTTAATCCAGAATTATTTAATTCTCTGCGGAGTATCAAAGTTTCTGGGAGTTCTTGTTTTGCCTCATTTCAGCCCGAGTCAGTACTGTATCTGAGAGTAAAATGGAACCAACTGCACTTTTTGATTCTTTAACATTCACAGCCATGGTAGAGATGGAAAACGCCTTGTCGTAGAAAGTTCTACGGAAAGATCTATTAACATAGTTCTTAAATTCTCAGTAAACTCTGTTTAGTGACTTCCGAGGGCTTTATTAAGTGTTAATAGCATACCTAGTAATTGCAGAGAGATCTTTCTCCATCTTACAGAAAATATTCCCAGAGACTTAAAAAATATGTATCTTATTCTCAGGCACCTTGCAAGAAGAGAAATTGGATCTCTTGCCTGGCACCTTTTTGCCAGTCTTCATGTAAATTTGCCAGAAAGTTATGGAAAGTAGGAAGACCTTTGGGGAGATTAGAAAGGAAGCCTATAGCAGTGGGGGTCCACTTTGCATTGTGAACACCCACCGTTGTCTGCCACCTGTCTCTTGATGTCAGGGGACCTTGCATTTAGAACAGGAAATGGTAGATGACTGCCGTGGCTTCGTGCCCGGGCAGCGCCAGGACAGCAGCCACGTGCACAGATTTGCCCTTGTACGAAATGCCCGCCTGAGTTGTTATGCAGCCCGGTGCTCATGACCACTTTACTCTGCTTAAAAGGATTCTATTTTTTGCTTATTGGTAATGAAATCAAATGTGGTGTTTTGAGGTATCGCAGTCATCTGAAATAATGGTTAATAAGGTGATTTCCAGCACAGGCCTATTGTGTCAGCTTTGTAATGTTGAACATGAACCCCCCATGGAAGGAGCTCCTCCCGGATGCTTTTGCGGAGCCCCACTGACCTCGCCACCAAGAGTGGCAGATGCTTTTGAGCCTTTACTCTGAGGCACAGGGTCTGTGCTGAGTGCTGGTAGCCACCATGGGAAGCCAGCCTTTGATTTTCTGATTTCTAGTTGTGGAAACTGAGGCACAGCGTGGCGAGGCACGCTTCGCAAGGCTGCACAGCCTTTATTGGACATAGTGCGGTTGTGAGCTGGGGCTTGAGCTGGGCTCAGTGGGAGGCCAGAGATGGTGATCTTAACTGTGGTGACTCGTCACAATGGCTGTGTGTTTTACAGACTAAGCAAATGATTGCTGGTGACTTCTCAAGACTTCTAAGTTTTCTACTTAAACCCCAGGTGTAGCTTTGTGTACCTGTGTTTGCCTGGTTTTGTTACACTGGAAATGCCCATGCCGTGTGTATCCCAGTGTCTTCCGGCCAGGGACATTCTGCCATTTGGAAATGTGTGGGCTTCTGTCCTGTGGTCATTGATACTGAGGCCAGACCTTTCGGGGTCAGGGTCTGGGCACTAAATACCTGCCCACGAATGATAAAGAACTCCCCTGTCTGAATGCCACAAATGCACTTTACCTTGACCTGGGCGCTCATGTGAGACCCCTGGGTTAGTGTTGCAGGTTTTCTTTACGTTTACTTATTTTTGAGAGAGAGAGCGAGAGAGAACACAAGTGGAAGAGGGGCAGAGAGAGAGGGAGACACAGAATCCGAAGCAGGCTCCAGGCTCTAGGCTCTGAGCTGTCAGCACAGAACCTGATGCAGGGCTCGAACTCACGGATCGCAAGATCATGACCTGAGCCGAAGTCGGATGCTTAACCGCCTGAGCCACCCAGGCACCCCAGTGTTGCAGTGTTTTACACAAGCCAGGAAGGGTTGGGTTGGCGGCAAGATGGTGGACATGTCCATGGAGCAGAGCAGCAGGGGAGCCAGGGGGTGAGGGGAAGGCACACCCGGAGTATACGGAGCACAGGACAGTGAGCAGGCTAGTCTGATCCGAGAGAGACTTGGGCATCCTCAGCCTCATCCTCCGAGCTCTCGCTAAGCCATCTCCCCTGCTCCTGGCCTTCTCCTCCCCAGAACGCCTTGAACTCAGCCTCACTTCTGTGGTCAACCCAGGGCTCCTGGTTTTTACAGGGTGGGGCCGCTTGTGCGCAGGCTGACCTTGCTTGTTCCGGAGATGCTGGTTTTATCCCATGTCTGCCCTGGTTCCATCATACCCCTTTGGGGCGTGCCTTTTAGTCAGCAGGGTGGTGGTCGGCAGGATGTCGGAGGGGGCTCCAGTATTGGAGGTGGGCTTGGCACACGGCAAGGGGGAGGCTCCTGTGTCTTCCTCTGCATCTTCTGGGCCAAGTACCTGATCCAAGTATTTGTTCAAAACAAAACAACTTTTGTTTTTAGAGAGAGAGAGAGAGAGAGAGAGCACGCGCGCGCGTGAGCATGCACACGGGAGGCACAGAAGGAGAGGAAGCGAGAATCTTAGGCAGCGTCCATGCCCAGTGCAGAGTGCCACACGGGGCTTAATCTCAAGACCATGAGATCATGACCTGAGCCCAGATCAGGAGTTGGGTGCTCAACTGACCGAGCCACCCAGGCACCCCCCAAAAAACAGCTTTATTAAGATATAATTCACACCCCATAGGACTTACCCATTTAAGGTACACAGTTCAGGTATTTTTTTAGTATATTCAGAGTTGTGCAGTCCTCACCATGGTCCATTTTAGAATATTTTTGTCACCTCAAACCCATGATCAGTCCCTCCCCAAAGCCCTTCCCCAGGCCCTGGCAACCACTGATCTACTTTCTGTCTCCGAATTTGCTTATTCTGGACATTTGATATAAATGGGATCCTATCACAGTGGTCTTCTGTGCCTGACCTTGTTCTGACTTTGACATCATGCTTTAAGGGTCCACCCGTGTTGTGGCGTGCATCAGCACTATATTCCTTTTTCTGAATCCTCTTCCGTTGTACAGGTATGCCATGTGACCTTCATCTGTTCATCTGTTGATGGGCATTTGGGTTGTTTCCACTTTTGGAAATAGAAATAATGCTGCTGTCAACATTCACAGCCTTTCGCATGGACATGATTTAACTTGGGTGTACATTTAGGAGTGGAATTTCCAGTACCTGTGGGAACGTTAGGTTTACCCTTGGAGGGAGCTGCCAGACTGCTTTCCAGAGCAGCTGCGTCATTTTCCATTCCATCGGGCATTAACTCCCATCTCTTAATGGTAGCACATATTACTAGCTATCAGGAGAGTAAGCTAGCATTAAAAATTATTTAAAAATACATAGAGTGATAACAATGTGGAAGAATTTCATTGCTAATGCAAATCTGCAGAGAGAGGGAGTTGCCCGCTCGTGAGTTTGATGCAGCTTTTCTCGGTTTTCGGACATCCAGAAGCTGGGAGGCCATCCCCTGGTGCATTTCCATTGTCATGGTCTTTATCAGTTTCTACCTGCTCGTGTCACGTGCGTGGGGTCGTTCAGGTGCGCTTTTCGCCTTCTCCATGATCTTTGTCCCTGGAAGCCGATGGAAGTGGGGCAGCATTGGCGGCTGACACCTGAGAGCAGGTGGGTGTGACAGTTTGGATGTGAAAGTGGTGGGTGAAGCTTACAGTGTTGGGTCTACATCCTGGGGGGAGAGGAGCTGCTCTATGGTGGGAATGGTGACCATTTGGTGGCGACAGAGATGGTGTAGGGGCCCCTTGGTCTTTATGCTGTGTTTTGACTCTAACATTCTAAAGTAGAAATTTAAAGAGAGGCAGCCTTGTCATAATGCATCGATCACCAGAAAGGAAGGCTCTTCTAACTCCCTCTTTGGTAAAGCTAAGGGAAAGATGATGCTGCTGACAAAAACATGACCACATTTATCCTCATGGCCTTGGCTCTCAATTAAGATTTCAATCAGATTCTCCTAAGTTTCTAAACCTTGGCGACTCTGGCTTTTAGATATTTGGGCCAGATCTGCAGCAGAAAGTATGCCGGGCTTTTATGTCCTTTGCGTTCGTAGACCTTTGCAGAGAAACAGTTCTTTGTTGGCACCTTTTTGGGAAAGACCAGCGGTATTTTTGTTAGCCCCTTTATTTAGCTCATGGTCCATATCCTAGCAAGAATATCATAGTACGTTGTATTTTATTTTTCATTAACTATAATTTTGTAAAGAAATCTTTGCTGTCTTCACTTAGTAACCTATTATTTTTTTCAGTCTGGTGTCTTTTAGGCCTTCTGCCTCTATTTCATCCTTCCAGTATTTCCAATGGAGTTCTCTGCCATTTCTAGAGATTTTCTTGGCAGTGGGAGTGGCGTTGGCCCGCAGAGGAAGTCGGGGAGCTCTTCCTCCATGTTCTGACATGTTGTGCTTTGTTTCCTGCCTTTCCTATTAGCTGGGTGGTGTTCTCTCCTAATTCTTGGACCGTAAGTTTGAGTCCAGCAGACTTCTCGTGCCTTTGTACATATGTAGCCAAACTTGACATTTGGCCTCAATCTGGAATCATTCTGAATCTGGGTTTGTTCACTGGATTAATAAATAACTTGAGGCTCTTCTCACTTGACGCTTGGAAATGAGTGGCATGCAAAAACACAATGCGTAAAGGTAAGATTCATAAAACTATTTAGGCTCTTTTTAAACTCTGAAATGGACACATACTTGGCTCCAATATGCCTTTTTCGGGGCGCCTGGGTGGCTCTGTTGGTTAGGCGTCTGACTTCGGCTCAGGTCATGATCTCACGGTTCATGGGTTCGAGCCCCGCATCGGGCTCTGTGCTGACAGCTCAGAGCCTGGAGCCTGCTTCAGATTTTGTCTCCCTGTCTCTCTCTCTGCCCCTCCCCTGCTCACGCTCTGTCTCTGTCTCAAAAATAAATATTAAAAAAAATTTTAAAAACAAAATAGATCTTCTTAAAAAATATGCCTCTTTCGTTTCACGTAAGAGCAGCCAAGGAATTACTGTCATTCAGTTTAAGGCTGTTTCAAAGCAGCCAGTAAATGAAAAACATTGATTTACAGCTCAGCCTTTGGAGTTTGGGGTTTAGACAACCAGCGCGGGGTGCTCAGCATATGATCTCAGCACCAGGGATGGGCAGCTGGCGCGCATCGCTTTGGCAGACAGTTGGTGAGCAGCTCCTGGTACCAGACACTTGACTGGGCAAGGAGACCTCAGACGTCTTCGTGAGATACAGCCCAGGTCCTCACAGATTGTTCCAGTATGAGTGAGGACGACCGTGCATCCACAGCGGCTGTGGCGTCCCCATTTGGTCCTGCCCTCCTTCCCACCAGCCCACCTGCAGCCCCAGATCTTCATCATGAGGCCCCAGCAAGTCACCACTTCCACCCAGGAGCTGAAAGTTCTGCCAGTCCTGGGTTCTCGGGACAGAGGATGAGCTAGCGTAGGGTGATAATTGACAGGAGAGGTTCTGTCCAAGGTGCTGTGGGAAAGAAGGGGGCTTCCAGCCAGGCTGGGCGTGGTGGTGGAGGCTTGGAAGGGGGGTCACCTGGAGGAATGCAGGATGGATCCCAGGACCGTTCACGGAGTGTGGAACACTGCAAGGGGTGGAAAGAGGGGGTGGGAAACTCTAAGTCAGTCTGTAATGGCTAGAGTCAGTTTGGTGGGAAAAGTAGCAAGGGCCCCTCAGAAAGGCGTTGTAGGGAATCCATCCACATGAGGAGATTTTTTTCTTCATCCTGGAAGTGACTGGGAACAAATGGTGAGAATTCCAATTAATGCATGATCAGATTATATCACTAGTAACAGTAACACGGCTAACGGTGAACTATCTGAGTTTCTAGCTCAGTACCAAGAGCTGTGCTAAGTTCTTTACGTGCATTATCTTACTCTGATCTCATTACCACTCTGAGGTGTAGGTATTATCACCCTTATTTTATAGATGATGAAACTGAGGGCTTGCATGTGGAGTAATCAGAACAGGTTAAGATTGCTTAGCCAATGGGAAGCATCAAAGCCATCTAGGTCTATGCTGTTCAGGCCTGAATGGCATCCCCTCACTAGATCCTAGTTGATCCCAGTTTGGGAAACACCAGTCTAAGAAACCAAAATTTTATCTCTGAAAAGTTCTTTGAATTCAGAGTTATCAGGGCCAGGAAAATTTGTCTTTAAAACTAGTAAAAAAATTTTTAGTCATTAAAAGTAAAACTCAGCCTTCAAAAATGTTTCTTGGACTCCAGTTCGAGGACCATTGGATTCACGCCATGGTACACGGGAGGCAGAGGGACTTATTAGGAAGTAGTTGTGGGGGTTGGATGAAAAATGTGAAGCAGGCAGAGGAAGAGGAGAGCAGATGGGTTCTAGGCAATGTTGGTCCTCTAACCTAGGACTCAGAAAGAAGACATGGCCAGCAGTAGGGAGGGGGTTTTAAGATTGACTCAAATTTCTAGGTTGGGCACAGGTGCCAAAGGTGTTTGAAACATCAAGATGGTTTGGAATTCTAGGAATTCTATACCAGAATTCAAGTTCATGCTATTGGGATCTGGGCTTCTGACTTGGAAGAGAGGGATCAGAAAGGAGCACCTAAAATTAGAACAATGACCAGGACGTTAGGACCAGGAGCCTCAGAAGCAAAAGCTGGTGGACCAGTTGTCTCAGGAGCATGGGACCAAGAACTGGGTCTGTAGGCTTTTGTCCCATCCATGCCTCTTGCTTGGTGGTTTCTCTGGGCTGAAACTTACCATGCTTATTACAAGTGGATTAGAGGAGAAACCCTTATACTCCTTCTAATAGCTGGTGACTCTGGGCGGGGGGAACCATTTCATTTTGTTTTCATTATTTTGTAAAAGTCGCTCTGTAATAGTCACTTTTAAAATTGATTGAATCAGGGGCACCTGGGTGGCTCAGTCGGTTGAGCGTCTGGCTTCGGCTCAGGTCATGATCTCACGGTTGTGGGTTCGAGCCCCACGTCAGGCGCTATGCTGACAGCTAGCCTGGAGCCTGTCTTCAGATTCTATGTCTCCCTCTCTCTCTGACCCTCCCCTGCTCATGCTGTCTCTCTCTCTCTCTCTCTCTCAAAAATAAATAAAACATTAAAAAAAATAAATTGAATCAGTTATACGTATCCAGATATGTTCACGGATAGTGATTTTGATTGGACTGATTAAAAAAAAATTTTTAATGTTTATTTTTGAGAGAAAGAAACAGAGCACAAGCAGGGAGGGGAGGGGCAGAGAGAGAGGGAGACACAGAGTCCGAAGAAGGCTCCAGGCTCTTGAGCTATCAGCACAGAGCCAGACTCGGGGCTCGAACTCCCAAACCGTGAGCTCATAACCTGGACCGAAGTTGGATGCTTAACCAACTGAGCCATCTGGGTGCCTCTGGACTGATTTTTTTTTAAGGCTATAAATGTTTTAAGCTTTTAGAAAATAGGAAAAGAATGATGGAAAAGTATAAAAAATAAAGTGAAAAACACCTACAAGCTTGTGATCCAGTATTGGAGTTCTGATGTATTTTCTTCTAGCCTTTTCGCATGTATTTTTACACTTTTTTTTTTTGTAATTAAATTTTTGTGTTGAGATCATTGTAGCTCCGCATGCATTTGTGAGCAGTAATACAGAATGGTTCCACATATCCTTCACCTATTCTTTCTCAATGATAACATCTTGCAGAACTCCAGCACAATAGCGCAGTCGGGGTCTTGACATGGCCTTGAGATACAGAACCTTTCCATCAGCACCGGGATCCAGCATGTGGCCCCTTTATAGCTACACCCATTCCCCTCTCCCCCGACTCCCTTCATAACTTCTGGCAACCACCAATCTGTCCTCCATTCTCTCTAATTTTGTCCTTGCAAGAATATTCTGTAAGTGGGATCATAGCCTGTGTCACTTTCTGGCACTGGCTGTTTCAGCTTTTGCCTTTTACCTGAAAAGCTGCTATGAACGTTTGTGTGCGTGTTTCTGTGCAAACGTAAGCTTTCATTTATATAGAATGAATGCCCAAGAGTACAGTTGCTCCTGTGTGTGTATCTGTGGGCACACAGTTGCGTGCGCGCGCGCGTGTGTGTGTGTGTATCGGTGTGTATGCATTTAAGAAATAAATGTAGGATTATATTATGTGTGTACCTAGTATAATTTTGTCATAAATTAAGTTAGTATGATTGTCATGAAGAAATATTTGGGGCTCCTGGGTGGCTCACTTGGGTAAGTGGTTGTCATCAGCTCAAGGTCATGATCTCACGGTTCGTGGGTTCGAGCCCTGCATGCGGCTCTCCGCTGTCAGCACAGAGCCTGCTGTGGATCCTCTGTCCCCCCCCCCCGCCCCTCCCCTGATTGAGCACGCAGCCGCATGTACGCGCGCTCTCTCTCAAAAATAAACATCCAAAAAAATGTGTATAAAGCATCTTTTTCTTTCTAAATTCTTCAACATGAAAAGACTGGCGTAAGGGCATGACCATCTTGTGATGTCCACGAGAGAGCTTTGCATGACACTCCCTAGCACAGCTGGCAGACCAAGTGTGATTCTTTTCAGGCAGATTCGCCTAGAATTTCTTTTATGAGTAAAAACGTAGTACAGTTTAGCATTTAAAATCGGTCCATAATTCTGCTGTAAAATCACCATTCCTACATGTTGCCCATAAATTTCAATTTAAGATCTTCTTTTCCTCTTAATTTCCTTAACTGGCAAACACCAGCGTGTGCTTTCATGCGTGTGAGCGGATAGTCGTTCCTTGCGACTCTGCCAACTCACTATAACAGCCAACTTTTTTTCTCTCAAGTTCACCAGCAGAGATCAGGGTGTCAGAGTGTCACCTAGACTTTCCCGGCTGGGGGCACTTGCCCATGCAAGGGAGGTAGTTGAATTGTGCACTGCTCATTGCGTGGTGGGCGTCTGCCCTCCCTTGGCCATGTCCCGTCCACAGGTTAGCTTCCTGCAGTTTTACATTTCTCAGGCTCTTAAATGTTTATTTTTGAGTGAGAGATGGAATGCGCACACTCAAGCAGGGGAGGGACAGAGAGAGGAGGAGCACAGGGTCTGAAGCCGGCTCTGCACTGACCGCAGAGAGCCTGATGTGGGGCTCGAACTCATGAACTGTGAGATCATGACCTGAGCCACCCAGACGCCCTGAGGCTTCTCAGAGGCATAATCTTATTGGTCTGCCTGGGAAGTCTGGACGGTCTTCAGAAAGATTTGTGCTCAGCCGCAAAGGTTTACTACTCAGTGACTGGCCTGCTGAAGCTTCCTGTCTTTGTTGCGTTGTGTGTATCATTGCTGATGCTTTGGGTGGTGTGTTATTTGGGCACAGGAATGCAGGAAGAAACCCTCCAATTTTTGTTTAAATTTGTTTATTTTGAGAGAGAGGCTTGTAGGGAGAGAGAGAATCCCAAGCAGGCTCCATGCGGTCAGCGCAGGACTTGATCTCACAAACAGTAAGATCATGACCCGAGCCTAGATCGTGAGTCAGACACTTGGGGGCACCTGGGTGGCTCAGTTGGTTAAACGTCTGACATCGGCTCAGGTCATGATCTCACAGTTTGTGGGTTCGAGCCCTGCGTCAGGCTCTGCTGACAGCTCAGAGCCTGGAGCCTGCTTCGGATTCTGTGTCTCCCTCTCTCTCTCTCTGCCCCTCTCCTGCTCATGCTCTTTCTCTCTCAAAAATACACATTAAAAAAAAAAAAAATTTTTTTTTAAAAGACAATCGACTGAGCCACCTAAGGCACCTGGAAACTCTCCAATTAAAAGGATGTTTGTTTGTTTTTTAAATTTTATTTTAGAGAGACCATGGAGGAGGGGAGGGACAGAAAGAAAGGGAGAGAAAGAGAATCCCAAGCAGGCTCCACCCTGAGCACGGGCTTGATCTCACAACCCTGAGGTCATGACCTGAGCCAAAAATCAAGAGTCTGACACTTAACCAACTGAGCCCCACCAGGCGCCGCAGGAAGAAACTCTCCATTCGGGGGACAACAGTGTTTGCAGTGATTACTTGTAGCAGTGATTCAGACATTTCTTTCCTGTGGGGTTTCTGGGACGTGGGACTCCTTGAATTACATCTTGTAGCGAGATTTCTCCTGTTTTTCTGGAAGAGCGATGACGGGGTCGTGTTTGACATGAGTTGTCTGTGATGGTGAATAGTAGGTGGAGAAGCGTCAGCCCCACCGCAGATCAGAGGCCAAGTGTCACTGCAGGGCAGAGGATGCCCCCCCCACGCCCTGCCCCAGTCACATCCCCGCTGTGCAGGTGCCCCACACTGTCTTGCCTTGGTATCTGCTCCTCCCTGGCCGCGTCTGTCCCGCGTGGCGGGTTCCCACCGTACCCTGGCATTTCCTCTGTTCTAGCCCCCACCCCCGGCGGGCATGGCTCATTTTTCTGATCTCTTGGAAATCGCGAGGCTCTTGGAATGACAGGCCGTGTATTGCATTCCCAGGGTCGTCATTATATTCCCAGGGTCCAGCCCACAGCCTGACACACATGGCAACTGAGGGAACTGGAGATGGTAAATAAATGACAAACAGCAGAATAAGTGCCCAGATTCCCAGCCAGGAAGTGGCAGAGCTGGAATGCGACACCCTAACTCTGAACTGGTGTCCCCCTAGGTCGCCCTCACCCAAGCGAGCTTTTCCACAATCCCAGGGAAGCAAATGCTAGCTGTGCTGTGTGTCTTTGGGCAGGCTCCCTAACTTCTCTGATCCTTTGTGACTTCATCCTCCAAAAAATGAGTAACAGTGTGACGTCCTCTGCCTTGGATCACACGAGGGAATATCCTCAGTGTGTCTGACGCACGCGGCCCACAGTCACTAAGTGCCCGGTACCAGTGCCCAACCTTTTGCCTTATGTTGATTTTGTACCCGGATGCTCTGCACCCTGTGGCATTGGGCACTGAGAACCTGATGACAATTTAAATGGCTTAGTCAGTGGCGCCCGGGTGGCTCGGTCGATTACGTGTTTGACTCTTGATTTTGGCCGAGGTCATGATCTCACGGTTGATGGGTTCGAGCCCCACGTCAGGCTCTGCACTGACCATGCAGAACCTGCTTGGGAGTCTCTGTCTCCCTCTCTCTCTGCCCCTCCCTCGCTTGCTCTTTCTCTCTCAAAATAAATAACCGAAACGTTTTAAAAAAAAAAATGGCTTAATCTCACAAACTCTTTGAATCTCTGAAAAAGAAAATATCAATCTTTCTTCTATCTGTATTTAGTCGTCCATTATCCACAAGCTCACCCAAGGCAGATTCTAGTAACCAAACATTAATGGAAAGATGATTTTCGCCCCCTGTGCCCTGTGACTAAAATGCTAAATCTCTGACAAACTGGAGCTGAAAGCACGGGACTGTGGCCGTTTTCTCCCTGCACGCTAGGAGAGTAGGCGTGTACGCTTTTACTTTTGATGAGATTTCAGTGGAACTTTCTAGTAGACTTTACATTTTTGTGCCCCATCTGCTTTTTGCAGGCTCGTGGGGCAGCCGCGAAAACAGCAGGCCACTTCGTCTCAGACCCCCAGAGTGTGCCTAAGGGCATCCGCAGCCACTGAGAGCCTTGAGCCAGTGGGCCTGGCCATGAGAAAGCTCATCTTGGGTTTCCATGATTGCTCAATTTAGCCACAGGTCAGGAGGCAGAAGTCTTAACCTTTGTCATTGGTCATACTTTCAGTCATGAGTTAATGAGTCAATAAACGAAAGAAAGAGGGAAACTGGATTGAGACGGGCACCCCCCAAGAAGCCATGTCGAATCCAGAGAAAATCCAAACAAGGCCAGCCGGATTTGTGCAAAGGGGTCGAAAGAGAAGAGAGCACACGTTGGTTTCTCGTCAGATAACGGACCAGTTAAGATTGTCCTAAAATATGTAGAAGTGAATGTGTCCCCCTCCCTTTTGCTCATTGCTTTGTTCACACAGCTAGTCTCCAGGCTCGAGTCTAAGGAGTCTGGGCTCCTCTGTGTGAGGAGAATGGATTCATTTCCTTCTAGAATGTTCTGCGTTCTTCCTTGCGTTATGCCCCCCTCGTGGGGATAGGTACCTTTCTTCAAGCCCTCATTTGTGCCAGTCACTGTGACTTTTGCCTACGTTATTCAGCTTTCATGATAATGCTGAGTTAGGAATTGCTATCACCATTCTTACTTTGCAGGTGGAAAAAATCATGGGCCAGAGCAGGTCTAAGAACCTCGCGTGCCCTCCTGAAGCGGTCGGAAGCCCAGATCCAGGAGAAATGCATCCAGCCGGATCTGCCTCCAGTAGTCTAAGGCCATGTTTTGGTCATTACCCCACCTTGCCTCTCCTTTCCTATTACAATCATTTTGAAAACCAGGACCATTTATTCTGTGTTTATTCCGTGTTTATGGAGTCTGTATAGTGGGCCAAGTCTGGCTGGGGAACAAGGTAGGCATGCGTCTTGCCTTCATGGAGTTTTCAAACCACGGTTCACAACCCCTAGTAGATGTGAAATCAGTTTACAGGGTCACAGCCCGCATTTAAAAGGAACAGAATAGAAAAGACTGAGGTGCGTCGAGCATTGTGACTTAAGTGTTATATGAACCTGTGTGTGTGGTAGTTCCCAGTATAAAACATGTTTAACTGTAGGCTGGGGTCAAATGAGCTAGGAGAGACTGACCTGAGGTCCTAGAGTGGGGGACCCAGAGGGAGTTTTTGAACAAGTGAGATAATAGATAAGTGATTGCAGGTTGTCCCGGGAGCTAGAAGACGGTACCCACAGCAGAAGAGGAGACTGACCTGGTGCCCTTCACCTTGTTGGCGCCTTCCGAGAGGGTCACCTTGGGGCTGAGGCCTCACGGAGGGTAGCAGGATCTATGTGGCCCAGACACCGGAGGGCAGCCCTGTGCGGGGTAAGAATGAGAAGGAGCTGGTCCGTTAGCCCCTGACCATGATATGATCCAGGTAGAAAATGGTAACACACATAGAAGCAAACCCCAGTGCCTAGAAACCATCGTTATTACTACCCTTACCCTCCTTAACTTAGGACAAATAAGGAAGAACCAAAAACGAGATTGTAGATCAGTGTCATGCTGACCTTTGATGAATCCCTATTCAGTGTTTTTCTGTCTTTGGTTTCAAAACATTTTTATATTTTATGAAAGGTTTTGTTTATAGGCCTTGGCTCGTTCACATTTTTTTTTCTAGGATGTGTCTACACCTCTGGTGGGTTGGCCATTCTAGACCAGGGTACCTCAACCCGGCGTTCTTGACATTTGGACTGTATAATTCTGTGGTGTTTCTGACCATCAGAACTATTTACAGATATTGCCATGTGTTCCGTGGGTGGAGGAAGGGTGCTGAATTCAGAGCTACTCTAGCTGATGGGGTGCTTGGGTGGCTTAGTATGTTAAAACGTCTGACTTTGGCTCGGGTCATGATCTTGCAGTTCGTGAGTTCAAGCTGCACATTGTGCTCTGTGCTGCCAGTGTGGATGTGGATCCCTCTTCGGATCCTCTGTCTCCCTCTCTCTGCTCTTCCCCCATTTGTGCACCCTCTCTCTCTCTCTCTCAAAAATAAACAAACATTTAAAAAAAAAACCTACTCTATGGCTGAAATGAACAAATCAGGAGACTAGATGCTGGCGAGGATGTGGAGAAACGGGCACCGTCCTACACTGTTGGTGGGAATGTAAACTGGTGCAGCCGCTCTGGAAAACAGTGTGGAGGTTCCTCAAAACTAACAGTAGAACTCCCCTACGACCCAACAATAGCACGGCTGGGGATTTACCCAAGGGATACAGGAGTGCTGATGCACAGGGGCACAGGTACCCCAATGTTCGTAGCGGCACTTCCAACAATCGCCAAATCATGGAAAGAGCCTAAATGTCCATCAACTGACGAATGGATCAGGAAGATGTGGTTTATCTATACAATGGAATACTACCTGGCCATGAGAAAGCATGAAATCTGGCCATTCGTGGCAACGTGGATGGACCTCGAGGGTGTCATGCTAAGAGAAATAAGTCAGGCAGAGAAGGACAGACACCATGTGTTTTCACTCATAAGTCTAACAGGAGAAACCCAACAGAGGACCATGGGGGAGGGGAAGGGGGGGAAATAGTTGGGGAGAGGGAGAGACGCAAACCCTAAGAGACTCTTAAATACTGAGAACAAACTGAGGGTTGATGGGGGTGGGGGAGAGGGGAAAAGGGGTGATGGGCATGAAGGGAGGACACTTGTGGGGATGAGCACTGGGTGTTATATGGAAACCCACTTGCCGATAAACTATAAAAGAAAAAAAAACTACTCTAGCAGAAATTCTAGGATGCAGTGAGATGAGGTTGCCCAGATTGAGAATACCCCATCTGTTTACTTTCTTTTTCCTTTCTCTTTGATTGTAAAAGCTAAATGTAATGACTGGGGCTTCTAATGACTTGTAATAAGAGAGGTGTGTGTGTGTGTGTAAACCTTTGTGTTATGGAAACTCTTGCATTCACGTGCTGGAAGTTTCCTTGCAGTATAAGTGCTATCCTAAAGTTAAAAGTAGATTGGGGCTCCTGGTTAGCTCAGTCGGAAGAGCATGTGACTCTCGATCTCAGGGTTGTGAGTTTGAGCCCACGTTGGGTGCAGAGATGACTTAACTAAGTAAACCTTGAAAAACTTCAAGGTAAAAGTGGATTGATAGCGGCTCAGCTATTTTTTTTTTTTTTACTTACTTGACCTCATACCTTTTGATTTTTCACGTAGAAGTGGACCTCGAGTTAGGCACGCCTTCTGAGTTGCTTTTCCTATAATGTTGATTAGTTTCCTTTGTTCTCCTGTGCTTAATCCAGCACGTCTTGTGACCAGTGGCTTGTATTTCTGTAACAGGAGCTATTTGTTCTGAGGCTGCGTTTTCTCTAAATTGGTTTCCTGTCTATTAATCTTCCATATTTTGCTCCATTTCTTAACCTCACCACCTTTGTCCTAGTATATGGCCCACCGGAGGCACTCCATTTATTCGGAGTTGGATTTTTAGGAATGCATTTTGGTATTCAGGCTGTGTGTTCCCCAAAAAGTTCCTGTAAAAATAATCCTATTCCGTAAACCTAGAGCTTTCCTGCTATTTGGGGATAATCTTGGGTAACAAATACCCTCTTTTAATGGTTGCACGTGGTAATGACTTTTGATACTTAAAGGGACTCTCCTTAAAAATTCTTGAATAAGGGGCGCCTGGGTGGCTCAGTCGGCTGAGCGTCCAACTTCGGCTCAGGTCATGATCTCCCAGTTTGTGGATCTGAGCCCCGCGTCGGGCTCTGTGCTGACAACTAGCTCGGAGCCTGGAGCCTGCTTCGGATTCTGTGTCTCCCTCTCTCTCTGCCCCTCCCCTGCTCATGCTCTGTCTCTCTCTATCTCAAAAATAAATAAACATTAAAAAAATAAATTCTTGAATAAGACTGTGGGTCTCATGAATCCTTTGAAATCTTTCTAAATTAAATCAGGTGTTTATTCAACCGGTGCGCATTCATGCACTGAATACAGCGGGCTGTTCCCATCCCTTCCTTAGGGTAACATCAGAGTAGAGACCCTATTAGTGAGGCCGTCCTCGTGTATTTAGTATTGAGTCATCCCTGTTGGTTCGTGGTCCCTAAACACTGATTTATGTCTTCATAAAGATTCATCACCATCTGTGTTAGTTACTTGTGTATTTGGTTTTATTTCCTTCCCCTTGTAGGAATGTAAGCTATATTCCCAGTGCTTAGACCACGCCAGTAAATATTTGCTCAAATGAATGCATTTCCTTAATTTCTCAGACACTTATTTAGCACCTCCAGTGCACCACACACCATTTTAGAATCTGTACACACATTAGCCCGTCTCTGGAGGGGTGGTTACCTTTGCCTTTCCTTCACAAATACATTTTCTACATATTCTACTTTTCTGGGAGTCATCAGTATTTTGAGCAGCTGCGTTTGGCGTAATGTTTTGGTCTCCGCCGCCCCCCCCCCGCCCCGTTCGTAGTCTCTTAGGTAACTATTTAAATTTTTTTAACGTTGATTTATTTTTGAGAGAGAGAGAGAGAGAGAGAGAGAGTGTGTGTGTGTGGGGGGGGGGCAGAGGAGGGGCAGAGAGAGAGAGAGGGAGACACAGAATCTGAAGGAGGCTCCAGGCTCTGAGCTGTCAGCCCAGAGCCTGAGGCGAGGCTCGAACCCACAAACCACGAGATCGTGACCTGAGCTGAAGTCGGATACTTAACCGACTGAGCCACCCAGGCGCCCCTCTTATTTATGTAACTATTATCTGCCATCCTGTTTCTGCCTTCTTGAGGCAGTGGGAAGGAATTGGTCTAGTTCAGTGGGTTTTCCCACTGCTTGTGTCCACATTTTACACACAGCATGCTCCTGAAAACCTGAAGACAAATAAATGTATGAAGGTGGGGAACTCGATACTATGTAGCCATTTCTCTCAGTGGGTGTGCCCAGCTCTGTAATCAGCTCAGGCATTGTCTTGCTGTTCCCAGGGTATTGAAAAAAGACAATGACATGATTACAGATGACATGAACATTTAGTTATATGCATGTATGAACATATACATACAAAATATACATACACATATATAAACGTGTGTGTGTGTGTGTGTATATATATATATATAGAGAGAGAGAGAGAGAGAGAGATTTAGTGTCTTAAGTGTTGTAGGCTGTATCTGATTATTTCCAAAAGGCAGAATCAATACAAATACAGGTGACAATTTCGGTACTCTTAAATATTTCTGTCCTCAAGTTCTGGAATCCTCAGCGTACTCAATCAGCAGGAAGAGCTTGAGCAGGAGCCCGTCGCACTGGCTCTGATCCTGTCATGTTTCCTGCGAGCACGTTTTCCTGGGAACCTGAGCGACCACCCCACCTGCTGTGTGGCAGGAGCTTTGAGCAAGCAGAGTGGGAAGAGAGGTGACACGGGGACTCCTCTCTGCAGCAGCCCTCAGCTGGCTGGGGTTCACGGGGCCAGACAAGTTCTGCTTTTGCTCCCCCCCACCGCCCAGTCACTGCAGGTGAAGACTCCAGTTCCAGCCCAGTTGTTAGTGTTTCCAGGAAGCCCGCCTAGATTAGCATCAGTGGCGTGTGGCAAAGCTGGGGAAGGGCGGAGAGTTTTGGCTGTTCACTTCTGGGCTTTTCCAGATTGCTCCAAAACGACCCCTACTTTTGACCTAAATCTCTGTCTCTTCAATGTTCTTCCACGGTGTTTGAGTTAGGATGAAAGGTCAATGTCTGAGAAGCATGTCTACGCTCTTGAATATCCCTGTGCATTGTTTTTCCTTAATACCTGTTATCTTGGACATTGTACAATCCACCCTACACTCCCAGCTCGGGCCCCAGGCCTGTCCTGCCCTGTGGGTGCTTACGTGGCAGGGGGGTTCTCGCCAGGAGGTGGGGCCGCTGGGGCTGGCGTGTCTCCTGGTGGACCTGTGCGCCCAGGAAGCAGCTGGGGAGACTGGCTGGTCCTGAGAAAGGATGGTCGGCTATCTGCCCTGGCCTCCAGCACTTTCCCAAGACTGGTTTTGACCAACTCTTGTGGTTCATGTGGCAGAAATGCCACGGCTGAAGTTTTATTTTTCTCTCTAGAAAAATAAAACCTGCCCTTTTTCATGGCTTCTGAAAACCATTGGATTGGTACTTTGGCTCTCCGTAGTGTGCCGTTCTCTTTTGCAATAACATGCTATTTGTTGCCATGTAGGCATCTGGTCGATATTTAAAAATAGAATTCCCCAATCGGGAAGTTCTGCAGATACTTTTCCAGAAAGTCATTTTGTGCGTGTGCACGTGTGAAGTATGTGTGCATGTGAGGGCTATACATTTTTCATGTTATTTACCTCGTTGGTTTTTATATATTCATGTCTTTTAAGGATGAGTATTGTGGAAGTATAAAATGAATAATTATGAAGTAGACACCATAACGAAATGATTTTCTTATGTACGTGAGTTTATATGTAAAGCTGGCCAAACTTTGATCGTCAGATGGAGCTGACTTAATATCGTTAATCCTTTTTTTTTTTTTTTTTTTTTGGTAAGATTTTATTTTTAAGTAATCTCTACCCCCAGCATGGGGCTCGAACTTACAATCCCAAGATCAAGAATCGCATCCTCTACCAACTGAGCCAGCCAGGTGCCCCAATATGGTTACATCCTAAATCAAATCAGTGAGACAAAAGCATTTCAGAAATACATAGAAATTCAGTAATCAGTCTTGAAATATCAGAATTCTCTCATGTACATGCTACCGCATGTATGTAGCACTCATCAATGGTGTTTGGGATTTTAAGGAAGATAGACTATCAGACAAATCAGTTTTATTTTAAATCCGAGAAGGGATTTGTCTGCTGTATATCCTGTTGGAGAGGGGATAGAGTCCAAGGATATTTCTTGAACATTCTGTGAAGATGCGTTGCACTCTTTGAACAAATACATAGACTGCATGGTGAATGTATGTAACACTTAAATTGAAGAGCTTTTATGATGAAGTTTCGAAATATACTCTACGATCCCATGTGAAACCTTATGCAGTGAAGCCAAATTACTTTCTAAAAGTTTGGTTAGCCAGTGTCTTAACAGTTACTGATTTATAGCAACAGGAGAAATATGCAGAGACGGGAACTGTGCAATTTTGATTTCTGTGATTTCCAAGGGATGGCTAGCACTTGACCTGACGTCTTTTAGGAATATCTAATAGCCATTGTCAAATAATTGCTTCCTTTAAAAACAGGTGCACAGAGAAAATGACAAAGTTGTCTGCAGTATACCTTTTATTGGCCAAGTCAGGCTCTTGTTGCCGAAACCGTACTGAGATTGTAGTTTAAGGTGGGAGACGTCTGTGGAAACCATTCCTTGCTGATGATTAAACAACTGAATCCATTCTGCTCTCAGGTGTTCACTTACAAGCAGGGCACCATCACACCCCAGAAGGTCACCGCGATGCACCCCATGACTGAGGAGGGCGTGGATGACATGGCCGCTTTGACGGAGCTCCACGGGGGCTCCATCATGCATAACCTATACCAACGATACAAGAGAAATCAAATATACGTAAGTTCCCACCTTCATTCTCTTTATCAATCCCTCGAGTTTGAGTGAGTGTTACTTTTTGACCTCAAAAAGTATTTTCTGCCTTTTGAGAACCTCCAGTTAATCCAAGTCAGACTGTGTTTTCGGGTGTTTTGCCAAATTAGAAATGAGGTGCGGTGAATCATGTTCTCGCATTTCTTGCCTTGATTTTATTAGAGGACATTGCTTTGTGTGGCAAAGAGGTGCTTTGACCTCTTTTTTGAGTGCATTCTGTTTGTATGTGTCCTGTTACAGGAGGAGGTCACCAGAGTGGTCGTCTTCCTCACTTAGGGGCTGGGGGGGTGGGAGGAAGATGTGGATTTGTAAGCAGTGGTACCTTGAGCTGAGCCTTTCTCTCCCTTTCTTGTGTTTTCTCCTCTTACGGATTTTCACATTTTTTTCTGGCTCTGGAGCCCCTCCAGGGGAATATTTGGATTCAGGGAAAAACCCATCTTTCTTACTTGCAGCGTTGCTATTTTGAATGGAGACCTGTGCGTAAACAGCAGGCATGTACATTTCCCTCTCAACTTTTGTGAAACTGTGTTAGTATCTGTATTATAAAAGTAATATTTAGAAATCATTTCAAAAAGTCACTTCTGTAATACGTACTTTTTGAAATGAAAGTGCATGTATTAGTTGAACTGTCCACGTGGGCCTGCAGAGTCTCATCGTTTATCATCTGCCTGTTTCCAGGTCTTTATAATAAAGGGGACAACTGTTGACATGAGTTTTTGTTTCTTGTCAAGTTCAAATCTATATACAGATTTTTCCCTTAAAACCTCAAATTTTAGTATTGTAAAAACACTCAATTTTTTAGTAATTTTTGTTCTTTAGTAGTTACATTTAATTTTGCCAGTATATTTGTGATTTTGATGAATCGTAGCAAGCCGGCAGGTGCTAATGGAACCTCAAGACAGTCCTGCCTGGCATCCGTGTTCCTCCAGTTTATTTATTTACCCTTAGACTGGGAGAGGCGGGCTGGGAAATGAGGAGGAGTCCGTGATTTGCAGGTTTAATGCTTAATTTTCCTCTGCTTTTTACATAGCGAGTGTCATCTTTGCCAGATTGACCATTTAATGTTGGCCGCTTGTTTTTAAACAGCCCGATCTAGCGAAACGCAGTGGTGTTCTAGTCCTCTGACCAGCTGAGCCTGCTTACACTCCGTCTTTAGATTACAGTATTTTCCATATGTTCTTCAGGAGAGGGTAACATTTGTTCGTGTTTAGGTGACTGGCTGCCCGTTCTGTGCTGTGTGTGTGCTGGCAGAACTCTCTTCTGTCCCCACTCTCTTCTGTCCCCATGTCAACAGTCTTCTCCGGGTGACCAGCGGACTCCCTTCTTCCCAGGGAGTAGCCACCGCGTGGGTCCAGGTCACCACCCCTCTGCCTTTAGGACTAAGTATTTGACACTGTCCCTTCATAGCAGTTTCCTTGCTCAGTTTGTCAAGGACTTACTGTCCTTCTTGAGCCGAGGACATTGTCGGGCATCTGGTACCTGAGAAATAAATGTTTGTAAAATAAACACCGTACATCAGACATGACATTCTAGCTGATGATACAATGGGAGGCTAGATTTAAAAGTTGTCTATGATACATGTGTCTTGTCGGTATTTTGGAACTCAAACTCTTCTGTCTTTAGATGCAAGTGCTTATTCTACGTTTACTAGTCAGGAAAAAGCCAATTGGAAGCGGGGGGAACTACCAAAGGGATTTAAAAAGCAGAGTCTTTAAAAAGATTTTCTCCCCCTCTTTTTATGATGATGATGTTGTTAAACCTGATCGCTGAACTACCCACTAAAGCCCGTGAATAGGATATTGGTTTTATTCCCTATAATGAACATCTTCCCCCTCCCCCTTTTTTAAAAGCTTATTTATTTATTGTGAGAGAGCGTGTGGGGGAGAGAGAGAGAGAGAGAGAGAGAGAGAGAGAGAGAGAATCCCAAGCAGGCTCCGATGTCCATGCAGAGCCCGATGTGGGGCTCGAACTCACAAACCATGAGATCGTGACATGGGCCGAAACCAAGACTCAGATGCTTAACCAGCAGAGCCACGCTGGTGCCCCTTTTTCCTTTCCTTTGAGGGAAAAACACAGGATTTTTGTACATCAATTTGCAGGTCGTTTCAGCCAATGCTGCCCTTCTGTGCCTTCCTTTTGAGACTTGGGTGATTGTATTCACATCAAGCAGCCGCCTTGATTTTCTTATCGCTGATGCTGCTTGAGGCGGACGCCACACAAGCCAGGCTCTGCCCCATCAAAATAAAACCACCACCGTCAGAAAAACCAGCACTTCCTGCCTTTTGTCCCAGCTCTGAGCCACGCCTGGCTATAGCTTTAAAAGAAAAAAAAAATGACTTGTACCATCGATACTGTATTCGTTTTCTATTGCTGGCATTAAAAAAATGCCCTAATTAAAGCAGCAGCTGCTGTCCTACGGTTCTGTAGGTCAGTAGTCCGACTGGGGTCACGCCAGCCTGAAAGCCAGCTGTGGGAAGGGCAGTGATCCTTTCTGGAGGCTCTAGGGGGCGATCTGTCTCCTACTCCTCCTTTTTTGTTTTTAGTTTTTAATTTTAATTTATTTTTGACGTTTATTCATTTTTGAGGGACAGATAGAGGCAGAGTGAGAGCAGGGGAGGGGCAGAGAGAGGGGGAGACACAGAATCAGAAGCAGGCTCCAGGCTCTGAGCTGCCAGCACAGAGCCTGATGTGGGGCTCGAACCACAGACAGGGAGATCATGACCTGAGCTGACGTCGGATGTGTGACCGACTGAGCCACGCAGGCGCCCCCCGTCTCCTGCTCCTTCTGGTCCTACGTGCAGTTCCAGGACGGAGGTCCCCGTTGTCGAGCTGGCTGTCAGCGAGGGCTGCTCTTAGCCTCTGCACACCCCCTTGCTTCACCTTCAGAGCCAGCAGTAGTGGCCCGAGTCCCTCTCCTGTTTCTACTCTCCCCTCCTTTCTTCTCATTTCTCTCTCTGCAGTCAGGACACCTCCTAGTTTTTAAGGGTTCCTGCAGTTAGACAGGGACGCCTGGGTCATCTCCCAATCTCAGCGTTTCCAGCCTGAATCCCATCCGCACCATCCTGTGCATGCTGCATAGTCACGGATCCTGGGAATTCTGCATGGACGTCTGGGGTGGGGGGAGGGCACGGTCTTCTGTCTACCGTAGGTGGCCTCCTTGGAGTCATGTTGAGAAGGAACCCCCGTGGGTCTTCTCCAACACTCGGGATGTTGCATTATTTTTATTTACTGACTTTCTCTTCTGAGTGGCAGGTGACACACGTTGCCGGTGAGCAGACTCCTCTCCAGGGAGGAAGGTCTACTGTCTCGTGTGAGAAAGGACATAGCTTTGTTCCTCCTTGGGGAGCACCTTACTGCCTGAGGACTTTACCAGACCCCAATAAGACATTTTTCCCAGCCGTTACCGTCCTCCATTAAAATGGGGTAGACAGGGATGCCCGCGTGGCTCAGTTAGATAAGCATCCAGCTCTCGATTTTGGCTCAGGTCATGATCTCACGGTTTGTGAGTTCAAGCCCCGCATTGAGTTGTGTGCTGATGGTGCAGAGCCTGCTTGGGATTCTTTCTCTCTCTCTCTCTCCTCTCTCTCTCTCTCTCCTCTCTCTCTCTCTGTCTCTCTCTCTCTGTCTCTCTCTCAAAATAAATAAACTTAGAAGAAAAAAACAAATAAAATGGAGTAGACAGCTCTGAAGGGATAAAGCGCTTAGAGCAGACAAATCCCAGGTAAGCATGGTTTTCTCCACCCACTGCCTTTTGGGCTCTACATTAATAATTTAATATGTGTGTCAGGTTGTTTTTTGTTTTGATGTTTATTGATTTTTGAGAGAGACAGACGGACAGATGGTGTGAGCTGGGGAGGGGCAAAGAGAAAAGGAGACACAGAATCTGAAGCAGGCTCCAGGCTCTGAGCTGTCAGCACAGAGCCCAATGTAGGGCTCGAACTCACGAACCGCGAGATCATGACCTGAACTGAAGTCACTCAACCATCTGAGCCACCCAGGTGCCCCAATGTGTCACGTTTCTAATTTATGTTTTTTAAAAGGTCAGATGTCTTAATCTGACAGGACTCCTTTAAAATCAAGTGACCAGCGAAAGTTTCTGGAACGCCGTTACCTTTGTATCTTTCCCCCATCTTACTCGTCTCTACTACCAGGTCTTTGTAAAGCTTCTGCCTGGAGCTTGGAACTTGGCCCTGGGTCCTTCAGGATGGAAGCTGAACAGACCTGTCCATCACTGTGTGGGACTGCATGACCCTGGCCTCGCCACTGGTCCTTTTGGGACCTGACCCCTGGTTAGGGCAGCTCTGCTCTCTTGCGTGATTGCCTTGCATGAGCCCCTGCCTTATGCTGGATTCCTTTCCTGGAACTTCAGATTTCTGGTGCCTAAGGCGCCACTTCATCTTTCCCGCCCTCTGGCAACTTCCTAGACAAGAGCCGTGCTTAACACTACAGCTCCCAGCCTGGGGCCTCATCCCAGACTCCGGTGAGGACAAATATCCACACCTGTAAGTTCCTAAAGACGGAGGGAGAAAGGGAGCAGGGCGTGTGTTTCTGGGACAAAGAAGAAACAGGGAGAGGTAACCTGTGAGTGGGCAAGAAAGCCTGAACTGGTCATGAAAAGCCCTATAGGGCGGGAGGAGGTGGCAGTCATGACACTGCAGAGGGAGGGATAAGAGTGGGTTAGAAGGGAAGGCTAGTAGACACCATACGTGAAGATGGAGAGGCGAGAGTGAATTCAGTGTGGTGGCCTCACTAAGTCGGGGGCAGTTCAAGTGCTCTTGGGGTCTGGTGTGTTGGGGAGCGTTGAACAGTTAGATGGGATCGGCAGGCTGGGGTCAGGACACCCTTAAAGCAGTGACTCTCAGCCAGGAGATTCTGACCCCAGGGGACATTCGGACTATCTGGAGTGCATCTCTGGGTGCAAAGCTAAGGCAGAGGATGTAACGGTCGGTATGTAGTAGGTAGAGGTCAGGGGTGCCGCTGACGTCCCACAACAAAGTGTTATCTGGCCTGGGATGTCAGTCCTGCCGAGGTCGAGAAGCCCGGATTGGCTTACAGTCCGTCAGCAGCGTTTGGGTGGTAGAGAGACCACACCGTCTTTGCTAAAGGGGTTTTGAAGAGAGCGTTTCCCCAAGGGAAAACTCCGACGAGTTGGTAGGGAAGTGGTGGGATGGGGGCCAGAGAGGCCAGGTTGGCAGAGAGAGAGTGCTGCAAATCCGCCCGGACAAAGAGACAGAGGGGTTTCACCCGGGGCGGAGAGTGTCAGGAGCCAGAGAAGGACAGATGGGAGAAGTGTAGGGGAGGAAGGGTGCGTCTTCATGACTCCCAGCCTTGTGAAGCCCCAGTGGCCGTGAGAACTTGGCGCTGATGGTCCCGGCGGCCCCTCCAGGAGAGGAGAGTGAGGAGAGGACCAGTTGGTTTTTGTCTTCCTGTATCCCCTGGAGCCTGGATCGTTTCAAATTGTTAGGTGCCCAGCATCTAAACACAGTGTCGACAAGATCAGATGAGGTTTCTGTTGTGTTGAACGTAAGCCCTGGGTGTGCCAAGCAAGCTCTGTGGTGTGGCAGATTGGTTTTCCGCCAAATGGGAGAGCAGCGCAGTGTCTCTGTGACAGGCTTGGCTTGGTCGTGCTCTGGGTCAATTGCAGGGAGGAGACTCCGCGCCCAGCCTTTAAGGAATGGTCACAACCACATCACGGAGGGAGCCGCAGGGCCCGTCTGCAATTACGGCCCTGGGGACGGCTCCAGAGGACGCCGGGCTCCGTGCCACCCAGCCCGCTGGTCCCGGTCGTCGGTGTTGCCCAACAAACAGTGCAGAGATCACGATCAAACGAGCCCACTTGGAGAGGTTGGGGCTGTGCCTAAAGATGAATATTTACGTAGACACAGAAGATTCTTCACAGCTAATGTATTTTTAGGGGATTCAAAAATATCCCCCTTTGCTTAGGTGGCGTTCCAGACCGACTCTGTCAGTGTGGTCTGATGATGATCCTAAATTCGCTCGCGAGCCTGGTACTTCCTGCCCAGCCCCATGCGTTCATGTCAGTAGCCGGCTAGAGACGTGTGGACTACAGCTGGCAGGTGGATGCCGATCACCTGGGGGACAGCCCTGGGGACTGGGCGTGGGACGGAGTTGCAAACCGACGTCTGCATTTCATTTCCTTGAGTTGGGTTTTCCCAAAGTAGCCTTTTTTTTTTTTTTTGATTCATTTCTGTCCCTTTCCAAAGCCAGTGTCGAGCCAGTGTGCCTCTCACCAATACAGATGTCGCCTAAACACCGGATGGTTAGTCCCACCTCCTACCAGGAACAGCTGAATGCAGTGTGGTTTGTCAGGGCCTTTTTTCCACAATGAAATCGAGACTGGTGTTGCCAAAAGATGATTGTAACCATCTGTCTTGACTGTATGTATTTTTAAACCTTACCAAACATTTATCCTCTTGAGTGACCGCTTCCGTGTCAGCACATGATGGTGGTAATTAGGAACGTTGTTTGGATGATTTTTTTTTCTTCTTGCCTGCCTCTCTTTCAAAGGTCAGATTCCTTTGAACAAGGAGGGAATTTTAGTCAGAAGTTTACTCAAATTAAATGGAAGCGTCGCTTCTGAATTTAAGAGCTTGATTTCAGTAACCACTTGACTTATCTGTTGTAATCTGGCTTTCAACAAACTTGAATGCTTAACAGGTTTTTGTTAATTGTTTAAAAATGTTTTAAATGGTTTACTTGGATAATGACAGCAAGCAGTTGTGTTTTTTTTTTTTTTTTAGTGGAGAAGGTAGTGGACTTAGAGCACTGCAACACAGTTAAAACATGAATTTATATGTGATCAAATCACGTGCCCCCAATATATCTACCTACATAGATGTAACCCTACCTGTGTGCCAGGCGGGGTGCTGAGCTCCAAGGATGCAAGATTACTCGTGTTCATAGTAATTGTTTCTAGAAAGATGGGATAAGTGAAAGATGCTGCCTCTCGATGACCTCATGGTTCATTGGCAAAGACAAGCAAACCATTGACCACTGCTCAGGGTGCAGTGAGTGTGATAAAAGTACTTTGGAACATAAAGACTGGGCACCCAAAGGAGAAAAGGAGGAGAGAGTCAGAAAATGATTCCCAGGAGAGGCACTAGTTGTGCTAAAGTATTCAGAGGGGAATTTGGCCAAGAGACAGAGTGGCTCATTTCTCGCAGAAGATCACCACATGCAAGGACATGAACTAGTATGGTGCATCTGTCCAACTGCAGGAAATTCAAGATGCTGAAATCACTGTTGTGTGCAGCTGTCTGGAAGGTGGTTGAGAGCAGATGAGGAAGGGCTCGGTGTGTATGTGAATGAGTTTGAATAGATTAGTGAAGGCCGTGTGGCACAACTTTAAACAGGAGTTCTCAGGGAACTCACTCTGCCTGCAGGGTGATGGGTCAGTGCAGGAGGTATCCAGTCTAGGAAGAAAGTTGACCAGCACGCTAGATGGGAAACGATGGGGCTCCAAACTAATCCTGAGAGAGTTTGAGCATGAAGCATACTGAGAGGAAGAATGTGTTTGATAGGTTTGGGGGGGTGGGGTGGCAAATAGAGTGAATTTCTGTAGCATGACTCCTAGATTTTTGGATTAACCATTGGGTTGACCATGGTGCATTGGTCAAGATGTCACTGAGAAGCAATAGGTGTTTGGGGGAGCTCAGTCTCGTCCATGTGAGTTGGAGCTAAGGGTCATCCAAGTGAAGATGTCCAGTGAGCCATCGAGTGTACGGATCTATAATGTAAAACTGAAGCTGCATTCAAGATAAAGATTTAGGAAGGAAATTACTGGCATACTTAGCTGTGATGACCAAAAGGGAAGGCAAGGGGAGAATGGTGGACGGGAAATAAATCTGGCTGACGGTTCCCACTTCTTCACGAGTTTTCCCTTTAGCAGAGCATCGGCACCGCCCAGCCGATTTCTCTAGTGCATTTCAGATGACTTGTTCCGCACCCCGCTACGTTCAGGGGTTCGGGGTCGCAGGGTGAAAAGCAGTTGTGGTTTTTATCTTCATTAACAAAAACAGTAAATACCTCTGATGAATCTTAGGCCCGGAGGGGTTAAGCAGCGTTCTGGGGGAAAGCGCTGCTGGCTAAGGACTTCTGGGTTCTGACAACCAAGCTTTGTTGTGTAGACTATTGTTCCCGTGTTTGAATAGTGCCTTCTTAATGGTAGCGTGGATCCCTCTGTATCTCAAAGCAGGTGCATCTGAGGCCCGTGGGTCACTTTTTGTTCTGTTAGTTACACCCGGTCCTTTTGGTGGGGGGGGTGAGATGCCAGGGAGGACACCCTGATGCCTTTTGAAAATCTTGAATTGGTGGACTTTGGATTGAAGGAATGCAGTGAGTTTCTTCCAACATTTTTCAGCAATGTGTACCACAGCTGTTCCAGATTATTCAAACGGGCAAGGAAATGTATTCTTTGGTGAGTTATGTGGAACTTTTCTGACTAGAAAAATTTGTTATGTGCTTCAAAATAGAATGTTCTGTTTCTGAAAAGCTGTGAAAATGACCAAGCTATTTATTCTTGTGGAATTTGGAATCCAGTATGAGGAGACCCGTCCATACCTGGTTCCGCCTCATGTTTGAGAGTGTCATGTATCCAGAGTCTGAAACTGCATGGGAAACAGTCATAGCTGTTTCTGGAGCGGTAATAATACCTTTTTATAGAGTGATAAATGCTACAGCATGTAACAAATGTGTCTCACAGCTTTTAGAATTTCTTACCACGTGGGATCTTTGCTTTCCTTGGCGCTTAATTTATAGCTAGGCTCTTCTTTGACCCCCTTTGCTCACCGGTCGCCATTTTTACTAAAATTAATGACTCTCTTATCCAGGCAGCCTTTGTTCTAGTGATAAAATTACCCATGCAGAGTGTTATGTTTAAAGAAGTGGGGGAAGATAAGATGTCTTGGGCCATAATTATTCTTACTGATAGACCTCTAAGATTCCACCTGACTTGTCCTTCCCTGATTAAGCTATTAGGAACTATTGCCATTGTTCCCATGTTGCTTTATACTTCTGTTTTACGCAGGTCCAAAACATGCCCCTTGGCACCAACATGGGCACGAACAGTAAGAACTCACTAAGTAGCTGAAGCCCTCCACTCTCCCAGCTTCTGTAGCTGTTATGAGAATAATTCATTAGGACTCAGGCTGTTCTCTCACCTTTTGCGAGCGGCTCAGACTGTCTTCTCACATATTCCAACGGGTGGCCCCAAATGTTGCGGGATTTGGTGAAGAAGGGTTTTCTAAGCAGGAGACTTGTGCTGTTCAGAAATTCATGTGTCAGGCATGGAGCTTTGATTGGACATGCAAGACCACGTTGGGAAATCAGTGAGGAAGGGGCATTTGTGACAGCTAAGCTAAAGTGAGGCCAGGGCAAGAGACGGAAGGGAAGGAAGGAGATAGATTCAAGTGTTCATGGAAAGAGGAGCATGTGAGACATGGAGGCATTGGTCACGGGTGATGAGCTGGACAGAGTCTGGGATAATTCCCGTTCGGATGTGGGTGAGTGGTGATGTGGGCCACCACAGACCCACAGTGTGGCACACCAGGAACCCGGGTTCCTGTCCTCGATCTCACCCACTGGCTCCGTGAGTGTAGGGGCAGCACTTAACCATCCCCTCATCTGTCAGAGGAGGCAGAACAGTGGCCTCTGGCCTGCCCACGTGTCAAGGTTATGTTGGAGCAAATGAGGGCCGTGAAGATGTGTCTCTGTGGGTAGGATTGTCCTCTGTGCCCCACAATTATGAAATGTCAGATAAAGTTGTGTTGGAAACATGTAGGCTTAATTGTCATTTAAAATCTGGTGACATGCCTTTCAAGAAATGACTTAGGCCATTAGTGAGAAGGTGAAATAGTAAAACTTGTGCATTCATGTTTTAAGAGCCTGGTTATCCACTAGTACTAAATGGAGATACTTACATCAGGGAGACATTTTTTAACTCTAAATAAAGCAAGATTTCCTGTAATCTTAAAAAATAAAAAAAAAGAGGGGTGCCTGGGTGGCTCAGTCAGTTGAGCGTATGACTTCAGCTCAGGTCATGATCTCACAGTTTGTGAGTTTGAGCCCCATGTCGGGCTCTGTGCTGACAGCTCGGAGCCTGGAGCCTGCTTCGGATTCTGTGTCTCCCTCTCTCTCTGCTCCTCCCCAACTTGTGCTCTCTCTCTCTCTTGCTCTCTCTCTCTTGCTCACTCACGCTCTCTCTCTCTCTCAAAAATAAATAATAAAACTTAAAAATTTTAAAAAAATAAATTAAAAAAAGATGGAGTTCTCTGTCTATACCAACCAGACATACTTTACATATTCTTTACCTTTTTTTTTTTTTTTTTAAGAAATTTCAAAAAAGTATGGGGGCGGGGAGGCAAAAGAGATTTCAGATGGCGTTGTTTGTTTGTTTGTTTGTTTGCTT
This sequence comes from Cryptoprocta ferox, assembly GCA_028646485.1. NCBI lineage: Eukaryota > Metazoa > Chordata > Mammalia > Carnivora > Eupleridae > Cryptoprocta > Cryptoprocta ferox. Next base: position 131,552,875 of record CM053572.1, read on the forward strand.
TAAGTAGGCCCAATGTAGGTCTTGAACTCAGGACCCTGAGATTAAGATCTGAGCTGAGATCAAGGGTCCGATGCTTAACCGACTACCCTGGTAGATCATTGAGTTTTGGCTCAAATTCAATCTGTTTGTTGTTCATGTTGGTATATGGGAGTCCATTTGTTGAATGTACTGTTAGCCACAAGCTGTGTATTTATTATTTGAATGCTAATGTGATTATTTCGTCCCTGAAAACCTGCATGCCTTTCGTTCCCTCCCTTACTAAACGGTCTGTAATTGGTCACCAGAATAGTTTTCTCAGATTGGGTTAAAATTTGAAGGCGCATATGCTTTTTGTTATTACCCTTAATTCTGTGCTTGTTTTCAGATCTCTCCTTGATACTTTAAAAAAGAGATTAATATATTCTAGCAGTACCAAATTCTCATATCTTTTTAATTTTTAAAGTGTTTAGTTGTCATCAGGTACATAAACTTTATCATCCTCACCATTTGAAAGTGTATAGTTCAGTAGCATTAAGTACGTTCACAGTGTTTTTTGAATCTTAGAACTCTTACATCTTCTGGAACCGGAACTCTAGCCCCATTAACTCCTGCATTCCCCACTCATGTCCGCCCACAGCAGCTGCCTCTCTACTTTCTGTTCCTATGAATTTGACTACTCTAGGCACCTCATTTCAGTGGAATCATACAATATTTGTCCTTTGGTGACTGATTTATTTCACTTAGCAGAATGTCCATATTGCGTGTGTCAGAAATGTCCTTCCTTTTTAAGGCTGTATAATACTCCACTGTGTGTGTCCACCACTGGCTTATCCGTTCATCCGTTGGTGGATGCTTGGGTTGCTGACACCTTTTAGCTAGTGGGTAATATTTTTTATATGCTCTGTAGAGTGTAAAGTTTGAAAAACCATTCTTCTCTCAGTACAGCAAAGAGAACAAGAAAGTGCTTGGAGAACATGGATTTAAGGGAAACCTGGAACAGAATCAAGACCTATTATAAATGTGTGTAGCTTAGCTCTCTTTGCTTAGAGTATTTAATACGGTCTAAACTGTAGGGATTTTCTTTTTTCTTTCTTTTTTTTAGATTATATATTTTACACGCTGGGAGCCTTGACCACAAGGTGGCAGGGACCCAACAAAAGAGGGTTCTTAGAGTCACGTTGGAATATAGCCACATGCCAATAGATGCTTGATCTTTTGAAATCTGATGCAGCTATTTTATCCTTAAGTGATCTCTCTGCACTCATCAAGAAGTGTCCTGAACATTGAGGGGACAGAGGAATTCAACTCTTCATCTGGTTTAAAGATACAGAAGTGCTCCTGGGGTGTGAAGCATTGTCACATAGTTAAGGACGGGCCACTGCCAAGGTGCTCCTCGCTTACTTGAATGGTGAAAGCTTGAAGCAGTTGAAATGCAGGTCATTTTGAATGTGTGTCTCCTTTCGTGCATTATGTGGTGTGTGCCGTGCAGAGTAAGCCAAGAGCCTGGCTTGGGAGCTTCCGTCAGCTGTACAGCAAAGCGGGCTTTTATCTGCAGACTCTTCCAGCACCTTTAGCCACTCCTCCAGTGGAGGACTGGAGGAACAGCAGTTTCAGGAGACACCTTTCAGCCTGTTACTCCACAGGAGATATGCGCACCTCAAATGGTGCTACCTGGGGCACACGGCAGGGGTGAGACGCTGCAGTCAGTCGGAGGAGTAGTCGGGAGCTCAGGATCTGGGGTGATGTTAGTGGAGATATGACCATGTCTACCTCATTCGGTGCAGGCATCATTTTCATAGGTTGAGCGACTGAAGAAGGCCAGAAATCTTTAAAGGAGTAAATGAGGTCTGCTAACCTGGGTTTGAGAACACAAAGGCTTGTGCTGTAGGCTGCCAGAGGTATTCCCTCAAAATGGGAAAAATCAGGCTTTCTTGCATAAATTGGTGGAAGTCTATTTTTAGTAATATTTATGTGGAACTTCTAATTTCTCAAGACTGTGTAATAAGAGACCACATTTTCTTTTCCTTTTTTTTTTTTTTTTTTTAATAAAGTTTATTCATTTTGAGAGAGCCAGCATGCGGTCAAGCATGGGCAAGCAGGGAGGGGAGAGAGAGAGAGCGAGAGAGAATGAGAATGAGAATGAATCCCAAGCAGGCTCCACACTGCCAGCACAGAGCCCAGTGCGAGACTCGAACCCACAAACCCATGAGATCATGACCCGAGCTGAAACCAAGAGTTGGACACTTAACCGACCGGGCCACCCAGGTGCCCGGGGACCACATTTTCTTGATGGCAGTTCACTAGATTGAAAGATGGAGGATGTGTTTTCAACATCTTGTTGTGAAAGTCAGACATGCAGATCAATATTGTTTCAGGAAAAGCGTACAATGACCAGAGCCATGGCGGTTGTTTGGCATGGATGACATCTTCTTACAGTGAAACCAACTTGGGATTTTTGTCTTTCACCTCAAATAACACGCCTTTTGAGGCTCTTCGTGACCGGGTTCTGTTTCACGGCATGCGCAGTTTTCTTCCCTCCTGATGTCAGGATGGCAACTCAAGAACGGGAGCGATCCGTTGATGTGTTGGAATGATTCTTCTGAGCCAGAGATACTAGCGGGCCTTCAGCTTAGGGCAGTGTGCTCAACGGGGAGGGGACCATGATGCATTAGTGGGTCCGCCGTGCGTGACCACCAGTAGAACGGTTCCAGTTTTGCAGACTGCTTTTATGTTGAACAAATGCTTGCTCCGAGCGTCTGGCTTCCCTTCCCCTACCAGAATCACGGCAGATTGGGGGATGGGAGGGTGGGGACGGTACGTGCATGATGCCCGTAGCTGCCATAGCCACCAGCCACGTTGTTCTGAAGCACTTTACAAAGTGCAGTGTGAATTTCTTAACATCGTTTTGAATATTCCAACTTCATCTTTGCTAACAAGCTTTCAATGCCCTCAGATTCCCTGCTCCCACCCAAAAACCGTGTCATCCACACTTCCAGGAGGAGTGAGCTCTTAAGCGATGCTATATGACCATTGGGGTGGCCCAACCAGGAAGGGATAGCACGCCTATGAGATTTTGCCCAAGAGAATCACTTTCAAAGTAAAGCTTTTGTAAAAAGCTCTTTTTTTAAGAGAGGCTCATGTAGGGGCGCCTGGGTGGCTCCATCAGTTGAGCCTCCGACTCCTGATTGTGGCTCAGGTCGTGATTTCACAGTTCGTGAGTTGGAGCCCTGCATCAGGCTCTGTGCTGACAGTGTGGACGGAGCCTGCTTGGGATTCTCTCTGTCCCCTTTCTCTGTGACCCCACCCTGCTCACGTGCACCTTCTCTCCCTCTCTCTCAAAATAAATAAACTTAAAAAAAAAAAAAAGATTCCTCTTAAAATTTTATAACAATCATTCAAACATGAGCAAGGTGTGCCCAATTTTCAAGACATGGGCTGGGCATGTCAGTTTTTAATTTGTTTTTGTTTTATTTTTGTTTTTAAGTCGGCTCCACGCCCACCATGGGGCTTGAACTCACAATCCTGGGCTCAACAGTTACATGCTATACTGACTGAGCCAGTCAGGCACCCCGGGGCATATCATTTCTTAAAAACTGTGTTGTCAATGGGTTAATATCCTAATATTTAATACTCATCTTGATATTGTGTGGCTTTTATATTTTACTTGTAACTGAGAGAGAGGATTGCAGTGTGCCTACTGAGCCACTTTAAGAGGGAAGGCATTCGTGTCTTGATTTCTGCCAACGTAGGAAAAAAGTAAGAACATATTTCACAGAAAAATGAACAGTTGTGAGGTTTCCAGAAGCAAAATACTCAGGGCACCTGGCTGGCTCAGTTGGATGAGCGTGTGGTTCTTGATCTTGGGGTCATGAGTTTAATCCCCACATTGGGTGTAGAAATTCCTTAAAAATAAATAAACGTTAAAAAAAAAATCCTTAAAAGTAATCATACAGCTACCAAAAGGTAGAAACAGCTCTGACATTTTAGACCATGTAGCAGAAGGGGCAAGACACCCAGAGCCTCCACACCGTCTGCCTGCTTCCTCTCTGCCAACACTTGACATAAAGGAAGCCCCCAGTGCCTGTGGTCAGAGCATTGGTGGATGACCCAGGGCATCCTCTGGAGAACCAGGTGCTTCTCTGTTGTCCTTCCCAAGCAGGAGGCTTGGGACACCTGCGTGGCTCCCTCAGTTGACCGTCTGACTCTTGATTTTGGCTCAGGTCATGATCTCACGGTTTATGAGTTCGAGCCCCAAGTTGGACTCTGTGCTGACAGTGCAGAGCATGTTTGGGATTCTCTCTCTCTCTGCCCCCACCTTCTGCATGCATGCTCACGTGCTCTTTCATAATTAACATTAAAAACAACAACAACAAAAACAAGTAGGAGACTTTCCTCCTGGAGAAGAGAAAGCACTTCCATCTACCTGCATGGCCAAACTTCCCCACAGAGCTCTGGCAGAGGGGAAGGTGGGCTTTCTAGAGAGTTGAGGTTTCCAAAGACCTGAACATTTACCCATTAATGTACTACATCCTTTTCTTTCTTTCACTGAGGTGAAATCATCATAACCGAAAATCAACCACTTTAAAAGCATACAATTCAGGGGTATCAGGTACATTCACAGTCTCGTACGCCAGCATCCCTGTCTAGTTCTAGAATAATTTCATCCCCCTGAACAGAAACCCTGTACTCACTAAGCAGTCACCCCCTATTTCTGCCTCCTCCTCCCGTCCCTTGTCACTACCGCCAATCTGTCTGTATGGATTTACCTCTTCTAGATGCGTGAACTTTTATGTCTGACTTCTCTAACTTAGTGTAATATTTGCAGTGTTCTCCATTGTCACGTGTATCAGAACCTTATTCCTTTGTGTGGCTGAACAATAGTCCCTTGTATGGACATGCCATATCTTGTTTACCTGCCCATCTGATAATTGGCACTTGGGTTGTTTCCACTGTTAGGTTAGTGTGAATAATGCTATTATTTGCCGGAGAGGCTGTTTTTAATTTGTTTGTTTCTATATCTAGGAGTGGGTCATACAGTAATGATTCTTTTATGTTTTTAACCTTTTTTGTCCAAAATATTTCCAAAACATATTGGAAACCTCCTTACGTTTGAAAACCGTTACATGGAGCATAGGATGCTTTGCTGAATGTTCCTGGCAGTCTCTCTGAATATGGAAGATGACTGATGGCTGCAGTGCCGCCCTGTGGTACGGACACTCTCGGGAGGTTTGAACACCCTGTCTAGCGTTGCTTGCTTTTCCTTTCCTGTGCTGCGTTGCCATGCCCTGCCCAGGAATATAAGAAGTCTGTGCAGATTGGTTTGCTCAGGTTCAAATCTCATCTCTGCCGCTTACTGGCTGCATCGGTGAACACACCATTGTCTCGCTATGCCTCAGTCTCCTCATCTGAAAAATAGGGGCAGCAATGCCTCGGAATTCCTTAGGCCATCGGGAGTGTTACGGGGTCAGGCCCCCTGTGTTGGGCACCGGAGGTCGGAGCAAAGTGTTGCTCAGTGGGCGGCTTAAACAGACACTGATCTTCTCAGTTGTGGAGGCTGGAGATCCAAGGTCAAGGTATTGGCTGGGTTGGCTTCTCCTGAGGGCTCCTTGCTCGGCTTGCAGACAGCTGCCTTCTGTGTCCTCACACGGTCCCTATCTGTGCGCACACGTCTGGTGTTTCTTTGAGCCTCCACCTGTGCCCCTGAAAGGACACCGTGCAGGTTGCATAGAGCCTGCCCTAACAGCTTCGTTTCAATGGCATCATCTCTTTAGAGGCCTGAGCTGCAAATCCAGTCCCCTTCCGACGTACTGGGGGTTAAGGCTTCAACATGGGCATTTTGGAGGGTCCCGGGCAGCCCCGAACTCTCTCCCCACGAAGCACTTGGCACAGAGCCCGTGCACCGTCAGCGGTAGTGGTGGTGACCGGGGTCTGCTCCTCCCCCTCTGTCTGCTGCTTCAGTTGTGGCTGCGCCTGGAAGGCGGATAACCGAACTCCGTTAGCATTTCCTGCGGAAGCACCGCAGACAGTTTTGTGCATGTGAAGGAGGCAGCAGGCGTTACGCTGTGGCTTTGCTGCTCTGAAGAGTTTGATTCATTTCCGGCTTACATTTTATTCCAGAAGCGTACGGTGGTCTGGCCTCTACGTCCCAGATCACTTACTCACCACCAGTATTTTCAAAGTGGTCTTGGTTTTTAAAAGTTATGGTTAGGGGGTTCCCGGGTAGCTCAGTCAGTTGCGTGACCGACTCTTGATTTTGGCCCAGGGCATGGTCTCACGGTTTGTGTGATCGAGCCCCGTCTTGGGCTCCATGCTGACAACGCAGAGCCTGCTTGGCATTCTCTCTCTCCCTCTCTCTGTATACCCCTAACTCATGCATTCGTGTTCTCTCTCTCTCTCTAAATAAACATTTTAAAAAGTTACGGTTAAACATACACGACATACAATTTACCATTTTGACTTAAACAATTTTTTTAATGTTGATTTTTGAGAGAGACGGTGTGAGTGGGGGAGAAGCAGAGAGAGAGGGAGACACAGAATCTGAAGCAGGCTCCAGGCTCTGAGCCGTCAGCACGGAGCCCGACGCGGGGCTCGAACCCACGAACCGCGAGATCGTGACCTGAGCGGAAGTCAGAGCCTTCACCGACTGAGCCACCCGGGCGCCCCCATTTAGACTGTTTTTAAGTGTACAATTCAGTGCATGAAATGCATTTGCAGTGCTGTGTGGCTGTAACCACCGTCTATCTAGAATCTTCTTACTGTCTCAAACAGAAACTCTGTACCCATTAACCAGTAACTATCCATTCCCCTTTCCCCCAGCCCCTCGGCGTCTCTCTAGTCCTTTAATCCCGCTGTTTCCTGATAGCCAGCCGACTAGGACGATGGGAAGTGCACAGTCCTTTGTCCCTGGGACAGGGTGAGCAGGGATTGGGGCCTCCAGTTTACCTTTCCCTGCGAGTCCTCTCTGAAATGTCTCCCTTTCGGGGCACTTGGGTGGCTCAGTCGGTTAAGCGGCCAACTTCGGCTCGGGTCATGGTCTCGCGGTTCGTGGGTTCGAGCCCCTCGTCCGGCCCTGTGCTGACAGCTCGGAGCCTGGAGCCTGCTTCGGATTCTGTGTCTCCCTCTCTCTGCCCTTCTCCTCCTCACGCTCTGTGTCTCCGTCGCTCAAAAATCAATAAACATTAAAAAAAATTTAAAAAAAAAATGAAATGTCTCCCTTTGTCTGTATGGAATGAGCAGATGTTATCCCAGAAACGTCTCGGAAGAATGTATGCAGCGGGGAGCCCTGTCTTTCCCCTTCACGCACGTTCAGGTGGATTCTGGTAAAGCTCAGGACAGGTGGCTTTGGGGGGTTGTGACAGCCCTGCCCTTCCGAGTGTGGGCCGGCACGGAGCCGCATCCAGACGCTTCGGTCTCTGTGCCCGCGCGCGCCCCCTGCCCCCCAGTGCCCCGTGTAACCTGCGTCCTCTGTCCCCCTGTCCCATGTGCTTGCAGACCTACATCGGCTCCATCATTGCCTCCGTCAATCCCTACAAGACCATCGCCGGCCTGTACGAGCGGGCCACCATGGAGTGCTACAGCAAGTGCCACCTGGGGGAGCTGCCGCCCCACGTCTTCGCCGTTGCCAATGAGTGCTACCGCTGCCTGTGGAAGCGTCATGACAACCAGTGTGTCCTCATCAGGTAACCCTGCGACCTTGTGGCTGGCGGAGGGCCGGAAGGGGGGCCACTCGGAGAGCTGGGGTCTCCGCCAGCTGGCGCGGCCGGCCCCCAGACCCCAAACCCTGCTCCCGGCCGTTCTCGAGAAAAACGTTTACGAAGTGCCTCAGTTTCTCTGGTGGAGTTTTCTATTTTGAGTGGCTTGATCACTGCGGCCTTCAAAAGACCCAAGCTCGCTTAGAAAACAGCAGGAGGCGCCAGTTGTTGGCTCTCGGCCTCAGAGAAGAATCAGTCCGTGTTTCATTTCTTTTTCCTTTTTTTTTTTTTTTTTTTAACTTAACTATTCTTTGGTGTGTTCCATTGTGGCACGTCCTTTTATATAGTTAGGAAAACATGTAATTCTCTCAAATTTAAAAAGTCATAGAGGGGCACCTGGGTGGCTCAGTTGGTTAAGGGTCCGACTTGCACTCAGGTCATGATCTCACAGTTCATGAGTTTGAGCCCCGCGTCGGGCTCTGTGCTGACAGCTCAGAGCCTGGAACCTGCTTCAGGTTCTGCGTCTCCCCCTCTCTCTGCCCCTCCCCTGCTCGCTCTCCCTCTCTCTCTCTCTCTGTCTCTCTCAAAAATAAAACAAAATAAAATAATTATAGATATTCTAGAGTGACAATGCATATTTGAGCCAGAGATCTTTTTTCTCTGATTTGATAATTTAAGAATTTTAATGATTTTGAATTGCGTGCTGCTGAAGCGTACCTTTGAATTAGCTACAGAAAAGGGACTTGCTGTGTGTTTGCTGGGGGAATGATGGAAGGTCAGGTTTATTTCACTTTTTATGGCAAAGGAATAGAGGGTCTTGACGTCTCTGTTTCAGCCAAGTTGTTCTTATGGAGTAAACTACCAGAAGACCCACTGTCACACCGTGTCACTAGGAACCGCCTCAAAAAACCATAGAGTATTTCCTTAAAAATATTTCTTGGGCGCCTCGAGGGTTCAACCAGTTAAGTGTCCGACTTTGGCTCAGGTCATGATCTCAGGGTTTGTGAGTTCGAGCCCCACATCGGGCTCTGTGCTCACAGCTTGGAGCCTGGAACCTGCTTCACATTCTGTGTCTCCCTCTCTCTGCTCCTCCCCTCCTTGTGTGAGCTCTCGCTCTCTCTCTCTCTCAAAACTAAACATTAGAAAAGACCTTTCTTAATTTTTATTAACCAACTCAGATTGACCTCATCCCTTAAACTCTAGTGACAGCCAGTTGGATCCTTCTATTCTTTATAACGCCTGGGGTGATAGTCCCTGCGCGCGCTGAGCCTCCCTGCCACGAGCTTTCCGCCGAGGACCGTACCCCTGGATGCTTTCCTGTCCCGCGTCCGTGGAGCGCGACTGTCGCTGAGACCCTCTGGTTACCAAATGGCTGGTGTGAAAGATCGTGCCTTCTGTTTTAGGTGACTTTCTAGTCCCAACTTGTGGCTAAATAATTCTCTTATTTCCAAGGGGAAGGACAAGGCTGTTTGGATTTAGATGAGATGATAAATAAGACCCTCCTTCCCCCCTCCGGCTTTCTGATTCAATGGAAGTAGGACAGATGGGGGGCCATATGTTAGCTTTAGACTTGTAGCCAGTCGGGTCGCTCACACCACGGCCCCAGATTAGACGGAACCACCTGATCTGGATGCAGGCAGGTAAGCAGTGGCCACAGGATCCCTGCCACTGCTGGAGGCGAATTCCCTGACCAGCCCTCCCCCAGCTTACCTGTAGGCAGAGAAGGTGGAGGAGAGGGGCAGGCAGAGACCCTACGGAGGGGATCCGGAAGGCCCCCAGCCGAGGACGTTGGGGAGACACGCCGTCCCATGTGGTACGTGTGTGGGGATGAGTTCACTAACGGGGTTTGAACGGTTACTGCGCCGGGAACTTTCCAGGCATCAGCTCGTTGAGATCTTCCAACAGCCCTTTAATGTACGTGGCTGTTCTGTAAGACGTGCTGGTGCCACAGGCAGAAAACTGCTTGAGGGATTACATTCTTCTTACTGACAGGTTCTACCCGTTACTCTTGTGCTTGGGTCCTGGCTTTTATGACAGGTCAGAATTAGGATCACTGGAATAGCAGAACATTCATTGCCTTCCTCTTGCTCACCCGACCTCACTCTCTGCCTCATGTAGGGGAAGGAAGTTTCTGGACAGATAGGCTCTCTTTTCTTTATCGATTTTATGGTGCTCGTGTCCTGGGCGGTGGAAATAACTTGGATAGAGGGGCATCCGTTTAGTTAGTGAAGTAAATACGAATCATTTTGAATTGCAGCTAATCAAAATGACGCTATTTAATGTATTTTTTTAAAGGGAGGGGGGCTTTCAAGGGTCCCGTTGCCGATAAAGGAACTTGCCTTATGACCGCAGGCACACTGTTTGAAGACTCTTCCAGATGATTGCACTAAGGCTCAGAAGTTAGAATTTAAGATCACCATTTCAGCATGCAGAATATAATTTAATAAGATGAACAGAAAGAAAGAAAACATCTATTTGAAGAAGATCAAATTGTTTTCCATACTTAGATACCTAAATATTTGCCATTGATAATTGCCTGTGTTTTCTCACTTTCACTGGAGAAAAAAATGAGAGGATCACTTCTCTGTCACTTGCTAGACGGAGCAGCTTCGGAAGAAAGTGAAGAATAAATGAGATCATCGTGTGTGTGTGTGTGTGTGTGTGTGTGTGTGTGTGTGTATGTGTGAGATAAAACAGAAAGGGGTTGGCATTTTCATGCCAAAGACTGTGGTATTTAAAATAAGGTGGGAGGTAGAGGGCGAGTGGATCCCGGAGAGAAAGCTCCCATTGTAAAATTAGCTGATGTGAACGGAGTAACTGTATTTATCTAAATTAACTCAGGGAATGGAATCTTTAAGAATAGATTTCTCATTAAAATGTGTCTTGTTTAATCTCTCCCGTTTTGTTTTTTTAAGTGGGGGTGGGGCTGTGGGAATTTACAGAAAATTGAGTATAAAAATACAAATTGCAGGTCACTGGAGCCCGGTGTAGATTTCCTCAGGCATGGTCTGCCCCCTGGTGGCTACAATTTGTTTTGCTACTTTGAAAACATTTTCTCGCGCACGTACCTTAAAACGAGAAAGTAGCCCTATTTGGAATTAGGACTTCAGAGATCAATTATTCCCTCATTTTTCGAGCCTGGGTCACTTGGCCCAGGTCCCCAGCTGTTCGGTGGCCATGCCGAGCCTCTAGGCTTCTAGCCCAAGCCTTTTGTGTTGGTCTCCCATGGTTGTCACCTCTCCTAAGCCCTAGTTCTGCGTTTTTGTGCACATTTGTGCACATTGCTTCCAAAACTGGAGCAATTTCTTCTCTTCTGTCCTGGAATGATAATTAGGGTTCCATCTTTTTCCATTTGTAGTAACATACTTAGAAATTATGGGATTGGAAAAGTGAACCAAACTTGTGTTCTGGATTAGAAAGGCACCAACCTGGGGCACCTGGGTGGCTCCTTCGGTTAAGTGTCCGACTTCAGCTCAGGTCATGATCTCATGGTCCATAAGTTCGAGTCCTATATCAGGCTCTGTGCTGACAGCTGAGAGCCTGGAGCCTGCTTTGGATTCTGTGTCTCCCTCTCTCTCTTTGCCCCTCCCCGACTCATGCCCACTCTCGCTCTCTTGCTCTTTCAGAAAATAAATTAACATTAAAAAAAAATTTTAGGGGCACCTGGGTGGCTCAGTCGGTTGGGCATCCAACTTCGGCTCAGGTCATGATCTCACGGTTTGTGGGTTCGAGCTCCGCGTCGGGCTCTGTGCTGACAGCTCGAAGCCTGGAGCCTGCTTCTGATTCTGTGTGTCCCTCTCTCTCTGCCCCTCCCCTGCTCATGATCTGTCTCCCTCTCTCTCTCTCAGAAATAAATAAATGTTAAAAAAAAATAAAGATATGAAAAAAATTTTTTAAAAAGACACCAACCTGAATTAGGCACGAGGCATGCCTCATGCTCATGTAATATGCAGGTTACTATGCTAGACTTTGGGGATAAAAAGAATAAGATCCAACCATTGCCTTCAGGAACTTCTCTGATGGGAAGAAACTGATAAAAGTAATTTCAATATAGCCTCCCAAATGCTGTAATAGGAATATGTACATGTTTGCTCACGAGGGTGGTGGTATGGTAGATCCTTAGGGAGGAATTCAGGCAGCACTTCATACAGAAAGGGGTGTATGATTATGAGTCAAAGAATGGATGGGAATATGGCCGGCATAAAGGAGAGGAAGGGCACAGAAGCATTTGGAAAAACAAGGGTACTCAGAAAATGGAACGTAGCCTGTGAGGCTATGGGGTTTGCTAAGGGACATGAGGGGTGGGGTTGGAAAGGCAAAGAAGGGGAACTGAAAGATACATGTGTGCGTAATCCTCAGACAAGCCCAAGAGGCACTTTCCGTGGGGAAACTGAGGCTCTGTGCTGTTGAGTGACTTGCCAGAGACCTCAGCCGTGAGCAGGAGACACAGGATTGAGCTCTAGTCCCCCTGTGTCATTTCCAAACAGAATCCTGCTTCCTGGTGCAGGGCACACGTTCAGGGCTTTGCCCTGCTTGCTGAGACCTGTGTGCTGAATCCTGTGCGGGCTAAGACTTGCCTGAGTCTTCTGGAAAGCAAGGGAGCAACTGACGTAGGTCTTGAGAGCGTTGTGTGAATTAAGAATTTGGTTCACACAGGATTGAGAATGTCTGTCAGGTGTCAGCAAGGTTTTCTCTAAAGAGCCAGGGAGTATATACTTAAAGCTTTGTGGGTGAGTCTGTCTTGTTACAAACTACTCAACTCTGCCCTTGGAGTACAAAAACACCCATAAGCACTAAGCAGATGGAAATCTGAGCTGTGTTCCAGTAAAACTTTATTTATAAAAACAGGCAGCAGAGCGGATCTGGGGCCGTAGTTTGTTGGCACCAGTGCAGGTGTCTGGGAGACTAGCCTGCGTGGGTGGATAAAGGGCCTTGTTCACATCGAGAGGCCCTTTCCTTCATGTGTGTTGTGAATCCCTCCTCTCTGCTTTCTTGGGGACTTTGCTCTGTCTTTGAACCTCCCTGTCCCTGATTCTCAGATGTCTCCCTTTCTGCTCATTGGGTCATTGGCATTTCTAGTATGTTCCATCCTTTAAAAAACTAGATGCGCCTTCGGCTCCATATTGCCCTCGCAACGCACACCTCCCCCGCTCCTTCCATGGTGCGCCGTCCCCGTGGGTCTCTTCCTTCCTGGGTGCTCCCCAGTCGTCCTCCACCGGCTTCACTTGCACTGAGCCCTTCCCTCTCCAAGTCTGCAGGACTCGCTGGGCTCGGACGCCTCCGCCCTCCCCTGCGAGCTTCTCCTCTGGCTTGCAGATGTATGTCCAAGTGCCCCTGAGGCCCCGTCACAGGGGCGGCTCATGGCCATCTCGGCGCATGTCCTATATTCCTTCTAGGCTTCTCCAGAAGCGTGTTCCTCCTCTCCTGTTCTCATGCTCGGCAAGTAGACTCCATCCTACAAGGTCACAGGCCTGAGATCGAGAAGTCCTTCTGGGTCCTAGACGTTCTCCTCCTCCACGGGCCACCTCCCACCCCCCGTTAAGGTAAAACTGTGCACAGGAAAGCACCCCGATCTCGCGGAGCCTGCCCGCTGGGTTTTGACAGCTGTGCGCGCCTGTGTTGCAGCCCTCAGGTCATCCCACTGGCAAGCCCTCTGGCTCTCTCAGGAGTCATTCCCCGCACGTCGCTGTCACCACCACCACCCCCCCCCCCCGACCAGGGCTGTCAGGGTCATCTCCCCCACCCCCATCTTTCCCGGGACCGCTCACTTCTCATCTCTGCCACCCCCCTCTCTCACTGCCCTTCTGTCCTCACATCCTCTCCCTGCCTCCTCTCTTGCCTCCCTGCGTGCATTCACCACACTCCACAGTCGGCCCAGAGCGATTCTTTAAAACCTTGAACTTGATCAGGACACCCTCCTGCTTCAAAACTGTCTGGTGGCTTTCCTTCTGCCTATGAAAACGTCTCAACACTTTGAATCTGGCCCGTGAGGCCGCATATCAGTGATTTGGGTTCTTTTTCTTTTCTTTTTTCATTGTCATAGTTGTTTTGTTTTGTTTTTAGGGTTAGCTCATTTTGGTTCCTCTAGAAGAACACGTGTTCTCGGAAGCCCGTGTTTGTGTTAGCAATCACGTTGGCGCCAGGGGTTAGGACTGTAATTGCCATGGGCTAATGAGAAAAATGTAGGACCGGGTGTGTAAGTGACGCGCTTGCCGTACGTGGCGGTGTAATAACATGGTAATTGCTGCACGAGTTACTCTGGTGCAGCGCCAGGAATGAGGCGGAATAAGTGAGTCACCACGCCGCCCGTGGTGGGATGAACACGCCAGGCTCCGCACACAAGTGGCGAGACCGTCACACTGCCAAGAGTTCTTCAGCTCGAGCAGAGCGACGCTAACCGGTGGGTTCGAATTAGTCCTGTCGAATTAGTCCTGTTCGAATACGTGCTCTGTCGTATTCTCCACGTTACCCGGCAGGTCACGAGGCTCTGACGCTGCCTGCCTGGAGATAATGTCCCATCCCACAGGTTAAGGGCTCAGTCCCACAGGACTGCCCCCTCCATGCCTCATCCCCCCCCCCTTCAAGTGCCAGTCACAATTCCGAGTGGTCACCTGTGCTTCTGATTGGACTGGCTGTAGATTGGAGGGTCCAACGGATCCCGTCCTTCGTTTAATTTGCTAGAGTGGCTCACAGAACTCAGGAAACCAGTTTCCTTACTGGATTACTGGTTTATAGTAAAGGATACGACTCGGGAAGAGTTGGAAGAGATGCATGGGGCGAGATCTGGGGAGAAGTCCTTCAGCTTCTCTCCAAGGGGTCACCAATCCGGAAGCTCTCAGGACGGCATTTTCCATCCCCATTTTTTTGGATTTCTATGCTGGCTTCATTACATGGGCATAATTGATTAAATCATCAACGGTGGGTACTGAATTCAATCTCCAGCCCCTCTCCCTTCCCGAAGGCCAGTGGTGGGGGGAGGAATTGAAAGCCCCAACCTTCGGGATGCCTTGGAGGCTCAGTCGGTTAAGCGTCCAACTTCGGCTCAGGTCATGATCTCACGGTTCGTGAGTTTGAGCCCCGCGTCAGGCTCTGTGCTGACAGCTCGGAGCCTGGAGCTGCCTCAGATTCTGTGTTTCCCTCTCTCTCTGCCCCTCCCCCACTCACGCTCCTCCTCTCTTCTCAAAAACAAGTAAGAAAACATTTTTAAAAATTAAAAAAAGAAAAAGTCCCAACCTTTTAATTCTGTGGTGATCTCACCTGGCAACCAAGCCCCCAGCCTTTGGTTACCTGGGTGCTTCCCAAAAGTCCCCTCATTAACTACGGAATGACATCTTAATTGCTGTCATCATTTAGGAAATTCCAGGTGTGTTAGGAACTCTGTCAGAAAGGAGGATGAAGACCCAATACATATTTCTTATAATAAATAATCACATTATCACACGTATTTGGCATGTGTATTATATGCTGCATAGATCATAATAATGGTTAACTTGAAAATGTCTGGATCGGGGGGTGATTCATGATCTTCCTCACCACCCTACTCCCCTATTTAATGTTTGTTTAGAGAGAGAGAGTGAGGAAGTGGGGGAGGGGCAGAGGGAGAGAGAATCCCAAGCAGGCTCCTCGCTGAACTCACAAACCTGTGAGATCGTGACTTGGGCTGAAATCAAGAGTCGGACGCTTAACCAACTAAGCCACCCAGGAGGCCCCCCGCCCATTGAAAAGAACTATTTCCACACTTGACTAGAAAGCAGTGACCTCTCCGTGGGGCCTCGCTGTCATCCCTTCCATCCCCTGAACTTCGGCCCAGCTGGCTGCTGTTCCTTCCTCCAAGGCGCTGAGCAGGGTCCCCCTGTGGGTCTCCCCTTCCCTTCAATTTTCACCCAGTTGTCGCCTGTGTATGTTTTCATTTTTTGGTCTAAAAATCAGTGCACCGCCCTACCCACTCCCCATAAAAGGTCTTTACTGAACTCTCACCGCCCATCCAAATCATGAACTGTCCTGTCCTCTGGCAGATTTGTGACTCCTTGTTTAATATCTTTGTGCTGCTAGATCATAGACTACCATTTTGCACATCAGTGCTTTCCGAGCCTTTAGTGCAGCCCTGACAAGTAGTAGGTGTACAGATGTTTAAGGAGGGAAGGAATTACTTGCAGAGATGCTTTGTCTCCATTGCTTAGAAGATTACATTGGTTTGACCTTCAGTAAACTTTTCATGGGGAAGGTTAAAGTTGTGGGCAGGGGCAGAGGGAGGAGGGGGGAAGGGGGATGGAGGAGGAGCAGGGTGACATGAACGTGTATGACCTGCAGGGAGTCCTGTCACCTTGTGATCAGATTGCCTTTACTCTCTGCCTTGTTCACATAACACTTCTACGCTCCCTATATAGTTGCCATCACCTCTTAGCTC
Organism: Cryptoprocta ferox; assembly: GCA_028646485.1. Taxonomy (NCBI): domain Eukaryota; kingdom Metazoa; phylum Chordata; class Mammalia; order Carnivora; family Eupleridae; genus Cryptoprocta; species Cryptoprocta ferox. Next base: position 131,568,952 of record CM053572.1, read on the forward strand.
CTGCTACAGTCCTATCTGAATTCTGTGAAACTGCTTTCAAGAGGAGTAGTTCCCAGACCTGGCTTCATGGTAGACTCCTCTGGAAATTTTTATTTTTGTGTCTTTTTCTTTTTTCCTTTTTTTTTTTTTTTTTTAAGTTTCATTAATTTATTTTGAGAGAGACAGAGACCGTGCAAGTGGGGAGGGGTAGAGAGAGAGGGAGACAGAGAATCCCAAGCAGGCTCCATGCCACCAGTGCAGAGCCTGATGAGAGGCTCGAACCCACGCAACCGTGAGATGATGACCTGAGCCGAAACCAAGAATCAGATGCTTCACTGACTGAGCCACTCAGCACCTCTGGAAATTTTTTTAAAAATACTGATGTTTGATTTCTACCCCTTACAGTCCAGATTAGAGATGTTCCACGTGATTCTAATGTGGAGCCAAGTTTGAGAACTAGGGTCGCAGAGCACTGTGCGAGTCGGCATTTTATTTTTGTTTCAAGTTTTAATTCTGTACCAAAAAAGATGTGTTTAAAGAAGGTGCTTGAAGAACGTATGCTACAGTGAGGAAAAATGTGACTGCAGATTGCTATAGGTCCGTATCCGTGACTGGTTCGTGGCAATGAGAGTCTTGGGTTTTCTGTTTGAGCAAGTCTTGCTCTTGAATTTGAACAGTATCTGCTCCGTGATCATATCTCTGCCTGCCATTGGTCAGGGTAGGCTAATGGCCGTAACAAACAGCCCCCCAGAATCTCAGGGACATAACACAGGAATGCTTCACTTCTTGGTCATTTCGCAGTCCCACATGGGAAGGTAAGAGACTTGACTTTATTCTGCGTGTCATTTTGTTTAGAGATGTGTCACCCCTGACGGCACCCAGGTGGCGGTCATGGGAGGTAGAGCCCAGAGGACCATGAAGAAGGGAATTTTTACCCCCCAGACAAGGAAATGGCACATCTCCCTCTCGCTCTGTTGTTCAACTGCCCTTCTGTTCCATTGGCCACATTCAGTCCCTGTTAGTCACTGATTGCTGTCCTTACTGCAAGGGAGGTTGACACGTCATCCGCTCTCTTTTGATGGAGGATAAAGAAGTGCTTTGGGGGAACACGTAACAAAATTTCTCTCTCATACATTTTAACTAGAGAACTTCGCCCTTTACGAGGGGTGTGTGTGTGTGTGTGTGTGTGTGTGTGTGTGTGTTTTAATAACATCAACAACTAGATAGATGTATATAAATTTTCAAGTATCAAGAATTACTTAAATCTGTTCTTGCAGTTTTCTCTCTTCGTTTATGTTACTCATTCAGTGAGTCGCTGCTGAATGTCCTCTGTGTGCCAGACACTGGTCTAGACAGGTGCCAGTGATGCGAACATGCGTGCTAAGCCCTGTACTAGGAAGATTCTGGTTGTTGGTAATAGAAAACCCAGCCGGAGTTGTCCTAACTGAGATACACGGGCCGGGGCACTTTCAGATGTGTGGATTCAGCCCCTCCTCCTGGGCCTTCTCTGATATTCTCGGCTTTTGCTTTATCATCTCAAGATAGGTGTGGATTCCCAGGTGCTGTCTGCAGCAAGGGGGATGTTTCTTCCTGGTGTCTCTTGTGTGTGCACAATTCCCCCAGGAGCCCTTAGCATGCTCGACATGAAGTCTCTCTGGCTGGAGTCCTCACGCCTGCCCGTGGCCAACCCCGTCACTAGCAAAGCGAATGGTATTACTGAGACGTGCCTAGACCGGTGTAGATTCCCTGTGGGTCCGTGGTACCCAGCGGACATGGCTGTCGTCATCTCTGACTCATTCCCTCTCCTTTATTACATGTGGTTAGTCATGTACCATTTCAGCAACATTCCTCTTCCATAATTTCCCAGATCTTGACATTCAACAAGGGTGGCCTTTTTAGGACTGTGGGGCACTCGTCTGTGTATCTCGCTCGTTTAGCAGTTATTAAGGTGCTGCTTTGATATATCGTTGGTATTGCTGTTCTGTTGCGTAGACCTTTCGTTTACTCTTCTTACAAGTTCCCTGCCTTTTACTACTTTCGTTCTCCCCCCAGTACCGAACATGGTGCCTTATGCAGTTGAGTGTCTCCATCGATCCCTCATCTCCATGCCTCCTTGTCCATGTCCGGCGTGGCTGAGCTTGTCCAGGACCTGCCCACCAGGCAACAGCTGATCTCCCGAGAGCCCTTGCACTCCTGGAACATCACCTCCAGAGCTGTCTTCCTTCCAGGCCACCTCGATGAGCTTAGTTTTCACCTTCTGTCTCCTGTCTCCTGGGGTTGCCTCTGAGCCATCAGACCCAATCCTGTAGGCTCTTTCTCTGCCGCCTCTGACCTCAGTGCAGCTGACCCAACCGTAATCCCTCCCCCCATGGGTCTTTCCAAGCTTGTCTGACTCCGGTGCCCAGATCCTTCCGTTTCCTCCTTGTGGGACTCATGGTTGCCGATCTGTTAAGGTGCAACTTGAACCTTGTTTACTTCTCTCACCAGCCTCCCCTCCCCTTGCACTGCCATGCTCCCTTGCCCTTTGCTGTCACTAAAGTGTAACCTCTGCAGGATGTCGGACTCCGACCTGGTATCACATCCTGGCTCGGATGCCTGGCCACGGCCTCCCTCGCAGGATTGTTGTGAAAGTGATGATAAAGTGATTCAGTGTGGCTCGAGTACCTGTGGGGTCATTCCCTTGTCCCCTTAATCGTATTTATGAATCATTGCATTTTTAGGCATATTTGGCTGCATTCAGTTTCCCGGAATAATGATGTTAATGTGCCTGTTCATGTAACAAGGGTTTACCAAGTCCCCCGCCCCAGCCAGGTGCTGTGCTGCTGGCTCGGATACCCTAGTGAACAAAACAGAGATCCTTGCTCATTGAGGTCCTCCCTCGCAGGATAGATGCCTTCCATCCCCTTACCTTAACTTAATGGAGGAGGTTCTGTTTACCTCCGACGCCAGAGAGGCCTTCGCAGTGTCAGAAAAGATGTGGCCAGAGCTGTGACCGCCCTTCAGCTTGCCTCGCGGGACAGACATTTCACCCTCCATTTGCCCACCTCTCGACAGGTGTTCTGTGGAAAAACTGGAGGGACATGGATCAGACTGGGTTTTGTTTCTTTTCTCCTCTCTCTCTTTCTCTCTCTCCTTTTTTTCTTTGTAATGAGAAGCCCAAGCTTGTGCGTTTTGTTTTGCAGCGGTGAAAGCGGGGCGGGTAAAACGGAAAGCACCAAATTGATCCTCAAGTTTTTATCGGTCATCAGTCAACAGTCTTTGGAGTTATCCTTGAAAGAGAAGACCTCCTGTGTGGAACAAGCTATTCTTGAAAGCAGGTATTTCTTTATCATGTTCCTTATTTCAAGTGAATAGGATTCACTGTCCTCCCTGTTGGCTTATTTAAGGACAGGTTATAATCCGTTGGTCTGTTTTCTCTTTCTTCTCTTGTACAACGCCTCCAGGAGAAGTCCCAACATGCACAGCATTTCCGATAACCTGACCACTCTCCCCCCCACCCCACCCTTCTGCTCGTCCCCACCCCTGGGCCAGGTTTGAGTTGGTGACTGAGTGATTCAGAGGAACATTGTGCAACCTCCCCTTACAGCAAGCCCTTGACTCACTTTTGTGGAGGCCTTGTGATGAGCAGAGATTTCAGGGTCTGGCCCCTGTGTTAGGACTTAGCACAGCGATGAGGGACCTCTGCGCAGCACCCAGCCCTTTGGAGGGACCGTGTTGGCAAGATGTCATTTTTGGTGCGTCTCACATGGCAGAAGATCACTGAGACCTTTGATGGCAGGGAGCCTTTGAAAGAGGGCTGTGTGGGGAGGTATCATCTGAATGTTTATTTTTTAATTTTTTTATGTTTGTTTATTATTGAGAGAGAGGCGGTAGGGCGGGGGGAGGGACAGAGAGAGAAGGAGATACAGAATCAAAGCAGGCTTCAGGCTCCGAGCTGTCAGTACAGAGCCCCAGGCGGGGCTTGAACCCACAAACCGCAAGATCATGACCTGAGCTGAAGTTGGACGCTTAACCTACTGAGCCACCCAGGTGCCCCTGAATTTGTATTTTAAATAAGCACTTGCCAAACGTCTGATTTGTGCCTTATAGGATTTTAGAAATAATAAGGACTTTACAGATCCTATTATTTACAATTTAGGAGGCAGCAGACTACAGCCAGATGCCCATAATCTGTGGCCTCTTTTTGTTTTAACATTCATACGCTTTTTGAAGTTGTCATAAAATGTACATGACATAAAATTCATAATTTTAAACATTTTTTCAGCATACAGCTTCATGGTGTTAAGTACATTCATTAGTTGTATGACCATCACCACCATCCGTCTTCAGAGTGCTTTCATCTTCCTGCAGCCTGTTTTGTAAATAAAGTTTTATTGGAATACAGACACGCTCATTTGTTTCCATATTGTGTATAAACTGCTTTCAAGCAGAGCTGAGCGCTTGCAACAGAGACCACAGGTCCCACAGAGCCTAAAACATCTATTATCTGGTTCTTTACAGAAAAATTTGCCATCTCCTGATCTGGTCTTACTCCGTTTTACAGGTGGAGAAGACCCAAAGAAGTTATTTATAAATGAGTTGCCCCAGGACAGACAACAAATGGGCGAAATGCCCAGGACTGGGGCCTTTTCAGTTGCTCAAATTTAAGTCAGGGCGGGTGGGAAGGGGAGGTCTTTTTCTGTGCCATCCCTGGCTTATGCATATAAGCCCAAGTTAATTTGTGCAAGTTCAAGCCACAGTGTTTCCCTGAACTCTAGCATCCTGTGTCGGCACAAGCCGTAAATTTTCTCATTCAAAATGGATAGAATTATAAACCCATTTCAGCAGGGGCTTTGGAAATCTGGCTCTTCCGTAAATAAACCCAGTCACTGTAGGTCCCGTTGAGCTCAGATTTTTCTTGCAATTGTATATTTAGACATTTGTGAGGAATGCTCTTGCTGTTTTTAGATCTACCCTAATTAACACTTGCTGCTGTCCTCACTGCTTTTTTTTTTTTTAATTTTTTCATGGAGTATAACGACCTGCAAGATCCTGTTCGTTTCAGGTGTACATCATAGTGATTAGGTGTTCTGCACATTATGAAATGATCCCCACGATCTGTGTCCCTACCATCTGTCCCCGTACATTCGCTGCAGGATTACTGACCTCGAGTCAGTATGTGGAAATTGACATCTCATGACTTGTTTGTTTTATAACAAAGCTGTCCTCACTCCTGTCACAGCCCCATCATGGAAGCTTTCGGCAACGCGAAGACCGCATACAACAACAACTCTAGTCGCTTTGGGAAGTTTGTTCAGCTGAACATCTGCCAGAAGGGCAACATTCAGGGCGGGAGAATCGTGGATTGTATCCTGCTTCATTTAGTTCTTGTCTTTAGTATTTGACTCTCTAAGTACAAATTGTTCTTGGTTACCGGTTAAATAAGGTGAAACATTTTAGTTATTGCTCTGATATTACTATGTTGGACCTATTAATTATTCTAGGAGGTAACCATTTTTCTTTTGGAAACTCCTGATATTGCCTATAATCTGGAAAATTGGAATCATCCTCAAGTATCAGGTATTTTTTGTTTAAAATGAATTCTCTCAAATAGTTTGGCACCTCTGAGAATGCCACGTGTCCTTTTGACTTGGATTTAACTGAAATAGTCTATGCTTTGTTGGCTTGTTTCTTGACACTGGAAGTTTCTGTGTCAAAGAATGGGGATTTGTCATTATTTGGGTCATAAAGAATAGAAAATTGAAGAGTCAGTGAGCATGGGATATCCTCGTTTTGTTCCTTGACTTGCCATTACTTTTCACATGAAGATTTATTAGAAAAAGTAAGTAAACATTTCATCCACGTTTTCTTCTGTAGTAATAATTTTTGGAAATTATTGGTTTGTGTTACTTAAACAGAGGAAACCTCTCTGAGTAGAAATCTGATTTTATCTCCACAGAACCGAGTAGTAAGGCAAAACCCCGGGGAAAGGAATTATCACATATTCTATGCATTGCTAGCAGGGCTAGAACATGAACAGAGAGGTAAGTGATGGGAGCCCAGCAGAGAAATACGGATTAGCAACTTGTTTTCCCTCGAAAAGCCATCGGTAAATGGAAAGACCTCTCTTTGGGCTTTGATGGTGTTCCATCAGTTGAAACAAAATGTATGAGAGAGAGAGAGAGAGAGAGAGAGAGAGAGAGAGAGTATCAAAAGAGTATCAAAAGATGCTGAGTCTGTTTTAGAGGCAAATAATGTAGGGGGGAATCCTCAGTAGAGAAGTCTTAAATTCCCTGTTTGTTTTTAGAATCTTGATACTTTTCCGACTTCTACGATATTGATGAAAAACTATATACTGCATTGTAACTGGGTTACTTTTCAACCACACCCAAATAAAGCTAATTTCTGAACATTTGATTTTTAAGAGAGAACAGCCAAAACAGGGTCCTCGTCAGTTATTTTTTAAATAACATTTTCTGTCACGCCATCTAATTTAATCAAATCATTTTTGTTTTCTCTTTTAAAAATTGTAATAGACTGTTAGCATAGAATTATTTATATACTTTATTTTTTAAAGTTACAAAGTGAGAACGCTCTTGCATTCTGTGTTATCCTGCCAGTCAAGTACTGATACTACGTTTTCCTTTGTCTTTTTGTAGAAGAATTTTATTTATCTGTGCCAGAAAACTACCACTACTTGAGTCAATCCGGATGTGTCGAAGACAAGACAATCAGTGACAAGCAATCCTTTGGGGAAGTGATTGTAAGTTACTTTGTTCTTTTCCCTTCTTAAGAGCGACAACCCCTTAAAAAAATAAGGGACAAGCTTCATTTTCTATTTCAAAAAATATTTTGTTAATGAAGTAATTACGTTTGCACTGCTGTGCGAGACTAGGTGCTTTCTTCATATTCCAAGTCATGATAAAGACTGTTCCAGGGGCGCCTGGGTGGCTCAGTCGGTTGAGCGTCCGACTTCGGCTCAGGTCATGATCTCACTGTTGTGGGTTCGAGCCCCGAATCGGGCTCTGTGCTGACAGCTCAGAGCCTGGAGCCTCCTTCGGATTCTGTGTCTCCCTCTCTCTCTTTGCCCCTTCCCTGCTCATGCTCATACTCTGTCTCTCAAAAAGTAAAATAAAATGTTTAAAAAATAAAAAAAGACCGTTCCAGACTGGAAGAGAATCCTCTTTCTTTAAAAGTTGGGTGAATATATGTGACCTTCAGGACAGATGGGAGGTTGACCTGGAACAGTCTATTAAAAAAAAAAAAAAAAATCCTAGGCTTGACATTGGATCATGCCAAGCTTTCTTTTTTGAGCTTACAAAAAAAAGTATACATTATATATAGTATATATTATGTATTATATGTTATATTAAATATGTATATATCATATATATGTGTGTGTATGTGTTTGTAATAACCATTTCCATGACTAAAAACAAATCTGTCAACCATTAGACCAAGTGACTGTTAGGATCTCGTTTGTTTCTTATAGGCTAATTCTGATAAGGAAGTCTGACTGCAAGAACAGTAGGCACCTTACCCCTCTGGGGTGTGGATGTGTGAGGGTCTTGAGGTTTCTGAATCACAAGGACTTGTTATAAAGTCACAACATTTAGGAAACCTGGTCGTGGAGCTTTATTAACAGCCCCACCTGATTGAGAACAGCCGGTAGGTTTTGCCAATGTGGTTCTGCCAATGTCCGACTCATTACTGTATTAGCTGGAGACAGTGATCTAGGGAGGATTCACCATCCTAAATGCAGCTGACTTCGAGCGCTTACTGCACGGACTTCCACGGGCCATCACTCTCATTGCTCCGAACTCTGCGAGGGTAGGAATGACAGTTGTCTACACTCTGCAACCCAGAGAGGTGGGTGACCAGCCTAACCACACACAGTACCCCATAGAGCTGGTGTGGAAACAGTTTAATTCCAAAGTTATTTTTTATTTATTTTTTTTTAATGTTTTATTTATTTTTTGAGAGAGAGAGAGCGCGCGCGAGACAGCGTGAACAGGGGAGGGTCAGAGAGAGAGGGAGACACAGAATCCGAAGACAGGCTCCAGGCTCTGAGCTGGCTGTCAGCACAGAGCCCGACACGGGGCTCGAACCCACAAACTGTGAGATCATGACCTGAGCCGACGTCAGACGCTCAACCGACTGAGCCACCCAGGTGCCCCCCAAAGACTTTAAACCACGAGGCAGGGAGGTGGTAGCTGCTTCTGGTCCACCCCAGATTTGTCTGTTAGGTTCTTACCTTTATAGCTATCAATGCTTCTCTATTCAATATCCCCATTTACTCTTCTAGATTGGTCATAAAAGTGCCTTGTGGAATAAAATCAGGGTCTGTTTTAAAGCGGATATATATCATACATCATTTTTCATGTCTTAAATTGAAAATGAAATTAAAAACAGGATTGGCTGTAATGTCAGGATCATCTTCCCCTCTGCCTTTTATAATTCAGGGGGCTTGGACTTCTCTTGCCCAATCTCCTCTCTTGAACCTGTTAACAAAAAAGCCCCCTGCTGACAGTACCTTTTTGCTGCTACGCCCGGACGATGTGGGATTTGGCCCAGCGAATTGCATTTTATGAAATGTGTTTTTAAGTATTTTAAATTTTCTTTCCCAATTTCATTTTGCCCCTGGATTTGTTTCTACTCCGTCTTTATCCCATTTCAATTTGTTTATTACTGTCTTTACTCTTTGTTAGAATAAATATAAAAACTCATTCTTGTTTTTGGTGGAAAGAGTGAAGAAAGACTTGTCTCAGGATTTTTTTTCCCCCTGTTTTATTCTTCTTTCTTGAAGCTGGAGAACAATACTTTGTGATAGAAGGATGTTGTGGCAGGAGACAGATAATTATCCACGAAATGGCAGGTCTTGTACTGATGAGCTCATTGGCCACTAGGGTGCACTGGGCATCGGTCCTCCCCTTGTTCTGGAAGTACCCCTGAGAAGTTCCTCCCATCGTTTTCCTCTGCTTTCCTCTGGGGGCTGCATTTTCTGATTCGGAATCCTTTGTTCTTTTTGTTAGCTACTGGTAAACTTCTGGGCTTACCCTGCCTTTGGTGATTGCTGGCTCTTATTTTTCATTTGAAAGAGTAGGTTTTGGCCTTTAGAATCTGATCTTATGACGGAAAGATAGATCATCTAGAAAGGAAGAAAAATTTGTACGTGAAATTAATAGAGATATACACAACAAGCTTACAAGTATTCCATTTATAGAACCTTAAGTATTTACGTTGCAGTGACTTTTTAGTGTTAACCTACCAGAAATGTAAATGAAAACTTACCTACTATTTATTAAAATCAGGTTCATGCAATTTTTACTTTAACCTTCTGGAAGTTCTAAGCAATGCAGCCAGAAAAGAAAAAATTGTGCTCCTTTCCAGAAAGGAGCAAAAATACTCTTTTTCTGTCAAAAGTAAGATTTTCTCCCTTTAGCTAAACCTACAAGAAACACAAATGGGGGAAGGGCTTAAATAATTTGTTATATTGATCAAATAAGATCCATTACAGCAAGCGAACCACATTCAAGTCTATTTAATTACACGGAAAATTTATTTTGTAACTGAGGAAGATAAGCTGCAACACTGGATAATTCTTCTATTTAAAAAAGTATTTTATGTATAATTTGATATATGATAATTCACAGGGTAATTACATGTGCAGAAAGAAGGCTGAGACAAAAATATACAAAAAATGTTCTCTCATGAGGCAGAATTCTACAATTTTATTTTCTCATTCTATGTTGTCATATTTTCACAGTGAATAGATCAACTGTTACGATTACATAGTTAGGATTACATTCCTAGAATCGTAATTTCTATAATATGGGAATATAATCATAAGTATGCTATCAATACCAGCCAGCCCACCGTTCTGCCTTATGCAGCACTCTGTAACCAGCAGTGACACAGGAGTGGTTAAAGAGAGACACTGAACTCTTCAGGTTGAAGTTGGTCTTACATATTCAGCGTGTTTGAGGACCTGCTGTATGCCAGGCACTGTTCTAGGCACCAAGAAGGCTGCAGTAAATAAGCCACATCTAATCCCAGTATTCTACTGAAGAAAGTGATTGGACCATATTGTACTGCTGCTTTTAATGTAATCTGGCTCAGTATTTTCTTATAAAATGCCACTTAAATTTGTATCTAAAGGGGCACCTGGGTGGCTCAGTCAGTTGAGTGTCCAACTGTTGAATTTGGCTCAGGTCGTAATCCCAGGGTTGTGGGATCAAGTCCCATGTTGGACTTCATGCTGAGCGTAGCATGGAGGCTGCTTAAGATTCTCTCTCTCCCCGCTCCCTGCCTCTACCCCTCTCCCCAACTCATGCAGGCTCTCTCTCTCAAAAAAAAAGTATGTTTTTAATAAAAAAAAAAATAAAATTGTACCTTCATATTTCAATTTCATGAAGGTTTTTTTCCCAAAGGTTTTTGGATCAAAGGAAGGGAAGGAACCACATTCCATTAAGGCTGAAGGACATTTGTGTGTATAATATGTTGAAATGTTGATGGAGAGAAATTATTTCTGTGAATTATGTATGAAAATGTCATTTCTGGTGTTCATTTTTAGCTACTAAACATAATTCATCAGCATCAGTGTCAGTATACTCTGGCAATAGGACCTTTTAAGAATTTTGCTTATTTTACTGAGAATTTGCTTTATGTATTTTTAGAGTTTATCATTGCCACCACTTGACATGAATATAAATGAGTGCCTGTAAAGCACTGTGGGCAGCTTTAGGGGACCTGTATTTTTTCCTGGGACAGACTCTGTACATATGCTGAATTTCATAGCCATTTTTTATGCACCCTTTCAGGTTGCCCTAGAAATTGCTTGGATGCAAGCTATTTCTCTCTTTTTTTTTTTTTTTATTTTTAATGTTTATTTTTGATAGAGACAGAGACAGAGTGTGAGCGGGGTTGGGGCAGAGAGAGAGGGAGACACAGAATCCGAAGCAGGCTCCAGGCTCTGAGCTGCAGCACAGAGCCTGATGCAGGGCTCACACTCATGAACCGTGAGATCATGACCAGAGCTGAAGTCAGACGCTTAACCGACTAAGCCTCCCAGGCACCCCAGATGCAAGCTATTTCAAGTCCATAAGAGCAACTAATTTATTGTATTGTCTGCATATGACCCACTAGAATAGGGGCGGATGAAATGTTTGTGAAGTAACAGGAGTCTTTGGGTGATAATCTTTTCAGATTCTCTTATGACACAAATGTTGAATATAGAGGCCCTGGCTACGGACCAGGACTGGGGATTCCAGACTATATCAGCCTTACTGGGTATATCCATGGTTTTTAATTGTGTGAGCCCATATATATGTATGCATAAATTCATTCCACATGAGTCAGATTTTATTAAAGTGATCTTTATACCTCAATTTTGCCAAGCATGGAACTATCAGTCTCTTTCCGTGGTGGAGAACTTGGGAGCATAAGCAAATTTATATTATAAAATAACATTGCTTCATATAGTGTTATATGATAAATTATGATTTTTTTTAAAGATTTTATTTTTAAATAATCCGTATATCCAACATGGGGTTGGAACTTATAACCCCAAGATCAAGAGTCAACATGGTCTACTGACTGAGCCAGCCAGGCATCCCGTGATAAATTATTATCAGATTGCTTACTTGGAACTTACTATGCCCACAATAGTCTCCCCTTCCACCATTCCAGTGGAACACCATTTGTTCAGGAATCATCTGTGGTCCCTTTGCCTTCTTGAATGGCACCTCCAAACCTCACAGCCAACTGCCTGAGACCCTGAGTGGATATACCTTTTGGCACCTGAAATTTGCCCCTCTTTTCTATTCCTTTCTAGTGTGATGAGCCTGGCTTCCTTTGTTCCTTCATGGTTGGGACCAGATCACATATTGTCATCTCTCTCCTCCCCACTCCTCCAACCCCCAGTTTCCCAAACACCTGTTTTTTTTATGTGCCTAAATAAGGACGTTCTTGAAAATATTCTATGTAATTTTTTGCCAGTTTTGTAACTAAATTGCTGTTTAGTGCTTCTGAACTATACTGAGAATTTCCCAGCATGTTTTTTTTAAGTCTTGAGCCCTATCGTTGAGAAAATAAGGTAATTATTATAAACTTGAAAGTGGCTATTCTTGGGGCGCCTGGGTGGCGCAGTCGGTTGAGCGTCCGACTTCGGCTCAAGTCATGATCTCACTGCTCATGTGTTCAAGTCCCGCATCAGTCTCTGTGCTGACAGCTCAGAACCTGGACACTGTTTCAGATTCTGTGTCTCCCTCTGTCTCTCTGCCCCTCCCCTGTTCACACTCTGTCTCTCTCAAAAATAAACATAAAAAAAATTTTTTTTAAAGTGGCTACTCTTGGGGCGCCTGAGTGGCTCAGTCAGTTAAGTGTCTGACTTCGGCTCAGATCATGATCTTGCAGTCTGTGAGTTCGAGCCCCGCATCAGGCTCAGCTCAGAGCCTGGAGCCTGCTTCAGATTCTGTGTCTCCCTTTCTCTCTGCCTCTCCCCTACTCACGCTCTGTCTGTCTCTCAAAAATAAGGAAACGCTAAAAAAAAAAAAGGAAGAAGAAAAAACTGGCTACTCTTGCCAATGCTGTGGAGATTGTGACTAATAAGATTGTAAACAGGACGATAGGACACGAGAAGCAAAGGGTCTTGCTAGCAGTGCCAGCATGCATGCCCATGCTACTGGTAATTGGTTACAGCCATTCAATTACCCCATAGTATGATTAATGCAATTACTCTTTATCACCATGCTCCTGACTCACTCACTTAGGGTTAGAGTGCAAGTAGTCGAATTTATTAATACAGTAAGCACATTTTCTTCATTCGCTTTCATGTCTCCATATATAACTTCTGTGTGTATTTTAAGAACCTCAAGAATTTTTTCATGGGGCATCTCTTGGTATTTTTCATTAGATAACTTGACATTACATTTAATATTGACATTAACTTAATATTCTTTAAATCTTATATCCTTTTAGTGTTCTATAGAGTTCAAGTAGTTGACTTAAACAGTGAAGACTTACATTTCTATAATCATTCTATGATCTAATAATTTTTATAAGTTATGTTGAATAGGTCTTATTAACATAGGAGGACAACTGTAATCATGGAGAAGGAAAATATTAACTTTTGCACCGTGGAAGTGCTTTATAATTATTTTGCTGTTTGGTTTGGTCCTTACTGCTGTTTCAAGAGTCTCGAGAATAAGAAATTATGCTATATTCCTTAACTCTCGTTCCTTTAACTTTTAGAATAAATGAATTTCAATAATTACTTTCCCATATGTTTTTTTTGTAATTGATAAGCACTTGACTAATGGCTTTTATACTTTGTGTCAATTTCTGTTTGCACCCATGAAATGAGTCTTCTCACCCCTGATTAAATAATGAGTTTTCTTTTAATGTGTTAACGCCGTGGCGAATATTTTATAGAACTTCTTTTCTGTTGAGATCTTCTTTGGAATAAATTTCCAGCATCGAAGTTATGGGAGATAATACAGGAGATTGCTGGTTTTCTTTTTATGTCTTTAGAAAGTAATAGCATTGGATGAATAATAAGTCTGTGGACTCCGTGTTCGTTGGGCCCGATTTTGAATCTTGGCTGGGTAGCCCTGTGAGAGTTACTTAACCTCTCTGAGCACTCTACAGTTATGCACATATGCGGCCGGCACAGTGCTGCCATATAGTCTTGTTTTCCAAAAAGATGATGTTAACTTGTGGTACCAGTGATCAGTGGATAAATGTCCCAGTTTCACCAATTTTAGGTTTATCGTGCACACGTTTTTTTGCTGATTTAATAGAAGTTATCGTCCTGCATTTGCTCCAGTAAGAAATGCCTGTTGCATTGTTTTGCTCATGTATCTTTTATTGTAGCTAAGCTATTGCTCCTTTCCTTATAATTTTTAAATTGTTTTCCTGCCTATTGTTTTTGCCCTAGGTTTCAACTTTGTGTTCTCCTTAAAAAGAAGTTAAATGTTTCAAATTTTTATTTTATTTTTTTAAGCTTTTTTTCAACATTGATTTTTGAGAGACAGAGAGGGACAGAGAGCAGGGAAGGGGCAGAGAGACAGAGGGAGACACAGAATCTGAAGCAGGCTCCAGGCTCTGAGCTGTCAGCACAGAGCCCGAGGCGGGGCTCAAACCCGCAAACTGGGAGATCATGACCTGAGCCGAAGTTGGATGCTTAACCGACTGAGCCACCCAGGCGCTCCAGACTTTTCACATTTTTAAATCTCCAGTTTTTTCCTTTTCTAATTTCTTTTGCTTCAAAGTGGTGCGTGGTTTCCTTCCTAGTCTCCTTAAGTGATTGTCATTGTCATGATTATTATATTGTAGGTTATTTTCATCAGTGTGGCCAACAGTTCTGTCCTCAGCTGGGGGCGAAGGGTGCTTTGTTCTTGACAAGAATATGGCTTCTAAATGACGATGGAAAATGAGCTAATCTTTCGTGTGGTTCAGAAGACCCCTGGCTTCAGCTGTTGAGATAGTTGTGTTTGGGGACAGACCTCCTGTCCTGTAGTTGCTGGTGTGTTTTAATTTTTCCCCAAACAGCTTTACATTAACTTCCATTTATCGTGGAGAGGCCAAGAGAAGGCCTTTAAAAATTCTTTGGAGAAATGAAAAATAGAGATATGATGAATGTCTAAGGAAGATGGATCCAAATCCACTCATCTGTTCCATCAGCCTCTATTATAAAGGAGCGGAGACTGTCCTGTCTACAGTTCCTAATAGAGAATGTTATTCTGCCCATTTGGGTCCCTGCTGCCTTTAACCATCAAGGAAAGGCTCCCACGTTTACACTGGAGCAGTCCCATGAAGTCTCACCCTTGCCCCACCGATTTGTGTGCAAGAAAATAAATGTTCCCTATGCTTCAGTATCTACAGAGAAAGCATTTCTTCAGCACTGTCCTTACTGTGACTCTGAGGTGATTCCCCTGTGGCCTAACTGGGAAGCTTGGACCTAAGATACCTCCCTTTGCGCCATTGATGGCGCGATCTCTCCGCATTCTACAGTTCTTTTGTCTCAATGTTGTTTCTAAATTTTAATATTCAGTTAATGTGTAAATATTTATTTAGAGTGTGTGAGCAGGGGAGGGGCAGAGAGAGAGAAGAGAGAAGAGAGTGAGAATCCCAGGCAGGCTCTGCGTTGCCAGCGCAGAGCCCGATGGGGGCTCCATCATGACCTGAGCCAAATCAAGAGTCAGGTGCTCAACCGACGGAGCCCCCCAGGCGCCCCTGCAGTTCTTTCTTCACGTCACGTTTTTGAATGTGTGGCTATTCAAACTCTTTATCATTTGAAGTTGAGGACTCATGAATCTGCTTCTTGTTTTCTTGCCTGTAGAACAATAGCTGCCAATTTTATCGAGGAACGACGAGTCTTTCACTCTCTTTAGTAAAGAAGAAAAAATGCCAGCAAAAAATTAAGTACGTTTGCTTCCTTTCAGACGGCAATGGAGGTGATGCAGTTCAGCAAGGAAGAAGTCCGGGAGGTTTTGAGGTTGCTCGCTGGTGTGTTACATCTTGGGAACATAGAATTTATCACCGCTGGTGGGGCGCAGGTGTCCTTCAAAACAGGTAAGATGGCCCCTCCCTCCCTTCCTTCTTGGCTTTTGCCTCCTAGGGAACTTGGACCTAAAATATTTACTATCCGCCCTTTGGCAGAAAGGGCGTTCTGAGCCCTGTGTTCTCAGTCTTCCCAAGCAAAGAGGGAAATGGACCCAGTATAGATAGAGGAACAACAAGGATTGGATGGAGGATAGACGTTATGGGCCAGGGCGTAATGTTGTCACAGCTTTTCATCGTTCCTGAGCAGTGACGTGGTGTGATGGGGAAGACTGTGAGCGTGAATGCTTGGTTCAGGGTCCAGCTCTGCCGCAGGCCGATTCCTTGGGTTGCTTGTCCCCTCAGCACCACTGACTTCTGGTCTATAACGTGTAGACGCGTTGTCAAGACTGAACGAGGGAATATGCACATCGCCGTGTCAATGGTCGCTTACCTGGAGTGATTTATATATTTACTCTCGAGACTTTCCTGATGGAAGCGAAGTGTGAGGACACAGAGGCCGGGGGAGGCGGGGGGTGGGTTAAAGGTCCACGTGGCTCCAGACACGGCCAGGACTGCAGGTCAGCACTTCTCCCCCCGTTTGGTCCAGAGCCTCTTAATCATCTCAAACCGCAGAGAACTCCAAAGGCCTTTTTGGTTTTTCTGTGGGTCACGTCTGTTCATGTTGTTGCATTTGAAACTAAAACTGAGATGTTTTTAGAAATTAACTTTGAAATCACTGTAAGAAATCCATTGCATATTGAAGTAAATAGCGTATTTTTATGTAAAAGACCATCTTCCAAAACAAGAAAATCTGTGAGAAGAGGGACATTGTCTTACGTTTTTGCACATTTTTAAAAAATATCTGATGTCAGGGAGGACACCTGGGTGTATTCCGTTTGGTGAGCTACCCCACGTCACGTAGCCACTGGAAACCTGCTCTGTGTCGTGGCGATGGAATGGGAGTAAAACAGCGAGTGGCATCTCCGTGTCATTGAAAGCTGGCAAGGTCTTGGGTACCGCCTGCCTCGGGGTCTCAGGACCATACCTGGTCCAGGCATCCAGCCACTAGCCTGAGACTCATCACGGGAGTGACTAACCATGAAACGTGTGTTCTCTAAATTCTACCCAAGGGATTTAAGAGTGTTCTCTGATCTAATGTGTCGCAGTGTGGAGTTAGCTTTGAAGCCATGTGTGTTCCCTTTGGGGTCCTGTGG